>CP092880.1:33827448-33884670 GCA_030710605.1 Cordylochernes scorpioides | reverse complement strand
AGGACAACTGGTTACTATTTTTATATTTCTATTGTGTTCCGTTATGTTCTTTACTCCCAGTCTCCTCTACGTACTTTACATTGCAGTCATTACATGCTACAGAGTGAATGGCTTCTTTTCTATTGATGGGGATATTTGGTTGGGTCTTTTTAGTTAACGGATTCCTGACTATGACGTCTAAATTAGGGGAATTATTATATTATAGTTTTAATACCGTATTTTTTAGAAAGCCTGGCTATGTGAACTGATTGAGGGGAGTATGGCATGAAAAATATTGCTCCATAGATTTCTGATTTTTACATTGTTGGAGTATATTCTGTAGGTTGGCGGAAATGTCGCAATATGAATGATTTGGGGTAACCTGATGATATTAAATTTTAAACGATGTTCTGAAATTTCTTTTCATATGTTTTTTTTTTTTTTGTTATGTGGAACAATTTACACACATTCTTGTACACACAAATTTTTAAGAAAGGGTTCAATTGTGTTGATTTTGTGCCTAAACGAGAAAAAAAAATACGAAGAAAAAAATATATATATCTCTATACTAGCGGATGTGTACCCGGCTTCGCCCGGGTTTTATCCGAGTGAAAGTTTGCCTAACGAATATTATATTATGAAGTATAATAAACAATGTTAAAGATTAGTTTTAATTATTAATCAAGATTGTGTGTGAATATGTGAGAAAGATGTAATATCGTTGTTGTTTTCTTGGCCGACTGTTTTACATATGGTGTTATCTTAAATTTGCTTGTTTTGAATATTTTTCTAGATTGAGATTATTAGCTAGTATGTAAAAAAATTCACTCTGTTGAATTTTTTTTTTTTTGTATTCATATATAAATAAAATTAACTCTGTTGATTTTTTTGTATTTAATCGATAACACCGTAGTTACGCATGTTAATGTTAGGAAAAATATTTTGATGTTAAGCAAAACCTGCTCCATCTCGTTTTACATAAATGTTGAAAATTTGGTCGAAATTGATGCATTGTAACGAAAGTTTTTAGCGAACAACACCTATGAAATTTCCATTTTATTAATATCTTCTCTATATATATAAAAGTCAATTCCTGTCTGTCTGTCTGTTTTGCGATACACTCAAAAACTATTGAACCAATTGGTTCCAAATTTTGCATGTCGCTTTTTATAAACCTGAGGAAAATTTTTGGCTACATTTTGCTTATTATTTTTGGCTATTTCTTTTTTTAATTTGAAGAACTATTTTTTTACGCGGACTAATCCGGAATGGAATGAATACCTAAATATGGCCATTTTTTTTAAAGCATCGGTGGCTTAGTGGTAGAATGCTCGCCTGCCACGCGGGCGGCCCGGGTTCGATTCCCGGCCGATGCATTTTTTTTTACAATTTTTAAAACTAATTTATAAAAAATATAATATAAATATATACTATTATATCAATCAACTATATATATATATATATCTATCTATATATATATAAAAGTCAATTTCTGTCTGTCTGTCTGTCTGTTTCGCGATAAACTCAAAAACTACTGAACCAATTGGTACCAAATTTTGCATGTCGCTTTTTATAAACCTGAGGAAAATTTTTGGATACAATTTGCTTAGTATTTTTGGCTATTTCTTTTTTTCATTTGAAGAACTTTTTTTTTACGCGGAGTAATCCGGAATGGAATGAATACCCAAATATGGCCATTTTGTATACGCATCGGTGGCTCAGTGGTAGAATGCTCGCCTGCCACGCGGGCGGCCCGGGTTCGATTCCCGGCCGATGCATTTTTTTTAAAACAATTTTTAAAACTCATATATTATATATTCTATATATATAAAAATGAATGTTTGTATGTTTGTTTGTTGGTTTGTATGTCCGGTATACAAATTCGCAGTAGTTCACTAATTCAAACCAAAATTTCCATACATAGGTAAAAAATACGAGGAAAACGATAGGCTATTTTAAATTATATATAAATTAAATATTAAAACTATATATTCAAATTATTCTACTTAGCTCACGAACAGCGCCCTCTATCAAGGTTATAAATACGTTTAAAATCGAAATCTTCTCAAAATTTTATTAATAATAGTTCGCTTAATAATTAGAATACTTGATCTAAATCGAAATATTTATAGACGCTCGCTCGATTTGAAGATTTATATCGTAACTAATCTGACTGTAAAGTTTGGAGCGGGACGTTTCACAAGAGTGACATCCACGGCGCCAATTTATAATTGTAAATAAAATTAACTCTGTTGATTTTTTTTTGTATTTAATCGATAACACCGAAGTTACGCATGTTAATGTTACGAAAAATATTTTGATGTTAAGCAAAACCTGCTCCATCTCGTTTTACATAAATGTTGAAAATTTGGTCGAAATTGATGCATTGTAACGAAAGTTTTTAGCGAACAACACCTATGAAATTTCCATTTTATTAATCTCTATATCTCTATATATATATATAAAAGTCAATTCCTGTCTGTCTGTCTGTTTCGCGATAAACTCAAAAACTACTGAACCAATTGGTTCCAAATTTTGCATGTCGCTTTTTATAAACCTGAGGAAAATTTTTTGGCTACATTTTGCTTATTATTTTTGGCTATTTCTTTTTTTAATTTGAAGAACTATTTTTTACGCGGACTAATCCGGAATGGAATGAATACCTAAATATGGCCATTTTTTTTTAAGCATCGGTGGTTCAGTGGTAGAATGCTCGCCTGCCACGCGGGCGGCCCGGGTTCGATTCCCGGCCGATGCATTTTTTTTTACAATTTGTAAAACTCATTTATATTATATATTATATAAATATATATTATTATATCAACTATATTAATTAAATCAAATACCTAAACACTAATATAATACAATTTTTGCCATCACACACACTTTTTTCCTGTAGTTTATGTTTCTATAGGTAAACTCCGTATAAATTAGTATAAAAGTATAACAAATATAAAGTTTTGCGGAGGAGCCTCTTTTATTATACATTTGCAAGCTTTCGAACCTTTCGGTTCTTCCACAGGCGTGGCTAGTATGACTACACTAACAGGGGTAAGCGCGCTTGAGCCATTATATACAACATATAAATTTACATGCGGAGTGATATTTCAAACGTAATAAAATAGAAATAGGAACTATGACTATAAAAATAAAACTATGTAAATGAACTTATAGATTTTTAAAATTTAGATGAAATTATGGCAAAAACTTTTAAATGCGATAAAAGTTAAGTAAAATAATGATATTCACTGTATGTAAGCCGTGTGACACTTTAAAATTTCGTAACATTTAAAACCAGTAAAATTTTAAAACATCTCAACACAGTAAAACCAAGCTGGGGTCCACTCCTCCCGACCACACACCCGAGTGTATCACGGTGTAACTATTGAGATATTATATGATATATTTCCGGTAGATCTATTTTCCTATTTATGCTGTTTGTTTGTGTTGATATGATGGATTCCAGTACCAATCTGTGCTGCTTATTGTTTATGTGCTGATATAGGATTTTAGGATGATCTAAGTTGAAGTTATGGCCTGTGTTTGAAATATGTTTGTATATAAGTGATTTCGGGTCTCTATTGTTTATGTTTCGTTTGTGTTCGGTGATTCTGATATACGCGGTTCTGCCAGTCTCCCCCACATAGGAGGCTGGGCAATCCTGGCAAGAAACCGCGTATACTGCTCCGGTGGAGTGGATGGGATTGTTGGGTGCGTCTGCTTTGGTGATAGGATTCCTGAGGAGGGCAGCAAGATTGGGAGGGCTGTTAAAATAAACCTGAATACCATATGGGCGAAGGATTCTGGAAATGGCAACAGAGAAGGAGGAATATGGAAGATAGCAGACTGCTCTATAAGTCGTGGAGGTCCTCGGAGCAGTGGAATCAAACGTGTGTCTATCTATGAATTTTCTTGGGTACCCTGCAGTGGTTAGAAGGGTGGTAATTCTGTTTTTTTCTATGGCTTTGAATATAGGCAATGAGCAATGCGTATGTATTCTTTTGGTTAAAGTCCTGACTGTGTTTACTTTATAGGCTACCGGGCTATTGGAGGAGAAATGGGTGTATAGGGGTGGGATATTCTTTTTGTAATAAACTGCTGTGTGCAATCTGTGTGGAGTGCGGATAATAAGGATGTCCAGAAATGGAAATACTAGGTTTGTTTCTGTTTCGTATGTGAATTTGATGTCTGCGTGAAAGGAATGTAGAGTGTTAAGAATAGGTTGGAGCTCATTCGGTTTGATTACACAGAAGATGTCGTCCACATACCTCCTCCAATAATGGATGTTGGAAGAATGCATCTGATTGATCCACTGGTCCAAGGACCCCATCACGACTTCGGCAACTATGGATGAAAGAGGACTGCCCATTGGGGTGCCTCTGATCTGCTTATAATGCTGGTGGTTAAACGTGAAGGTGCTAATGGAAAGACATAAGGACGTTAGCTGGGTTATCAGGGTTATGGTTTGATCTTGAATACCTGCTGACTTGAGAAATGACTGTAATTTGTTTAAAATGAGGGCGTGTGGAAGGGAGAGGTATAGCGCTGTAACATCAAATGACACCATAGTGTGATGTGCGGGTAGCTGCATTTGCGTAATCTCCTGAACGAAACTGGGTGGGTGTGTGATGTTGTACTGGTTAGGATTGTTCTTCATGATAGGGGATAATAGTTGGGCCAGATATTTGGCTAAGGTGTGAGCCGGGGAGAGGTGGTATGCGATGATGGGTCGGAGTGGTACCCCAGGCTTGTGTATTTTAGGAGCACCATATATGTACGCATCTCGTGTGAGGGAACCGGTGAACTGAGTTAATTGTGCCTTGGTGATCTGCTTCGCCTTCATCAAGTTCCTAAGTGATGACTTGTAGCCCTTGACCAAGGCGTCTTTCGCAGATGTTGAGATGATCGTAAATGTGGCTGTGTCAGCGAGTATGTTCATCATTTTTCCTTCGTAATCAGCTCTATCCATCAACACCGTCTGGTTTCCCTTGTCTGCTTTGGTGATTACCAGCGAACTAGTCTTTCTTAGCTTCTGGATGAAGTAAATTGCACCCAAGGGATTTCTCGGGCGAAGCCGGGTCATTCGCCTAGTAAACTATATAGGTATATTAACCTATTTGCATTTAATTCAAAAACGTATAAGCAGATTAAAGGTTATCCTATGGGAAAACCCTTTATCTTCCCCTATAGCAGAAATAGTCATGCGGTATATTAATAAATGGATCACTTTTATTTATATTCAGAAGATATTGTCATATACATGAATTGTCATATATAGGCGGTATTTTGTATTTGTGGTACTAAAAATAATTAGTTATAAAAACACTTTTAAAAAAAAGCTTTTATTTAAAATGCACTAAAAATAACAAAATAAATATTTCTGAAATATTGCCTTTTTTTCTGAAGGTATCATTTAACAAATAAAATAATAAACTTAGAAATAAAAGCGGTGGGGGGTGATAATCATGTATGCAGCAAATAGGTATAAATTCAATGAAAGGCATAATCTTGCTAATCATTTGTTTCATATAAAATCACATTGATCTCAAATTTATTATTATTGTACCCAACCGCTTTTATTTCTAAGTCTGTTATTTTATTTGTTAAATGGTACCTTCAGAAAAAAAAGCAATACTTCAGAAATATTTATTTTGTTATTTAAGTGCATTTTAAATAAAAGCTTTTTTTAAAAGTGTTTTTATAATTAATTATTCACGCTATTTTTAGTCGTATATATGCCAGTCCAAAAAAAAGCCTTATCACTGAGACGCAAGCCTGCTCGTAGCAGATTGGTCAATTCCTCGTGGGAGGTCGGAAGTGACGTAAGCAAAATCCGTTACTAACAGAACTGCGTCTCTTTGCTTTTGGGATCCCTAAATTTATTGAATTATATTACAAAATTAGAGACACCCAGTGGATTATATTGTTAGGGGATAATTGGTACATATATAAAATTTGAATTATAATTAAACAATTGATTAAATAGTTAAAAGTAACAGCATACTAATTGAAAAAGGGAAACTATTTAAAAAGGTGTCGTGAAATGTATGGTGGTATATTGTTACACACACACCTATATATATATAATAAATATAAATATATGCGTGATGATATTGGAAAAAGATGACTAAATTATAACAGATAAAATTAATATATTTGTTGACTTTTCTCATTTATTTGCTTGTAATTCCAAGGACGTTTTAGATAGATATCTGAATATTTGGATTTCTAATTCCTTCTATGTCTTGAACATTTATTGAAAAAATCCTTTCGCAACCTCCAGCATTTTCCGAGTAGATATAATGCAACACATAATATTAAAAAAGAAATATAGATAATGGTTCATTTCCCGCCTTCCCGACCACCCAGAAGTCTAAAAATGAGTACACTTGCATTGTTAATTGGAATGAGCGAGTATTGTGAGTTTCATTATTCTATATGGTCTGGAAGCATATTAAAATTAAATATACAGATTTTGAAAGGAAATTTGGAAATTTGTCCGTTCTTGGCCAACCTGACAACCCAGAAGTCTGAAAATTAGTCAGCTAGCATTGTCATCAGGTTTGAACATGTGTACCAAATTTCATATTTCTAGATGCCCTATAAGTATATTAAAAATTGATTACAAGATTTGGCGACAGACATCCAGACAGACAGACATGGAGGCAAGTTAAATAAAAGCTTTTAAAAAACTTGACAATTACGTAATTTTTCTCAATAGTTATCAACCAAGCATTAAATTTATAGTTGAAAAAAGCAATAAATTCCCTTCATTTTTAGATATAAAAACATTAGCACAGAGGAAGAATTGCTAACAACAGGTTCTATTACCAACTAACATTCATACCTAATTACATAGAGTTTTCTTCGTATTACGCTCTTAGCCACAAAATCAACACAATTAAAACCCTTTCTAAAAGAATTTACACACAATGTTCCACATCCGAAAATAAAACATATGAAAATAAAATGCAGAACATCGTTCAAAATTTAATATCATCAGGTTACCCCAAATCATTCATATTGCGACACTTCCGCCAACCTACAGAATATACTCCAACAATGCAAAAATCAGAAATCTATGGAGCAATATTTTTCATGTCATACTCCCCTCAATCAGTTCACATAGCCAGGCTTTCTAAAAAATACGGTATTAAAACTATAATATAATAATTCCCCTAATTTAGACGTCATAGTCAGGAATCCGTTAACTAAAAAGACCCAACCAAATATCCCCATCAATAGAAAAGAAGCCATTCACTCTGTAGCATGTAATGACTGCAATGTAAAGTACGTAGAGGAGACTGGGAGTAAAGAACATAACGGAACACAATAGGAATATAAAAATAGTAACCAGTTTTCCTTAATAGTACAATATATCAATGAAACAGGTCATACTTTCAATTTACCAGAACCCACAGTACATTACAGTAACATCCATGATAAGTACCAAAGATTAATTATAGAATCCATAATATCCAAACAGGTTAACAGTATAAACCGTAGTATTGATCTGCCAGAAACATACAGTGTTAGATATAATTAAATTTCATATAGTTGAGTTAATGTACTTGTTTTATTTTGCTATTGGAGAATTTTATGAGTCTAATGGGGTTGTACGTGTGTAGCCTTGTCTAAAGTTCCTTATATTTATTTTTGAAACCTTCTCATCATAAATTGTCATAAGCAAATACAGGGTGATTCAAAAGTCTTGCACAATTTTAAAAATTAATAACTCCGCGAATATTTGCGCTAGAGCAATGCGGTAAACACCATTGTGTTCAGGATGCAATGGGAAATTTTAAAGCGAATAATAAAATTCCGAAATTGATTTAGTTACAATTTTATTCGCTAGATGGCGATCTACCAGAATCAGAGATTCAGCGGCCAAATTGTTTGATAAATTGAAAAATTTAACTGAACGATACGTATTTTTCCTTTTTGAATACCAGGAAAGAACCCTAATAATATCAAATGATAAATTAATAAAACACCATTTCGCCAAAATTAGAAGAATTGGATGACGATTTTTAAATGCAATCCGAGATATGTAAAATAGGTAAATGCAAATTAAACATGTAGCAAAAAAGATATATATATTAGATGCGGTTTTGTGAAATATTTTAAATATTTGAAAAACACTGCAGAAATCAATAAACGATTTTTTTTTTTGAAAAGTTAATATAGTACCAAAAGTTATGATGGCACTACTAATAGGATTTCTTGCTATAAGAAGTGTACAATTTCTTGACAAATTGGCGACACTTTGCTATTTAACTGGAAATTTGTCATGATCCAACAAATTAAATAAAGAGGGGGGTGACAATCTATTTGTCGTACTTCATTCCAAATATCATATGGACTTGTCAAATGTTATCATTGCTTATTATACTGTACAAAATTTTAAAAATGTGTCCCCTCAAATAAAAATCATTTTTAGATCGACCTTTTGCGTTGAATAACGTGGTAGTAAAATCATTTAGTATTTTTTTTTTTTTGCGCAAAATTTCAAAAGTTAGGGGTGTACAGAGAATATTCCTTATGCTATTTCTTCTAATGAGGGAAAAGCGATCAACTAAACATAAGGGGAAAAATTGTGTGTACCAGTGTTATTCGAGAAGTTATAACGCTTTGGTCTGCACGACATGAAATAAGATGTGAAAAAATGACAAACAAAAAAATTAGCGTTCACAAAAAAAAAAGTCAAGATGTAAAGACAGCATTTATTATCCCCATAACCCAACACAAAGAGCTGTAAAATATTGGTAGATAATATAATACATGGCAGCTTATATAACACATGAGGTAACTGCCTTCTCTCTTGTATTAGGTCACAATCCTTGCTCAATGTGGCACCCTTCATTCTCAAACACCGGCTGCAGACGATAGATGACAGATTGGACCCCATTAAATAAAATATCTGTTGAAATTGATGAAACGTGCCGTCTGATAGAAGCCTTCAACATGGCCAATGTGGTAGGCCGGCATCGATAAACACGCGACTTAATATACCCCCATAGCCAAAAATCGCAAGGCGTCAAGTCTGGTGATCTTGGAGGCCACTGGTGTATAAAGTGGCGACTTATCGCACGATCTTCAACGAACGTATCCTTCAGCAGTTGTTTGGCACCGCGAGAGATATGAGAAAGTCCTCCATCTTGCATGAATGTTATTTCGCTTAGAGCTTGTCTGTCTTGCAATATGGAAATAACCTTTTCTCTCAAAAGTTGAACATAACGTTCACCAGTTACAGAAACGGTTTTAAAAGTTCTTCCATTGATTTTTTCAAAGAAAAATGGCCCAATAATAATAGAAGAAGTGAACCCACACCAAACTGTAACTCTGGGCTGATGAAGTTGGGGTTTTCTAGGGTTTTCTGTTGCCCAAATGCGGCTGTTTTTGAGTGTTAACTTCTCCGTTTAAAGAAAAGTGAGCTTTTCATATTAATTTGACTGAAAACCTATGAAGCGAATTCTTGACGCTTCTCAAAATCGCCGACTTTTAGCTCGTGAAATCTTTGAACTTTGTACGGATATATTTTTTAATTCTTAGTGCTCTCCAAACTGTACCATACGAAATCCCCGTTTGTCGAGAAACTTGTCGAGCACTTACTTCTCCATACGTGGTTAACCTTTCAATAGCTTCAATATTCTGCGAGACCGTAACAGCCACTGACTTGCATGTCGATGTTCTTCCACTCAAATTTTTTTTAATCATTCGCCTTAGAGAGTAGCAACTCATGGGTCCTTTGCCGCTTTGAATACCTTTGAAGGTACGAAACGCTTGTAAAGCTTCAGTGGCAGATTCTGAATTGCAATAAAACTATTTCACCAAGAGTGCTTTATCCTGTAGTGACGGCATTCCAGAGTAAAATAAATTATCAGAGATAGATCATCATTTTTCAAATGATTTAAAATAAATATAATCGATACTGAGAGAAAGAGTTGAATTAAAAATTAGAAATTTATTATCTTCGCAATTTAAATAGCTGAGAGGATTCCAGCAAACCGCATCTAAAATATAATTTTGTTTTTGCTATATGTTTAATTTGCATTTACCTATTTTATATATCTCAGATTGGTTCAAATTCGCATAAATAGGTACCGCTCAGCAAGAGCAACCTAGTTCATGATAATTGAACAATGAATAATATGTGAAGGTTATTCACATATTAAACAATTTTTAACGCCGGATTCAATCCCGGTTCATGATTGTCGGGAACCGAGGGTGTTACCAACTCGTAGTAACAATTGTTCCGCCTTCTACATGCTATGTTACCAACTCGTCCACCGACTTTATATCTCAGTAGCAATTGTTCCGCCTTCTACATACCGACTTTATATCTCAGATTGCATTTAAAGATCACCATCCAATTCTTCTACTTTTGTCGAAATGGTGTTTTATTAATTTATCATTTGATATTATTGGGGTTCTTTCCTGGTATTAAAAAAAAGGAAAAATACGTGTTGTTCAGTTATATTTTTCAATTTATCAACAATTTGGCCGCTGAATCTCTGATTCTGGTAGAGCGCCATCTAGCGAATAAAATTGTAACTAAAATCAATTTCGAAATTTTCATTATTTGCCCTAAAAAATCCCATTGCATCCTTAATACAATTATGTTTACCGCATTGCTCTAGCGCAAATATTCGCGGAGTTATTAATTTTTAAATTGTGCAAGACTTTTGGATCACCCTCTCTCTCTCTACTGTATAAACAAACAAATTTCAATTTAATAGTCATATATTGCACATCACATTAGCACGATGGGCACTGAATATTCAGGAATATAATTTAGAAATTATACACAAATCGGGTAAAAAAACATCTGGACGCTGATGGTCTATCTAGAGGACCCTTACCGGAAAACGAATAGGACGAAGATTATGAGAGACTATTTCTGAATCAAATAATAGACGAAAAAGATTATTTTATTGAGAATATTAAGGCGAACACCTTAGTGGAAACAAGCGTTCAATTACACAGAACTTTAAAGAAGAAAATGGGTGTCTCTACAAGAAAAAATCCAAATCCTGAAGGTAGGGCATGGTTACTGGTAATGTCAAAGAAGAGAAGGAAGTAAATCATGAGTGAATACCACAACTATATGCTGAATGGCCATCTGGGCGTCGCCAGAACCGTTTACCGATTGAAGAATAAATACTATTGGCCTTCCATGCTGAAAGATGTTTCTGAATTTGTAAAGACGTGCCATCTTTGCCAAAGTCGGAAAGGTTCAAATCACTTGCCTTCTGGACTTTTACAACCTATTCCCCCAGCTAACTACCCTTTTGAAAGAATCGGAATTGACTTTGTTGGCCCCTTGCCATCAACGAAAAGAAGAAGGAAGTGGATAAGTATGTTGACTGATTATAATACCAAGTATGCTGAAACAAAGGCAGTATCAGAAACAACAGTGAAAGAAGTCTCTACATTTTTAATCGAACATATAATTTTACGCCACGGGGCCTCAAGATTTCTTATTAGCGATAGAGGTTCACAATTCACTAGCAATTTGATGAAGGAGGTAATGAAAATGTGCAAAGTTAAACACTTCTTCACAACGAGCTACCACCCCCAGACTAACGGACTGGCTAAATAGAACTTTAATCAATATAATTAGCATGTATGTGAACACAGACCAGAAGAACTGGGACGAAATCCTCCCTTTTATCACCCACGCGTATAATACCACGATTCAAGAAACCACAGGCTACTCCATTTTTCCTGTTGTTTGGGAGGGAACCCATGTCCCTCTTAGACGACAAGAATATCCCAGTGGACAGTAACATGTGTGGACGATTACGACGAATATATAGAAAACTACTTAGATAAAATTGCAAGGACGAGACAGGTAGTCGTTAACAACACAGAGAAGACTCGGAAACAATGAAAAGAAACTATGACAAAAAAACACAATGAGAAAATCTATGAACCGGGACATTTAGTGGCAGTTTGGACACCTGTCAGGAAAATCGGAAAATATGAAAAACTATTGAGAAAATATTTTGTCCATATCGAATATTAAAGAAGCTGTATAACGTAAATTACTTAATTGAGCCGAAAGATAATCCTGGACAAGACCCATTGATTGTCCATGTCTCAAGACTCAAATCCTATTTTGAGAGAATTGATGAGGTAACTCACGAGGACGTGACGACCTCTGGAGAGGAGGAAGTGTTGCATCATAGCTAATGAACCTATTTTATTTTAATTTTTAATATTATTTTTCATATATTTTAAATTCAAATTTATATTTATACTAGCGGATGTATACCCGGCTTCGCCCGGGTTTTATCCGAGTGAATGTTTTGTTGGTTTTTGTGGGTGTTTTAATGGGAAGATAGTGATCACGTCAATTATATAATCATTAAAATATTTATTAACATATAAAATTAAAAGAAAGGATATATAAGAGCCACGTAAAGTATCTGTTCTTGCTTGTTCTTCTTTTTTCCTTTTTTTTTTCGCTTGTTTTGGTTGTTTCTCTTCTTTCATAGAATATTATTTATAATTGTAAATTTTAATCATACTTAAAATTTAAAAACAATAAGGAATATTTTTAAATATTAAATTAAAATGTTACACAAAAGTATAGGCAACATATTTGCAACAAGTTTGCCTAACAAATATTATTGATAATAATATTCTGGTACACACAGAATATTATTATAATGATGATAATAATATTCGTTACATTATCTATCTATCCCTATATATATAAAAGTCAGAACAAAAGCAATTTTTATTCAGTCATATAAAACGTCGTTACATTTCAATTGTTAGTGGGGGAGGGGGTACAATTAAAATCTATATCTATAAAATATTTGTAAATTTCGTATTTCTTCTTGTTTAAAATTCGACGTAATTCTGGATTTCCGCGGTCTAGGATGAAGTTGGCTGGGCTGAAGATATATAAGCGGTCGACAATCCGACATTCTTCAGTAGCTTCTTTTATTTTCTTTTTCGTAAATTCACACTCTAGGTATCGATGTAGTATGTCTGGAGATCCTCCGCACGCAGTGCAGGTGGGCCTTCCATTCCTGGTCGGGTGTGGCAGGGCTCTTAATTTCAGTCTCCAGGCGATATCGTCGTAGATGTTACGTTTTTTATGCCAGGATGGCGCAGTGTTGAAATTCCACTTTGCAGCTTTTTCTTCAGCGCGTTTAAAGTTAAAATTGGTCGATAAAATTATATTTCGTAGTGCGTTACTCTTTATACGTGAGAAAAGGCGTGATTCGTAAACGACGGGAAGATGCACGCAGGAAGAATGGTCTTGAAGTTTAAAAGTCGTGTTTTTCGTCTGGTTGTAAAACTCGGCAATTCGTTGTAGATCGTTTCTGATATTTCGCGTGGCATGGGAAAATAGATCATTTGCCTCGCGCATTTCGTCGTTCGTATCTATAAACTCTTTCAGGCGTTTCAAGTTTCTTATGCTGAAGACGGCAGAGTTCTGTAGATAAAGGCCGTGTAAGAGGCGGCATTTCGGTATAACGAGGTGTAAATAATCTTTTCGCGAAAGCTGCTTGAAGTCAATATTAAATTTATGAACGATGCTACGCCAGCTTGCTAAAATTTGTTTTCTTCGCGGTGAGAGAAATCCGTGTAGATCGTAATTAAAAAGATTGAAGTAGTTGGTCGCATTTTTGTTCTCAAATAGAAATTCGTTTTCGTTCTGATGTCCATTAATTTGCCTTTGTATACGTTTTAACGTGAATAAATCGCGTTGCGTGGCGAGGTGGAGCAAAGCGAGGCCGCCGTTCTCGATAGGTAAACAATTTATTGAGGAATTTGTCCAGGTTGTATTTAGGTATAGGGCGACATCAATATCTTTTTGTATATCGTTGAGGATTACGTCTTCAGGTAGAGTCGCGTTTATTTTATATGTGAATTTCGGTATCAATCTTTCGTTAATATATCGCGTCTTCTGTATAAGCGAGAGCGACGAAATATGGGATTTAACAACACGCACCGCTTGTTGAAATTCTTCGCGCAGGTTTTCTTTCTCCGTTTTGAAGGGCGTTTTTGAGTTTTCAACTAAGATGCCAAGCACTTTGATTTGGTCTCTCCTCATCTTAATTTCCCTCGGAGTGTCGGTTCTGTTGCCCCAGCTGCCACACCACAGCCCTTTGCTTTTCCCAAAGTTTATATTTATGCCGGAGACCCGCTTAAAATCTTGGAGACAGGAGTATATTCGGTCGAAGTCGCTTTCGTCTCTAATTAAGAACACCAGGTCGTCGGCGTAAATGTGCGTCGTGGTCGTGGAGCTCAGTTTGTCTCGTAAGTGAAAGATTAAAGCCGTCGTGGAGATCGAGAACAGTACCGCCGACAGTCCGCAGCCCTGACGAACTCCCCTTGTCACTTGTATGGATGGAGAGGTTTCTTCATTTACGTCAATCTTAATTGCACTGTTGTTCAAGATTATCTTGATCCATTTGATAAATATATTTGGTATACCGATTCTCTCAAGAGTCGCAATTAGGAAGTTTCTGTTGAGCGAGTCAAACGCCCTCTGTAGGTCGAGGACGACAATCGCGAGGGGCGTGTTGAGGAGGTTTGCCGCGTAGACGCTGTATTCGATATCAGGGAGTATGTCGAATATTGATCTATTCATAATTGCATATTTTTGTTCAATAGGAACAATTTGCGGGGAGTAGGGTTTAAGTTTTGCGAGTAATAATTTTGACAAGATTTTATAATCTGTGTTCATCATCGTGATAGGTCTCCATTCACCCAACGTCTTTGGGCTCGGCTTCTTTGGTAGGAGAATCAGCCTCCCCACTCTCATATGTTCAGGTAATTCATCTTCCTCTTGAGCATTAGTAAATATCGTGAGAAGTAGATCTGCGGCGTCGTTCGGGTATTTTTTATAAAATTCCGCGGGAATCTTGTCTTCTCCAGCCATCTTTTTATTGGGAAGTTGCTTAATTGCATTAATTATGTCGCCTCTCGTTATAAAGTGTTGTTCATCGAAGTTGAAGTCGATGTCGAGGCGCGGGATAGTATTTGTATACGTTACGATGTCGTTTAGATTGATAGATTCGTCGGCTCTGGATTGATCGCGGTAGTGTTTAAAAATATATTTTAAAATATTTCGATTATCGGTCAGCAGTATGTCGTTCTCGTTAAAAAGCGAAGTAATAGCGGGCTTGTGACCCATCGGCCTTGGGACCGTATACCTCAGACAAGCATTAGCAACTTCCAAAATAAGTCTTCTTATACATCTCCATTTAGCACTTGCATTTAAGTTCATATAGTTCGAATAAAAGTTTTCAAGTTCAAAAGCATATATGTCATCGAAGAGGCGGGAGGTAAATATTCGTCTGTCAATTTTTCGCGCTAACTTCATTCTCTCGGTGCTTAAACGGGCGATGATAGCGTTGTGGTCAGATAGCGAGTAAGACAATGTTTTGCATTCTTCCAAGTTTCTTATTAAATCGGGCGTAGTTAAGATATAGTCGATGCGTGTTTCAAAAGGTGTGCCGTTCACAGTCGCGAAGTGCGTGACCCCGTGAATTCCCGGATTAAGATAACTAAATGCGTCGATTAGGTTATATTTTCTTTTAAAATCATTTAGCATTTTTCTCTTTCTCTGTGAGTCCGTTCTACCAGGCTTATCTCGTATGTTAAAGTCTCCAAGTATAATTTTGGACGTGTCGTTCGGGAAATTTTCAATATATCGTTCAATCAAGGTAAAGTCGTTAAAAGCTTCATCCGGATTGTGCGTAACATGTACATTTATTAGTAAAACGAGTTTTCTTTTCAAGGTGCATTCGATCGCGCAAATCTTTCCGCTTTTGATAACTTTGAAGTTTTCGTTAGGAATTGTGCGATTTAGAATAATAAATTGTCCGCTTCCGAAATTGCTTTTTTTATTTGTATATATGTCGTAGTTTTCAAATTCTTTTCTCGATAATAATAGGTCTTTGTTTGTTTCTTGTATAGCGTAAATGTCTGCTTTAAGCTTCTTCGTCCATTTGCTGAAGTAATCTTCTCTTTCTCTTCCAGATATACCGCGGGCGTTGAGCGTGATTATTTCTAAAAATTCATGTTCAGAAACGTCGAAGGATGGCTGAGAACAGTCCAACATCCAAAAATAAAAAATAAATAAAGTAAGAAAGAATTTAAACTGGTAAAGGAGAGTATATAAAGGAAGGTAAAATAAAATAAATCGTGTTAGTGTAAAAGGTAAAAATATACAAATAAATAAAAACGAGAAGGTAAGATAAAGAAGGTAAAAAAAAGAGGGTAAAAGGAATCGTGATTAAAAAAAAAAAGAGAAAGTAGGTTAAGTGAGGTTTTCTTCCTCCATTGTTTTCAAGAGATCCCTGATTCTACTATAGTATTTTTGATAGACTTTCTTTTCATCTGGCTTCACTTTGTGCCAGGCATTCTTTCGTTGACGAATTTCTTCGCGGAAAGTTGTGAGGTCTTGCTTTAAGTTGGGGTGCTTGTCCATCTGTTCAATAATCTTGGTTTTTCTCGTGCGACCAGATTTACAACAAAGAGCCTTGAGGATCTTCACCATTCTAGGGTTTAACTCCGGTTCACAAAATTCAGATTCGCGCTCGAGTTGTGAGGATGCCACAGAAAGTTCTGAGAGCGCTACAGATTCGTTATCCTCTGATAGTTCGTCCTGCCCTCGCCTGGGAAAATCATCCTCGCTAGGCAAACCCTGCAGGATGTCTTCATTCGTAGGTTCCTGCGCTTCTTTAGGTTCTCCTTCTTGCATTGGTTCTACATTCTTGGGTAGGACCTCAGTAGGAGGGTTGGACTTTGGTCTCTTTCCGAGGTCGTTTAAAGCATAAGGGGGTGTTGGGACGTCAGTTAATTCTGCTAAGATTCTTTTTCTGCTCGTGGACTTTGTCTCTGGGGGTATGTTCATCACCTTCTCTTCTTCAGGTGGTGTCGGGACTGTAGTTGGAGTTCCTTCTAACATGTCGACGGTGACAAGTTGAGTTACGGTATCCCTGATATTTTTGTTGAAGGGACATTTATCTTTTTTGTGGCCGTGGCGCCTGCAATCTGCGCAGATCACATCCTCACCGACATAGATGCGGAATGATCTGTTCATATAATTTATAATGATCAATGCTGGCATGTCAGTCGAATCTTTTTTCTTAAATACGACCTCTCTCCTCAGGGATGACAGGTGTTTTAGTAAGGGGTTATCCGTGGGGAAGGGCAGGGGGCGGATGGAGATGGTCTGCCCATATGGCTCAAGGGCCTTGGCGATGTCTGCATCCTGGATAAACGCCAGGACACCTGATAAAATATATTTTTTAGGCACGTTGAAAAGCGGCGTAGGAAAAATTTTCGTTTTTTGCACCTCAAACCCATTATTGATTAGGATTTGGGCGAGTTCTCCGTTGGCCACTGAGACGATCGCCTGGCCATTGATTTTTCCCACTGAGTGGATATTTTCATACCCGACAACCGCTGCAATTCCAGCCAGGTGTTCTTCAGCGGTGGAATTTGGTAGGCTTTGAAATTGTATAGCGGAATGAATATTTCCACTTCTTTTTTCATAAGTCGTTTTTCTCAATTCATCGTGCTTCTTTCTTTCTTCAATAGAGAAATGACGTTTTGGGGCATGCAAATTTTGTGAATTTGGATTTTTTGAAGATGATTGTGAAGGATGAATTTTCACCGTTTCATTAGGAGATGAGCTTGATGGGATGTGATTACTTGATGAGGTGGATGGCGAATCAGATGAAGCAACGACCGGCTTGGCCGTTGCCATGACAATGATGCAAAGCTACAACTTGTAGCTTTGCTAATTTATGAAAAATAGAAAATTTTAAACTTGATGAAAATTTATGAAGTATGAATTGAAATGATGCCCGAACTTAGGCGAACAAGATGATATATATTAGGTTAAATAAACTTAACTTTAGAAAGCGAAAAAGGCGAAATACACGGAGCTCGCGCGACGCGTGGCCGCACGGTCAGTGTATGTATGTATGTATGTATGTATGTATGTATGTATGTATGTATGTATGTATGTATGTATGTATGTGGGTATCTATGTCGGCTATACACGTCCACAATACGTAACTAATCTGACTGAAAATTTAACAGTATATAGAGTAGAATCTAGAAAAACTTATAGTGAAAATTTCAGGTCTCTATCCCGAATATTCTTCGAGTTATTTGCAAATTGCGTTGCAAATTTGCCTTTTCGCTCGCAAGCAGCGCCTCTAGCGGTGAATATGGGAGGTAAAATCAGCTGACCTAATGTACACGTAAAACGTGTTTTAACAGGACATAGAGAAAAATCTGGAAAGGATATTTATCGGATTTTTAGCCAATAAAAAATAAAATTGACAGGTTCTGGGCAAAAATAGTTGTTTTTTTAGTCAGAAAATGATGATGACAATATTGCTGTATCATGTTTGATTATCAGATACAAAATTATATCGGGAAAAATTCCAAAAGGCTGAGACCACGGGTGAAGCCAGTTCATTTTTAGTGTGCAGGAACAAAATTCTAACATAAAAACATTCATTCGAGCAGAAGACACAAAGCAGGATCATCTTTTTATAAAAATATCGCTTCTCTGACACAAAGTTTGGAGCGGGACGTTTTACAAGAGTGACACCCACGGCGCCAATTTATAATTGTAATGAATAGTATTTGAATAAAAACATTTAATCGGGTAGAACCTGGGCGTTGCCCGGGTCATTCGGCTAGTATATATATATAAATGAATGTATGTGTGTCTGTCTGTCCTTTATGCCTGACCAAACCACTCATTGGAACGCCATGAAACTTTGGGAAGTTATTTAGTATAGTACTGGGAAGGTTTCTAGCAAATAAAATTTTTGAAATAACTTTTCGCCTAAAAATAAAATTTCGCCTAAAATAATTTCCCCTGGTCCTGGTGCCACGTGAGACATACTAGAAGAGCGTCCTTTGATCCCAAACTTTGTCCTTACTGTCCCGTGCGGACTACCCACTCTGCACGCCATGCCACTCAACCCCGACTGCTTCCAACTCACTTGTTGTCTTACTCGGGTTTACGACATATATATATATATATATATATATATATATATATATATATATATATATATATATATATATATGAACGATATAAAAAGTATTTTCAATCTCAATATCTGTCTCTTTGCATACTCGCAAGTTATTTTTATTTAAAATTCCATTTTTTGCTAGATATATTCGGTATGTGTTCAATATTAAATGATATAAATATAGGAATGGAGATAACGGGTCTATCCTATTAACCAATCCTCGAGATTAAACTACCAGAACGAAGAAGAACGGGAACTGGCCCCAAGGGGTGAAGAGGAGGCAACAACCATTAGTGGTTGAACGGTTGTCTTGATAGACGCAGAAAGAATTTTCTGAGCTAGCAAATGCGCACGGAGTATTTCACATTAAGATTCTCTAGATGAACATTATGGTGCTATGCCCCACTGTCCTCCTTCCACAGAATGCCCCACGACGTTTCCAGTTCCAGCAAACCCGGGGGGATGTAGGACACACATTGGCCTGTTTACCTATTTCACTTTTAGCCTATCGCTTTCTTTACGCTCCACAGGTGAAAGTGGTCGTCTTCCATCTCTGGATTCTCTTCACGACGTTACCGCGGTAAATGACACAAAGAAGATTGACAGCGATTCACTGAAACGTCGAGAATTAAATACATTATTGGTTGATGTAGCTGTATTTTTTCCAAACCAACTTTTAACCAATCTTCAAAGTTTATATAAGAACAGCTAGAGAGCCATATATAGGTGTTAATTGAAAATATAAGTATTTAGTGCCATTTAGCGAAATTATTAATAATAAAAATTAGCGCAAAAAATACTTGTATTTAGCGCAAGTCTAAAATACCCATTCCAAGAGTCTATCTTCAGTATCGGTATAAAAGGAAAATAGTCAAATGTAATATTATAGCGGTATGATAGATTGAACTGGCGAAGCCGCTTGGAGGGTTAACCACTAATGATCCAGGCCCTCCCATAAATTTATCATTGCAGTAGAAAATTATTTTAATTCAAAAAAAAATCATACTGCGTCAAAATATATTCACATTTCTTATAACAAATGGCTCGCTAACACATCATATTAATCCACCATACCTCTCTAATATTGTATTGGGTAATTCTACTTAGAAAACTGGTACTTTAGAAGTATTCTTGGTTGTATGTATCATTTACAATAACACTCATTTGTTATTGCTTTAATCATATCACAGAATTATCACAGAATTCTCTGCGCGCTCCAATTTTTGAGGGAGAAATTCGAGAATGGAATAAAGGCTCAAAGAGCAAATAAAAACACTTGGACGTTTCTTAGTTATCTTCCAATAATTATGAAAGGATTTACTGGAATTGGAACTTTCTAAATATTTCACGATATCTATCTAGTTGGATTCTGGATTAAAAAATAAATAAACAGGTTTTAGCATTGATAACTTCAAAATAAAAACATTAGTGAAAATACCAATCCAGCCAGTCTACTGGTGATTTTAAACTTTTGTAACCTAATCCACAATAGATAATTGTATTAATAAGAGAAGTAAACTACTTAACGCGGGGATTTTCAAAATATAAATAAAAAGATCAGATACTGTTTTTACTGCGGTAATGGCGGGTTCACCAGTCAGGTCCTTCCATTATTTTTATTACCGCAGTAAGGACAGTAAGAATATGTTATATTTTCAAAAATAAACATTCAAGCCAAAATAATATTAATGTCTAAAATATATGTATTCTTCCGGAGCATTTATATTACTGCTTCCGGGATTTTTGTGACTACGATAGTTGAATGGTCTATATTTAAGTCTTCGGCTAACATTCTCATTGACAAGCTTTCATCCTTTTCTTCGGCTTAAAAAAGTGTATGATTGTCGAAATTTGATGGTCGACCTCTTCCTTCTTCAACTGCAAGATTTGTTTCGCCCGATGTTAACTTGGCTTCGCCAAAATGTGCGTGAAATGACTGCGCTGCATTCCAACCTTTCTCGAACTGGTGGAGCATGGCGAATATTGATATTATTTCTGAAAGGGAATTTTACAATCTGAAAAAAAAAAGAGGATTATATTGTAATTAAAATTTAAACAAAACGCCTATAGTTATGCACCTACCTTATCGTTTTCTGTTAGGTACACCATGCTAGAAACATTTATTTGAGCTTTTCTTTTTGAAATAAGGATAATTAACCGAGATGTAAATTAAAAGAGACACAAAAGAATTAAAAAATAAGACATAAACACGCTATGTTTTTATTAAAGACTTCTTTATCTAAAGCAACTAAAAAAGCAACTAAATTATCTTTTGGTAAAATAATGTGTATATCTCTAAGCACTTTTTTCACACAGGATATGCAGATATTGTGTTTTATTTTTATTATGGTTTTAGATATATAGTATCTCGAACTCTAATAAATACTGTTATATATATCGATTTTATAATATACACTGCGTGACATTGAAAATGGAACACCAAGAAATAGTGGCCAGAAAGTGATGAAACTCGGCAGACAGAGAGAGACAGGGACGAACAATAAGTGATCTTTATTTCAAAATGATAGTCATAATACAGAGCGAGAACGGCGTCGGCTTAGTAGCAAGTAGGACCACCGCGGACGGCGATGCACGCAGCAACACGTCTAGGCAGAGAGTCAATCAGAGTACGGATGGCGTCCTGAGGGATGGCTCTCCATTCCCTCTCAACCATTTGCCACAGTTCGTCTTCTGAACGCGGCTGTGGCAAGGCATGCAAACGGCGTCCAATGATGTCCCAGACGTGCTCGATTGGTGAGAGATCAGGAGAGTACGGTGGCCAGGGAAGCAGCTGTACATCTTGCAGAGCTTGTTGGCTAATGCGAGCAGTGTGCGGTCGGGCGTTATCCTGCTGATAAAGGGCATTGGGTACCCCCT
Organism: Cordylochernes scorpioides; assembly: GCA_030710605.1. NCBI lineage: Eukaryota > Metazoa > Arthropoda > Arachnida > Pseudoscorpiones > Chernetidae > Cordylochernes > Cordylochernes scorpioides. The sequence continues at coordinate 33,862,780 of CP092880.1, read as the reverse complement.
GAAGGTAGGGGAGTGTCACCGGTCGCAGCACATCATCAACGTATCGTTGGGCCGTCATAGTGCCCTGAATACGAAGTAAAGGTGACCTGGAATCATACGCGATTGCGCCCCAAACCATGATTCCACGTTGTCGCACGGTGGGGCGTTCCACAATTGCTGCCGGATTGGACCTTTCTCCACGTCGACGCCACACGCGTACACGGCGACTATCACTGGACAAGCAGAAACGCGACTCATCTGAGAACACGACCCTGTGCCATTCCGTCATCCACGTCGATCTAGCCCGGCACCATTCCAAACGTTGGCGCCTATTCGGTGGGGTCAATGGCAGTCTTCTTAGCGGACGGCATGAGTGTAAGCCATTAGCAACCAATCGACGGGAAATGGTTCTGGTCGAGATGGAATGATCTAGGGTGTCTTGCACATGTTGCAGGATGGCGGTACAAGTGGCTTGTGGGGCCGCCACTGCTTGTCGAAGGATACGCCGATCCACACGTGCTGACGTCACTCTGGTTGCACCGACATTCCTATAAATTGCCACCTTTCCTTGTTCCAACCATCTTCTCCACAGTCGGTGCACCGTGGACGCACCAAGGTGTGTATCAGCTGCGATTTGACGTATGGACCAACCTGCCCTTTTCAGTCCGATCACCATGCCCCTCGTAAAAACGTCTGTCTGCTTGAACTGCCTCCGTTTACGATGACCTGGCATTCTCTGTTATTACACGTGTCTTTTGACACAAGAACAAAATTTCTACAATGATTTTCCTTGAAGAAATAACGACACGAATACTGTCCTTTCTGCAAGTTCCTTCCCTTATATCTTACTCCATGTGCGCACGAGAGCTGCGCATTTTACATCATTTGCATAACTCGGTTAGGCGCGTCTACCCTGAAATTTGCATAATTTTCTGGCCACTATTTCTTGGTGTTCCATTTTCAATGTCACGCAGTGTACTAGACTAGTGTATAAAAGGATATTCCAAAAAAAGTACGCAAGCAACTTGAAAAAAAAAGCAGAACGCTCATTGGTCGCTTAATTGGCCTGGTGTTGTTACTTCGCCTCGTATTTACTCCGTGTAAAAAAAAAGTTCTTCAAAAGAAAAAAATAAATAGCCAAAAATACTAATCAAAATGTACCCGAAAATTTTCCTCAGGTTTATAAAAAGCGACATGCAAAATTTGGTAACAATTGGTTCAGTAGTTTTTGAGTTTATCGCGAAACAGACAACAGACATTGACTTTTATATATAAGAAAAAATTTCATAATATTTAGAAATATATAAATAAAATGTCCCGTGTGGGAGTAAGGGAAGATAAAATAGCCGGATCAAAACAGCCCCCTTGGTCACCAGATGTCCAGCCTTCACTTTCCTTCCCCTCTGAGGGATAATTTATCTTACTCAAAGCTGTTTAAAAGTAGCTAGATGTGATTATCAAGGGACAGTTCGCACCGAGGTGGTCTCGACACCAGTTGTTTCAGAGTGGTCTCGGACCTGGTCTCTTTCCTCCCCGATTTACACCACACGGGTTTTTACTTCTGGATCCTGTCATCTGTGCGCTTTACCACACAACTACCACGACTGCTTCTTGAATCACCCTATATACAGAGGGTGTTTCCTTTCAAATGAAACGATTTCAAACGTCCGTTAGAACTTTATTTTTCGAACGTGAATTTTTTTCATGTGTTCTATGTGCTTCCCCTTCTTCTTGGCTATCTCCCTGCATCGGACTTTCCAAGCTTCGAACACTTCCTTGACTTTGGAGAGCGAAACATTCGACCACTCCTCTTGTGCGGCTTTCCAAAGTCCGGCCTCAGTTTTGGGACGTCGGTTGAAGAGCCGTTGTTTCAACATACCGAACCCGTATAAATTAGTATAAAAGTATAACAAATATAAAGTTTTGCGGAGGAGCCTCTTTTATTATACATTTGCAAGCTTTCGAACCTTTCGGTTCTTCCACAGGCGTGGCTAGTATGACTACACTAACAGGGGTAAGCGCGCTTGAGCCATTATATACAACATATAAATTTACATGCGGAGTGATATTTCAAACGTAATAAAATAGAAATAGGAACTATGACTATAAAAATAAAACTATGTAAATGAACTTATAGATTTTTAAAATTTAGATGAAATTATGGCAAAAACTTTTAAATGCGATAAAAGTTAAGTAAAATAATGATATTCACTGTATGTAAGCCGTGTGACACTTTAAAATTTCGTAACATTTAAAACCAGTAAAATTTTAAAACATCTCAACACAGTAAAACCAAGCTGGGGTCCACTCCTCCCGACCACACACCCGAGTGTATCACGGTGTAACTATTGAGATATTATATGATATATTTCCGGTAGATCTATTTTCCTATTTATGCTGTTTGTTTGTGTTGATATGATGGATTCCAGTACCAATCTGTGCTGCTTATTGTTTATGTGCTGATATAGGATTTTAGGATGATCTAAGTTGAAGTTATGGCCTGTGTTTGAAATATGTTTGTATATAAGTGATTTCGGGTCTCTATTGTTTATGTTTCGTTTGTGTTCGGTGATTCTGATATACGCGGTTCTGCCAGTCTCCCCCACATAGGAGGCTGGGCAATCCTGGCAAGAAACCGCGTATACTGCTCCGGTGGAGTGGATGGGATTGTTGGGTGCGTCTGCTTTGGTGATAGGATTCCTGAGGAGGGCAGCAAGATTGGGAGGGCTGTTAAAATAAACCTGAATACCATATGGGCGAAGGATTCTGGAAATGGCAACAGAGAAGGAGGAATATGGAAGATAGCAGACTGCTCTATAAGTCGTGGAGGTCCTCGGAGCAGTGGAATCAAACGTGTGTCTATCTATGAATTTTCTTGGGTACCCTGCAGTGGTTAGAAGGGTGGTAATTCTGTTTTTTTCTATGGCTTTGAATATAGGCAATGAGCAATGCGTATGTATTCTTTTGGTTAAAGTCCTGACTGTGTTTACTTTATAGGCTACCGGGCTATTGGAGGAGAAATGGGTGTATAGGGGTGGGATATTCTTTTTGTAATAAACTGCTGTGTGCAATCTGTGTGGAGTGCGGATAATAAGGATGTCCAGAAATGGAAATACTAGGTTTGTTTCTGTTTCGTATGTGAATTTGATGTCTGCGTGAAAGGAATGTAGAGTGTTAAGAATAGGTTGGAGCTCATTCGGTTTGATTACACAGAAGATGTCGTCCACATACCTCCTCCAATAATGGATGTTGGAAGAATGCATCTGATTGATCCACTGGTCCAAGGACCCCATCACGACTTCGGCAACTATGGATGAAAGAGGACTGCCCATTGGGGTGCCTCTGATCTGCTTATAATGCTGGTGGTTAAACGTGAAGGTGCTAATGGAAAGACATAAGGACGTTAGCTGGGTTATCAGGGTTATGGTTTGATCTTGAATACCTGCTGACTTGAGAAATGACTGTAATTTGTTTAAAATGAGGGCGTGTGGAAGGGAGAGGTATAGCGCTGTAACATCAAATGACACCATAGTGTGATGTGCGGGTAGCTGCATTTGCGTAATCTCCTGAACGAAACTGGGTGGGTGTGTGATGTTGTACTGGTTAGGATTGTTCTTCATGATAGGGGATAATAGTTGGGCCAGATATTTGGCTAAGGTGTGAGCCGGGGAGAGGTGGTATGCGATGATGGGTCGGAGTGGTACCCCAGGCTTGTGTATTTTAGGAGCACCATATATGTACGCATCTCGTGTGAGGGAACCGGTGAACTGAGTTAATTGTGCCTTGGTGATCTGCTTCGCCTTCATCAAGTTCCTAAGTGATGACTTGTAGCCCTTGACCAAGGCGTCTTTCGCAGATGTTGAGATGATCGTAAATGTGGCTGTGTCAGCGAGTATGTTCATCATTTTTCCTTCGTAATCAGCTCTATCCATCAACACCGTCTGGTTTCCCTTGTCTGCTTTGGTGATTACCAGCGAACTAGTCTTTCTTAGCTTCTGGATGAAGTAAATTGCACCCAAGGGATTTCTCGGGCGAAGCCGGGTCATTCGCCTAGTAAACTATATAGGTATATTAACCTATTTGCATTTAATTCAAAAACGTATAAGCAGATTAAAGGTTATCCTATGGGAAAACCCTTTATCTTCCCCTATAGCAGAAATAGTCATGCGGTATATTAATAAATGGATCACTTTTATTTATATTCAGAAGATATTGTCATATACATGAATTGTCATATATAGGCGGTATTTTGTATTTGTGGTACTAAAAATAATTAGTTATAAAAACACTTTTAAAAAAAAGCTTTTATTTAAAATGCACTAAAAATAACAAAATAAATATTTCTGAAATATTGCCTTTTTTTCTGAAGGTATCATTTAACAAATAAAATAATAAACTTAGAAATAAAAGCGGTGGGGGGTGATAATCATGTATGCAGCAAATAGGTATAAATTCAATGAAAGGCATAATCTTGCTAATCATTTGTTTCATATAAAATCACATTGATCTCAAATTTATTATTATTGTACCCAACCGCTTTTATTTCTAAGTCTGTTATTTTATTTGTTAAATGGTACCTTCAGAAAAAAAAGCAATACTTCAGAAATATTTATTTTGTTATTTAAGTGCATTTTAAATAAAAGCTTTTTTTAAAAGTGTTTTTATAATTAATTATTCACGCTATTTTTAGTCGTATATATGCCAGTCCAAAAAAAAGCCTTATCACTGAGACGCAAGCCTGCTCGTAGCAGATTGGTCAATTCCTCGTGGGAGGTCGGAAGTGACGTAAGCAAAATCCGTTACTAACAGAACTGCGTCTCTTTGCTTTTGGGATCCCTAAATTTATTGAATTATATTACAAAATTAGAGACACCCAGTGGATTATATTGTTAGGGGATAATTGGTACATATATAAAATTTGAATTATAATTAAACAATTGATTAAATAGTTAAAAGTAACAGCATACTAATTGAAAAAGGGAAACTATTTAAAAAGGTGTCGTGAAATGTATGGTGGTATATTGTTACACACACACCTATATATATATAATAAATATAAATATATGCGTGATGATATTGGAAAAAGATGACTAAATTATAACAGATAAAATTAATATATTTGTTGACTTTTCTCATTTATTTGCTTGTAATTCCAAGGACGTTTTAGATAGATATCTGAATATTTGGATTTCTAATTCCTTCTATGTCTTGAACATTTATTGAAAAAATCCTTTCGCAACCTCCAGCATTTTCCGAGTAGATATAATGCAACACATAATATTAAAAAAGAAATATAGATAATGGTTCATTTCCCGCCTTCCCGACCACCCAGAAGTCTAAAAATGAGTACACTTGCATTGTTAATTGGAATGAGCGAGTATTGTGAGTTTCATTATTCTATATGGTCTGGAAGCATATTAAAATTAAATATACAGATTTTGAAAGGAAATTTGGAAATTTGTCCGTTCTTGGCCAACCTGACAACCCAGAAGTCTGAAAATTAGTCAGCTAGCATTGTCATCAGGTTTGAACATGTGTACCAAATTTCATATTTCTAGATGCCCTATAAGTATATTAAAAATTGATTACAAGATTTGGCGACAGACATCCAGACAGACAGACATGGAGGCAAGTTAAATAAAAGCTTTTAAAAAACTTGACAATTACGTAATTTTTCTCAATAGTTATCAACCAAGCATTAAATTTATAGTTGAAAAAAGCAATAAATTCCCTTCATTTTTAGATATAAAAACATTAGCACAGAGGAAGAATTGCTAACAACAGGTTCTATTACCAACTAACATTCATACCTAATTACATAGAGTTTTCTTCGTATTACGCTCTTAGCCACAAAATCAACACAATTAAAACCCTTTCTAAAAGAATTTACACACAATGTTCCACATCCGAAAATAAAACATATGAAAATAAAATGCAGAACATCGTTCAAAATTTAATATCATCAGGTTACCCCAAATCATTCATATTGCGACACTTCCGCCAACCTACAGAATATACTCCAACAATGCAAAAATCAGAAATCTATGGAGCAATATTTTTCATGTCATACTCCCCTCAATCAGTTCACATAGCCAGGCTTTCTAAAAAATACGGTATTAAAACTATAATATAATAATTCCCCTAATTTAGACGTCATAGTCAGGAATCCGTTAACTAAAAAGACCCAACCAAATATCCCCATCAATAGAAAAGAAGCCATTCACTCTGTAGCATGTAATGACTGCAATGTAAAGTACGTAGAGGAGACTGGGAGTAAAGAACATAACGGAACACAATAGGAATATAAAAATAGTAACCAGTTTTCCTTAATAGTACAATATATCAATGAAACAGGTCATACTTTCAATTTACCAGAACCCACAGTACATTACAGTAACATCCATGATAAGTACCAAAGATTAATTATAGAATCCATAATATCCAAACAGGTTAACAGTATAAACCGTAGTATTGATCTGCCAGAAACATACAGTGTTAGATATAATTAAATTTCATATAGTTGAGTTAATGTACTTGTTTTATTTTGCTATTGGAGAATTTTATGAGTCTAATGGGGTTGTACGTGTGTAGCCTTGTCTAAAGTTCCTTATATTTATTTTTGAAACCTTCTCATCATAAATTGTCATAAGCAAATACAGGGTGATTCAAAAGTCTTGCACAATTTTAAAAATTAATAACTCCGCGAATATTTGCGCTAGAGCAATGCGGTAAACACCATTGTGTTCAGGATGCAATGGGAAATTTTAAAGCGAATAATAAAATTCCGAAATTGATTTAGTTACAATTTTATTCGCTAGATGGCGATCTACCAGAATCAGAGATTCAGCGGCCAAATTGTTTGATAAATTGAAAAATTTAACTGAACGATACGTATTTTTCCTTTTTGAATACCAGGAAAGAACCCTAATAATATCAAATGATAAATTAATAAAACACCATTTCGCCAAAATTAGAAGAATTGGATGACGATTTTTAAATGCAATCCGAGATATGTAAAATAGGTAAATGCAAATTAAACATGTAGCAAAAAAGATATATATATTAGATGCGGTTTTGTGAAATATTTTAAATATTTGAAAAACACTGCAGAAATCAATAAACGATTTTTTTTTTTGAAAAGTTAATATAGTACCAAAAGTTATGATGGCACTACTAATAGGATTTCTTGCTATAAGAAGTGTACAATTTCTTGACAAATTGGCGACACTTTGCTATTTAACTGGAAATTTGTCATGATCCAACAAATTAAATAAAGAGGGGGGTGACAATCTATTTGTCGTACTTCATTCCAAATATCATATGGACTTGTCAAATGTTATCATTGCTTATTATACTGTACAAAATTTTAAAAATGTGTCCCCTCAAATAAAAATCATTTTTAGATCGACCTTTTGCGTTGAATAACGTGGTAGTAAAATCATTTAGTATTTTTTTTTTTTTGCGCAAAATTTCAAAAGTTAGGGGTGTACAGAGAATATTCCTTATGCTATTTCTTCTAATGAGGGAAAAGCGATCAACTAAACATAAGGGGAAAAATTGTGTGTACCAGTGTTATTCGAGAAGTTATAACGCTTTGGTCTGCACGACATGAAATAAGATGTGAAAAAATGACAAACAAAAAAATTAGCGTTCACAAAAAAAAAAGTCAAGATGTAAAGACAGCATTTATTATCCCCATAACCCAACACAAAGAGCTGTAAAATATTGGTAGATAATATAATACATGGCAGCTTATATAACACATGAGGTAACTGCCTTCTCTCTTGTATTAGGTCACAATCCTTGCTCAATGTGGCACCCTTCATTCTCAAACACCGGCTGCAGACGATAGATGACAGATTGGACCCCATTAAATAAAATATCTGTTGAAATTGATGAAACGTGCCGTCTGATAGAAGCCTTCAACATGGCCAATGTGGTAGGCCGGCATCGATAAACACGCGACTTAATATACCCCCATAGCCAAAAATCGCAAGGCGTCAAGTCTGGTGATCTTGGAGGCCACTGGTGTATAAAGTGGCGACTTATCGCACGATCTTCAACGAACGTATCCTTCAGCAGTTGTTTGGCACCGCGAGAGATATGAGAAAGTCCTCCATCTTGCATGAATGTTATTTCGCTTAGAGCTTGTCTGTCTTGCAATATGGAAATAACCTTTTCTCTCAAAAGTTGAACATAACGTTCACCAGTTACAGAAACGGTTTTAAAAGTTCTTCCATTGATTTTTTCAAAGAAAAATGGCCCAATAATAATAGAAGAAGTGAACCCACACCAAACTGTAACTCTGGGCTGATGAAGTTGGGGTTTTCTAGGGTTTTCTGTTGCCCAAATGCGGCTGTTTTTGAGTGTTAACTTCTCCGTTTAAAGAAAAGTGAGCTTTTCATATTAATTTGACTGAAAACCTATGAAGCGAATTCTTGACGCTTCTCAAAATCGCCGACTTTTAGCTCGTGAAATCTTTGAACTTTGTACGGATATATTTTTTAATTCTTAGTGCTCTCCAAACTGTACCATACGAAATCCCCGTTTGTCGAGAAACTTGTCGAGCACTTACTTCTCCATACGTGGTTAACCTTTCAATAGCTTCAATATTCTGCGAGACCGTAACAGCCACTGACTTGCATGTCGATGTTCTTCCACTCAAATTTTTTTTAATCATTCGCCTTAGAGAGTAGCAACTCATGGGTCCTTTGCCGCTTTGAATACCTTTGAAGGTACGAAACGCTTGTAAAGCTTCAGTGGCAGATTCTGAATTGCAATAAAACTATTTCACCAAGAGTGCTTTATCCTGTAGTGACGGCATTCCAGAGTAAAATAAATTATCAGAGATAGATCATCATTTTTCAAATGATTTAAAATAAATATAATCGATACTGAGAGAAAGAGTTGAATTAAAAATTAGAAATTTATTATCTTCGCAATTTAAATAGCTGAGAGGATTCCAGCAAACCGCATCTAAAATATAATTTTGTTTTTGCTATATGTTTAATTTGCATTTACCTATTTTATATATCTCAGATTGGTTCAAATTCGCATAAATAGGTACCGCTCAGCAAGAGCAACCTAGTTCATGATAATTGAACAATGAATAATATGTGAAGGTTATTCACATATTAAACAATTTTTAACGCCGGATTCAATCCCGGTTCATGATTGTCGGGAACCGAGGGTGTTACCAACTCGTAGTAACAATTGTTCCGCCTTCTACATGCTATGTTACCAACTCGTCCACCGACTTTATATCTCAGTAGCAATTGTTCCGCCTTCTACATACCGACTTTATATCTCAGATTGCATTTAAAGATCACCATCCAATTCTTCTACTTTTGTCGAAATGGTGTTTTATTAATTTATCATTTGATATTATTGGGGTTCTTTCCTGGTATTAAAAAAAAGGAAAAATACGTGTTGTTCAGTTATATTTTTCAATTTATCAACAATTTGGCCGCTGAATCTCTGATTCTGGTAGAGCGCCATCTAGCGAATAAAATTGTAACTAAAATCAATTTCGAAATTTTCATTATTTGCCCTAAAAAATCCCATTGCATCCTTAATACAATTATGTTTACCGCATTGCTCTAGCGCAAATATTCGCGGAGTTATTAATTTTTTAAATTGTGCAAGACTTTTGGATCACCCTCTCTCTCTCTACTGTATAAACAAACAAATTTCAATTTAATAGTCATATATTGCACATCACATTAGCACGATGGGCACTGAATATTCAGGAATATAATTTAGAAATTATACACAAATCGGGTAAAAAAACATCTGGACGCTGATGGTCTATCTAGAGGACCCTTACCGGAAAACGAATAGGACGAAGATTATGAGAGACTATTTCTGAATCAAATAATAGACGAAAAAGATTATTTTATTGAGAATATTAAGGCGAACACCTTAGTGGAAACAAGCGTTCAATTACACAGAACTTTAAAGAAGAAAATGGGTGTCTCTACAAGAAAAATCCAAATCCTGAAGGTAGGGCATGGTTACTGGTAATGTCAAAGAAGAGAAGGAAGTAAATCATGAGTGAATACCACAACTATATGCTGAATGGCCATCTGGGCGTCGCCAGAACCGTTTACCGATTGAAGAATAAATACTATTGGCCTTCCATGCTGAAAGATGTTTCTGAATTTGTAAAGACGTGCCATCTTTGCCAAAGTCGGAAAGGTTCAAATCACTTGCCTTCTGGACTTTTACAACCTATTCCCCCAGCTAACTACCCTTTTGAAAGAATCGGAATTGACTTTGTTGGCCCCTTGCCATCAACGAAAAGAAGAAGGAAGTGGATAAGTATGTTGACTGATTATAATACCAAGTATGCTGAAACAAAGGCAGTATCAGAAACAACAGTGAAAGAAGTCTCTACATTTTTAATCGAACATATAATTTTACGCCACGGGGCCTCAAGATTTCTTATTAGCGATAGAGGTTCACAATTCACTAGCAATTTGATGAAGGAGGTAATGAAAATGTGCAAAGTTAAACACTTCTTCACAACGAGCTACCACCCCCAGACTAACGGACTGGCTAAATAGAACTTTAATCAATATAATTAGCATGTATGTGAACACAGACCAGAAGAACTGGGACGAAATCCTCCCTTTTATCACCCACGCGTATAATACCACGATTCAAGAAACCACAGGCTACTCCATTTTTCCTGTTGTTTGGGAGGGAACCCATGTCCCTCTTAGACGACAAGAATATCCCAGTGGACAGTAACATGTGTGGACGATTACGACGAATATATAGAAAACTACTTAGATAAAATTGCAAGGACGAGACAGGTAGTCGTTAACAACACAGAGAAGACTCGGGAAACAATGAAAAGAAACTATGACAAAAAAACACAATGAGAAAATCTATGAACCGGGACATTTAGTGGCAGTTTGGACACCTGTCAGGAAAATCGGAAAATATGAAAAACTATTGAGAAAATATTTTGTCCATATCGAATATTAAAGAAGCTGTATAACGTAAATTACTTAATTGAGCCGAAAGATAATCCTGGACAAGACCCATTGATTGTCCATGTCTCAAGACTCAAATCCTATTTTGAGAGAATTGATGAGGTAACTCACGAGGACGTGACGACCTCTGGAGAGGAGGAAGTGTTGCATCATAGCTAATGAACCTATTTTATTTTAATTTTTAATATTATTTTTCATATATTTTAAATTCAAATTTATATTTATACTAGCGGATGTATACCCGGCTTCGCCCGGGTTTTATCCGAGTGAATGTTTTGTTGGTTTTTGTGGGTGTTTTAATGGGAAGATAGTGATCACGTCAATTATATAATCATTAAAATATTTATTAACATATAAAATTAAAAGAAAGGATATATAAGAGCCACGTAAAGTATCTGTTCTTGCTTGTTCTTCTTTTTTCCTTTTTTTTTTTCGCTTGTTTTGGTTGTTTCTCTTCTTTCATAGAATATTATTTATAATTGTAAATTTTAATCATACTTAAAATTTAAAAACAATAAGGAATATTTTTAAATATTAAATTAAAATGTTACACAAAAGTATAGGCAACATATTTGCAACAAGTTTGCCTAACAAATATTATTGATAATAATATTCTGGTACACACAGAATATTATTATAATGATGATAATAATATTCGTTACATTATCTATCTATCCCTATATATATAAAAGTCAGAACAAAAGCAATTTTTATTCAGTCATATAAAACGTCGTTACATTTCAATTGTTAGTGGGGGAGGGGGGTACAATTAAAATCTATATCTATAAAATATTTGTAAATTTCGTATTTCTTCTTGTTTAAAATTCGACGTAATTCTGGATTTCCGCGGTCTAGGATGAAGTTGGCTGGGCTGAAGATATATAAGCGGTCGACAATCCGACATTCTTCAGTAGCTTCTTTTATTTTCTTTTTCGTAAATTCACACTCTAGGTATCGATGTAGTATGTCTGGAGATCCTCCGCACGCAGTGCAGGTGGGCCTTCCATTCCTGGTCGGGTGTGGCAGGGCTCTTAATTTCAGTCTCCAGGCGATATCGTCGTAGATGTTACGTTTTTTATGCCAGGATGGCGCAGTGTTGAAATTCCACTTTGCAGCTTTTTCTTCAGCGCGTTTAAAGTTAAAATTGGTCGATAAAATTATATTTCGTAGTGCGTTACTCTTTATACGTGAGAAAAGGCGTGATTCGTAAACGACGGGAAGATGCACGCAGGAAGAATGGTCTTGAAGTTTAAAAGTCGTGTTTTTCGTCTGGTTGTAAAACTCGGCAATTCGTTGTAGATCGTTTCTGATATTTCGCGTGGCATGGGAAAATAGATCATTTGCCTCGCGCATTTCGTCGTTCGTATCTATAAACTCTTTCAGGCGTTTCAAGTTTCTTATGCTGAAGACGGCAGAGTTCTGTAGATAAAGGCCGTGTAAGAGGCGGCATTTCGGTATAACGAGGTGTAAATAATCTTTTCGCGAAAGCTGCTTGAAGTCAATATTAAATTTATGAACGATGCTACGCCAGCTTGCTAAAATTTGTTTTCTTCGCGGTGAGAGAAATCCGTGTAGATCGTAATTAAAAAGATTGAAGTAGTTGGTCGCATTTTTGTTCTCAAATAGAAATTCGTTTTCGTTCTGATGTCCATTAATTTGCCTTTGTATACGTTTTAACGTGAATAAATCGCGTTGCGTGGCGAGGTGGAGCAAAGCGAGGCCGCCGTTCTCGATAGGTAAACAATTTATTGAGGAATTTGTCCAGGTTGTATTTAGGTATAGGGCGACATCAATATCTTTTTGTATATCGTTGAGGATTACGTCTTCAGGTAGAGTCGCGTTTATTTTATATGTGAATTTCGGTATCAATCTTTCGTTAATATATCGCGTCTTCTGTATAAGCGAGAGCGACGAAATATGGGATTTAACAACACGCACCGCTTGTTGAAATTCTTCGCGCAGGTTTTCTTTCTCCGTTTTGAAGGGCGTTTTTGAGTTTTCAACTAAGATGCCAAGCACTTTGATTTGGTCTCTCCTCATCTTAATTTCCCTCGGAGTGTCGGTTCTGTTGCCCCAGCTGCCACACCACAGCCCTTTGCTTTTCCCAAAGTTTATATTTATGCCGGAGACCCGCTTAAAATCTTGGAGACAGGAGTATATTCGGTCGAAGTCGCTTTCGTCTCTAATTAAGAACACCAGGTCGTCGGCGTAAATGTGCGTCGTGGTCGTGGAGCTCAGTTTGTCTCGTAAGTGAAAGATTAAAGCCGTCGTGGAGATCGAGAACAGTACCGCCGACAGTCCGCAGCCCTGACGAACTCCCCTTGTCACTTGTATGGATGGAGAGGTTTCTTCATTTACGTCAATCTTAATTGCACTGTTGTTCAAGATTATCTTGATCCATTTGATAAATATATTTGGTATACCGATTCTCTCAAGAGTCGCAATTAGGAAGTTTCTGTTGAGCGAGTCAAACGCCCTCTGTAGGTCGAGGACGACAATCGCGAGGGGCGTGTTGAGGAGGTTTGCCGCGTAGACGCTGTATTCGATATCAGGGAGTATGTCGAATATTGATCTATTCATAATTGCATATTTTTGTTCAATAGGAACAATTTGCGGGGAGTAGGGTTTAAGTTTTGCGAGTAATAATTTTGACAAGATTTTATAATCTGTGTTCATCATCGTGATAGGTCTCCATTCACCCAACGTCTTTGGGCTCGGCTTCTTTGGTAGGAGAATCAGCCTCCCCACTCTCATATGTTCAGGTAATTCATCTTCCTCTTGAGCATTAGTAAATATCGTGAGAAGTAGATCTGCGGCGTCGTTCGGGTATTTTTTATAAAATTCCGCGGGAATCTTGTCTTCTCCAGCCATCTTTTTATTGGGAAGTTGCTTAATTGCATTAATTATGTCGCCTCTCGTTATAAAGTGTTGTTCATCGAAGTTGAAGTCGATGTCGAGGCGCGGGATAGTATTTGTATACGTTACGATGTCGTTTAGATTGATAGATTCGTCGGCTCTGGATTGATCGCGGTAGTGTTTAAAAATATATTTTAAAATATTTCGATTATCGGTCAGCAGTATGTCGTTCTCGTTAAAAAGCGAAGTAATAGCGGGCTTGTGACCCATCGGCCTTGGGACCGTATACCTCAGACAAGCATTAGCAACTTCCAAAATAAGTCTTCTTATACATCTCCATTTAGCACTTGCATTTAAGTTCATATAGTTCGAATAAAAGTTTTCAAGTTCAAAAGCATATATGTCATCGAAGAGGCGGGAGGTAAATATTCGTCTGTCAATTTTTCGCGCTAACTTCATTCTCTCGGTGCTTAAACGGGCGATGATAGCGTTGTGGTCAGATAGCGAGTAAGACAATGTTTTGCATTCTTCCAAGTTTCTTATTAAATCGGGCGTAGTTAAGATATAGTCGATGCGTGTTTCAAAAGGTGTGCCGTTCACAGTCGCGAAGTGCGTGACCCCGTGAATTCCCGGATTAAGATAACTAAATGCGTCGATTAGGTTATATTTTCTTTTAAAATCATTTAGCATTTTTCTCTTTCTCTGTGAGTCCGTTCTACCAGGCTTATCTCGTATGTTAAAGTCTCCAAGTATAATTTTGGACGTGTCGTTCGGGAAATTTTCAATATATCGTTCAATCAAGGTAAAGTCGTTAAAAGCTTCATCCGGATTGTGCGTAACATGTACATTTATTAGTAAAACGAGTTTTCTTTTCAAGGTGCATTCGATCGCGCAAATCTTTCCGCTTTTGATAACTTTGAAGTTTTCGTTAGGAATTGTGCGATTTAGAATAATAAATTGTCCGCTTCCGAAATTGCTTTTTTTATTTGTATATATGTCGTAGTTTTCAAATTCTTTTCTCGATAATAATAGGTCTTTGTTTGTTTCTTGTATAGCGTAAATGTCTGCTTTAAGCTTCTTCGTCCATTTGCTGAAGTAATCTTCTCTTTCTCTTCCAGATATACCGCGGGCGTTGAGCGTGATTATTTCTAAAAATTCATGTTCAGAAACGTCGAAGGATGGCTGAGAACAGTCCAACATCCAAAAATAAAAAATAAATAAAGTAAGAAAGAATTTAAACTGGTAAAGGAGAGTATATAAAGGAAGGTAAAATAAAATAAATCGTGTTAGTGTAAAAGGTAAAAATATACAAATAAATAAAAACGAGAAGGTAAGATAAAGAAGGTAAAAAAAAGAGGGTAAAAGGAATCGTGATTAAAAAAAAAAAGAGAAAGTAGGTTAAGTGAGGTTTTCTTCCTCCATTGTTTTCAAGAGATCCCTGATTCTACTATAGTATTTTTGATAGACTTTCTTTTCATCTGGCTTCACTTTGTGCCAGGCATTCTTTCGTTGACGAATTTCTTCGCGGAAAGTTGTGAGGTCTTGCTTTAAGTTGGGGTGCTTGTCCATCTGTTCAATAATCTTGGTTTTTCTCGTGCGACCAGATTTACAACAAAGAGCCTTGAGGATCTTCACCATTCTAGGGTTTAACTCCGGTTCACAAAATTCAGATTCGCGCTCGAGTTGTGAGGATGCCACAGAAAGTTCTGAGAGCGCTACAGATTCGTTATCCTCTGATAGTTCGTCCTGCCCTCGCCTGGGAAAATCATCCTCGCTAGGCAAACCCTGCAGGATGTCTTCATTCGTAGGTTCCTGCGCTTCTTTAGGTTCTCCTTCTTGCATTGGTTCTACATTCTTGGGTAGGACCTCAGTAGGAGGGTTGGACTTTGGTCTCTTTCCGAGGTCGTTTAAAGCATAAGGGGGTGTTGGGACGTCAGTTAATTCTGCTAAGATTCTTTTTCTGCTCGTGGACTTTGTCTCTGGGGGTATGTTCATCACCTTCTCTTCTTCAGGTGGTGTCGGGACTGTAGTTGGAGTTCCTTCTAACATGTCGACGGTGACAAGTTGAGTTACGGTATCCCTGATATTTTTGTTGAAGGGACATTTATCTTTTTTGTGGCCGTGGCGCCTGCAATCTGCGCAGATCACATCCTCACCGACATAGATGCGGAATGATCTGTTCATATAATTTATAATGATCAATGCTGGCATGTCAGTCGAATCTTTTTTCTTAAATACGACCTCTCTCCTCAGGGATGACAGGTGTTTTAGTAAGGGGTTATCCGTGGGGAAGGGCAGGGGGCGGATGGAGATGGTCTGCCCATATGGCTCAAGGGCCTTGGCGATGTCTGCATCCTGGATAAACGCCAGGACACCTGATAAAATATATTTTTTAGGCACGTTGAAAAGCGGCGTAGGAAAAATTTTCGTTTTTTGCACCTCAAACCCATTATTGATTAGGATTTGGGCGAGTTCTCCGTTGGCCACTGAGACGATCGCCTGGCCATTGATTTTTCCCACTGAGTGGATATTTTCATACCCGACAACCGCTGCAATTCCAGCCAGGTGTTCTTCAGCGGTGGAATTTGGTAGGCTTTGAAATTGTATAGCGGAATGAATATTTCCACTTCTTTTTTCATAAGTCGTTTTTCTCAATTCATCGTGCTTCTTTCTTTCTTCAATAGAGAAATGACGTTTTGGGGCATGCAAATTTTGTGAATTTGGATTTTTTGAAGATGATTGTGAAGGATGAATTTTCACCGTTTCATTAGGAGATGAGCTTGATGGGATGTGATTACTTGATGAGGTGGATGGCGAATCAGATGAAGCAACGACCGGCTTGGCCGTTGCCATGACAATGATGCAAAGCTACAACTTGTAGCTTTGCTAATTTATGAAAAATAGAAAATTTTAAACTTGATGAAAATTTATGAAGTATGAATTGAAATGATGCCCGAACTTAGGCGAACAAGATGATATATATTAGGTTAAATAAACTTAACTTTAGAAAGCGAAAAAGGCGAAATACACGGAGCTCGCGCGACGCGTGGCCGCACGGTCAGTGTATGTATGTATGTATGTATGTATGTATGTATGTATGTATGTATGTATGTATGTATGTATGTATGTGGGTATCTATGTCGGCTATACACGTCCACAATACGTAACTAATCTGACTGAAAATTTAACAGTATATAGAGTAGAATCTAGAAAAACTTATAGTGAAAATTTCAGGTCTCTATCCCGAATATTCTTCGAGTTATTTGCAAATTGCGTTGCAAATTTGCCTTTTCGCTCGCAAGCAGCGCCTCTAGCGGTGAATATGGGAGGTAAAATCAGCTGACCTAATGTACACGTAAAACGTGTTTTAACAGGACATAGAGAAAAATCTGGAAAGGATATTTATCGGATTTTTAGCCAATAAAAAATAAAATTGACAGGTTCTGGGCAAAAATAGTTGTTTTTTTAGTCAGAAAATGATGATGACAATATTGCTGTATCATGTTTGATTATCAGATACAAAATTATATCGGGAAAAATTCCAAAAGGCTGAGACCACGGGTGAAGCCAGTTCATTTTTAGTGTGCAGGAACAAAATTCTAACATAAAAACATTCATTCGAGCAGAAGACACAAAGCAGGATCATCTTTTTATAAAAATATCGCTTCTCTGACACAAAGTTTGGAGCGGGACGTTTTACAAGAGTGACACCCACGGCGCCAATTTATAATTGTAATGAATAGTATTTGAATAAAAACATTTAATCGGGTAGAACCTGGGCGTTGCCCGGGTCATTCGGCTAGTATATATATATAAATGAATGTATGTGTGTCTGTCTGTCCTTTATGCCTGACCAAACCACTCATTGGAACGCCATGAAACTTTGGGAAGTTATTTAGTATAGTACTGGGAAGGTTTCTAGCAAATAAAATTTTTGAAATAACTTTTCGCCTAAAAATAAAATTTCGCCTAAAATAATTTCCCCTGGTCCTGGTGCCACGTGAGACATACTAGAAGAGCGTCCTTTGATCCCAAACTTTGTCCTTACTGTCCCGTGCGGACTACCCACTCTGCACGCCATGCCACTCAACCCCGACTGCTTCCAACTCACTTGTTGTCTTACTCGGGTTTACGACATATATATATATATATATATATATATATATATATATATATATATATATATATATGAACGATATAAAAAGTATTTTCAATCTCAATATCTGTCTCTTTGCATACTCGCAAGTTATTTTTATTTAAAATTCCATTTTTTGCTAGATATATTCGGTATGTGTTCAATATTAAATGATATAAATATAGGAATGGAGATAACGGGTCTATCCTATTAACCAATCCTCGAGATTAAACTACCAGAACGAAGAAGAACGGGAACTGGCCCCAAGGGGTGAAGAGGAGGCAACAACCATTAGTGGTTGAACGGTTGTCTTGATAGACGCAGAAAGAATTTTCTGAGCTAGCAAATGCGCACGGAGTATTTCACATTAAGATTCTCTAGATGAACATTATGGTGCTATGCCCCACTGTCCTCCTTCCACAGAATGCCCCACGACGTTTCCAGTTCCAGCAAACCCGGGGGGATGTAGGACACACATTGGCCTGTTTACCTATTTCACTTTTAGCCTATCGCTTTCTTTACGCTCCACAGGTGAAAGTGGTCGTCTTCCATCTCTGGATTCTCTTCACGACGTTACCGCGGTAAATGACACAAAGAAGATTGACAGCGATTCACTGAAACGTCGAGAATTAAATACATTATTGGTTGATGTAGCTGTATTTTTTCCAAACCAACTTTTAACCAATCTTCAAAGTTTATATAAGAACAGCTAGAGAGCCATATATAGGTGTTAATTGAAAATATAAGTATTTAGTGCCATTTAGCGAAATTATTAATAATAAAAATTAGCGCAAAAAATACTTGTATTTAGCGCAAGTCTAAAATACCCATTCCAAGAGTCTATCTTCAGTATCGGTATAAAAGGAAAATAGTCAAATGTAATATTATAGCGGTATGATAGATTGAACTGGCGAAGCCGCTTGGAGGGTTAACCACTAATGATCCAGGCCCTCCCATAAATTTATCATTGCAGTAGAAAATTATTTTAATTCAAAAAAAATCATACTGCGTCAAAATATATTCACATTTCTTATAACAAATGGCTCGCTAACACATCATATTAATCCACCATACCTCTCTAATATTGTATTGGGTAATTCTACTTAGAAAACTGGTACTTTAGAAGTATTCTTGGTTGTATGTATCATTTACAATAACACTCATTTGTTATTGCTTTAATCATATCACAGAATTATCACAGAATTCTCTGCGCGCTCCAATTTTTGAGGGAGAAATTCGAGAATGGAATAAAGGCTCAAAGAGCAAATAAAAACACTTGGACGTTTCTTAGTTATCTTCCAATAATTATGAAAGGATTTACTGGAATTGGAACTTTCTAAATATTTCACGATATCTATCTAGTTGGATTCTGGATTAAAAAATAAATAAACAGGTTTTAGCATTGATAACTTCAAAATAAAAACATTAGTGAAAATACCAATCCAGCCAGTCTACTGGTGATTTTAAACTTTTGTAACCTAATCCACAATAGATAATTGTATTAATAAGAGAAGTAAACTACTTAACGCGGGGATTTTCAAAATATAAATAAAAAGATCAGATACTGTTTTTACTGCGGTAATGGCGGGTTCACCAGTCAGGTCCTTCCATTATTTTTATTACCGCAGTAAGGACAGTAAGAATATGTTATATTTTCAAAAATAAACATTCAAGCCAAAATAATATTAATGTCTAAAATATATGTATTCTTCCGGAGCATTTATATTACTGCTTCCGGGATTTTTGTGACTACGATAGTTGAATGGTCTATATTTAAGTCTTCGGCTAACATTCTCATTGACAAGCTTTCATCCTTTTCTTCGGCTTAAAAAAGTGTATGATTGTCGAAATTTGATGGTCGACCTCTTCCTTCTTCAACTGCAAGATTTGTTTCGCCCGATGTTAACTTGGCTTCGCCAAAATGTGCGTGAAATGACTGCGCTGCATTCCAACCTTTCTCGAACTGGTGGAGCATGGCGAATATTGATATTATTTCTGAAAGGGAATTTTACAATCTGAAAAAAAAAAAGAGGATTATATTGTAATTAAAATTTAAACAAAACGCCTATAGTTATGCACCTACCTTATCGTTTTCTGTTAGGTACACCATGCTAGAAACATTTATTTGAGCTTTTCTTTTTGAAATAAGGATAATTAACCGAGATGTAAATTAAAAGAGACACAAAAGAATTAAAAAATAAGACATAAACACGCTATGTTTTTATTAAAGACTTCTTTATCTAAAGCAACTAAAAAAGCAACTAAATTATCTTTTGGTAAAATAATGTGTATATCTCTAAGCACTTTTTTCACACAGGATATGCAGATATTGTGTTTTATTTTTATTATGGTTTTAGATATATAGTATCTCGAACTCTAATAAATACTGTTATATATATCGATTTTATAATATACACTGCGTGACATTGAAAATGGAACACCAAGAAATAGTGGCCAGAAAGTGATGAAACTCGGCAGACAGAGAGAGACAGGGACGAACAATAAGTGATCTTTATTTCAAAATGATAGTCATAATACAGAGCGAGAACGGCGTCGGCTTAGTAGCAAGTAGGACCACCGCGGACGGCGATGCACGCAGCAACACGTCTAGGCAGAGAGTCAATCAGAGTACGGATGGCGTCCTGAGGGATGGCTCTCCATTCCCTCTCAACCATTTGCCACAGTTCGTCTTCTGAACGCGGCTGTGGCAAGGCATGCAAACGGCGTCCAATGATGTCCCAGACGTGCTCGATTGGTGAGAGATCAGGAGAGTACGGTGGCCAGGGAAGCAGCTGTACATCTTGCAGAGCTTGTTGGCTAATGCGAGCAGTGTGCGGTCGGGCGTTATCCTGCTGATAAAGGGCATTGGGTACCCCCTGAAGGTAGGGGAGTGTCACCGGTCGCAGCACATCATCAACGTATCGTTGGGCCGTCATAGTGCCCTGAATACGAAGTAAAGGTGACCTGGAATCATACGCGATTGCGCCCCAAACCATGATTCCACGTTGTCGCACGGTGGGGCGTTCCACAATTGCTGCCGGATTGGACCTTTCTCCACGTCGACGCCACACGCGTACACGGCGACTATCACTGGACAAGCAGAAACGCGACTCATCTGAGAACACGACCCTGTGCCATTCCGTCATCCACGTCGATCTAGCCCGGCACCATTCCAAACGTTGGCGCCTATTCGGTGGGGTCAATGGCAGTCTTCTTAGCGGACGGCATGAGTGTAAGCCATTAGCAACCAATCGACGGGAAATGGTTCTGGTCGAGATGGAATGATCTAGGGTGTCTTGCACATGTTGCAGGATGGCGGTACAAGTGGCTTGTGGGGCCGCCACTGCTTGTCGAAGGATACGCCGATCCACACGTGCTGACGTCACTCTGGTTGCACCGACATTCCTATAAATTGCCACCTTTCCTTGTTCCAACCATCTTCTCCACAGTCGGTGCACCGTGGACGCACCAAGGTGTGTATCAGCTGCGATTTGACGTATGGACCAACCTGCCCTTTTCAGTCCGATCACCATGCCCCTCGTAAAAACGTCTGTCTGCTTGAACTGCCTCCGTTTACGATGACCTGGCATTCTCTGTTATTACACGTGTCTTTTGACACAAGAACAAAATTTCTACAATGATTTTCCTTGAAGAAATAACGACACGAATACTGTCCTTTCTGCAAGTTCCTTCCCTTATATCTTACTCCATGTGCGCACGAGAGCTGCGCATTTTACATCATTTGCATAACTCGGTTAGGCGCGTCTACCCTGAAATTTGCATAATTTTCTGGCCACTATTTCTTGGTGTTCCATTTTCAATGTCACGCAGTGTACTAGACTAGTGTATAAAAGGATATTCCAAAAAAAGTACGCAAGCAACTTGAAAAAAAAAGCAGAACGCTCATTGGTCGCTTAATTGGCCTGGTGTTGTTACTTCGCCTCGTATTTACTCCGTGTAAAAAAAAAGTTCTTCAAAAGAAAAAAATAAATAGCCAAAAATACTAATCAAAATGTACCCGAAAATTTTCCTCAGGTTTATAAAAAGCGACATGCAAAATTTGGTAACAATTGGTTCAGTAGTTTTTGAGTTTATCGCGAAACAGACAACAGACATTGACTTTTATATATAAGAAAAAATTTCATAATATTTAGAAATATATAAATAAAATGTCCCGTGTGGGAGTAAGGGAAGATAAAATAGCCGGATCAAAACAGCCCCCTTGGTCACCAGATGTCCAGCCTTCACTTTCCTTCCCCTCTGAGGGATAATTTATCTTACTCAAAGCTGTTTAAAAGTAGCTAGATGTGATTATCAAGGGACAGTTCGCACCGAGGTGGTCTCGACACCAGTTGTTTCAGAGTGGTCTCGGACCTGGTCTCTTTCCTCCCCGATTTACACCACACGGGTTTTTACTTCTGGATCCTGTCATCTGTGCGCTTTACCACACAACTACCACGACTGCTTCTTGAATCACCCTATATACAGAGGGTGTTTCCTTTCAAATGAAACGATTTCAAACGTCCGTTAGAACTTTATTTTTCGAACGTGAATTTTTTTCATGTGTTCTATGTGCTTCCCCTTCTTCTTGGCTATCTCCCTGCATCGGACTTTCCAAGCTTCGAACACTTCCTTGACTTTGGAGAGCGAAACATTCGACCACTCCTCTTGTGCGGCTTTCCAAAGTCCGGCCTCAGTTTTGGGACGTCGGTTGAAGAGCCGTTGTTTCAACATACCGAACCCGTAAAAATCCAGTGGGCTGGCGTCGGGAGACTTCACTGGAATGTCCGAGTTCCTGATAAAATTTAGGCCTAGGGTGTCCTTCATTTCTTGTAGGAACTGTTGGGTTTTGTTGGAGGTATGGGAAGAGGCTTTGTCGTGATGAAGGAACACTTTGTCCATTTCCCCTGGGTAAAGGTCCTTCAGTTGTTCGATGACAGGTTTCAGAACGCATTCTATATAGAATTCTGAGTTCACCTTCACCTTCGATGGAACCTTTATGAGCGGAAGGACTCCACGGCCAGTCATTACCCCGACAACCATGAAACCTTTAGGGAAAGTTTCGGAGCATTGGTGAACCCAATTATCCGGGACCTGATTGCCTCTTTTGATGTAACAGATCTTCCGGATTCCATTGCAATACGTCACATACATCCATGCTTCGTCCAATGTTGCAGTATATTCCGATCTGGAACCGGCCAGGTGTTCCTCGTAGAGCTTCCGGGCATTCGTTGCACGGTTTTTCATGTGGAAAGGGGTGAGCTTGTGAACCTTGCCTTTTCGTCGGGTATCCAGTTCCAAATCTTTGTGAATGATGTTATTTATCGTTTTTAGCGATGTTCCACACATTCTGGAAAGTTGGCGCTGAGATGGTGGATTTTCAGTAGTTGCTAGCCGCTTTACCTTGGAAACCGTGGCGGGGGTCCGCACCGGACGTGGTCGATCGACTTGAAATTTTTGCCCATTGGATTCAGCTTCCCTTTTCTTTCCGATGCCATTTACTACCCTACATATTGTAGCTTTGCCAACATCTAGTCCTTCTGCTTTTAGCTTTTTCACTATGACGCTATAACTGTTTCCTTCTTTGGAAAGGGTCCGAATTGTTTGTTCGACTTGGAGCGTTAGTCTCTCTCCCCCCATGTTGCAAAAATCATGATACCTGATGAAAATGAATTCTCCAGAAGATTCTAGATCTATTGGAACCAGTGTCGTGTGCAGCATGCCTGCACGTGCAAAACGCGAGCGCTCGAAAATCGTTTCATTTGAAAGGAAACACCCTCCGTATATTCAGACGATTGTGTTTCTATATTATTTTGAAACAAACTCCCAACTAT
The DNA here is from genome assembly GCA_030710605.1 of Cordylochernes scorpioides. Lineage (NCBI taxonomy): Eukaryota > Metazoa > Arthropoda > Arachnida > Pseudoscorpiones > Chernetidae > Cordylochernes > Cordylochernes scorpioides. The sequence goes on along the minus strand of CP092880.1, from coordinate 33,838,976 downwards.
CAAATGATTTTACAGCCTTTTATTTGTGTTACAAAGAGAATCATTTTGATAATAGCTCTTGTTAAAAATAACATTAACATATTTCTATATTGTTTGGGGATTTCTATATATATTTTTATTGAATGGCGATAGGTTCTTAAAAGATTCCAATGCTAGTCTTTGGATTTTTTTGTGACGTAGGAGTGTAGTGGTGGTGTCTTGTTCATTTGCAGGAGTGTAGTAAAAGTACAGATTCAAAATTTGGAAAAGATGACCAGTGGATTTATTATTCTGGTAATGTATGGTGTTTCTGGACTCTATACTGTTTTTTTTTTTTTACAATCATACACACATGACCATAAATTCTCTTGCATGTGTTGCGTATGCTTTCTGTTACGATTATTTTTACTTTTCTGTTATTAATGCTAACAAAAAAAGTGAGGGAAAACTCTGACTTTTTGAAAAAACGAGTGCGTCTTCTTGGACGTTGAGGATGTTGTCTAACACGAGTCGAAACGGAAAGATTGAAGCCAAAATACATCTTGTCAGGGATTCTTGACATTTTTACCATCGTTCCCGCATGTTTTCAAAGTTATTGAATTTCCCCTCATTTTTTTCAGAATTAAAAACAGAAATTTTACGTAAAATTATTCCTTACGGGAAGTTCCCGCAAAAAAGGCAAGGGAACTTATGACCACGTGTACGATTTAAAAACACTCAAGACCTTAATTTAAAATAACACTATACCGTATTTATGCGTGTTTCTTAATCTTGTTTGTATGCTTACCTGTTACTAGGCCTTAACCAACCGCAGCTCCACGCATGCGTAGCTCATTTTACGTATTTTTACCGCCGTTACATTCATACAGGCAGTGGTCTCAAAAATTTGAAAATCTTCTTAGATGATTTTTGTAGTGGGTATTTTTGTTTTTATATATTGTTTGGCGATATATTATATATATATTTGCGCCAAGTTTGACATTCCAATTCAAGACAATGTGGTTATATATATATATTAAAATCAAAGAAGGCATATCCTTATCACGAGCACATGAGCTTTTTAGATGGCAGAGGGCCATCTAGTGGAACAGAAATCAACTAAGCATTGATTTAGCCTGTTCCTTGATATTTGGCCAACCCATTTTCTTGATTTATCAAGAGCGCCATCTAAAAAGCTCATGTGATCGTGGTCAGGATATCTTCGCCCTGCGGTTGTTTACCTCGTTGTCTCCCGGAAACTAGAGAGTAGATCGAGTATCGAAATTAGAAGATTGTGTTTATCCAAAATGGCAGTTGGTATTCATCCTTGGGCAATATTACATGGTTTATATCTTCTTTCACTTTACAATAATGGCAGATAGACAAGAATGGTCATCAGATAGGTAAGTTAACTCTGAAAATATCTAATAAATCTATCCAGAATAATTAATAAATAAAAATACATTTAAAAAAAAAGCTTTTATTTAAATGCACTAAAAAGGAAAAAATAAAATATTTTATCTTCTGTCATTGAGCAATTAGAAGTATCTGAGTGAAAATAAAAGCGGCGGGGGACGATCATCAGGAATTTCCAAACCAATGTATTTTAACATGTAGCAGCTGATTAGCGATTTTTATAAGTGTTTGCTATAAATAACTCTTCTCTAAATACAAGGTGCGTTCATTAATTTCCAGGACTGCTCTGTATCTTTGAAAAAATAAAACAAATAAAAATACTAATTTAATATTTTTCAAAATATGCCCCTCCTGCCTCAATACACCCGTTCCATCTTTTTTTCCAATTGTCGAAGCAGGAGATAAAATCACTTTTTGAGAGGTTCCTCAAGGTTGCCTTCGATTCAGCTTGTTTCATATCAACGTTGTCAAATTTCCTTCCTTTCAAGTTCATTTTCAATTTAGGATAGAGGAAAAAGTCATTGGAGGCAAAGTCGGGGGAATAGGGTGGATGAGGGATCTGTATGGTTGAATGCTTGGCCAAAAACTGCAAAACAACATGGGCTGTGTGCGGCCGCGCATTACCGACGTGAAGTATCCAGTCATTGTTTTGCCATCTTTCAGGTCTTTTAAGGCGCACTGCCACCCTTAAGCACCTCATTATCCCCAAATAAACAGATAGTCCAGTCTCTGAAGATAAGTCTTTAATAGAAATTATTCTGTTAGATTTAATTAACTCCTTTATTTTGAGCTTGTTTTCCTCGCAACGAAATGATCTTGGACGCCCAGTATGCTGATCATCGTTTACCTTTTCCCGACCTTTTTGGAAGCGTGAAAACCATTCAAAAGTTCTTGAACAGGATAAAGCTGCATCGCCAAAAGCTTCTTTAATCAATTCATACGTCTCAGTAGCACCTTATTTTCAATTTAAAACAAAACTTAATGCAGATTCTCTGCTCTTCGAAAATGGCCATTTTAAAATTAGAAATGCGAACCTTACAAGGAAGATGTTTTGTTCTATTTTTAGATCGGCGCGTGCGCCACGAGACTCGTGCTTTCAGTCAGGTGTGGTCGAATGTCCAATATTCAACTCTGTAAAAAAAAATTTTCTCTAGCTTTTTTATATTTTTTATTTTTTAACCAGTCCTGGAAATTAATGAACGCACCTTGTATGTTCGTCCCCCGCCGCTTTTATTTTCACTCAGATTGTATTTTTATTTATTAATTATTTATTTAATTTTTAGTCATGAATACACAAATCTTAAAATCAAAATTTCACTGGGGATTAGGCCTTAAATAGAAGGGAGGCCTGCTCGCGGCGGATTGGTCAATGTAAGGCGCGTAACACAAGACTTGAAAAGAAATATAAAAATTTGTTCATTTCTGGCCACTCCGACCACCCATAAGTCTGATAATTTGTAGACTTGCATTGTTCATTGGACTTAGTGAGTGTTAAAAGTTCCATACTTCTATGCGATCTGGAAGTATATCAAAATTAATTTACAAAATTTGAAAGGCAATTTGGAAATTTGTCAATTTCCGGTCACCCTGACAACCCAGAAGTCTGAAAATTAGTACACTTGCATTGTTAATTGGACTGAACGAGTATTGTGAGTTTCATCATTCTATATGGTCTGGAAGCATATTAATATTAAATATACAAAATTTGAAAGGAAATTTGGAAATTTGTCCGTTCTTGGCCAACCTGACAACCCAGAAGTCTGAAAATTGGTCAGCTATCATTGTCATCAGGTTTGAACATGTGTACCAAATTTCATATTTCTAGGTGCCCGATAAGTATATTAAAAATTGATTACAAGATTTGGCGACAGACATCCAGACAGACAGACATGGAGGCAAGTTAAATAAAAGCTTTCAAAAATAGCCCTAGTCATCAAAAGAATGTAGTGGGGTTAGATCTATAAAAAGCCATAAAACTCAAAGACAATTCTGAGTGAATGGGGAAATAATGTGGTGTCAATAAAAGCAAACGCCTATTAACCAAAAGCTGTATCTGAATCCATGTTAGGGTCAGCATCCAAATTGTCTGTTCTCCATATTAGGAGTGACCTCTTCTGAAGTTAAGTCGGAATGTCAAAGTAGGTGCTTCAGATTCTTTGAATCAAAGGCAAACACACATTTATACCCATCATAAAGTTCCTATCGCTTTCATGAAGTTACCTAGTGTTTAGGCACTGGAATAAGATAAAAGAATATTAATGCATATTTTTTCGCCATTTATCAATTTTTGAAATAAAACATTTTAGAGGTACTTTTCTTAAAAACACTAGTATGCATCTATCTATTTCTCCTCGCTACCTAGATGTCGGTGGGTAGTATTCTTGCTCTCTCGGAGCTTCGTTTCTATGGCTAGTGTTAATGATAACGTGGGGCCTTCTCCTGAAATTGTCCTTAGATTCCATTCCCTTCCCGGTCTTCCTTCCATACATCCCTCCAGTAATACCGTTAACCTCTTTGAGCGTCAGACAAGATTTCCAAATATGCTGATTCTTCTCCTATCAACCGGCCCAGAAGGTCTTATCCCTCTTTGATAATTTTTAGAACATCTTCATTACTTTGTCAGGCAGTCCGTGGTATTTTCATCATTAGGCGCTAGCATCATTTCTCAAAAGCCTGGAACGTTACCAATTCTGTATTTCAAAGAGTCCAGATTTCGAAGGCAGAGCGCATATAAGTGTTTTTTCTTTTTCTTCTACCATATTTGCTCCAGACTTCGGTCAATTAGTAAACTGAGGATGAAAAAATATATATTTGGGAAGGCTTGGCTCATCTCTCTCACAGGAGTGAACTTTCCCACCGATTTCACCAATTTTATCTACCATATCCTACAACTTTTACAATGTTCATTCTGTTTATATAGTGTACACTTGAAGGTTTATTCTTGGTAAGAGTTAAAATAGTCTTCTGTAATTTTGGAAATTTTATAAATAGTTTTGATTCGAATACTACAGCGCATCCGCTTTTTTTTTTTAATTGCCGCAATTAAATAACCATCTTTCTATAATTTCGTTAAACACATTTATCATCAAGAGAATAAGCCTTCAAATAAATAAACAGAATAAACAATACAATAATTGCAGCACACACAATCTGTTAGATTAAATTGACGAAATCACTGGGAAGGTTCATCACTGATGAGCTAATCCTTGCCATATATTTTTCTTCTTCATTTCACTAATTGTAGAAATATAGCGCCGAATAATTCATTCCTTTACCTACAGATGGCGCTAGGTGCTCTGTTTACTAATGTGGAGTATATTCCTTCTCGTTTGTTTGAATGATATCTCATGTTTTAAAACCCGATAGCTTAACTTTTTCAAATGACAGAATACCGCGAGGAGAAAATATATTTAGATTGAAATAAATGTGGTATTATTGTAATCAACTGGGGGAATTATAGCCGCCTTTTTTAATAACTAATATCACAGGCTCCCTTATAGGTATGGAAGTCCTAGTAAGAAATAAATTTCCTATCTGAATCGGATTTTTACTCTATATATACGGTGCGGAAAAAGTATTTTAAATAAAGTATAAGTGCGCGCTAGCCAAGCGATATTGAAAGCAGATTGAATTCGAGGGTGTTAGAAAGAAAGAATAAAATCTTAGATAACTTAATCTTCATCGATATAGTACTGCTGCAGTTGATAATCGATTTAAGCCTAGGGTCTACTAAACCCATAATTATCTGCCTTAAATCCCATTTGTTTAGAAATACGGTATTTTATTATCACATATGACTACGAAGGCAATCTCCCCCACGAGAATTCTCAATGAATCATTCACAATTGTGGACCAACTGACGATAGACATTCAAGTCTTACTGCCCGTTGAAGGATCTTGGAGGAGCCTGATTGAGGAAGTCTAGGGCAGGGGTCGGCGGCTCACGAGTCACATGCGGCTCTTTGGATATGAAGTTGCGGCTCTTTATATAGTTCCATACTCAAATATTATTTATGCGAGTGCTATTTATTGTTGGCAAGAAAAGAATTTGTGGCTCTTTAAAAACTTTGAAATTTTGTAAATTGTTATTTTTGACACTTTCTACTCAAAAGTTTGCCGACCCTTGTCAAGGGAGTGATTTTCGCCTAAATAAATAAATATTTATAAACACAAACAAATCTCAATCATTCCCGCACTAATTTTTCCTACAGTGTTAAATAGCAAGTGAAATATTTCGATATTTGTGTACATTAAGATTGAATATTATATGACTCGAGTACACTTTCTCTAATAATTATCACAACCCCCGAATGCTCATTAAGTGTAATATATGTAGTGAGGTGAATCGCAGTCGATGTGGAAGAGTGGACGCCCACAGGAGCAAGGAGCTGTGAGACGTGGGCAAAAGGGGGGAGAGAAAGTCCGACAAAGGTTCAACTTGCGTGGAAACGGTGTCGGATGAATCTGGTCACTAAGGATTAAATCCATGGGTCTTATAGTTTTCTCAGAAAGTGGGTCGAGCATTGATCCCTGAGTCCCAAAAAGTGAGGGGACAGTTTAGCGACCTTTCTGTAAGAAGACAAAAGGTTACGTCATACACAACCTGGTCAAACTTCTTTCTATTTGGAACTTCTCTCTTCTATGCGTTCTCTCACACACACAGGTCATTTTCATTTAAAACTTCAGTATAAGATACATTTATTCTTAATATATGACATGTTCGCTATTCACCACGATATATGCAACACAAATATTTTGACCATGAATACGATAAAATTAAAAGATACCATTAAATTATTGCTTTGAAAAATGGTGTTCGTAAATCCTATTCGGTCTTGAATGCGATAGGTCATAGTCCTGACTAAGCATCATACTATAATGACTTAAGCAAATTCGTAAGAGATAATTAAACCATAAATCGATTCCTTATAAGAAGACTATCGATTTCCTCACAGTTAGTAACTCAAGTTCCCCCCAAGGTATGACACATTCCTTTAACGCTCAATATTAAAGCAAAATGTAAATAGTTATTATCGCATACACATTGCAAACATTCCTAGTTAGAAAATAGTCGATAGCTCTTTGATATAAGTCTGTAGTAAAAATAAACTTTGTGCATGGTGAAGAGATATAAGTCTGTAGTAGAGCGATACTCGCTCGAAATGTGCACTCTACACGTTTTTAAATATCTCCACATATAAATCGGAAAAGATAAATATTATAAGATTTGCTTGTTTTTTTTTTCTTGACAGCGGATCACCGAAATGTTGCTAATAAAGAATTACGCGCTCCAGGTACCTGTGGGTTAACCAAATAAATAATAAATATAAGGAGTTTTTCCAAGGTTGTTGTGAATATATAATCTTAAAAAGAGATCCTCTAACACAATTGAAAAATATTATAATTTTAATTATACTTTCATATTATATTTAAGATTTTATTATCGGAAAATGATGGTCTCAAAAAGGAGTTGATTTTAAAGTCCGCTAAGTGGGAATCGACAAGATACCATAATATTGTGTCCAGTTAATCCTAGAATATTTCTTTCTAAGCCCTTCCTTCAATCTAAGTAGCTAACCTGTTCTGCCAACTATATATTGGGAACTACTCAATCCGTATTACAGAATAACTTCATCTTCTTCTTGAAAATCCAATTTTTAAAAATATCATATCCCAAATATTATAAACCCCAATTTATCACAATATTTTCAAATACATTAAATATGTGAAATGTAAACTATTTTTTAGCGCGTATGCTTTTTTATTCAAATAAAATTATTTTCTATTGCCCTTGCTGCAATGATAAAAATAATAGAAGAGCCTGGCTCATCAGAAATAAAGCATCCTAGGGGTTTCATCAGTTTAATCTACCATTCCGTTCTAATATTTTATTTGGAAGTTTTGCACTTTTATATATCAGGTACTGAAATGAACTCTTGGGAAAATAATATCACATTTTTAACGAACTGTGGACTTTGAGGACAGAAGAAATACATATAAATGTATTCTTCGAGCATTTCCTTTCTTTAAACAATCAATAAAGGCAATAAAGTTCAACATGAAGCATGAGCATGCCATCCGTATTTCTAATAACAAATGTTTTATTTGTGAAAATAAACTTACGCTCTATAGATGGTTTACATTTCCAATGACAGATGGTGCGCTAATGTATCACATGTTCACCTATATATTAAATATTATTTATATAAAAAGTCTATCTTCTACATTAGATCCCCAAACATCATCAGCAGGAAATAAATTGACACATTTCTTTTTTATATATTTAACTAGCGGATGTGTACCCGGCTTCGCCCGGGTTTTATCCGAGTGAAAGTTTGCCTAACGAATATTATATATTATGAAGTATAATAAACAATGTTAAAGATTAGTTTTAATTATTAATCAAGATTGTGTGTGAATATGTGAGAAAGATGTAATATCGTTGTTGTTTTCTTGGCCGACTGTTTTACATATGGTGTTATCTTAAAATTGCTTGTTTTGAATATTTTTTTAGATTGAGATTATTAGCTAGTATGTAAAAAAATTCACTCTGTTGAATTTTTTTTTTTTGTATTTATATATAAATAAAATTAACTCTGTTGATTTTTTTGTATTTAATCGATAACACCGAAGTTACGCATGTTAATGTTAGGAAAAATATTTTGATGTTAAGCAAAACCTGCTCCATCTCGTTTTACATAAATGTTGAAAATTTGGTCGAAATTGATGCATTGTAACGAAAGTTTTTAGCGAACACCACTTATGAAATTTGCATTTTATTAATATAGATTGACTACTCTCCGCAAAAGTTTTCTTGTAATATTTATTATATATAGCAATATTTCGAGTTTAATAACTCATAAACAGGTATATCTAAAAATATACACATATAAAATATATCCGGCCAAACTTTCATAATTCTCAATTAATTTCTAATCATGGAAATTTCAGAAGCTTTTTAAAAATAATTAAAGCCGTGGAAGGCTCGAGTTGTTTTTGGCGAACATATAAGGAACAAACTTCAATACATCTTTTACTGGATTGTCCTTATTTCAAGTCTATAGAATCGACAATATTTTTAATAGTAACAGATCCAAGTATTTTAATTTCCAGTAAATAAATGTATAATAAATTTTGTAGATATATTTTGAATTATATAGCAACAAATATCTTTTAAGCAACTGATAATTTATATTATGTTGATTGTACATATTGCCAGACACTTCTTTATTTTGTACACAGTTCTCTTTTCTCGTTTTTTTCCTCTCTCTTTCTCCTTGTTAATATAATATGGCTATTCTCTTTACGGCCTAAAATTATTGTAAATATATATGTATAGACAAATGAAAAGGGATACATGTATGACAGCGCAAGTGTCCATAGGGGGACATAGCGCTTTAAATTGAAATGAATAAATCTAAAAAATATATATATACATACATTTGAAAATAAATATTTGTAAACAGCCCCCTTACGCGCGACTGGACTCAAGCCCATCAGATCCGCTTTGAATATTTCTTTTTTAAATTTTTCTTTAATTGTTCACTGGTACTTTTATACTAAACTTCTTGCCTTTAACATTTTTATATATATTTAAATTAATTTAATATATATTTTATCGTACATTTATAAAATTAATTAAATTATTATAAATAATATATGAATCCACGATAATTATTATTTCGAAGCTATAAAGAGAATTCTCTCTTCAGCAGGAAAAAATATTAAACACAACGCGACACATTCAACTTGCATTCTCTCATCTGGAGAATACGTGTTTATTAATTTTGTCGATAAATGGGAGCCCCAGAAGCATGTAAACTTTGAGAAATGTAGATATATAAATACTCATAGACCTATATATTATTGTGATAATCTCACTTACTTATCTACACACTGTGAAAATATTACAAATGTGATATTGTACTGGGATAAGGTGTATAAATTAAGAAAAAAAAAAGGATCTCCTTATCGTGTAACTGAAAGTTTCTGATGGCTTGCGCCATCTATCAGAATCAATATCAACTATTCGTTGATTTTCAATTATTCCAGTGTCAAATTATTTGACAAACATAGCAGTTTTAATCTTCTCAGTTATGCGGGAAGAATGTTGTTTATTTGTTAAGTGAACTGATCTCCCACGCCTTCTCATTGGATGAATGTGGCCATGTTTGTACATAAAAAAGGGTTGAAACGGAATGCGAGGAGTCGTGGAGTGGTGTTCGAGTGGAGACGCTCATAGCGTTCTCTGTGTGCTTGTCTGGTGATTCTCCTCGCATACCTGTGAAACCCCGGTCCGCTCCCTACCAACGTTACAATAAAGCTAAGTACTTTTTTTTATTTTATTTTACAAATCGCTAGTTCTTATTTATTTCCTTTTTGTTGTTGGTGTTGTACTCTTGAGTGTACGCTTTTCTGTGTATTAAGGTACATTTAACTTAGGCCCTAGCTTATTCCATTTTTGTGTGATAACCAGCAAAAGAAGTAACTTTTGTCACCAGAATTGGCCAAATACCCATTCTAGATTAATCAAGAAAAGCTAACCACGTGCGGCGCACTTACAGGCAGTCGCTAACAGCCCACCATGATTATCGTGGTCTGTGCGCGTACACTTGGAATAAGTAGAAAAAATATGAAAAACCGTAAACTTTAAGTAGGGTGGTCACAGGTTTAATTGTCAGTGAAAACTGCAAAATTGGCGTTGTATAGGACATTTGATACCTTCATATATATCTTTTCTAATATTTTACAGAAGAAGAACTTCTTCAGAAAGTTCAAGCTTACTAGATAAGTAAATACAAGTCAAGTATGTATATTAAACATAAAAAAGGCGTACCCCCCCCCCCCCCCCCCCTGGTGGCTTGCGCCATCAGCAACTTTCAGTTGCACGATAAGGAGATGCCTTTTTCTTAATTTATGCACCTTATCCCAGTACAATATCACATTTGTACTATTTTTCACATTGTGTCGCGGTCTCACGCAATTCTGGCCTTAACTACCCGTTTAATGATTTTTCAGGATGCCTTAATGACCAATTTTTTGGTCGTTGAGGTACAGCTAGCACCACGCTGATGAGGGCCAATAGCCCGAAACGCGTCCGTGGTTAGCTTTTCTTGATTAATCAAGAATGGGTATTTGGCCAATTCTGGAATAATTATAAATTAACGAGAATAGTTGATATTTATTCCGATAGATGGCGCAAGCCATCAGCAACTTTCAGTTGCACGATAAGGAGATGCCTTTTTCTTAACTTTTTATAATGTTTATCTTTTCTTTATAAAGGTGTCCTTTTTATTTTGGTAGCGACTTCGTTAATTTCCCTCAATATTGTAAGTATGTATATATAGAAACTAAGTTAGAATAAATATGTAATACAAATTCTCTCCAATTTGGAAATCCACATTATTTACGCGTCACATCCTTGCTCGGGAGCATGTACAATACGTTGTTGGTGGGGTTAGAAGAGGTTAGCTACGATCCTTGTCTCACCTACCGAGCTACACTGAGAATTAGATACTGACCGTCCCTGCAAGTTAGCTACGTACTACCAAGCAAGTTGGTTACGTACCTTTCCTGCAAGCTAGTTAGGAACATACCCTGCAAGCTAGCTAAGAACTACCCTGCAAGTTAACTAGGAACTACCCTGCGAGTTAGCTACGGACTACCCTGCAAGCTAGCTAAGAACTACCCTGCGAGTTAGCTACGGACTACCCTGCAAGCTAGCTAAGAACTACCCTGCAAGTTAACTAGGAACTACCCTGCAAATTAGCTACGAACTACTCTGCAAGTTAACTTCGAACTACCCTGCAAGTTAACTACGAACTACCCTGCAAGTTAGCTACGAACTACCCTGCAAGTTAGCTACGAACTACCCTGCAAGTTAACTACGAACTACCCTGCAAGCTAGCTAAGAACTACCCTGCAAGTTAACTAGGAACTACCCTGCAAGTTAGCCACGAACTACCCTACAAGTTAACTTCGAACTACCCTGCAAGTTGGCTACGAACTACCCTGCAAGTGAACTACGAACTACCCTGCAAGTTAACTACGAACTACCCTGCAAGTTAGCTACGAACTACCCTGCAAGTTAACTACGAACTACCCTGCAAGTAAACTACGAACTACCCTGCAAGTTAGCTACGAACTACCCTGCA
>CP092880.1:33816901-33827348 GCA_030710605.1 Cordylochernes scorpioides | reverse complement strand
CAGAAGTAAAAACCCGTGTGGTGTAAATCGGGGAGGAAAGAGACCAGGTCCGAGACCACTCTGAAACAACTGGTGTCGAGACCACCTCGGTGCGAACTGTCCCTTGATAATCACATCTAGCTACTTTTAAACAGCTTTGAGTAAGATAAATTATCCCTCAGAGGGGAAGGAAAGTGAAGGCTGGACATCTGGTGACCAAGGGGGCTGTTTTGATCCGGCTATTTTATCTTCCCTTACTCCCACACGGGACATTTTATTTATATATTTCTAAATATTATGAAATTTTTTTCTTATATATAAAAGTCAATGTCTGTTGTCTGTTTCGCGATAAACTCAAAACTACTGAACCAATTGTTACCAAATTTTGCATGTCGCTTTTTATAAACCTGAGGAAAATTTTCGGGTACATTTTTGATTAGTATTTTTGGCTATTTATTTTTTTCGTTTGAAGAACTTTTTTTTTACACGGAGTAAATACGAGGCGAAGTAACAACACCAGGCCAATTAAGCGACCAATGAGCGTTCTGCTTTTTTTTTTCAAGTTGCTTGCGTACTTTTTTTGGAATATCCTTTTATACACTAGTCTAGTATATTATAAAATCGATATATATAACAGTATTTATTAGAGTTCGAGAAACTATATATCTAAAACCATAATAAAATAAAACACAATATCTGCATATCCTGTGTGAAAAAAGTGCTTAGAGATATACACATTATTTTACCAAAAAGATAATTTAGTTGCTTTTAGTTGCTTTAGATAAAGAAGTCCTTTAATAAAAACATAGGCGTGTTTATGTCTTATTTTTCAATTCTTTTGTGTCTCTTTTAATTTACATCTCGGTTAATTATCCTTATTTCAAAAAGAAAAGCTCAAATAAATGTTTCTAGCATGGTGTACCTAACAGAAAACGATAAGGTAGGTGCATAACTATAGGCGTTTTTGTTTAAATTTTAATTACAATATAATCCTCTTTTTTTTTTCAGATTGTAAAATCTCCCTTTCAGAAATAATATCAATATTCGCCATGCTCCACCAGTTCGAGAAAGGTTGGAATGCAGCGCAGTCATTTCACGCACATTTTGGCGAAGCCAAGTTAACATCGGGCGAAACAAATCTTGCAGTTGAAGAGGAAGAGGTCGACCATCAAATTTCGACATCATACACTTTGTTTAAGCCGAAGAAAAGGATGAAAGCTTGTCAATGAGAATGGTTGGCCGAAGACTTAAATATAGACCATTCAACTATCGTAGTCACAAAATCCCGGAAGCAGTAATATAAATGCTCCGGAAGAATACATATATTTTAGACATTAATATTATTTTTGGCTTGAATGTTTATTTTTGAAAATATAACATATTCTTACTGTCCTTACTGCGGTAATAAAAATAATGGAAGGACCTGACTGGTGAACCCGCCATTACCGCAGTAAAAACAGTATCTGATCTTTTTATTTATATTTGAAAATCCCCGCGTTAAGTAGTTTACTTCTCTTATTAATACAATTATCTATTGTGGATTAGGTTACAAAAGTTTAAAATCACCAGTAGACGGCTGGATTGGTATTTTCACTAATGTTTTTATTTTGAAGTTATCAATGCTAAACCTGTTTATTTATTTTTTAATCCAGAATCCAACTAGATAGATATCGTGAAATATTTAGAAAGTTCCAATTCCAGTAAATCCTTTCATAATTATTGGAAGATAACTAAGGAACGTCAAGTGTTTTTATTTGCTCTTTGAGCCTTTATTCCATTCTCGAATTTCTCCCTCAAAAATTGGAGCGCGCAGAGAATTCTGTGATATGATTAAAGCAATAACAAATGAGTGTTATTGTAAATGATACATACAACCAAGAATACTTCTAAAGTACCAGTTTTCTAAGTAGAATTACCCAATACAATATTAGAGAGGTATGGTGGATTAATATGATGTGTTTAGCGAGCCATTTGTTATAAGAAATATGAATATATTTTGACGCAGTATGATTTTTTTTTAATTAAAATAATTTTCTACTGCCCTTACTGCAATGATAAATTTATGGGAGGGCCTGGATCATTAGCGGTTAACCCTCCAAGCGGCTTCGCCAGTTCAATCTATCATACCGCTATAATATTACATTTGACTATTTTCCTTTTATACCGATACTGAAGATAGACTCTTTGAATGGGTATTTTAGACTTGCGCTAAATACAAGTATTTTTTTGCGCTAATTTTTATTATTAATAATTTCGCTAAATGGCACTAAATACTTATATTTTTCAATTAACACCTATATATGGCTCTCTAGCTGTTCTTATATTAAACTTGAAGATTGGTTAAAAGTTGGTTTGGAAAAAGATACAGCTACATCAACCAATAATGTATTTAATTCTCGACGTTTCAGTGAATCGCTGTCAATCTTCTTTGTGTCATTTACCGCGGTAACGTCGTTGAAGAGAATCCAGAGATGGAAGACGACCACTTTCACCTGTGGAGCGTAAAGAAGCGATAGGCTAAAAGTGAAATAGTAAACAGGCCAATGTGTGTCCTACAGTCCCCCCGGGTTTGCTGGAACTGGAAACTCGTGGGCATTCTGTGGAAGGAGGACAGTGGGGCATAGCACCATAATGTTCATCTAGAGAATCTTAATGGTGAAATACTCCGTGCGCATTTGCTAGCTCAGAAAATTCTTTCTGCGTCTATCAAGACAACCGTTCAACCACTAATGGTTGTTGCCTCCTCTTCACCCCTTGGGGCCAGTTTCCCGTTCTTCTTCGTTCTGGTAGTTTAATCTCGAGGATTGGTTAATAGGATATGACCCGCTATCCTCCATTCCTAATTTTATATCATTTAATATTGAACACATACCGAATATATCTAGCAAAAAATGGAATTTTAAATAAAAATAACTTGCGAGTATGCAAAGAGACAGATATTGATGATTGGAAAATACTTTTTATATCGTTCATATATATATATTTTATTTTTTATTGGCTAAAAATCCGATAAATATCTTTTCCAGATTTTTTCTCTATGTCCTGTTTAAAACACGTTTACGTGTACATTAGGTCAGCTGATTTACCTCCCATATTCACCGCTAGAGCGCTGCTTGCGAGCGAAAAGGCAAATTTGCAACGCAATTTGCAAATAACTCGAAGAATATTCGGGATAGAGACCTGAAATTTTCACTATAAGTTTTTCTAGATTCTACTCTATATACTGTTAAATTTTCAGTCAGATTAGTTACGTATTGTGGACGTGTATAGCCGACATAGATACCCACATACATACATACATACATACATACATACACTGACTTTTTATATATATAGGGATAGATAGATAATGTAACGAATATTATTATCATCATTATAATAATATTCTGTGTGTACCAGAATATTATTATCAATAATATTTGTTAGGCAAACTTGTTGCAAATATGTTGCCTATACTTTTGTGTAACATTTTAATTTTAATATTTAAAAATATTCCTTATTGTTTTTAAATTTTAAGTATGATTAAAATTTACAATTATAAATAATATTCTATGAAAGAAGAGAAACAACCAAAACAAGCGAAAAAAAAAAGGAAAAAAGAAGAACAAGCAAGAACAGATACTTTACGTGGCTCTTATATATCCTTTCTTTTAATTTTATATGTTAATAAATATTTTAATGATTATATAATTGACGTGATCACTATCTTCCCATTAAAACACCCACAAAAACCAACAAAACATTCACTCGGATAAAACCCGGGCGAAGCCGGGTATACGATCCGCTAGTATAAATATAAATTTGAATTTAAAATATATGAAAAATAATATTAAAAAATTAAAATAAAATAGGTTCATTAGCTATGATGCAACACTTCCTCCTCTCCAGAGGTCGTCACGTCCTCGTGAGTTACCTCATCAATTCTCTCAAAATAGGATTGAGTCTTGAGACATGGACAATCAATGGGTCTTGTCCAGGATTATCTTTCGGCTCAATTAAGTAATTTACGTTATACAGCTTCTTAATATTCGATATGGACAAAATATTTTCTCATAGTTTTTCATATTTTCCGATTTTCCTGACAGTGTCCAAACTGCCACTAAATGTCCCGGTTCATAGATTTTCTCATTGTGTTTTTTTGTCATAGTTTCTTTTCATTGTTTCCCGAGTCTTCTCTGTGTTGTTAACGACTACCTGTCTCGTCCTTGCAATTTTATCTAAGTAGTTTTCTATATATTTCGTCGTAATCGTCCACACATGTTACTGTCCATTGGGATATTCTTGTCGTCTAAGAGGGACATGGGTTCCCTCCCAAACAACAGGAAAAATGGAGTAGCCTGTGGTTTCTTGAATCGTGGTATTATACGCGTGGGTGATAAAAGGGAGGATTTCGTCCAGTTCTTCTGGTCTGTGTTCACATACATGCTAATTATATTGATTAAAGGTTCTATTTAGCCAGTCCGTTAGTCTGGGGGTGGTAGCTCGTTGTGAAGAAGTGTTTAACTTTGCACATTTTCATTACCTCCTTCATCAAATTGCTAGTGAATTGTGAAACTCTATCGCTAATAAGAAATCTTGAGGCCCCGTGGCGTAAAATTATATGTTCGATTAAAAATGTAGAGACTTCTTTCACTGTTGTTTCTGATACTGCCTTTGTTTCAGCATACTTGGTATTATAATCAGTCAACATACTTATCCACTTCCTTCTTCTTTTCGTTGATGGCAAGGGGCCAACAAAGTCAATTCCGATTCTTTCAAAAGGGTAGTTAGCTGGGGGAATAGGTTGTAAAAGTCCAGAAGGCAAGTGATTGAACCTTTCCGACTTTGGCAAAGATGGCACGTCTTTACAAATTCAGAAACATCTTTCAGCATGGAAGGCCAATAGTATTTATTCTTCAATCGGTAAGCGGTTCTGGCGACGCCCAGATGGCCATTCAGCATATAGTTGTGGTATTCACTCATGATTTACTTCCTTCTCTTCTTGACATTACCAGTAACCATTTGGATTTGGATTTTTCTTGTAGAGACACCCATTTTCTTCTTTAAAGTTCTGTGTAATTGAACGCTTGTTTCCACTAAGGTGTTCGCCTTAATATTCTCAATAAAATAATCTTTTTCGTCTATTATTTGATTCAGAAATAGTCTCTCATAATCTTCGTCCTATTCGTTTTCCGGTAAGGGTCCTCTAGATAGACCATCAGCGTCCAGATGTTTTTTTTACCCGATTTGTGTATAATTTCTAAATTATATTCCTGAATATTCAGTGCCCATCGTGCTAATGTGATGTGCAATATATGACTATTAAATTGAAATTTGTTTGTTTATTACAGTAGAGAGAGAGGGTGATCCAAAAGTCTTGCACAATTTTAAAAATTAATAACTCCGCGAATATTTGCGCTAGAGCAATGCGGTAAACATAATTGTATTAAGGATGCAATGGGATTTTTTAGGCAAATAATGAAAATTTCGAAATTGATTTTAGTTACAATTTTATTCGCTAGATGGCGCTCTACCAGAATCAGAGATTCAGCGGCCAAATTGTTGATAAATTGAAAAATATAACTGAACAACACGTATTTTTCCTTTTTTTTAATACCAGGAAAGAACCCCAATAATATCAATGATAAATTAATAAAACACCATTTCGACAAAAGTAGAAGAATTGGATGGTGATCTTTAATGCAATCTGAGATATAAAGTCGGTATGTAGAAGGCGGAACAATTGCTACTGAGATATAAAGTCGGTGGACGAGTTGGTAACATAGCATGTAGAAGGCGAACAATGGTTACTACGAGTTGGTAACACCCCTCGGTTCCCGACAATCATGAACCGGGATTGAATCCGCCGTTAAAAATTGTTTAATATGTGAATAACCTTCACATATTATTCATTGTTCAATTATCATGAACTAGGTTGCTCTTGCTGAGCGGTACCTATTTATGCGAATTTGAACCAATCTGAGATATATAAAATAGGTAAATGCAAATTAAAACATATAGCAAAAACAAAATTATATTTTAGATGCGGTTTGCTGGAATCCTCTCAGCTATTTAAATTGCGAAGATAATAAATTTCTAATTTTTTAATTCAACTCTTTCTCTCAGTATCGATTATATTTATTTTAAATCATTTGAAAAATGATGATCTATCTCTGATAATTTATTTTACTCTGGGAATGCCGTCACTACAGGATAAAGCACTCTTGGTGAAATAGTTTTATTGCAATTCAGAATCTGCCACTGAAGCTTTACAAGCGTTTCGTACCTTCAAAGGTATTCAAAGCGGCAAAGGACCCATGAGTTGCTACTCTCTAAGGCGAATGATTAAAAAAAATTTGAGTGGAAGAACATCGACATGCAAGTCAGTGGCTGTTACGGTCTCGCAGAATATTGAAGCTATTGAAAGGTTAACCACGTATGGAGAAGTAAGTGCTCGACAAGTTTCTCGACAAACGGGGATTTCGTATGGTACAGTTTGGAGAGCACTAAGAATTAAAAAATATATCCGTACAAAGTTCAAAGATTTCACGAGCTAAAAGTCGGCGATTTTGAGAAGCGTCAAGAAATCGCTTCATAGGTTTTCAGTCAAATTAATATGAAAAGCTCACTTTTCTTTAAACGGAGAAGTTAACACTCAAAAACAGCCGCATTTGGGCAACAGAAAACCCTAGAAAACCCCAACTTCATCAGCCCAGAGTTACAGTTTGGTGTGGGTTCACTTCTTCTATTATTATTGGGCCATTTTTCTTTGAAAAAATCAATGGAAGAACTTTTAAAACCGTTTCTGTAACTGGTGAACGTTATGTTCAACTTTTGAGAGAAAAGGTTATTCCCATATTGCAAGACAGACAAGCTCTAAGCGAAATAACATTCATGCAAGATGGAGGACTTTCTCATATCTCTCGCGGTGCCAAACAACTGCTGAAGGATACGTTCGTTGAAGATCGTGCGATAAGTCGCCACTTTATACACCAGTGGCCTCCAAGATCACCAGACTTGACGCCTTGCGATTTTTGGCTATGGGGGGTATATTAAGTCGCGTGTTTATCGATGCCGGCCTACCACATTGGCCATGTTGAAGGCTTCTATCAGACGGCACGTTTCATCAATTTCAACAGATATTTTATTTAATGGGGTCCAATCTGTCATCTATCGTCTGCAGCCGGTGTTTGAGAATGAAGGGTGCCACATTGAGCAAGGATTGTGACCTAATACAAGAGAGAAGTCAGTTACCTCATGTGTTATATAAGCTGCCATGTATTATATTATCTACCAATATTTTACAGCTCTTTGTGTTGGGTTATGGGGATAATAAATGCTGTCTTTACATCTTGACTTTTTTTTTTTGTGAACGCTAATTTTTTTGTTTGTCATTTTTTCACATCTTATTTCATGTCGTGCAGACCAAAGCGTTATAACTTCTCGAATAACACTGGTACACACAATTTTTCCCCTTATGTTTAGTTGATCGCTTTTCCCTCATTAGAAGAAATAGCATAAGGAATATTCTCTGTACACCCCTAACTTTTGAAATTTTGCGCAAAAAAAAAAAAATACTAAATGATTTTACTACCACGTTATTCAACGCAAAAGGTCGATCTAAAAATGATTTTTATTTGAGGGGACACATTTTAAAATTTTGTACAGTATAATAAGCAATGATAACATTTGACAAGTCCATATGATATTTGGAATGAAGTACGACAAATAGATTGTCACCCCCCCTCTTTATTTAATTTGTTGGATCATGACAAATTTCCAGTTAAATAGCAAAGTGTCGCCAATTTGTCAAGAAATTGTACACTTCTTATAGCAAGAAATCCTATTAGTAGTGCCATCATAACTTTTGGTACTATATTAACTTTTCAAAAAAAAAATCGTTTATTGATTTCTGCAGTGTTTTTCAAATATTTAAAATATTTCACAAAACCGCATCTAATATATATATCTTTTTTGCTACATGTTTAATTTGCATCTCTGTGATATAAGGGAAAAAGGATCCTGAGAATCTTGTCGACTCTCTATATTAAAGTGCTTTGTCCTGAGAATCCTCGGGAGTGGATGGGGTTTTGTATGTTTGGGGCAGTCGTTATCGATGGCGGTGGATGAAAAATCGGCACACTATATCGATTAATGAATCACAAAACACCTCGGAATATTAATCATTGGCAGCTCGGGAGAGGAGATGGAAGGATTTTCGCGATTAAATTGGATTGAGATGACTCACATCTTGGACCTCGAGGCACTACTTTTAGAAGATGCACACACACGTCTTGACACACTCGTTACCGACCGAACTCCGGTTGCCCCACCCCCCGGCTTGGGTCACGTGGGACCCTGCTTGACCTTTGATTGGTCCCTGTCTCTGTCGGCCATGATGGTGAATTTGGTCGGGAAGGAGCTTTGCCTAACATCCCAATCTCTCAGGACATTCAACTCTGGAATATGAGGGCCTCTTTGTTCTAAGTGACCTAGATACACGACTTGGATCTGTCGTTCTTTTCTCTTCTACTTCTTCCATCTCCACGTCCTTTGACTGCCATCTTTATTTGAATCCATACAGAATACATTATATCCAACATGGTACATAATTATTTATTAGACAATATTCTTTATAATATTACAGATGCGCCCCCTATGAATAAGAATTTTAAGGGATCTGTATTAAATTCTGAAAAAAGAAAAATAATTTTTTGGAAAGAAAAACAAATAAATTTTTTTTTTAAATAGTGAGTGGTTAGATACAATTGGGGAGAAAGTAAATGATGGAAATAAGTAATAAAAAGAAATTTGAGTAGATAGGGGTGCTTGCTAAACTAGGAAAAAATATGATAATTTTGGAGGAAAAAAAAAATTTTGCCTGCATAGGTGTTCAATCTTGCTGTGTGGAAACCCACAGCAAGGGAAACTCTATGAGGTGCAATCCAAACAAAACATATAAGACATTAACAGAAATAAAAAGAAAACTATAGACAATAAAATTTGGTGATGGAGGAAAAAAAAAAGAAAAAAGAAATCTGATTAGCCTTTGGGGCGGTGAAAAAATATAAACAAAACATTAAAAAAAAGAAATCAAAGCTCCTGTATGATAAACTGAAGGCTGATACATGAGAAGTATTGCGTCAGGTCAGTTGTTCATTCAGTTAGGGACAAAACAAGGTTTAAACAATAAAAGGAAAAAATAAACTTGAGGTGATTAAGAAATTGAAAGGGTGATAGACATGGATGGTGGGAATAAAAATTAAAATAAAAAAAAAATAAAAGTGCTGGTTGTGTACAAGTCTTTTAAAATTGGTTAACAAAAATATACACAAAAGAAGAATATTTTTTTACATAACAATGTCCAATCTTTGTTTATTATAGGGTCGTAGGTCATAAGGTTGCCCAAAACTATATAGGTGCGTGAATGTATGTGAGTGTGTGTGAGTGTATGTTTCCAGAAAGTAACTTTAAGTGTGGTGACACGCGAAAAGTGACGGCGGGTTTGTTTACATTCCGCAGGGAGGATGTGACGTCAGTCACGTGATCGGAAAGGACGTGACGTCGGGCGCGGCGGAAGGTTTCTGTAAAGTGGACGCCAGCTGACAGCGGGGTGATCGATGAGTGATGGAAAAGGTGGGGAGATTGCTATTCGACTTGGCGCGCTCTAAAGAGGGTTTGGAAAATCTCTCCTATGATTTCACCTATTAGAGCGACCAAGGCATGACTGTGGACAAGGATGGTCCATAACTCCGGGAGAATTATTCCTATGGTTCGATGGATTAGGTTCCACTACGGCGATGGTTATTTCGAATAGGGCTTCCTGTAGTTGGAAGAGACGGTTGGGCTGCAGTGTATAGACACTGACATACAGTAGGGTGGCCATGGGTAATAGTACAGTGGGTAGGATGAAAAGGTTGATGAGGTATAGGAGGTGGAACAAGGGGAAGGTTTTCACGTTATGAAAAAAACCTTGCCTGTAAGGGGAATTGGTTTGGGATCAGCCCTAACTGTAGGGATTGGGGTTTTAACTTTGGTTATATGGGTTGGACGGGATATTGCAGGTTGGGGAATATCGCGTTGGGCGATAATGTTACATTGTGGGTCAACAGGGGTGGTAGTGGTACAATTGCCTATTGTAGGAGCAAAGCGCTCAACTGTAAAGAGGTCTGGGGTGAGGTGCTCGAACAGTGGTGGTAGCGTCCTAGATTGGGGTTTAGCAGGGTGTGGTATCAGAGTGGGAGGTGCGATATAACGAATATTTTCGTTATAGTACTGTAATTTATTTACATGGACTGTGTCGGTATTCCGATTTAGAGGTTGGTTGGGTCGGTTTTATTCTCACCACGTTGGGAGAGATGATCTCTAAGATCTCGTAGGGACCCGTGAAATACGGAGCCAGTTTGCCTGTATTGGGATGATGGTAAACTTTTACCAACACGAGATCTCCGGGTTCAAAATGGGGTGTCTTATGTTGTTGGTCGTAGGC
>CP092880.1:33692267-33816801 GCA_030710605.1 Cordylochernes scorpioides | reverse complement strand
AGTTAACTACGAACTACCCTGCAAGTTAACTACGAACTACCCTGCAAGTTAACTATGAACTACCCTGCAAGTTAGCTACGAACTACCCTGCAAGTTAACTACGAACTACCCTGCAAGTTAGCTACGAACTACCCTGCAAGTTAGCTACGAACTACCCTGCAAGTTAACTACGGACCTTGCCTGCAAGATAGTTAGAAACTTACCCTGCAAGCTAACTAAGAACTACCCTGCAAGTTAATTAGGAACTGCCCTGCAAGCTAGTTACGAACCTAACCTGCAAGCTAGCTACGAACTACCCTGCAAGTTAGCTATAATACAAGTCAGTGACGGGACTGCCCTATAACACCAGTCGTACAGTGACGGACCTACCCGGCGAGTGAGATGGTGTCCCAGCCGCAGCAGGAGCGGCGACCACAGGGCGGTGGCACAGGGCAGGACGCCGCCCCAGGCCAGCAGCAGCAGCAGGACGAGGTGGGGCATGGTCTGGTGGTAACACCGACTGTCCGCCGGCCGGCGCCACCGTCGCCCCCGGCCACCGCCGCCCCGACATCTCCTGACGTGCCTATTTACAACACCACGAATAAAGACGACGCTCATTCTTAACCAGAGTATCTTTTTCTACAGTCATTACTGGAATTGAAAAATATTAGGATGGCGTGGCTTGTTCGTGATGAATATTCTCCACGGCTTCGCCGTTTAACATGGTAGGTAGTTTCGTTTATTCATATTAGCAGGTTTTCTGAATCTAGAGCGCACATATATTCTTGGTGATGGTATTTGAGCGTTAAAAGCAAACAGTCGGTTAGCCGTTTTTGGATCGAAAAATCGCTCTGTCTTTAACTTTTAATAAAGCTACGCCATTGCTAGGTCATGTTGTAATATTAATCACATTCAGCGAAGAACCATTGATACACGCTTCCATAGGACTAGCACCGTAACAAGTCAAAGCGGCTCTTTTATCCGTTGGCTGATAAGGCCTTTGTTTACTTTCAGTTTTACTGTTCGACAGAAAAGTTTAGACTATCGATAAAAAAAACGTTTTCTCAACATCAATATTGTGCATAGACGGTTACTTATTTATACTCTTGGTAATTTCTCTCTCTCTCTCTCTCTTCTGCGACCGCGTCACCCAATACCAAACTGTTGACTATGCCTACTCGGACCACCGTGCCGTCCTGATCCAAGTAGGAGACCCAGCTCCTACAAGACTTCCCTGCATCGGAAAGCTGCTACGGTCAGACCTCTTTGTCGATCGAATGGAAACGTTCATCGATGAAATATCGGTAGACCTAGCAAATCTTTCACCTCCGATGTTATGGGAAAAATTGACCAAGATCAAGGCAAATCTGGTCGCGAAGATACGGTCACTCGCGCCTGCCGTCGCCGAGTCCGGCGGTGGATACATTGAGAGAGCAAGCCTCTTCCTGAGGCGGAGACTGGAGGAAGACACTGCCCGCTCCGACTATCCTTCCTTGTCGGACCTCGGGCGTTCCCTCCGAGCCAGACGCCGCTCTCCCTCCACCTTCACCGACGACGACGGCAACGCCATCTCCGGGGGCCAGCTTAGGCGTTTCCTTCTGGAGCGCTTAAGCAGTCGCTTCGCTCAGGCTCTAAGCTCGGAAGAAGCCATCGCCGACTTCCTAGCTGAAGTGACTCCACTGGAGTTCAACCAGTGGGACCAGCTCTTTCTCGCCGACATCTCCCGCGACCAGATAGCGGCAGCCATCCATCGCCTGCCAAATGGCCGTGCCTCGGGATGGGACGGACTCCCCTGCGAGTTTGTCAAGCCCTTTGAAGATTTCTTCGCCGAAGTTCTTTGGCAAGTCTTCGAGGCTTCTCGACTCAGCGGGGCCTTACCTCCACCCTCAAGGCGCAGCAAGGTGATCTTGCTGCCGAAAGTGCACGGTGGTCCGGGTCTACAGGCATTCCGGCCAATCAGCCTGCCAACGACCGACTACAGGGTCCTCAGCGGCGTGCTCATGGCTCGTCTGCGACGTCATCTGCCAGACCTGGTGCCCCAATGTCAGACCTACGCCGTTCCAGGACGGTCATCTTCCTGGAATATCGCGCGAGTGCCTGACGAAGCCGCCGGGGCATCCAGACATGACACGCCGCTGGCTCTCATCTCTTTGGACCTGAAGTCGGCCTTCGACACCCTGAGCAGGAGCTACCTGTTCGCCCTGCTGGAGAAGCTATCATGCCGAGTACGAGGCGGAGACCATCGTCCTGCGGGGATCGGCGACCCCCATCACCCGCCTACCCAGCCAGAGGGCGCGCCGGGCATTGGACTCGGCACGGCTCCAGGCCCATCCTACTGCAGAGCTGGCTGCCCGGTGGACCCTCACCGTGGATCTGCCCCGCTCCATCCCCTGGGCCGACCTGCGTCGAAACTGCTTCTCGGGGCACGACGCAGATGTCGCCCTACGGCTAGCCCTCCACGCCCTACCCCATCCTGACCATCCTGCCTCGAGATGTGCCAACTGTGCCGCCTGTGGGTTCAGCGACGGGTCGCTGACCTATAGATTTCGGAGTTGCCGAGCCGTGCGCCCCCTGCTCCGGGAGGTGTTCGCTTCCTGCGACTTGCCCCTGGATCTGCAGGCCTGGTTCTTCGGCGTTGGCCTCCATCCCGAGACAATAAATATCACAAGTGTGGCGAAGGCTACCATCTACAAGTACCATCTTGGTCTTGAGTTGGGTAATGCCAGCCAACACCTCGACCTGCTCACTCTGTGGGAAAGAACTCTCGCAGTCCATCGGTGGCGGAGTCTTTCTCGCGGTGGGCGCCACCAATGAAGACCTTGTATATATATTTATGTCATAATGTATGCTCTTCCAGGAATAATAAAGTAAATCTACAGTCGACCAGAGAGAGAGAGAACGCAGCTAAAGTACGGTCATTTGGGACACAAACGGTCGTTCCGCAGTGGCAGCCGCTAGCGCTCCATCTCTCTCTCGGTTTGCTGGGTCCCATCTTCCAAACTTGTGGTTTCCTTATTTCTCTCTCCCCACATTATCACTATATTGCCACATTGAGAGTCGACAGGATAAGACCTGACCGGGAAACAAATCCCTCATATACCAGAGTATGAAGAAAACAAGAAGCAATACCACGATGATCGAACAAACCCACAACCAAGTTCCACAAGAACCAACGACCGACTCTACTGTAGCCGCTTCCCTTCGAACTCTCACCCTCTGTCTCGACCAACTTTTAAACCGTGAAGCTGAAGAAGCAATCACCTACGACGGAGATGAACCTGCCGCACACTTCTTCTCACAACTTGAGTCTCAACTGAACTTCCACAACTTAGAGCCAGCACGCCAAGCTCGAAAGGCTCTATCATCACTCAGAGGCGAACCTCGTAAAATTGCACAAGACTTAGCTCTACTCAATAAGACTTATGAATAGGTCAAGGAGTCACTCTGCGCCGTCTATCCCCGACGCCCTAGCTTCACTCTTCAAGAGTTCTATGAGCTTAAATGCACATCGATGGCCGAGATCGAGACCTACTACAAGAACAAGGTCCGAATAGGATTGGCGATCAACCTCCCTAAGAGTGCCATCGTGCAAGCACTATCCAACGGTGTGCCACGTAACTATGGCAACCTTTTAAAGATGGCTCAACCCTCGGGACCAGAAGAATGGTTGTGCTTAGCCCAACAGCTGACCTACGAAGGGGATAACACCAGCACTAAAGCTGCCCAACAACGATCACCGCGCCAGAGCAGAGCACCTTCCACCACCGTGGACAAGACCCCACCATATCCTTGCCGTTACTGTGGCGGACAACACTGGCACGCACAGTGTCAGCAGCGAGGGCCCTAACAGCGGACTTTTCGGACCTTTACACCTGCGGTCCACAACGTCGAGCAACCCCAAAGATCGACTGGGCCTGCAGGTGTCTACGAGACCGCAGCAACGACGAGCTCGGGAGAAACCAAGTAATGCCAACTTCGGCAGCAGAACTCCTCCGAAGCTCAATGAACCTACCTGCACCCTAAACCAGCATACGCCTGTAAGGGCAATTATTTTAACCCCTATCATTCATTCTTTAAAGATGCCATTCCTAGTTGACTCTGGAGCCAATGTTTCCATAATTAGTTTAAACCAATTTGAATATATTAAAAATTTTAATAGATTCATTTGTTCCACCCCTATTAACAATTATGTTATTATCCGTACTATATCTAGTCATGCCAAACCAATCGGATTAGTTACCTTACCAATACAATTTAATAATTTTAATTTTAAAGAAACGCCCTGTACCTAAACATTTGTACCATTTTGTATGTGACCTTCCCACTTGTAAGCACGGCTCGCGAATAATAACTTCTAACCCTAAACGACCCATAATTCACTCGGTTAACTTAGGCGTTGACGATTTTCAACCTCCACGTGAGCCTTGCTTACAAACAACCCTTAGTAATATTTATCAACCTTCCCCTGAATGCCCCTCTCACCCTTACAACCTTAATAGCCTTCCTACCAGCCCATGCTCCTCTAGAGAATTAATGATTAAAGAATTTATCGAACAACGCCCAGAACTGACTATCCCTTATCAGCAATTATTGTATTCTTTTAAAGATATTTTCCCTATCAATAAATTCAATGCATTACCACTCAACATAACCCCTGTAAAACTCAAAATTATTTCCGATAAGGTTATTTCCCTCCGACCATACCGAACTTCCTATACCTACCAGAAGGAAATTCAGGACCAGGTATCTCAACTTCTAAAACATGACATAATCACCCCATCCTCTAGCCCATATTCCTCTCCTGTGACACTCGTTCGCAAACGCGATAACACCATGCGTCTCTGCATTGACTTCCGTCGCGTGAACGAACTAGTACCCTCGGATTTGCATCCTTTGCCATTGATAGAAACGGTACTGGATAACCTGTCGAAAGCCAGAGTATTTAGCACCGTTGACATAAGCAATGCATACTATCAAATCCCCATCGCGGAGGAGAGTCAACCACTACTCTCTTTCGTGACTCAACAAGGGCAATATAATTTCAAACGCTTACCCTTTGGATTCAAATCAGCACCCCAAATTTTCGAACGTGTGATTACCCAGTTGATCCACAAACACCACCTCTCTTTCATAGTCCATTATTATGACGACTTCGTTATTTTTTCTGACTCCTCAGAACAACACCTTACACACCTTCGACTTTTCTTTAAATTCTGTTTAGAGGAAAATCTCCAACTTAACCTTAAAAAATGTAATTTTTATCAAAATGAAATAGATTTTCTCGGCTACCACATCACCGCAGGGACTTACACACCTAATATTAAAAATACCGAAATCATCAACGCTATTAGAACCCCTATCAACATTAAAACTCTACAATCATTTTTAGGGGCCGTCAACGTATATCATAAATTAATCCTAGAATATGCTAGACTTCGCCACCCCTTAAATCAATTACTAAAAAAGAACGCCAAATGGCTTTGGAGCCCGAATTGTCAACAAGCCTTTGATAAATTGAAGCAACACCTCGCAAAACAACCTGTGTTACATCTATTTCAAGAAGGGCTCCCATGCCAGGTCTATTGCGACGCTTCCACGCAGGGCATCGCAGGTGCACTCAAACAAGTACATCCTGACGGTAACATCTACCCTGTACAATATTACAGTCGCGCGTTGCGTTCCTATGAGCGTAATTACACTATATCTGAACTGGAGTGCTTAGCCATTGTAGAGTGCGTTGACAAATTCCGAGTGTACCTCCTAGGTACAAGGTTTGTCATCTACTCGGATCATCACGCCTTACAATGGCTAAAGACCATAAAAGACCCCACCGGACGACTCTTTCGTTGGAGCCTTCGACTCTCAGCTTACGACTATGAGGTCAAATACCTCAAGGGCTCGCGTCAGTACGAAGCGGACCTACTCTCCCGTTACCCTTTCTGCGGATTTCTATCCACAGGTCAAATAAAAGATCACCAGGGCGAATTACGGAGGGACACAAGGTATATCCTCAATGACAAGGACCTTATGACCATCACACGACGGGGTGTCACTAAAATAATTGTTCCACTATCACTCCGTGGCACTCTACTACAACGAGCCCATCGCGATTTCAATCACCCCGGCATTTCACAGATGACCAGACTGATCGCAGCCCAATACTATTGGGACGGCATGACAAATGACATCAGGATACATGTAAGAATCAGTATGCCAATTAGTCAAACCACCAAAAGGACCTATATACGGAGAATTGGGACAACTCCCCCCAGCGGTCCTGCCGTACGAACTAGTGTCACTAGATACTATTTCTGGATTCGCGAAATATGGAAATTCTCAGACCTTCTTACATGTCGTAGTGGACCATGCCACACGGTACGCGTGGGCATTTCCATCACGGTCCACCAGCATTCTCACCTATACCCAAGTGATTAAAAAGGTGATGAAGTTTGGTTCTCCTAAACGACTTTTGACGGATAGAGCTCCTGCCTTCACCTCTCCGAAATTTCGTTGATTTTTGATTATACATAACATTGGCCAACTTCTCACGACAAGCAACAACCCTCAGGCCAACGGATTAAGTGAACGACTAAACGCCACGATTACTGGCAAACTTAAACTGCTGCGCCTCCACCAACCTAAGACGGCCTGGACCAAACTACTACCTCAGGTTCTTCAGGCTTATAACCATACCCCACATTCTGTGACCGGGTTTCCACCGTCATACCTTTTGCTAGGTAGTTTCCCGCTACAACTATCCGAGCATGTACAAAACTACCCAAAAATCGACGACGCCATAGAATTGGCCTATCAAAGGACACACCAACGACACTTACGCGACAAAGCGAGATTCGACCAAACACATAGAGCTTCCGATTTTGAAGTAGGCGATCTCGTTTTGGCAAAAACATACCACCATCCAGACACCGGTAAACTGGCACCTTTCTTCTCAGGACCTTATGAAATACTGGAGATAATTTCCCCTCAAATCGTACGGATCAACCGCTCCAACCGACCTCTAAGTCGTGAGACAGATACAATTCATGTCAACAAATTAAAACACTATACGGAAAACGAACAATTTATTTCACCGCCCGTAAATGATCGAGACCAACCCAAAAATACCTTCAATTTCCCATATAAACACTTCAATCACACTCTAATCCATACTAAAACGGCTATTAACTCACGAAAGCAACATGACTACACTTACAATCAAGATGATCAAAGATATTTGAACCGCTTATCCCCTGAAATCTTTACCAATTACTAACCTGACAACGAGACTTTACGAACCCAGTAGTATCTAAATAATTAAGGTAGAAAGGCCCAGGGCAAGTTTCCCCTCACTCTGTCCGCCTATATTCTACCTTTGCATCTCGAACTACATTATCTTCGCAAATTAAATATAAGTCCATTCGACTTCCTCACCTACACACGGGACTTTTCCCCTCGGACTCACTACACAAGTAACTACATAGATAAGGTAGAATGGCCCAGGGTAAGTTTCCCCTCGCTCTGTTCGCCAAGGTTCTAACATTGTATGTAGTTCCATATTTACCTCAGTCCTGAGCTCACACAATTGCCAACCTCAACCTCATTTCTCATACTCTACACCTATAGCATAGAAGGCCCATGCCAAGTTTCCCCTTGCCATGTCCGCCTTAAAAATATCTTAAAGTGTAGAGTTCCCCAGTCTTAATGACCTTCAGAATTTCATCATGTGTTTTTGACTCCCCTTCTCCTTGTTCACACTCCTCAATGTCATTTACCTTATAGTACATTAGATTTTGTTGTATATAGCCTTTTATAACCTTGATATTTTCAAAGATTTCCTTAAATGTCAAACTCTCCGGTGTTGTAAAACTGCTTGCAAATAATATTTACTTGTGTACTATACAATATTTTATTTACATAAAACTATGTCACCATAACCTTAATTAATTTCAACTGTAAAATTATTTTCTCTATATTCCTGGCTTCACCAGCTTTAAGTATACTCAAACCATGTTCAGCCTTCTTCAACAGGGGCCATATGTCATAATATATGCTCTTCCAGGAATAATAAAGTAAATCTACAGTCGACCAGAGAGAGAGAGAACGCAGCTAAAGTACGGTCATTTGGGACACAAACGGTCGTTCCGCAGTGGCAGCCGCTAGCGCTCCATCTCTCTCTCGGTTTGCTGGGTCCCATCTTCCAAACTTGTGGTTTCCTTATTTCTCTCTCCCCACATTATCACTATATTGCCACATATATATGTATATTTATCAATTATTTTATCTATTTATTCATATATCTATCATTATTAATCTTATTTATTTATTTTATGTATTTAACCTTATAATGAAACTTCTTGACACTATCGTTCTTCCTACGTTACTATATGCGGCACCAATGTGGGCAATTAACCAGCTGAAGACAGTCAATAATATCCAAGATGCATTTCTTCGTCGTCTCTTAGACTTACCAAACTTCACACCAGGATATATCCTCAGAAGAGAATGTGGAAGAATATCAACTGAACTTAATGCTGTAAAACTCACATTAAAGTTTTGGGTCAGGATCTTAAAAATGGAGACAAGCAGATTACCACATGCTTGCTTAAACTATCTCTGGAAAGTCACCGCGAAAAAGAAAATAGAAAAATGTTTTACTCAAAATTTAATAAAAATTTTAGACTCTAAGGGATATTCCTTTCTTAAGGGCTGCGAAGACTACTTAGCCATACAGAAAGAACTGTCAGGCATAATTAGAACCACCACAGACCAACTAATTCAAAACGATCAGATGAAAATCATTGATTCAACCCACTTTGCTCAATGCAAATTTTGAGTGAATCATTCATGACAGAGGAGTACCTACTATTAAATATCTCGCTTCTCAACAAAAGACTAGTTGCACAACATAGAGTTCTATGGCAATTTTTCAGGGAAGAAAGAAAATACTTCTGAAAAAAAAAGAAAATGGCCGGAACTGTTTACTTGGTAAGGATCTCATGGACGATAATTTGGTTCACTATTTCTTCCAATGCCCTCTCTTAACAGAAAAACGTACTGAAATTTTCCCAAGCCCTAACTTTTGTCAATTTAGATACCATCGCATATGTCAACTTCTCTCTTCAGCTCTGGATGATGAATTACTGATTGTTAGATTCTTTAAGTTCTGCACAGAAGCTGGGCGCATGAGAAAGAAAGCAGGGCAAAGGATACTGGAGGATGACCTATCTGTAAATAGGTAACTGAATGTGAGACAAACTTTATTTTGTTGCAAATGTTTCCTCTTCCCTCTCCTCTTGCTGATGTGTAAATACGGCGAATCCTATATGGGGCGGAATGTCCTAAATAAAGGCTTTTGTTGTTGTTGTTGTTGTTGTTGTGTTTAACCTTATATAATCTTATATGGACGTTATATTAAATCAGTTTCAATCTCAATCTTTCTCTCTCTCTTCTCGGCCTTTTGGCTAAGAAAGAAGAGGTGACCCTTTCTGCTGGAGAACTCTTTGCCTGGATCCAAAGGCCTCAAACTAAAAGTCCTTGTACATATTTCTTTTTTTATTCTCCCGCTCTCTCTCTCTCTCTCTACACAATTTATTCTTACTAGAAAACTGTAAATATTATATTTTTATATATTTCAACATCTTCTATATGTTGAACTCTGTATTTTATTTTAGACTCGTTCAATAAAAATGTTTAAAACTGTTTTTATCAGCTTCTCTCTCTCCTAGTCGCTGACCGTCCTGGGCTGCACCATCACCACCAGAAACACCGTCGCCTCCCAGGCCTCACACCTGATGGGGCTGCTGGAGCGAGCCATCACGAGGTGGTCGCCCTTCACCCGCGGCCTGTCGCTGGTGGGTCGTGCTCGCGTGGCCAACAGCCTGGTCCTGGATTTCATCCTGCACCACCTCCACGGCTACCTTCCACCTGAAACCACCATTGACCGGCTGCAGGCGCGGTTGGCGCGTTTCATATGGGGTACGAGCCGAGTCTCGTGGCTCCCCGGGCGCATCCTGGCTCGTCCAGTCTCCGATGGTGGCGTCGGCCAGCTTGACATCGCGGGCCAGCTTCGGCTCGCCTGCCTGAAGGGGGTCCAGGCCTCTCTTCGCGGCGCCGCCAATGGCTACTCTTGGCTGGTCCGCAGCCGGGCGTGGCTGACACCGCCGGCTCCTGACGTTGGCACTCGCCTAGGAGGAGGAGACTACTGATCCTGTGGGAAGCCGCGTCCAGCGTCCTCGAGCTTGACCACCGGGTTCTTCATCCCGCCAGCTTGAGGTCCTTGCGTCTTCGAGGCGACAACAGATTCCTGATGCCGCCAGACCTGCTGGCTCCCGAGCGCTGGCTACAGGCGACTGTCGGGGACTTCTCCGATGGCGCCCCTGACCTAGTGCGCTCAACGCGGGCCGCGCTCCTGGACGCACAGCATCTGGGGGCCTTCTGCCAACGTCTCCTGCAAGAAAACGCCAGCTCCAGCTATCATGCGCAGTACGAGGCAGAGACCATCGTCCTGCGGGGATCGGCGACCCCCATCACCCGCCTAACCAGCCAGAGGGCGCGCCGGGCATTGGACTCGGCACGGCTCCAGGCGCATCCTACTGCAGAGCTGGCTGACCGGTGGACCCCCACCGTGGATGTGCCCCGCTCCACCCCCTGGACCAACCTGCGTCGCAACTGCTTCTCGGGGCACGACGCAGATGTCGCCCTACGGCTGGCCCTCCACGCCCTACCCCATCCTGACCATCCTGCCTTGAGGCGTGCCAACTGTGCCGCCTGTGGGTCCAGCGACGGGTCGCTGACCCACAGATATTAGAGTTGCCGAGCCGTGCGACCCCTGCTCCGGGAGGTGTTCGCTTCCTGCGAAATGCCCCTGGATCTTCAGGCCTGGCTCTTCGGCGTCGGCCTCCATCCCGAGGCAATAAATATCACAAGTGTGGCGAAGGCTACCATCTACAAGTACCATCTTGGTCTTGAGTTGGGTAATGCCAGCCATCACCTCGACCTGCCCACTCTGTGGGAAAGAACTCTCGCAGTCCATCGGTGGCGGAGTCTTTCTCGCGGTGGGCGCCACCAATGAAGATCTTATATATATATATATTTATAGTGTAAAAACTATATAATAAAAATATAACAGTGATACTACATTTAAAACTTAAGGAGCAAACTGATCAGAATGATAAATCATATCAAGTAGATTTGGTTAGATTAGCAAGCTAAATCTAAATTAATTATAAAAATAAATAGTTGTATAGTTTTATAGTTAAGTATTCTATTAAAATTATCTTCATTATTTTGATTATTTAAATTCAAATTATAAAATTTGTAAATTGTTATTATTTAGTATAGATAGAGAGAAAAAAAATCCTTCACTTCTAAAACATCATCTAGTTAATTATATATTTATAATTAATAACAATAAAATTTAACAACGTAACGTCTTTAGTATCGGCTTTTACACGTCATTTAGACATACTCTAATCCTATATATAGAATAATAGAAGTGAGAATATATATGATAGTTAGAAAAAAGAGAGAAAGACAGAACCATGCACTATTAATCAAACTAATAAAAAGAAAACAAAAAGTTTTGTAAATAAGGTAGATAAGATTGTTAGTATATATATATATATATATTT
Organism: Cordylochernes scorpioides; assembly: GCA_030710605.1. NCBI lineage: Eukaryota > Metazoa > Arthropoda > Arachnida > Pseudoscorpiones > Chernetidae > Cordylochernes > Cordylochernes scorpioides. The sequence continues at coordinate 33,805,192 of CP092880.1, read as the reverse complement.
TTATAATTTTATATTTTATTCTTTTTTTTATATTGATTTTTTAAATTTTTTTATTTTAAAATATGAATATAAATAGTTGTATTTAGTAAAATATCTATATTATGAATTAACTTTTATTATAAGTTTGGTTATTATGTTTTGAAACCCTAATGGTAGACCAGACATATACAAAAAACTTAAATTGGAGTAATTATTGAAAAAAGAGGTCTGCTGAACCGGGAATTCTCAAATAGAAATTCAGCTTTCAACATTTCATCCCTTCTCTATTATGTTTTAGACCTCCTTTCAACCGGATTTTATGTGTTAATATAAAGTTACTTCAGTGAAACATTTATATGAACAGATATAATGTGTACCTACCTTGTCCGCGAACGCCTTCAACTGTAAACATCTATTTCTGGATGACACATGTTGTGGGGGGGGGGACAAATTTAGACCATATATTTTGAAGTTGTAGAAAAATAAGACATTCAAAGAAGAAAGAGAAGATAGTTAAGGGAAGAAATCCAAATTTTATAATCTTTACAGCCAGTTAAATTAAAATAATTGATTCAACACTTATTCATCTTTCAATATTCCTTTAAAAAGGCAAATTATTAGAGTTTAATGAAGCTATTAAGTGTGAAAATTCACTTTTATTTAATTTCCATTTTCCTCCCCAGAAATTGGAGATTAAACAAAATGAATTCTATACAATATTACTTTAAAAATCTTGTGAAAAAATCTTCAAATCAGCTATTTAATTTAAGTTTAACTAATTGTTAAAGATTATAAATTTGTAGTAGTGATTATTGAAAGAAATTATAGAAAGTTGATTTAATAAATGGATACTTCCATTTATTTTTTTTTTATATTTTATAATTGATATACTGTTGAAATATTTTACTTGTCTGATACTAAATTTGTTTTTAATAAATTCCATGTTTAAATTTTTAACATCTTCTATGAAATTTTCTAATATATTATTTATTCTATAAAATCTTAGAAACTGACCAAAATATATACCTTTACAACAATTTAATGAAATATTAGAATTCATATTACAGTATTTTATAATATTGAAATTATAATTACTTTTTTTATTATAAATTTTAATAGCATTATTTGTAAGGTCTATATTTAGGTCTAAAAAGTTAACTTTTTTGTTTCTATAAATTTTTTCATTGTTCTTAAGTTTCAAGTATTTAGGATAAATTTTAGGTATTAAATTTTTGAACTGTGGATTATTAAATATTATGATGTCATCTACATAACGGAACATTTGCCAGTTAACATTATTTTGTAGAAAGTATTCCCTTTCGTACCAGAATAATATTAAGTTTGCTAATAACGGACTTGAAGATGTTCCCATGGGAACTCCTTCTGATTGAATATATATTTTATTTTTAAATTCTATATAGTTAAAATTTAAAAATGTTTCCAGTAGAGTTTTTGCTGTTTTAAGATCTAATTTAATTGTTTTATATCTGTTATGAATAATTTTAATGTGGAAAGTTTTGTCATTAATGATTTCGTTAAATAAATTGGTTATTTTATTATTTAGATCTCTTAAATTTATTTTAGAATATAGGTCCTCAAAATCAAATGTGTGTACTGTTTCCATGTTTGTCCAATTGTTCATTAAATAGTTAATGATTTTTTTATTTGAGTCGATAAATTTATAATTATATTTATTAGTTAATTTATTTATAATAAATTGTAGTGTTGAAGCTAATTGTATATCAATGTTTTTTATAACTGAATTTATACCAGATGTGATTGTTCTGAAAGAAATAGGTTTTTTGTGTAGTTTAGGAATTATATAGAACTTTGGTATGTTTGGATTTTTGTAGTGATTATAAATTTTTAGTGAATTTTCAACGTTTTTGATGTCTTTTTTTATTTTTGTGGCTGTAGTTCTAGCAAAAGTGTATTTATGATTATTATCAATTTCCTTTTTTAGTATATCGTGGTATAGATTTTTACAAATTATAGATAAGTTATTGGAACATTTATCTATAGGAGTGATAATAAAGTCCTTCTGTAATTTAATTATATTTTCTTTAAAAGAAGGAATATCTGAATTAGGTTTTGTGTATTTAAGTGTATTATTATAATAATTTATAATTTCCTTTTTAATATTATGTTTCCATTCCAGAAAAGTAAATTCTGGAATACTGTATTTTATACTAGTTTTATTTATGAAAATATCTATATCTTTTAATATAGATTTAATTGTATTATTATAATTGTGTTTAATTTGAGGTATATATTTATACCCTTTATTTAAAATATCCTGATATTCTGGATTTAAAAAAGAAAAATTGCTAGTTAATATATGACCTGAAAACTTATATTTATCAATATAGTTGTTGCAATTACATTTAATTTTTTTAAAATTTGCCAAATTATTAATAAATTGGTTATAATTGCAAACTAAATTACCTATATTTTTGTTGTATCTCCAGATTGTTTTGAAATTTAAATTTTTTATAGGGAAAAGATTATTAATGTTTTGGTTATTTAAAATATCATTAAACTTAATATGATTAAATAAATTGTTATTAAATTTAATGATAATATTAATGTTATTAGTAGATTGTTTAATTTTTCTGTATTTAAAGATGTCGTGTGTGATATCTATTAATCTGTTAGTCAGATTATGAATTTTAATATATTCTATAAGTTTGATAAATTTATTATTATTTAGTTTAAATAATGTTTTAATAAATTTATCGACGAAGTTGTTAGTGTACATTTGTTTTGGGTCCAGTAATTCTTCAAATTCAATGTAACCTAATTTATTGGTAGTTTTACCTCTAGTTTTATTAGGTTTAGTTTTAAATTCATTTTTTTTTTTGTATTTGCAGCTGATTTCATAAGTTGAAATTTCTTCTGTTTGTGGTTTATATGTGTAGTTTAATTCGTCATTAAGTCCATAAGGGAATAATGTGTTGTGTTTATAAATGTAGTTGTTTTCTAATAATAGTCGTTGTTTTTTGTTTTGACATATGTCTAGTATTTCTATCTTAAAGTTGTTAAAAGTATGTAATTGATTGTGTTCTTTCATATATATATTACCAATTAATTTTTTAGCGTGGTTTCTATGTAGGTTTATTCGTATATTTAATGGATTACACGTTTGTCCTATATATGATAATTGACAAATTTGGCATGTTAATTTATAAATAGTATTTACTAATTTACAACTAGTCGTTTGAAATGTGTCATGGTTCTTAAGAGAGGGACAAGTTTGACAATTCTTTCTTAGGCAATTCTTAGCGAGTTTAAATTAACATAAAAGAGGTGCTAACCCTAATATGCTGGTAGTTTTTTTTTTAGTTTTTTAGTTTGTTATTCTATTGAGAATTTTTTTTTTTTTAATATATTTATCTTAATTGTTTTTGTGGTGATTAAATTTGTAATAAAATGAATAGTTAATCTATAAAAATATAGATAATACTGTTTGTTATCTGTTATATTTTTAAGAATAACTAATAAAAAACATCTTTAAACTATCTAAACAATGAAAAAAACAAAAGTTCTGAAGTTATTTTTTCTAAAATTACTTTTATAATTTATTTTTTCATAATCAAACAATAAAAGATAATTATAATCTGTATGGAGTTTTATTTATATTAGAATATCTAATATATAATTAAATTTGTATATTATATTATATATAAAAATATATCATAGAGCAAGCTCATATGAATTAATATAGTGTAAAAACTATATAATAAAAATATAACAGTGATACTACATTTAAAACTTAAGGAGCAAACTGATCAGAATGATAAATCATATCAAGTAGATTTGGTTAGATTAGCAAGCTAAATCTAAATTAATTATAAAAATAAATAGTTGTATAGTTTTATAGTTAAGTATTCTATTAAAATTATCTTCATTATTTTGATTATTTAAATTCAAATTATAAAATTTGTAAATTGTTATTATTTAGTATAGATAGAGAGAAAAAAAATCCTTTACTTCTAAAACATCATCTAGTTAATTATATATTTATAATTAATAACAATAAAATTTAACAACGTAACGTCTTTAGTATCGGCTTTTACACGTCATTTAGACATACTCTAATCCTATATATAGAATAATAGAAGTGAGAATATATATGATAGTTAGAAAAAAGAGAGAAAGACAGAACCATGCACTATTAATCAAACTAATAAAAAGAAAACAAAAAGTTTTGTAAATAAGGTAGATAAGATTGTTAGTATATATATATATATTTTTATAATTTTATATTTTATTCTTTTTTTTTATATTGATTTTTTAATTTTTTTTATTTTAAAATATGAATATAAATAGTTGTATTTAGTAAAATATCTATATTATGAATTAACTTTTATTATAAGTTTGGTTATTATGTTTTGAAACCCTAATGGTAGACCAGACATATACAAAAAACTTAAATTGGAGTAATTATTGAAAAAAGAGGTCTGCTGAACCGGGAATTCTCAAATAGAAATTCAGCTTTCAACATTTCATCCCTTCTCTATTATGTTTTAGACCTCCTTTCAACCGGATTTTATGTGTTAATATAAAGTTACTTCAGTGAAACATTTATATGAACAGATATAATGTGTACCTACCTTGTCCGCGAACGCCTTCAACTGTAAACATCTATTTCTGGATGACACATGTTGTGGGGGGGGGGACAAATTTAGACCGTATATTTTGAAGTTGTAGAAAACAAGACATTCAAAGAAGAAAGAGAAGATAGTTAAGGGAAGAAATCCAAATTTTATAATCTTTACAGCCAGTTAAATTAAAATATTTATATAAATATTTATTCATATATCTATCATTTTTAATCTTATTTATTCATTTTATGTATTTAACTTTATATAATCTTATATGGACGTTATAATAAATCAGTTTCAATCTCAATCTCTCTCTCTCTGGACTTCAGGATGAGTCTATATAAAATGTCTTGAGGCGATCATTGCTTAATATATACACATCTGCGAAATAAAAGTTATATTGATAGTGTCTTGCCCCTGCTCTTCGCCTAAAAGGGACAAACCAGCTCAAATTCCGGTCGTCGCAATAGTTTCACTTTATTTTGTTTCAAATAAAAACTTTTTTCCGCCGCACTAAATCCTTTATTAAAAAATCCCAAATAAACCTGGCTGAGATGTTCCAGAAATCCTAGCGCCACTGAGAGGCAGCCATAAGAACTACTTCTGTGAACATGGATTGTTTTTTATTTTATTATTATTATTTTTTAATTTACAAAGCCTTCTTCTTTACGCGTTTTTAAAGTGTTATTTTCATTTTTAAAAAGCCGGACGCACCAAAATGCACATTTTAACAAGTTTGATGTTTTGGTGTAGAACTATGTGACTTAGGTAAATAGAAAAAAAAGAGAAATGTAATTACATATTTATATTCTAATTTTGAACTTTTTTAGTATTCTAAACAAATTGTAGTATAAGTAATAAACTGAATGTATGCACGTTTGAAACACAATCTAGTTTCACTAAAATGTATTTGAACCCATAATGGTGAATCTTTCCAGAGGTTCAACCAGTAGCGTACTCTTTTATTGGATTGTAGAGCTCTGGTAATGTAGAGAATCTTTAGGAAATAGGCTCAGTGTGTAAATGTCTACAAACTAATATACTCTATTAAAGTCATATCCAAAGATTTAGCACAAAACCACAATATGCATTTTTTAAATAAAAAAAAATAATTTAGTTGAAATCAAAGAGCATGATATACAAGTAAAAACATTGGGGTCACTACAAGTCTTTATCAATGTCGTAAATTTCATCCCCGAAGATGACTGGTGTAAGTGCTTCAATAATTGGTTTTCATGGATGAAATCTTGCATAGGTAATAAAGGTGAATACGTTGAGAAACTCTGAAAAATTTTAAGTTGCAGCTTTAACCAAAATAAGTTTTTGCAAAAACCTTTAGAGGGACCCTTGTAGAAACATTGTAGGGATTATATAAATGAACATCTATATATATAAAAATGAATGTTTGTATGTTTGTTTGTATATATATGTCCGGTATACAAATTCGCAGTAGTTCACTAATTCAAACCAAAATTTCCATACATAGGTAAAAAAATACGGGGAAGACGATAGGCTATTTAAAATATATATAAATCAATTATTAAAACTATATATTCAAATTATTCTACTTAGCTAACGAACAGCGCCCTTTATCAAAGATTAGATTAAATTATGCTGATGCAAACAAATAGATAATGCTAATAACAAACAATTATAAGAAAAAATCTTATCTAAATATATATCACTCGGGTAGATATGCACACGGGTCAATCCCGGGGCGAAGCCCGAGTCACCCGTCTAGTAAAATATAAGGAATAACAATCAGCATAAACGCAAACCATCAGCAACTTTGAGTTGCACGATCTGGAGATGTCTTAATTTACCCACCTGATCCCAGTACAATTTCACTTTTGTGTTATTTTCACATAGTTTGGCGTTCTCACGCCCTTCCGGTCTAAATACCTATTTCATGATTTTCCAGGATGCCCCAAAGACCAGATTTTTGGTCGTTGAGAGGTAGTTTGCACTACACCCATGAATGCCAACAGCCCGAAACGCGTACGTGGTTATATTTTCTTGATTAATCAAGAAAGGGTATTTGGCCAATTCTGGAATAACAACAACAACGAGTAGTTAATATTTATACCGACAGATGGCTCAAGACATCAGCAACTTTTAGTTGCAGGAAATGCCTTTTTTATATTTATCCACCTGATCCAGTACACCTTTGTACTATTTTTCACACACACTCATGGACAAAAATTTATTAGGTGGAAAGTCTTTGATATCGCCGGTCGTCTGTTTTTTTTTTATTATTATTTTTTTTTTTTAAGGTGACAGAAGAAATTTTGTTTACACTTGATTATTTCGTGTGTATTCAATATAGATTACTGAGTATCAATTATCTTTTAGAGTTATTTTGTGAATCCCGATATACATGCTAAAAGGAACAACTTATTTAAGTTTTGTCCATGAGTGTATACCCTCCTGGGAAAAATCATCCATCTAAATATAACTTCAACGCTATATTAATGCTTATATTGCGTTTCTGGCCAGTCTTTGAAATCCTCTCTTATAACAAAGATTATGACTGAAAATGTATAACTTGCTGGTAGAAAAATGTATTATCGAATTCTAACTAAATATATGTATGCCAGAGGTCCCGCATAGGTATTCAAGCAATTCTCTTTTTTAAAAGCTTTTATTTAACTTGTTTCCCTGTCTGTCCGTCCGTTTGTCTGTCCACAAATCTTGTAATCAATTTTTATTATACTTCTAGAGCACGTAGGAATCTAAAATTTTGTATATTTTTCAGAACCCGATGACAATGCAAGTTGACACATTTTCAGACGGGGTGGCCTGAAAATGGAGAAATTTCTAAATTGCCTTTCAAATTTTGTAAATTAATTTTAATATACTTCCAGATCACATAGAAGTATGAAACTTTTAACACTCACTCAGTCCAATGAACAATGCAAGTATACAAATGTTCAGACTTCAGGGTGGACGAAGTGTGGCCAGGAATTAACAAATTTCTATATTTCTTTTTAAGTCTTGTGTTAACGCCCCTTACATTGACCAATCCGCCGCGAGCAGGCCTCCCTTCTATTTAAGGCCTAATCCCCAGTGAAATTTTGATTCTAAGGTTTGTAAATTCATGAATAAATACTAACTAAATATTTTATATTGTAAATAGTTTCACGCGCAATTATCCAGATCGGATATAGCGTGTTTTGTTTGCAAATGGTAATAAATAAACTAAAAATTTAATAAGTAAAAATACATATTAAAAAAGCTTTTATTAAAATGCACTAAAAGGGAGAAAATAAAATATTTTATCTTCTGTCATTGAGCAATTAGATGTATCTGAGTAAAAATAAAAGCGGCGGGGATGATCATACTTAGAGAAGAGGTAAAATATAACAAACACATAAAAATCGCTAATCAGTCGCTACATATTAAATCACTTTAGGTTTGTAATTCATGATGATAGTCCCCCGCCGCTTTTTATTTTTACTCAGATACATCTAATTGCTCAATGACAGAATATGAATTTTTTAATTGTTTCCTTTCTAGTGCATTTTAATAAAAGTTTTTTTAAATGTATTTTTACTTATTAATTATTCAGCTTATAAAAAGACATTTAACTTACACAAGGTACAAGACTGTCGTGTTTGTTCTCTCTAAACATTTCAAGATATTTGGCTTCTCTTCGACTACACTTCTCAATTTCATTTTATAATCCTCATAGATAATTGTGGATGGTTTATGATCATTTATATTTATTAACGCCCCAAAAGTATATCATTGAAAATACTTTATTTTTACTTCTCCTGACGAAGACAAAATATTTTTGTCGAAACGTTGAGAAAATAAAAAACTCCAACCGACCGAAGTGTCTATTTTTTATATAAATGAAAAAGTATGCTTAAATAATTCAATTTTATTGAGGCGATCAATATCTATGAGTACACATCCGCAGAATGGGTTCAAAGCTAAATTCTAAATTCCTTATGCCGTGATCTCTATAATAGAATTGTACCCAACTTCTCTCTCTCTCTCGTTTAAAAAAATCATTTAAAGATTTTTTCACATTCTCTGCCGCACAGATTCGTTTCAATAAATATTCCACATTAAGATAATTAGTTAAATCATAGTTCCGGGCTATGGCCCTCAGCAATACAGGAGCATCTTTGTTACAATAGTCTTATAGCATCTTAGGGTTCATTATGATAATATAATGCATTCGCCTATGTAGCTATTATTCTTTAAAAATTCACGCAGAGTTTATGGGTCATCGTAGCTTTTCAATCACAATGGATTTATTTATAAGATTTTGATGAAGTTTGAATAAAATTCTGGGTACGTATATGTTTCATGAAGAGAATTAACTTGATGGAGTACGATTTCTTGATTTATTTAAGAAATTTTTATGCTCGCATGGTGAAGTCGGATTCTATAAAGGATTCAAAATGCTGTTCCAAAGAGCAAAATGATAAATATCTCCATAATTGTTGTTCTATATTCCCATTATTGGCTCTTTCAGGGAAAAGGATTGACCATTTTAAAGCATCTAAGATGAAGAAATTTTAGAAGATTAAAATTCTATAGTTTAGCTGGGATGAAGACGCTGCAGGTGGCCGTGCTTTGCCTGGTGGCACTCTCGTCCAGATTGGCAGCCGAGGGCCAACGTTCGCCATACGACCTCGAGTACAAGCTGTGTGAGACCCGACAAATTGTAGACGCGCTCAAGGTCCTCAGAGACAAAGTCGTCCAAAAACTCAACGAGGCTCAAGATCAATTACAGAAAATGGAGGCTGAAATGGATCGGACTTGCCAGAGCCTTGACACTATGAAAAGTGATTTGAAGAAAAAGATTGATGAAGCCCTGACACCAATTCGCTATGAAAAGCGGTGCCAGGAATGTGTTTAAAATCAATCTAGTGTAGAATATATAAATGAAGAAAATATCGCAATTTTTCATTTAAAATGGGATTAATAAATTTTTAAAATTATCTTTGAAACACTACATATCACTCTTTTAAAGCTGTAAGGTGCAAATGAGTATTACAAGGCTTGCAGAAAGTTTCTTCTCTGCTTGTTTCTTATCTCAGCGCTTAAAAAAAGTTGGAAACTTATGGGGAATTACTTATAGGCGAATGTACGTCAGTTAAATAAATGAAGCACCTACTATGGCTGTTGAACTCAGATGAGGCATCACATGGATTCAGATGTTACTCTTGGTTGGCAGTGCTTACTTTTAAAGGGTATCCATACATATTGTAACATAGTATATATTAATTTTATTTATGTAACATAGTATTTCCTAATTTTATTATTTATTTATTAACAGAGTGGTAATTTTTATGGTTATATCTTGCGACTCTGTAAATTTCCCTCGTGGCTTATCTTTTGTTTACAATGCATAGTTTGTCCTTCCTGTGAAATAAATTGTTGTCTCCTCTTGAAGTTTTTGTCTTCCCATTTGGTGGAGATGCTGGGTAAGTTAGGGAAGACAAACTGAAGATCGCCGAGAAGAATTTGAAGCCATTGGTGCTGTAATCCACATTTACAGAGTCGCAAGATATAACCATAAAAATGACCACTCTGTTAATAAAAAATAATAAAATTAAGAAATACTATGTGTGTTGTTATCCAAGACGAGGCAAGATTAACTAAGCATTAGTTTATTTCCTATTATAATAATAATATCTATTATATACAAGTCAAAAGAGATCACTAGCAGAGTATTATTCCTTTTGGTTTCCAGAGCTCAACAATCTATGAGCCTAATACTCTGCACATCTCCTCCCTTAACTTTACAGGAACCTTCGAGGTATCTTGACTGCCCTTCCATATCTTGTATGCACGGCTGGCATTGAAGGGAGGCTCTTCTCTGGATCCTGGTCTTGGTTGTCCCTCTGCATCCTTCCATCTCTTGTAGATGAGGCCGTTGGTGTAAGGCAATCCTCCTCGGTCTCTTGCTCCTGGTCATCCTTGCATCTCCTTGAGAGCCAGGTTGATGTCGAAGTGGGGGTCTCCTCATTTCTCTGCTCCTGGCGCTTTCCAGGGGCATCGTCCTATATGCTTGAAGAGTCAGATAGCAATCTTCTTCTTTCTTCTTGGACTTGGGCTTCTTAGATTTCTTCTTGGGAAGTTCTTCAGCTTCTACTTCCTCCTCCTCACTGTCCTCAGCTTGCTTCCTCTTCTGGGGAGCCTCTTCCTCCTTATTGTCAGAGGACTCCTCCTCATCTCCGGACTCTTGAGTTCCAGATTTGGGGCAGTCGTCCTTCTTATGGCCAAACTCCCCACAGGTGTAGCGAGCCTTCTTGGACTTGCGCTGGTTCTCCTCCTGTCCTCCATCTTCAGCCGTGTTGTTGGTACACTCATATTTACGGTGGCCAACTTCTCCGCAGTTGTAGCAGGTGTTGTTGCTGCCTCCATCACGGCTCTGTCCACGGCCACGTCCACCACCACGGGCAGGTTTGGTACATTCAAACTTGCGGTGGCCTTCTTCCCTATGGGGGCTGAGACCCACAGCTAGCAATTATTGTAGATACTGACGTGGATTTGACGTGATTCTGCCAAGGATTCCATCGAAGTCTTGGAACTTTGTCACTAGTACCTTTGCATCCACTTTCTTGCGGAGTGAAGAGCGGCTTTGTCGTCGAGTCGTCGTCTATAGGGACATCGTCATCTTGGAAGGAAGTCTTGGCTTTGACACGGCGGTGGAATCCTGGAGCCAGTCTCTAAAAATGTGGATTACAGCACCCATGGCTTCAAATTCTTCTCGGCGATCTTCAGTTTGTCTTCCCTAACTTACCCAGCATCTCCACCAAAATGCCACGTGGAAAATTAGGGAAGACAAAAACTGAAGATCGCCGAGAAGAATATGAAGTCATGGGTGCTGTAATCCACATTTTTAGAGACTGGCTCCAGGATTCCACCGCCGTGTCAAAGCCAATACTTCCTTCCAAGATGACGATGTCCCTATAGACGACGACTCGACGACAAAGCCGCTCTTCACTCCGCAAGAAAATGGATGCAAAGGTACTAGTGACAAAGTTCCAAGACTTCGATAGAATCCTTGGCAGAAGCACGTCAAATCCACGTCAGTATCTACAATAATTGCTAGCTGTGGGTCACAGCTCCCATAGGGAAGAAGCTATGTAACATAGTATTTATTAATTTTATTTATGTAACAATGTATTTCTTAATTTTATTATTTTTTTATTAACAAATGGTCATTTTTATGGTTATATCTTGCGACTCTGTAAATTTCCCTCGTGGCTTATATTTTGTTTATAATGCATAGTTTGTCCTTCCTGTGAAATAAATTGTTGTCTCCTCTTGAAGTTTTTGTCTTCCCTAATTTTCCACGTGGCAATATTGTCATTCACCCTGTACCATCTTCGGGGCTTTTATTGGTCTAGCTTTAACACATGCTAACCCACCAGCCAGGGGTTGAAACAAAACATGGAATTTGGCTTAAATTAAATTCTTATGGCACGTAATGATTGATCAAATTTTGGAGGCAAAAGTCTAAAATATAGTTTATTATATAGACCAAATAATTAAAAATGTGGTCGCATTTGTCTGTACATTCATGCCAAGTTTAAAGATATTCTACCAGTCATATTTTAGTTACTTGATGGGGGAAATCTGGAAATACTTTTTTGTTAGTGTACCTACACCTATGCTGCTTTCTCTTCAAATCAGCTCTAACTTTAGCCTCTATATACATAGGATTTCTATACAAGCGTCCTCTTATACTTATTCTTAGATCCTCTTCCTTAGCTTTCATTAGTTTCTCTCCTCGATAAATCTTCTGGAACATAAGGGCGTCATTTTCCTAGGCAGTCCTGTAAATTATTGTCTAGAGGCAACATGTTCTATTTCCACTATTTTATATTTATCACCTTATATAAAGTGAGAATATGAATGTTCAGGTCGCCCGAGAACCTTAACAAAGCTATATCTTGGTCCATTACCTTTATTACTGTCTTTGAAATGCAAGATCAAAATATTTAAGATAGACGGTTTTTGGTGAATTGAGTTACTTCGTGGCATTGCTAGCAGGGCATCTTAAAAGTGCTGTCGACATTTCAGGAGATTTTGGAAGTTGTCTCACTGCTGCAGCTGGCGACCTCAATCTGTCATACGTTCTGTCGCGCTTGTCGCGGAGTGCTACACAGTTGGCATTTTGTCGATCTAATTACAGCCTCTCTAGCTTTTTGTAAATTGGTTTATTGATTGCAACTCATGATTCCATTATTTTAATATCCTAGCCTTTTTTATATTATCCCTGCATATGCAGTATTCAGGAAACAGAAAATTTGGTATACAATGGTGTAAAATATTTTAAAAACCCAATTGAATTTTGCAAAATGGTTCAATTTTTTCAAATTTGCGTTCTACTAATAAATGTTCGTGCCTTTTCAATTGGTCTTATTTCTACATGATTATATAAACATTTTTGGAGTCATCAACGAGGCTAAACACTTGGCTCAAAATAAAAGAATAAAGAAACTAATTTTATCAAACTTAAACCAAAACCTAACTACCAATCTTGCCCCAGTCAATACGATTCTATCCATCACATGTTTATTTGAATATAAATTCATATAGATCCATACAACATATATAACCTTAGGATTATATAAAAGGGCGTACCTGGATCTGTAAAGAAAAAAAAAATTTTTTTCTTAAAAAAAATTCGAAATATTTTAAGAAAAAAATTGTTTTTCTTTTTTTTTTTCTTTACAGATCCAGGTACGCCCTTTTATATAATCTTAATTAATGGATCGCCTTTTGACTCAAACAATATATAACCTTGTATCATAAATCTGTAGATATTTTAGCACAAGGCGTGGCGTGTAGAGTTCGCATAAAGCGAATGATGCACGCGGGAGAAATAAATTGTTGTTGTTATGGTGTGTACAAACATGATCATTGTAATCAAGCGTCATCTTTCTTTTATATTTACATATTTCTCGCTCTTCATATGTAGTAGATGTGTAAATTTACTTTATAAACACCTTTCGGTAATTTTAAAAAAAAATCACGTTTTAGAATTCTTTCCTTAACTTTTACACACCAATGTAAATATATTTACAAATTGTCTTAATCAGGAATCAGAGATTTCCTCTTATTAAATGGGGGCCGTCTGTTAAGCGGGAATCTCGCAAACGTGGTATGTAACAATCCGTGTCACCCCGCGCGGTTTGATTCATATATTGCTTTTATATTTTATCAAGTTGTCATTCGAGTCAACAACATATTTGGAAAATATCTACAAAAGAATTTAAATTACCATTTTTTAATTAGATATTTCTCTCGAAAATATAGAGCTTCTCAATAAAAAAGCATATTGCATCTTTAGTTGTGTTTTTGACAATTTTGAAACTCTCGTGACACATAGCTCACTCACCTTGTATTGTTAAGCTGGAGAGCCACAACTGAAGGTAAAATGGACTGACACCAAGGATCTAAATGAGAAGAAGAACGGCAGTAGACAAATGAACTGGGGATATACAAGCTATGTTCTGAATGGATCTTCGGAAGATGATTATGGCCTTGAAAGGATAAATGATATAGGAAGCCGAAAATGATATAGGGCTGAGGAATGGAGCGGAGTAAGCTAAATGCTTCGAAAGAGTAATACAAAGAAGAATGTGTACCAATGACTTCAACGAGTGGAGTAGAATAAGCTACATACTGTTAGAGAGGAAGACCAAGAATAATATGGATCAATGACCTCAAGGACTGTAGTGGAGTAAGCTACATACTGGTAAAGAGGAAGACCAAGAAGAATGTGAACTAATTAATTCAAGAACTGGAGTCGAGTAAGCTGCATACTATTAGAGAGGAAAACCAAGAAAAATGTGGGCCGATGAAATCAACGACAGGAGTCGAATTTTAGTTCAGCAAAAGAGGAGAAGACAAAGAATAATATGAACCAATGGACTCAAAGACTGGAGAAAGTGTGTTAAGTTCTGCTAAAGAGGAAGGCCCAGGATTGAGGCGGATGAAACTCCATGACTGAAAATCTAAATTAGAGAAGGCACATGATAATAATATCTACAGTATAAGAGGGATACCTACAAAATATTTTAACGAAACGAATTAAGAGGCTCATATTAGATTAGTCACGTGTAATACTTGAAACTCAAGGGACCAGAGAAAATTTTCAATTTATTAAGAGTTCAAAATAACAGGAGAGTAACAGGAGAGAACAACCAAGAGGGAGGGAGGAAAAAAAATCAAGTAACCAAGATGTGAAGAAATGTCGGGTAATCGTTTCACAAAACACTGATGCGAAATTCGGTAGAAGAATTCACAGTGATGATTCTTTTGTGGGCTGTTTCAAGGATTTAAATCAGATCACTGAATAGCAGAAAGGAGAGGGTAAAAGTCTCCTTCAAACTAACTTTATTAAAACATCTTAAGAGGACAGAGGAAAACACCCAACTGGGCGGAAGCAGACCAGGCCGTGTTCTGGTCCTTTGTTGGCGGCTGGCGCCGCCAGGGCTTGGTTGTTTACAGTCACCCGAGCCGTCCGGACGACGTCCGGAAATGGATCTCCATTATTCCACATACTCCCACCTGTTTTTCTCTAGGCACAATAGGAAAACAATAATAATCGTTCAATCGGTTGGGTATACAAACGGTTCTTCCCGATCTAGTCTGTATTTTTGAAGTTCTCTCTTTATCGTTCAGCAAACGCGAAGAAGCTGCTGTTGATGTAATTTCCAAGGGATATATTTTCTGAATAGGTCTTAGGAAGGTTCCTACTGCGGTTCTCACCTTCACTAATCTATTCAATCCATCTCTTCCAAATAATATCTCCTCGATCACTGCTAATGGCCAGAAGTTTCGCTTTTTATTGTCCATTCCAACAAGACAACATCCCCAGCCTGGAGTTTTGTATTGTAAATGCGTCTGTTTCTCTGGACCAGGAGGGACAAATATTCCTTCCTGAATCGTGATTTCAACTCCTCCCTCAGCTTGTTCAAATAGCGCAGTTTCTGGGTCGTTGGGTTAGATCCCATATTCTGGCACTCGGGAAACTCGACATCTGTCTGTTCTTGTAGAAACATGGAAGGTGATATTGTCACAAGATCATTCGGATCGTCGCTGACATAAGTCATGGGCCTTCCAATCATCACTGCCTCTGCATGACACCGCAGGGTCATCAATTGTTGATATGTCAATGTTGATGTTCCGAGCATTCTTTTTAGTATATCTTTGAGGGAACGAATCAATCTCTCCCACCATCCACCCCATCAGGCAGCAGTGGGCGGGATGAATTTCCATTCAATACGCTTCACTTTCCCGTCGTTAGAAACGCATTCCCAGTCAATCTGTTTAAAATAAGTTATTGGCTCCTACAAAATTTGTTCCGTTTTCGCTGAAGATGGTGGATGGACGTCCTCGTCTCTTGATGAATCTCTCCAGGGCCATTAGGAAATCTCCCGTGCTGAGAGATATTACCAGTTCCAAATGTACCCAGCGGTACACAGCACAGGTGAAGAGAACAACCCAGGTCTTGGTCCGATCTTTCAGATAGAGCGGGCCCGCCAGATCAATCCCTACCACCTCGAATACCTTGGCGTTATGTACTCGAGTGGCAGGTAATGGAGCGTCTTCCACCACAACGGGTTTAGCGGAGAAGCGGCGACATGTGACACATCTTCTCACTATTTTCTTAATGGTCTGTCTCGCTTTTACTATCCAATATTTTTCCCGAAGTTTGTTCATCAAAAATTGTACACCAGCCTGGCAATTCTCAACGTGTGAATCACATATCATTTGTCCAATCAACGGAGGAGTCCCATGTAATAGTACTGGCAAACGGAAGCCAAATTCGTCGCTGCTGTAAATTAATTTTGTTTTCACACGCAGGATTCCTTCTACTTCATATATCTTCAGGCCAGGTATAGAATGCTAGGGAAACACTCGGCCTGAACTAATTTCAAAAGCGCTAGCTCCGCTTCATCGATCTCCTTCACAGAAAGTTCGCCCTTTACTTTCGTTGAAGATCGGAGGTTGTTGATGAATCTTCTAATCCACGCCATCATCCGCAAATTTTTTATGAACGAGGAGAAATATTTCATGTCCCAATGATCGGTACTCTTAACTGTTGTCACAACAGCAATTTTCTTTCTTTCCGCACAGATTTCTTCTTCATTCAGGTCTCTATACCTGGAAGGCCAATATTCTTCGGAGAGTTTTAACCAGGAAGGGCCCTCCCACCATCTAGACTGTATCAGTCGGGAGAGGCTGCATCCTCTGGAGGGTAAATCAGCTGGATTGCACTCGCTAGGAACATATCTCCAATCTCCAGGATCACTAAGTCTGCATATCTCTTTCACGCGATTCCTGACAAAGGTACCCCACTGATCATCGCGCTTTATCCAAGCGAGGGCTGTTGTGGCATCAGAACAGAATACATTTTTGATATCTTTTAACTCTAGAGCTTCAAAGATCATCTTGTTTAATCGTGCTCCTACAACACAGGCTAAAAGTTCAAGTCTTGGTATCGTAGGTCTCTTGAGAGGAGCGACTCGAGACTTAGCCGCCATCATATGCACTTCAATTTTGTCACCAACCCGTGTCCGAAGGAAGACCACAGCAGCATAAGCTTCACTACTAGCACCAACAAACGTGTGTATCTGCCAGTCCTTCTGCAGTACCATCAATGGATTGAAATTCCTAGGAATTGCCATGTCTTTGTGCAGCTGAAGGTCGTCGAACCATAGGCCTAAATAATCCTTGTAGTGACGGTCCAATTCATCGTCTCATGCCAACTTTAGAGTCCAAGCTTTTTGCAATAGAATTTTAGGCTTTATTAATATTGGGTTCAGAAATCCAATAGGGTCATATATCTGAGCTAAGCAGGACAGGATACTCCTTTTGGTTATCTTGGGAGGTATGACTACGGAAATTTCACATGACAAACAATCTTTACCTTTATCCTAATATATACCAAGCACTTTAGATATCTCTGCTCTTTCATAGGGGTAAGTATCGGAGGCCACGTCCAGGCTATGCTCCCAACGGCTTAGCTCCATCCGAGAATTTTCCATGATTGACGTTGCGGCCAATTTCAGATCTTTTAACTCTTCAAAAGAGTTCACGCTTGTGACTAAATTGTCTACATAAAAGGATTTCTGCAACCTCTGAGCTAATGGTTTATGTTCAGGTCGAACATTAGACAGGTGGTATTCGATTACTGCCCCCAAAATGAAAGGACTACAGTTAACACCGAAAACGACACGTCTATGTCTGAATACTTCAGTATTTTCTCCATTTTGGGAATACCAAAGAAAACGCAGGTAATCTCTGTCCCTTTCATTCACCTCAATCTGCAGAAACGCTTTCTCAATGTCTGCCACGACACCAAACTTGCCATTTCTAAACCTTAGCATAAGGTTGGGAATCATCTCTATGAGGTTAGGTCCTTTTTCAAGACAGTCATTTAAAGATGGGGATCTATAGACCTTGCTAGAAGCATCAAAGACAGGCCTGATAGGCGTAGTCCCACTGGAGAGTTTCACCACAGGACGATGAAGCAGGTAGAAGGCCTCAGCGTCGTGTTGTTCAGCTGGAACTTTCTCAATTATCCCATCAGCCAACCAGCCTCGGATAATATCATCATAGTCCTCATAAATATTCAAAGAGATTAATTTCTTAGTCGTCTGTTCTAATCTCTTCATAGCAATTTCCCTGTTGTCCGCGATTTTAGCTTTCTCTACAGTCCACGGGAGGGAAACAATATGTCTTCCAGAAACAGAATGTTGGACTGTTTTTAGAAAATGTCGACGCGCCAATGCGTCTCTCTAATGTCTCTGTTTAACCTCAAAAGGATACATAATGCCAAGAACATCGAGATTCCACAGAATGGGTATACTGCTCTCCGATATTGTCATCGTTGTAACATGATAAGCGAGTGAAACGTCACTATCTGGCTGACATTCTGCCATTAAAGTCCATCCAAAACGCGTCTGCGACGCAGTCAATCCATTTGACAGAACACAAGATTTCATCATGAAAATAAATCCCAACACATCACATTCTAGAAGTATTTCAATTTCCTTGTCATCCTTTCCAATATCAGAAACCGATTCTGCGGGCTTTGAGTTCTTTCATCCATGGCCCGCGGCTCAGTCTTGGTAAGTTACCACAGATATTTTTTTGATCAAGAGGCTTCGCGACCATTTTAAAATTCCCCGATGCATGACCCAAAGTGACTCTGTATTCTTGGTGGACACTTTCACTAGTATGGCCTTCAAATACCACATGTCTAAGTGATTCCTGGCCAATGGGAGATAGTCCGAGATCCTGGGAAGTTTTAATTCTATGGTGTGATCTAGAAGCGAAGCTCACTTCACTGGTCGTAGAACTAGACGCAGCGACCTTAGGTTTAACAAGAGCCAGACATTTTTTATATATCTTCTTATATCTGAAGGTATATTCGAAGGCTTCCTCATCGTCGTGCTCTAGTTCCTCTTCGCTAACGTCTGAAGTTAGCATGAAGTCTCTTATCTTTCCTTGGATCACAAGAAGCTCACTGTGAGTTTCTTCAATGACTTTTCTATTATTTTCAATGTCATCTACAGGTATCGGTGGAGTACTTGACAGAAAATCTTCTGTCGTCTTCAAGATGTGAGTTAGTCGCTTTCTAAGTAAACTTCTATGCCTTTTTTAAAATTTCCATTTTTCAAAATAAACTATAAACAGAAGGTAAAACAAAAGGAACTTATCTTGAGTCTTGACTTGTACTCCGCCGTTCAATCCACTTGATCTTGCCTTGTCAGGAGCCCACCCGGGGGGACGCCACTTTGTGTAGAAAAGTCGGGTAATCGTTTCACAAAACACTGATGCGAAATTCGGTAGAAGAATTCGCAGTGATGATTCTTTTGTGGGCTGTTGCAAGGATTTAAATCAGATCACTGAATAGCAGAAAGGAGAGGGTAAAAGGCTCCTTCAAACTAACTTCATTAAAACATCTTAAGAGGACAGAGGAAAACACCCAACTGGGCGGTAGCAGACCAGGCCGTGTTCTGGTCCTTTGTTGGCGGCTGGTTCCGCCGGGGGCTTGTTTGTTTACAGTCACCCGAGCCGTCCGGACGACTTCCGGAAATGGATCTTTATTATTCCACAAAGAGTTTGAAGTTTTGGCAGTATTGGGATATACATACTATGTTAATCAAGATCAAATAAGTGACTTACCGCAAGTTTAAAAATTAATAAATTTATTGGGAGGTAAAAAGCCAAATTGTTTAGTGACATCTTTTTTTAATTGCCCATCCTCCACAGTTTGAACCAGGCGCTTTTTTTTTTTAATTATGGAAAGACACTTGTTCTCTTTTGATTTCATTTTAATAACCCAAGTCAAACATTAAAAGGAGACACTTTAACCTTTCGGGTGCGGAACGCGACGATAGTTGCTTCGAAGATTTTGTCCGTAGGTGCGGGAAGCGACTATAGTCCACGTGCTATAAAAATTGAATCCTTTCAGTACGGCTGCCTACGCGCGCTAGTCGCCCAGTTGAAATGTGAAGTCTCCGCATGCACGGCGTGGGAAATTTGAGCTCTAACTTTGTTTAGTTAGTTCGCCGGCTGGTCTGGCTTGAGAAATCGCCGGCAACATTTTCCCTCTCATATTTTAATTTTCAGATAGAGAACCTTACATATTAATTAATAAAAGCAAGTAAAGAAGAGTTTTATCAAAATTCGTTATTTGTTATTTTAAAAATCTCTACAGTTATTCACAAATTATTATATTTGTCTAAATAACAGAATCAAGATTTCTTTTACAGGTCGAATATATAAGCATAATCGTCCAATACAATAGTAGAGCTCTAACATGCAATATGGTTGATTACACTGGCGAAACCGCTGGAAGAATTCACCACAGTTAAGCCAGGCCCTCCCAATATTTTTCGTCGCAATAAAGAGAAAAATACAAATTGTATTTAATGGTTTCATTTTGTATTTGTGCAAATTGAATATTGAATCCGAAATATCTCACTACATTTCTGCAATTTCAAAGAAGAAAGAAAATCCGTTTTTTTATTTTTCAGAATTGCATGCTCACAATTCTCACCCATTTAAGTTTATAGATAACAATATTGTTAGGTTTTTTTAATCATTATTATTATTGTATTTTATTAATTAATTATAATTCATATTCATAGAATTTTATTGCTACTTATCATCATTCTTTTTTTTCTTCCGTTTTCTTTTGTGTTATAAATACAACTAAATCGCATTAAATCGTAATGTAATTCTCTTTTGTTGTTTGAAATAAATCGAAATGAGTCAGCTCGTTCTTTCTAGAAGAAACTTCAAAGAAAACGTGCTAACAAATATTTTTGCCATCAGTGTATATAATTTTCATAAAGCTTCTACGTTGCAAAATTGTTGAATATGTTCGATTTCTCTTTTTTTACCATTCCTACATTTCTTATTTGTTCCGTCCAACCTTGACTGTATGGCTCAAATAAAAGGCGTAATTGTGTGTTAGCTATCATATTGAGATATGTGGCTTACACCTGAAGAACGATCAACCATCCTTGGGGAAACATCCAATACGACCGATGCCCTGAGTTGCAATCCGGAAGAGAATCATTGACCTTGACAAGGTCATGTGGGGGGCGACAGGAGGGATCTAAGAGAAGTGCCACTACGTAACTTGTCGACTCGTAAAGTTTACGTGGCAGGAACTTTGTAGATTGGTGTTTTGATTCTCTGTCTCGATACCAAACGGTAGAACATCGCGGGGAAACACACCAGCGTAATTTGGATTACAAGCTTGAGAAAAGTAGCACAAATAAATCCAAACAGAATACTAGCCCATCATAGGTTCGATAGAGAATTTCAAGACAGCTAGGTTGAAATAAATATTTAAGTCGATATAAGCTTTGATTTCTTGATATGGTGGCAGCAATAAACACACACATGCCTATTGGGCAGTGAAAGTGGACTTTTATTAAT
This sequence comes from Cordylochernes scorpioides, assembly GCA_030710605.1. NCBI lineage: Eukaryota > Metazoa > Arthropoda > Arachnida > Pseudoscorpiones > Chernetidae > Cordylochernes > Cordylochernes scorpioides. Next base: position 33,783,668 of record CP092880.1, on the reverse strand, counting down.
ATATATAGTTCTATTTATTTATTCGTTCATAAATATATGTTAGATTAATTACTCGTTAATGTTGCTTGTTCGGTGTATATTTGTATGCCAGGTTTTATCAAAGTAGCCAGTTTTATAGAGGATCAGTATAGCGACAGAGTCGATTCAAGAGCAACGAGGCCATCATTGAAAAAATTGATAATGTCATCAAATTTTACTGTAAAATTGGTCCCACTTCTTTAGATCTTATGTCCAGGGCTCCAGCACGAATTTTTAAAACTGTAAAAGTTTCTGGTACACTTTCAGAATCAGCCTTATCGGTAAACTTCGTTAAGAAACCTCGGAGAAGTTCTCCATATAGGAATTTACAAATTTCATATAAATAATTTTTTTTTTTTGGCATGTGATATTAATTATGCACTTCATCCTTTATTTTTCTTCATAGAATTTGCTTTCCTTGACAAGGGTGACAGCGGGTGACGTCAGAAATGAAGAAAGGTTGAAGTTGATATTTAATCATATATAATACTGTTACGTCGTATCCAGACGCTGTTCGTATTCTTTGTCTATTCAGAATCCACAAAGATACACACGTGAGTTCGAAAGGATGCAGCAATATTTAGCGCTTTATTAGACATATCACTGAACAGAAGGAGTACAATATGTGGGACTTGCCTTCAACTACCCCGTCAGAAGGATTCTTGGCGCCGTGGATGTCAGTCTTGTGAAACGTTCTGCTCCACACTATACACGTCCAGCCTGGACTTACCGCCTTGTAGGCCGATCCGAAGTCAGGCTCTCCAGGCACCGTCTTGCAGGATCAATCCACACGCCCGGAGGCAACTCGCCGCGCCTTCTGTCACCGCCAATATCACCAGAAGGTCTGTCCCCAAAACTGGAATGTCGTTTTTTTGTCGCCTGTTCCCCACACACATGGGCCATCCCCCGCAGCTGGAGTCCACCCATATTCCCCCAACTTTACTATAGAATCTTGGCTTCTCGGACAGTTTGTCATCAATTTACACTGCCCCCTTCCCAATCCTTTTCGTCCCGAAAATGACTGATTTCACCAGCGACGCTGATCGGCGGCCCTTTGAACTCCCTGACGTATCTGGCCACATGAGGCTCGTCAAGCCTCTCGGAAGTGTAACGGCAGGATTAGCGCCAACCCTTGTTTGCAGAACCACATCCTAACTCAGGCTTTTTTCCCACTCTCATTCAGAGCCGACGCCACTGGTTTGCTTGATGTCTAGCACAGGGCGGTGATTCTACACATGATGGCAGCCATATTTCACTGCCTAAGATTCTTTCTTACATGGGAAGTGTTGGTTTTCTTCGTGTGAACACTCTGTAGCCGTGATGTACATTTCCAAAGGGTTGGGATCCTTTGTATTGCGCTTTCGCCTTTTCCTCCCACTTTTGCAGGATCATCCAAACGCCCGGAGGCAACTCGCCGCACCTTCTGTCACCGCCGATATCATCAGAACTGTCTGTCCCCCACACTGGGATGCCGTTTTTGGCGCCTGTCCCCCACACACATGGGCCATTCCCCGCAGCTGGAGTCCGCCCATGTTCCCCCAACTTTACTCTAGAATCTTGGCCTCTCGGTAACTTGTCATCCATTTTGCAATACCATATCAAGTACTTTTCTGCTTTTGAGAGCCTTTGTCTGTTTTCTAGAATTAATACCAAAATTCTAAAAGTGTTTTTGGCCTGCCTCCAGACCAAGCACTGTCGATAGACATGTCAATTGTTGAAATCTGTTAAGAAACTTGGAGTAACTTCTTCAGATAGGAAAATTTCAATATTATTAAATATTTTCTCGTGGGAGGTTTCGTTAGCAGCTTTTCTCGGGGGATTTAGACCTGACTTTTTCTGTGAATATCAGTCCTCATTATACAAGCATGTTTCTATTTATAAATTTAATTGTTAACTATCGTTTTAATATTTGTAACAATTATTTTAGCAATGTGTTTCGTTTTAATAATATCATCAAATATGATCTCTACACACCTTATATTGCAATGATAAAAGTTATTGAATGAGAGGGTTCACCACTGATGAGCCAAGCCCTCTCATTCAATAACTTTTTCATTATATTATCATTGTAGTAAGAGAGGTCTATAGAGATAATATTAGACGAAATTATTAAAAATAAACACATTTACAAAAATAATTGTTACAAATTTTAAGGTATGTTTCTGATCCCTATATATACAAAATTCAGTGTATGTATGTTTGTCGGCTATACAAGTCCACAATACGTAAGTAATCTGACTGATATTTTAACAGTATATAAAGTAGTATCTGGAAAAACTTTTAGTAAAAATTTCAGGTCTCTATCCCGAATATTCGTCGAGTTATTTGCAAATTTTCCCTTTCGCTCGCGAGCAGCGCCTCTAGCGGTGAAGATGGGAGGTAATATCAGCTGACCTAATGTACATGTAAAGTTTGGAGCGGGACGTTTCACAAGAGTGACATCCACGGCGCCAATTTATAATTGTAACGAATAGTATTTGAAAATCAAAATAATAGAATTTTCAGATATCGTTGTGAAAATTTACATTTTTATTTTTATATTTTAAAAACACGCAAAGTTTGGAGCGGGACGTTTCACAAGAATGACATCCACGACACCAATTTTAATTGTAACGAAGGGTATTTGAATAAAAACATTTAATCGGGTAAAACCCGGGCGTTGCCCGGGTCATTCGGCTAGTAAATGATAAAGTAAAGGGTAGTTAAATGTGGCTATACTTGAAACTCAAAAATGAAAGCCTCAGGCAGCAGTATAATATATATATAGACTACTGGCTATTAAAATTGCTACACTAGGAAAAATGCAAATAGCAAAAATACATATTTATTGGACAAATACACTATACTAGGAAATAATAAATTTTCAAGAAATTTGAAGGTACGGGTCTTGATAAATCAGTACCCAGAAGAACCACATCTGGCAGCAATAACAGCACTTATACGCCTGGACATTGAGGCAAACAGAGATTAGGTGGCGTGTACAGGTACAGCTTCCCATTCAGCTCCAACACTATGCCACAGTTCATCGACAAGGCGTGGTAACGAGCCTGTCTCTCGGCAACCATTGACCAGACGTTTTCTATTGGTGACAAATCAGGAGAGCGTGCTGACCTGGGCACCAGCTGAATATTTTCTTTATGAAGGAAGATCCGTACAATACCGGCAACACGTAGTCGTGCATTATCCTGCTGAAACGTAGGGTTTCTCAGGCCTCGAATAAAGTTTACTGCCACGGGTCTTGACACATCATAAATGTAGCGGGACTGTTCTATGTGCCGGGAATGCGAACATGAGATGACCGAGACCTGCATCCAATGGCATTCCATATCATCACTCCGGGTGATGGCCAGTTTGACGATGTCGAATACCCGCTGAAAATGTGCCCGTTCACGATGGCGCCAAACACGGATGCGGTCATCATGGTGCTTCAAACAGAACCTAGATTAAAAGAATGAAAATAAAACCTTTCGCAAAGAGTTTCTTTTTAATATATTTCACGCCGCGAAATATAATAAAAAGACACTCTTTGCGAAAGGTTTTATTTTCATTCTTTTAATATTTGCAGCGCAATTTTTCGTTAACTTCAATTAAGAACCTAGATTATTTTAAAAACACGATGTCACGCCATTCTTGCATCCAGGTTTTTCATGATCACACTAATGAAGGCGCTCCATTCTGTAATGTTCCGTCAAAGCCATGGTCGCTGAGCTCAGAGTCTATGCTGCTGCAAACGTCGAACTGTTCGTGCAGGTCTCTTTTGACTTGCAAACGACTTGGGCTCTTGACGTGGCTGTACGATCCATTAAGGTCATGTGAGTAATATGTCGTTCTTCTCGACTGATAAGCGGGCCACTGAGATCCAGTAAATCGTTCCGTCCTGAACCCCTCGATTCCATATTCTGATAACAGCCATGGGATCTCGACCGTCGCGAGTAGCAATACTGTGGTACGATAAATTGCAATTTCATAGGCTACACAATTCTACCTCTATCAAACTCATAAACGTTTTAGTATAAATTTCTTCTTATACGAGGCATCATAACATCTTTTCACAACGAAGCGCAACGTTTCAAATACAATTTCTGTATAAGAAGCCTTCTGTGTACAATCAATTCTCTTCAACACATAGTAGATGTCACTACCGGCGCCTATTTTGTATAAATGGGTTGAAAATCAAATCATTCGCATATCACAGAATCTACCTATCGTGTAAATTGTATAGCAAATTTAATGTCCAGTGTACTGTAAAAATACCAAAAGTAGTTTTACTAAGTCAACCTATTGCAATACGTTTACTATTATTAAGAAAAAAGGCATCTCCTTATCGGGCAACTGAAAGTTGCTGATGGCTTGCACCATCTATCGGAATAAACATCAACTATTCGTTGATTTTTAATTATTCCAGAATTGGCCAAATACACATTCTTGATTAATCAAGAAAAGCTAACCACATACGCGTTTCGGACTGTTGGCCCTCGTCAGTGTGGTGCAAGCTGTACCTCAACGACAAAAAAAACTGGTCATTCAGGCATCCTGAAAAGGCATGAAATGGGTAGTTGAGGCTAGAAGTTTCCTATTATATATATATATATATTTCCTATTATATATAAGTCAGGTTTCGAGTCATAGACTCCTTAACAGTCAAATAAGACCATATTTGTTGAATATATTTTTTAAATATTATTTCAAAAATGGCTGAAAAAGAATTTATATAACCCGAAAGTTAACTTATTTTATAAAGAACAAGAAATTTATTGCAGTATATTCTCTAATTTACCTTGAAGCACACACACAATGTTTGTAATTTCATAAAATGAAATTATTATTATTTATTTGGTCAACCCAGGTTTCTGGACTAAAGGTAGTAATGAACCAAAGTTAAATGGATATAAATACAGTGAAAATTAAATAAGTTCTATAAGTTTTGACTCGTGTTTTTTTTTTTTTTTTCTTACAAATCATCAAAAACTACTTCTGCAGACCCCCTTACTAAGATATGATATCAAAATTAGATGAGAGGGCTTGGTTCATTATTGGTGAAATCTCTTCTCGATTTCGCCAAATTAATCCCCAAACTTCGAATAATCCATAAGAAAAAAAAGAAACGTTAGTGTCAAACATGAAGCAATTTTAGCCATTCGATGGTACTTTAATATCTAATTTGTTGCAGTGTAAATTAAAAAAAAGTAATGCAGTGTTAGAACACGTGGATTTTGTGTTAGTCCCTCTGGAAGATATCTCTTATTATAAAATTGATCATGTTTTTTTATTTATTTTTTTTATTTTAATTTACAAAGATAGTAGTTCAGAAGATGGGTAGCTCATGTTGTATTGTATTTTATTCTATCATGTGGGGCTGACCAGGTATAATACGACGAATTAGAATGATCCTAAAAACACATAATGTTAACAAAATGGCGTCCAGACCTAACGGGTATGGGACCAACCCGAATGAAGAAGTCCATATTTGATACTGATAACCCAAGTTTCTAGAGCGAAGAATACCAACTACGAATCACGGTCTGTTTGGGTTGCAGAGCAGAATATTTTTCCTAGAAAATTCTATTCGGGCAGAGAATATGAGAACTTGGTCAGGGAGGTTGGATTGAAAGGTAAGCCAGTTCACACAGTAAGGCCGTCTTCATCATCTAGAGAATTTCTTTATTAAAAATTCCTCTGAAAACATAAACTATAAAAGTACACCTATCCCCCGATTTACACAGTGGATACGTTCCTGAGAAAAACGTGTAAATCGGGGGATAGGTGTACACAGAAATAAAAATAAAATGCATTGACAGGTTAAAATATGTAGTCAGCACATAAGCTCGGGATTCCTCGTGAGATGTGTACCCAGCACATGTGTTCAATCACAGTAGCATTTAGTAAAGTGCGATAAAAACAAAAAAAAACTTATTTGGAAAACCGTGTAAAAGCGAAAACGTGTAAAACAAGTACCGTGTAAATCGGGGGATAGGTGTACTTAGAAGTGAAAGAATTAAAGCACGATTTTTTCTTTTTAAATATAAAACAAACATCTACTGTCCTTACTGCGATGAAAATATGATCCCAATATTTTTCATTGGACATTAGAAGTTTGTTTTATATTTAAAAAGAAACATTCGTTCTTTAATTCTTCCATTTCTTATAAAAGTATTGCCGCGTAGATCGTAATCCCACCGCATGTAACTTGAATTCATATCTGAATTTAATATTGCAAATACTTTGATATGCAATAAGTACTCGCAACCAACCATTAGTCTTCGTGGTGCTTACAATGGCATACTTTTTTAAAATAAGTGAAAGAAAAAGAAAACGCCAGTATATTTAGCTTAATCATTAAAAAAAAATGATTCATCATCTCCATTAACGGTTCCAGATTCTATATTTTTACCTTCCGTAAGACGTAAACTTGGTAGTTTTCAGTTTTGAAAAGAAAAAAGACAAATCTTGAAGACCTCAATGAAGTTTTTCTTCAGGATTTTCTACAAAATGCGCATTCTTGTAACTCTCTTTCTCTCTGTCTCTTCTATCTCTTTTTAGATGTTTTATACAATAAAATCTGCGTTGCAGGACTATTCTGAAGTCTTTTTTAAAATTGTACTTTAATCGATATAGCCATTTAGGCTATAAAAAGGGGGAAATAATTTGGAAAAATACTTTTAAAAATCGAGATAGAATTTAAGCGAGAGTGCTAAAAAAAGTTCGTCTGTATAGTCTGTTATTCAATGACATATTTAATTCAATGAAATCCCATATTGTCGTTGTATGCGAATTAGTCTCTTTAGGGTGCCAGATGAAGCCAATTATCCCCCTCAATCATTCGTAACATTCAGTTCGGTGGATCTATTAATAAGTCGATCAGAAGATAAAGCTGATTACACTTGCTTCAATTCCAATGAGAACTACGCGCAACAAAAAAATCGTTTTATTTATATTTTAAAAAGCATTCATTTACACAGATTCCATGACAAAAGTTACTACTTTTGCGAGTTAACACACAAAAAATGAATAAACTAGGGCCTAAATTAAATGTAACTTAATACACAGAAAAGCGTACACTCAAGAGTACAACACCAACAGCAAAAAGAAATTAAATAAGAACTAGCGATTTGTAAAATAAAATAAAAAAGTACTTATCTTTATTGTAACGTTGGTAGGGATCGGACTGGGGTCACACAGGGATGCGAAGAGAACAGCCAGACACGGAAAAATCACGTAGAAAAACACTTTAAGTGTCTCCACACCAATTATCCACGCTCTCTCTATCTCCTCCGCATTCCCTAGTCCCCTTTATACACATGTATATAAACATGGCCACATTCGTCCAATGAGAAGGCGTGAGAGATTGGTTCACTAACAACCGAAAACAACATTCTTCCTGCTAGAAAACTGATCAGAAAAAAAATGCAAATGTTTGTCAAAATAATTTGACAAAAGGTATCCTTCCAAGGAAAAAATTCCAACCAATCTCCCGCACATTCTTATTGCCCCGTAAGGAAAACCTCCCGCTGGTCGGGAGGGAAAAAGCTCACGGGAGCCATGTTATAAGATTAAAAAGGATTAACTAAAGAGAGGAGAAGAAATAGGCCTCCGGTGTCGTTCCGAAAATTTGCCTCCCATCTTGGACCATGGAACAACAGCAGGAGGAAAACTAACTCCTGCACAAACTACAGTGAATTACCTTGAGTAATACCTTAAAACCGCATATCTCTGTATAAACATGGAGGGGGCAATACGCTTTCATCTGGGATCAGCAGGGCGAGGTTTGGCCTCAGAAAATATGGGCTGAAATGTTCCCTGTCGAACGCTCCATCGACCACTGTAGGTTCGTCATGAGAATCTCCATTCTCCTGTTCGGGAACAGTCGTGGTCTCTAGCGGTGGTGGGGACATCTTTCTGCGGGGAGAGATACGACAGGCACTCCCATCTTCCTGAGCCAATGGAATCATCCTTCTCCGAGGATAGCACTCACGTTTAGCAGCTGCGGGCTTTCTATGACGCGTGCTCCTGAATACCTTCATTCTGTCAATATGAACAACTTGTTCATCGTGCATATTGACTTCGCGCACTATGAAATTTACTTCAGACACTTTAGCCACCACAGGGAAAGGTCCATAGAATTTTGCGGAGAATTTAGAGGATCCCTTGCCCTTAGGAACAGCCAACAATACTAAATCCCCCGTCTCAAAGGTTCTCAAAGTCTGAGTTTTATATTTCTTGACTCGTTCATCATAGTTTTCAGCCAAGAATTTCCTAACTGTCTCCCTGGCATCTTGCATTTCCTTCAGCCTTTCCGCCAAGGATGGCTTTCTGAATTCGCTCACATCTTTATCGCTAACGTCATGATTGACTGCGTCTTAACCAAAGAGCATGTAGTGGGGGCTCTCACCTAACGCTGAGTGCACGGCCCTATTGTACGCAGCAACCGCCGCACCGAGGTTGTCTTCCCAATTCCTGCTATTGGCATAGTGACGCAGAATGGAACAAATGGTGTCATTAACTCTTTCAACAATCGAGTTGCAGGTAGGACGATAAGAAGTTGGGGATAACTTTTTAATAATATATAACTTACATATCTCTCTGAACAGGTCTGACTCGAATGTAGCTCCACGGTCGGATAAAATTTCTTTGCACGTTCCATATCTGTTCACTATTTCATTGACAAACTCGAACGCAGCAGTCTCTGCAGTACAATCCCTGACGGGGATAACCTCAGCGTACCTGGTGAAAGCATCAATGAACACGAGCAGGTATCTATTCCTGTTCCTAGACAAGGTAAGAGGACCTACGAAGTCTACGCATAACCTTTCGAAAGGGTAGTTAGCGGGTTGAGTGGGCATATTAGGAGCCTTCTTAAGCCTACCATTGTTCTCGGCACACACTGGGCATGTCTTCACGTACCTACGTACATCAGACACATGGCCCCCTTCCAATAGTAATGGCTTAAGACCGCGTGAAGTGTTTTCTCTATTGAAAGGTGCCCTCCTATGGGACTGTCATGGCACCTTTCCAGAATGGTATCGCGGAGAGCTGGAGGTATTACGATTTGCTTCACCATCCTTCCCTTACGAATGGGTCTACTGTCTGGACTGACCTTGACAAGATATCGGGTGGACTTGCATATAAAATACGTGCCATCACTCTCTTCTACCTCACTGTGAGTGCTCAGAACCCTCTTGTAGATGGTTTTCCATACAGGGCAGTTCAGCATGGACTTTGTTGAAAAGTGACTCGCACCTCGGCTGTCGCTTAGCAACGGCCACTTCCCCAGACATTACGTAACTGTATATAGGTTTCAGTTTTGCTTGTTGACTCATGCTGGGCTTACCTTCTTTTAAACTCTCTATGTTTGTCATCTAAATATAATCTTTTTGATAATTAAACATACTTTCTGAGATCCAACCTCTGTTTTATTCTTACATGGCAGCAGAGCTTGGTTGGTATCAAATATTTTTGTTTATCTAAGCTGAAATTCGTTTGCTTGCTCAAGATGACAACTGAACTTCTACAAATTCAAAAATTCAACGGCGATAATTTTCATCTATGGAAATTTCAAATGAAGATTATTCTAGAAGCAAAAGATCTTCTCAGTATAACTGATGGCTCTGAGGTAAAACCTGAAATAGAGGATATTGCAAAATTCTCTAACTGGAAAAAGAAAGATGCAAAATCCAAAATGCTGATCACTACTGCTCTAGAGTTTAAATATCTTCAACAGATTGTTAATTGCCAGACTTCAGCAGAAATGTGGAAGAAATTATCAACAATATATGAACTGAAATCTGAAACAAACAAATATTTGCTGCAACAAAGATTTTTCGAATATAAAATGAATCCAAATGATAACATTGCTACTCATATTTCCAAAGTTGAAACTCTGGCACAACAAATGAAAGATCTAGGTGAGCCAATCTCTGATGTTGCCCTAATTACAAAGATAATTTGCAGCTTGCCTGATAAATACAAGAATTTCATAACAGCATGGGATTCAGTTTCATCAGAATAAAAGACACTAGAAAACTTGACGGCAAGATTACTGAAAGAAGAAAGCTTACAGGATCATTGGGATTCTTCAGGAAATTCTAAACCAGATAATGCCTTGATGACTTTTCAAAGTTCAACAGAAATTCAACAGCTTCCAACAAACAACAGCAGCATCAACAATCCATTAAAGATAAAAAGAAGAACACACACTGTGGATATTGCAAGAAGAAAGGACATTGGTGGAAAGAATGCTATAAAAGAAAGGAAGAACAAAAAGGACAACAGCCAAGTTCTTCATCCAGAGATGATAGCTGTGCTTTTTCAGCTGAGACAAGTGCCTTCCTCGCTGAAACAAAGGATTCCTGGATTGCAGATTCTGGAGCAACGGATCACATGACTTTCAGAAGAGAATGGTTCTCTACGTTCGAAGAAATACCAGAAGGTGTTCATCCTGTGTGCCTTGGAGATGGAAAGCAGATCTATGCAAAAGGTAAGGGAAATATTGATATTCTCTCTTATGTTGATAGTCAGAAAATTAATGCAACTCTTTTGGATGTTCTCTATGTACCTGAATTGGAGACTAATCTTTTCTCAATATCTACTGCAACAAAACATGGTTTGACGCTCATTTGTAAAGGAAATCAGATAAAATTGACTAAAAATTCGAAAGTGCTAGTTACTGGAATAAAGGACAATTCAAATCTTTATAGAATTTTTATTAAAGCAAAGCAATCTTCGCAAACTCATGTTGCTCAGTTAAGTCTAGATATATGGCATCAAAGAATGGGTCATGTAAATCCTATAAAATTAACCCAAATGTTTGAAAATAATGTTTTTGAAGACGACATTAAAATTAGAGAAAAGCCTGATTCTTTACTATGTGAAGCATGCATCTATGGAAAACAAAATAGAAAGGTTTTTCACGCGTCAACAAGTCCAAATTCGACCTATCCAGGAGAGCTGATCTATTCAGATGTTTGTGGACCAATGAGTAAAAGATCACCAGGTGGATCATTATATTTTGTATCATTCAAGGATGATTTTTCAAGATTTAGAGTGGCCTACTTTATTAGGCATAAATCAGATGTACTTGAGAAATTTAAAGAATTTGTAAAAAGAGTTAGGACTGAAACTGGAAATAAAATAAAAAGATTCAGAACAGATAATGGCACAGAATTCTTAAATAAGAATTTTTCTGATTATCTAAAATCTCTAGGAATTGTTCATGAACTCACTGCTCCATATACCCCAGAACAGAATGGAATTGCTGAAAGAGATAACAGAACAATAGTTGAATCAGCTAGATGCTTGTTACATGGAAGAAAAATGCCGCTTGAACTGTGGGCTGAAGCCGTAAACACAGCAGTCTATCTCTTAAATAGATGTACTACTAAAGTATTGGGAAATTCTACACCTTATGAAATATGGTACAAGAAAAAACCCTCCATCTTACATTTGAAAACCTTTGGATGTAACGCTTATGTGCATATACCAAAAGATAACAGAAAGAAATTAGACAAAAAGAGTATTCGTACATTTTTTGTTGGATATACTGAAACTAACAAAAATTATAGAATGTGGGATCCTATTGCTAGAAAAATTATCATAAGCAGAGATGTAATATTTACTGAAGCTAATACATCAGAAAATATTCAGGATAACCAACAAGAGCAGGTAACTATATACAGTGAAAAAAGTGTTGATAACACAAATACCAGTTCCAAACCAGAAGAATCATGTCGATACCCTCTCAGGAATAGAATCAGAGAAAATGAACAAACATCAACCAGCTGTACAAGAGCTATTTCATATGCTTGTTATGTCCATGACCAAGAACCATTGAACTATGAAGATGCAATTGTAGGACAAAACTCAAAACAGTGGAAACTAGCTATGGACGATGAATTCAATTCCTTGATGAAAAATCAAACATGGACGTATGTGACACTACCATCAGACAGAAAAGCTATTGCATGCAAGTGGGTATACAAAATAAAGCAAAATGCAGATGGATTAAATAAAATGTTTAAGGCTAGACTAGTTGCTAAAGGTTATTCACAAAAACCAGGACTTGATTATGGTGAAACTTTTTCTCCAGTAGTAAAATTCGATTCAATTAGAACAATCTTATCACTTTGTGCATCACTTGATATGGAAATGATTCAGTTAGATGTAAAATCTGCCTTCTTGAATGGTGATTTGGAAGAAGAACTTTACATGGAACAACCCCAAGGTTATGAAAACCCAGATTTTCCAAATCATGTTTGCTCTCTTCAGAAAAGCATCTATGGTCTTAAGCAATCCCCCAGAATGTGGAACAAGAAATTTCATGAGTTTTTAATTAAGTTTGATCTCAAACCTAGCATATCAGATTCATGTGTCTATACAATGAAATGTAAACAGGCTTACATATTACTTGCAATATATGTAGATGATTGCTTAATCTGCAGTGTAAATAAACAACATTTAGATGATATAGTACAGTACTTAAATTCCAATTTTTGAAATAAAAACTTTTACTGCCGATTATTTCCTTGGCCTACAAATATATCGAGATAGAACAACTAAAATGTTATTTCTGCATCAAGCCTCATACATTGAAAGAACACTTGAACATTACAACCTTCTTGATATTAAGTTACAATCTGTACCTTCTGATCCTTACTCAAAACTAACAAAAGAGATGTGCCCAAAGGATGATCAGGAAATTGAAGAAATGAACAAGATTCCATACAGACAGACAATTGGTAGTTTAATGTACCTCATGACTGGAACTAGACCTGATATTGCCTACGCAGTCAGCAGGGTTAGCCAATTTATGAACAACCCAGGGCCTTCACTTTGGACCGCAGTAAAGAAAATATTTGGATACTTAAAAGCTACGAAAAACATCGGTATTTGTTTTGGTGGGAGTTCCTGCACTTCAACCCTGATAGGTTTTTCCGATGCTGATTTTGCTGCAGACATATTTACGAAAGCTCTACCTCCAGAAAGGCATAAAAGACTAAGGAGCCAACTTGGACTGTTTGAAACAACGGAGTGCTCGTCAGGTGGGAGTGTTGAAAAGTGACTCGCACCTCGGCTGTCGCTTAGCAACGGCCACTTCCCCAGACATTACGTAACTGTATATAGGTTTCAGTTTTGCTTGTTGACTCATGCTGGGCTTACCTTCTTTTAAACTCTCTATGTTTGTCATCTAAATATAATCTTTTTGATAATTAAACATACTTTCTGAGATCCAACCTCTGTTTTATTCTTACAGACTTCCCATAGTTGGGAATGGCAGTCACCCCTCCATAGACATCGACTACAGCAACCTCGGTATTATAGGTGTCGCGGGACAGCCAGTCAGCCATCGCATTCTCCTTCCCTTTTAGATGGAAAAATGTTAATTCCCTGTCCTGTAGCATCAGGGCCCATTTCATGAGCCTACGATTTTTATTCTCTCTAGTGACTTAAGATATTGCAATGGTTTGTGATCACAGTATATCTCCACCTGCTGACCATAGATGTAGTAGTCAAACTGTTCAATTGCCATAATAATAGCCAAGCACTCCTTTTCTATGGTGCTGTAGTTTAACTCGGCACCTCTGAACTTATGGCTGTAGAAACTAATAGGCTGTGGAGTGCCGTTCTTCAACTGTGATAACATACCGCCACATCCTATGTCGCTAGCATCAGTGAATATTAGGAACTTTTTCCTATAGTCAAGATGAATTAGGATGGGTGCAGAGCTAAGACAAGACTTTAGCTTGTCATACGCACGCTGCGCTGTCTCGTTCCATTCATACCTGGTGCCCTTCTTAGTTAACTCATATAAAGGGGCCGCTATTTCAGAGAAACCAGCAAAGAATTTCCTATAGAAACCAACAGCTCCAAGAAAGCGTCTGACACCTGATACAGTTTTAGGAGGACTCATGTCTTTAATTTTTTCGATGTTGTTCTCCTTAGGATGAAGCCATCCTTGTCCACTCTGTGTCCCAAGAAGGTCACTTCTTCCTGAAAGAGCTGGCATTTGCTAGGCCTCACTTGAAGCCCATATTTTCTAAGCCTGTCCAACACCTCAGTTAAGTCAGCCAGATGCTGCTCCAACGACTCCGAGTAGATCAGAACGTCGTCAATAAAACATTGGCAATTCTTCCCTAATAGGCCACTTAGGATACGATACATTTCTCTCTGAAATACATTTGAAGATATCTTACAGCCCTGAGGAAGTCTCGACATCTCAAATTTTCCGAAAGGGGTTTGGAAAGCGAAGCATTTCGTGACGTTACTATCCAGCTTCAACTGATAATACCCACTGGCTAGATCTAAGGTACTAAAATATTTAGCACCTCCCACAGCTGCCATGGCGGTGTCTATCCGGATCATGGGATAATCCTGATTCCTTAATTTATCGTTGACTTGTCTAAGGTCCAGCACGAATCTCAAGGAACCGTCAGGCTTCTTGACAAGATGTACTGGACTGTTCCAATCAGATTTGGATCTTTTTATGATGCCGCTCTCTAAGAACTTGTCCAAAAGTACCTTGTACGACTCTAACAAACTATAGGGAATAGGATACTGCCGCCTAAAAGTAACGTCATTTATGTCAATGTCGATTTTTATTGGCGGCACCTTAGCTGCTTTTAACGCTGCGACATTTTCCACGAACATATCTGATCTTTGTTTCAGTATGTCGTGGACCAGCTGCTGATGTTTGCCATTAACTTGACCAATATATTCCGGTTGCCAGTCTTCAGTAGCCGCGGACATTACATTGCATTCCTCCCACACAGGCGGCAAATGAATGTTTAATCTCCTTATCTCCTTTATCCCAAGAATACTGTCGTAGCCCTTATCTTCAAGTGACATTAACCAGGAACTTATGTCTCCTAGTTCGACACCCTTATCTGTATTTACCCTACAGGTTTTTACCTTCGTCAACGTCTGGACGTGGCCTGTAACTGACACAATTTTAAGATTGTTAATTGATTCGTTCCAGTCCTCATTCAGAACTTTACACCTTTCTGAATATATTATGCTAACTTGGCTTCCTGTATCGTATAACAGATGCC
Organism: Cordylochernes scorpioides; assembly: GCA_030710605.1. Taxonomy (NCBI): domain Eukaryota; kingdom Metazoa; phylum Arthropoda; class Arachnida; order Pseudoscorpiones; family Chernetidae; genus Cordylochernes; species Cordylochernes scorpioides. Next base: position 33,768,609 of record CP092880.1, on the reverse strand, counting down.
AAGTATTGCCGTTTATTGATACTCTAACAATAGGCAGAGTTCCAACGGGATCCCGGTTAGAACGAACATTAACGATCTTAGCAATTGGTCGAATACCAGTGGCTGACTTCTGACAACTCGAGCAAGCACTGGCCGTTTTGCCCGAGTTTAGTAGTTTAAAGCTCTTTTCTCCCTGCAAAACCTGGCAATATGCTCCATCTTCCCACAGCGGAAACATGTTAATTTATGCCTACCGCCATTTTTAGAAGAACCCAGCTTACTCTCGCTAAGCAGTTTAGTCAGCCTCCCTATTTCTTCCTTAAGGTCGTTAATGCACTTCTCTGACTCGTGCTTTGTCTTGCCTACTACAGCATTGAGCGTATCTAACCTTCCCTTCAAACTGCTAACCTCCTCCATGTCCGCTGCCCGTTGCTTGAAGTGGCAGCGGTTCTCTACACCATCCTCCATGGCCATAATGGACTAACTGCCTCGTCAATACACCTGACCTTACTACGGGCAACAGGTTCCTTATACTTATCAAGAACATTGTCTACGAAAATATCGAACACTAAACGGCTGTCCAGATCAAAATCAATATCTCTCCTAGTGGCCATGAATCTTTCTCTAAACACATTAGGAGTTTCTCCTACACGTTGCTTAAGACCCTCTAATTCTTTTAAACATTCCCTAAAACTGCAAGTTTTTCAGGAAATAAAATGCCTAATTTCTCTATAATGTTCTCTACACTTCTGTCATTTTTATGCCCATCTCTTCTATACTAGCCCGAACTCTAGGCGACAAAGCCTCGAACATAAGCAGTGCCTTAACTTCCTTATTCCATTTACCTATGCTAGCTTTCAGCTCTACTTCCCTGATGAAAGTTTTCAGCCCCACTCCATTGAACGTAGAACGTTTGATAGAATAGTTACTATCCATAATAAGAGTATAAAAAGGACAAAAAGTACACACAATAATTGATATAAATAATAATAATAACCTTAGGCCGAAATTACGGGAATATAAGCCAAGAAACTATCCTGGCAAGGCTCGCCTATGACAAAAATGATAAAAGTTACTACCTTTTCGGGTTAACACACAAAAAGAGGAATAAACTAGGGCCTAAATTAAATGTACCTTAATACACAGAAAAGCGTACACTCAAGAGTACAACACCAACAACAAAAGGAATTAACCCTTAATTACTCGCGTCGAGACACAGGTCTCACCTAAAATTTTAATCGAAAAAATAAATACGATTTTCGAGTCCAAATAATTTGTAAGTTTTTGTAGCTTAAGATAGCATCGAAATAAATATTTTAGACCATTTGTTCTATCGCTTGGCCCCTAGAAGGAAGAAAAATAAAACAAAAAAGCCACCGCCTGAGACAAACGTCTCGACGCGAGTACTTGCGTAATAATTTTGGTTTAGGTTTCATTTTCCGGCTGGCTCTATCTTCGTAAAACAGTAAGTTATTGTTCTTCTTCTAAGTATATTTTTTGTTCCTAAATATCCTAAATTCTCTGTCTCTCTTAGGTATTTAGAATTTATTTATTTTTATTCAATATTTTAATACTAAATATTTCCTAAAATATATATTATAAAAAATGGCTAGTACTTCTGAGAGGAATCAGAGTGAATCCGACATGGATTGCGATGAAATAATTTGTGATTTATCCGATACTTCTGATACCGAAATTTATAGTTATCATGACACAGACTCTGAACAGAATTCAGAGGCGGATGAAGAATTACCAAATGATGATTCTGAATTTTATTTTGGAAAGGATGGTGTCACAAAATGGATAAAGACAATGTGGCAGAAAACCCCGATTCGTACAAGAAGTGTAAATATAATTTCTCAATTGCCAGGGCCTAAATCTGAAGCAAAATCGATAGAATCTGAATCGGATGCATTTACAAAAATAATTGATAATGATATGGTACAAAAAATTGTAGATTGTACGAATGCTTATATAAGCAATATCAAAGAACATTTCTCTAGAGAAAGAGATGCCAAATTAACTACTGTAACATAAATCATTGCTTTATTTGGACTTTTGATAATGTCAGGTGTCAAAAGAGCTGCTCATTTAACTTATAAAGAGCTATGGGCGGTGGATGGCTCAGGAGTAGAAATTGTGAGAGCAATTATGTCACAAGAACGTTTTTTATTTCTTCTACGTTGCCTGAGATTTGATGATATTACAACAAGGAAAGAACGAAAAAAGCTGGACAAACTTGCTCCAATTAGAGAATTTGTAGAAGCCTTTGTATATAACTGTCTCTTCAGGTGAATATAATACAATTGATGAGAACCTCATTCCATTTCGTGGCAGGTGTGGCTTTAGACAGTATATGCCCTACAAGCCTGCAAAATATGGGCTCAAATTTTATACCAATAGTGATGCAAGAACATTTTATACCTTTAATTTTGAAATATATTGTGGAAAACAACCCGATGGTCCATATAAAAAAAGTAATTCACCCGATGATATCGTAAAAAGATTGATCACTCCAATATCTAGGACAAGCCGAAACATAACAACAGACAATTGGTACACTAGTTATAAATTATCCCAAGATCTTCTTACAGAACATAAACTCACTTTAGTTGGCACTTTGAAAAAAAAATAAAAAGGAAATCCCTAAAATATTTCTGCCCAATAGGAATAGACCAAAATATAATAGTATATTTGGCTTTACTCAGAATACCACCCTTGTATCTTATGTCCCAAAAAAGAGCAAGGCTGTTCTATTGCTCTCAACAATACACTCAACTCCCACAATTGACGAAGAAAGTGGATTCAAATTAAAACCTGAAATTGTAACATTTTATAATTTGACTAAAGGCGGGGTTGACATGGTGAACCAAATGTGTGGAACTTATTCTGTTGGCCGTCGAACCAACAGATGGCCTCTATGCCTATTTTTCGACCTACTAAATGTTGCAGGCATAGATTCAGAAATAATTTTCAAGTCTTTAAATATAAATTCACCTCGAGTTCCAAGAAGAATCTTTTTGAAAAATATTTCCCTACAATTATTCCAGGATCATTTAAAAATTCGATCCCAATTGAAAAACTTGCCCCAAGAAGTCTCCATGACCTGATAATATTGCATTGCAAGAAAGCTGAAAGTCCAGAGGTAAGTTATATATATTTCATAAAATTATTTAAAATGATAAACATAACAATCTTTTGTTTACCACAGATCGAAATGAGTGTAGAGCCAGAACCTAAGAAGCGTAAACGGTACTATGTTTGCCCAAGTACCAAAGGTAGTATGACACAAATTATTTGCTGCAAATGCAGGAGACACATCTGTCAACGTCATTCTTCGAATATTTGCAAAGATTGCGAATAATATCCGTCTGCAACTTTTAATAGTAGTCTATTTGTAAAACTATGTCAAACATTCATTGTTTTTACTATAGTCATTGTTTCAATAAAAATAAATAAATATAAAAATATTTTTTTGCCTTAATTCACATGTGTCATAAACTACATACAATTACGAATATAATGCAGCCTAATTTTCAATCCAAATATTAAAATTTAACATATATTTCGGTTTTTTAAAAGTGAGACCTGGATCTCAACGCGAGTACTTACGTAACAAATATAGGCGCGAGTAATTAAGGGTTAAATAAGAACTAGCGATTTGTAAAATAAAATAAAAAAGTACTTATCTTTATTGTAGCGTTGGTAGGGATCGGTCTGGGGTCACACAGGGATGCGAAGAGAAAAGCCAGACACGGAAAAATCACGTAGAAAAACACTTTGTCTCCACACCAATTATCCATGCTCTCTCTGTCCCCTCCGCATTCCCTAGTCCCCTTTATATACAAACATGGCCATATTCGTCCAATGAGAAGGCGTGAGAGATTGGTTCACTAACAACCGAAAACAACATTCTTCCTGCTAGAAAACTGATCAGAAAAATGCAAATGTTTGTCAAAATAATTTGACATCCAATCGAACGTTCTCTGGTAGATGTTCCAGGCCTTTCTATTCCGTAGCCCTAATTTACGCCCCCATCGATCCTGATAGGTTCATTCTGATTCTCTACTACAGAATGTTAATTCTGGCATATACTCTTTGACAGTGGCATTATAAATATACTAATAGAGAAGAAATAAAGATATTGGGAGTACAAATAAGTTTTGAGGGAATTGCAAAAGAAGCCACAACAAATATTATATAAATAGCATCGGACCTTGTAAGGTTTCATGTTAAGGCTTCATCATTTCCCCAAAAAAATCAGAAGTCTTTTCACTCAAGTGTAAGGAACTTTTTTTTTTTGTGCTCTAACCATGTCAACCTTTTTGCCAACAAAACACAATTTGCGGGAAGCGCTGCTTTTTCGTTTTAATTTGAAGAAAAGTGCAACTGATGGACATCGATTGCTGTGTGAGGCATATGATAAACATGCTCTATCAATAAAATCATGTGAGTACTGGTTTCGGCGTTTCAAAAGTGGCGATTTTGACACCAGAGACAAAGAACGCGGAGGAAGGCCAATAAAGTTCGAAGACGCTGAGTTGGAGGCTTTATTGGACGAAGATTCAAGCCAAACTCAAGAGGAGCTCGCTGAAACCTTGGGAGTGACCCAACAAGCGATTTCGAACCGTCTCAAGGTCATGGGTATGGTGCAAAAACAAGGAAATTGGGTTCCATATGAACTCAAGCCAGGAAACATCGAGCGCCGTATTTGCACGTGCGAACTTATGCTCAAAAGACAAAATCGGAAGGGTTTTTTGCATCGAATCGTGACGGGGGACGAAAAGTGGATTCACTACGACAACCCAAAGCGCAGAAAATCGTCGGTTAAGCCCGGTCATGCATCAACTTCAACGGCCAAACCGAATATTCATGGCAAGAAGCTAATGCTGTGCATCTGGTAGGATTAGCTCGGAGTGATCTACTATGAGCTACTCTAGCCTAACGAAACCATCACTGGAGAACGTTACCAACAACAATTGATGCGATTAAGCCGAGCATTGAAGATTAAACGCCCACTATATGTCAAAAGACATGACAAGGTGATCTATCAGCACGACAACGCTCGGCCACATGTTGCAAAAGTTGTCAAGAAGACTTTGGAGACGCTTCAATGGGATGTCCTACCCCACCCGCTGTATTCACCAAACATTGCTCCTTCAGACTACCACATGTTCCGTTCGATGACACATGGCCTGGCCGAGCAGCACTTCACTTCTTACGAAGAGGCGAAAAATTGGGTCAATGTTTGGATCGCCTCAAAAGACGAGGAATTTTTTCGACACGGAATTCGTATGCTGCCTGAAAGATGGGAAAAAGTCGTAGCTGAAGATGGACAATACTTTGAAAGAAATATATTGTACTGATTTCTCTGAATAAAGCTTCGAATTTATAAAAAAATCCCTCAAAACTTATTTGTACTCCTAATATTATAGATATGAAAATTTCGATAAAGTACACAATAAAGCTATTCCATTGTAAAAAGGTGAAATATTCTGGTTACCCTCTTTGAATATAGAGTGAATAAAATTATTTGGGATTACTGTAAGTAAATTGAACTAGCTGTTAGAAAATCTTGCTATCTCTTAGAATATTGCACGGGTATGGTCTTCAATAAGGTGATACACGTCCCGATTTTGGCGAGACAGTCTCACTTTTTGAAGGACTTCCCGCCAATTTTTAAAAAATCTCACTTTTTAGAAATATCTGCATTTCTTATTTTAAATTTACAGTAAAAATATATTACCTATTATTTATTAATATTTTATTTTTATTTTATTAATAATTATCGTGATTATATAAAGAAATAAAAAATGATTTTTTAACACATAAAATGCATGCAGAGTAAACTAAATTAGACGATGTAGCGAGTTAGATTTACTCGGTGGTGTTGTTTTACGTCTTAATGCAGATAAGAGTGCGGAGGACTGCCGTTAGACATTGCTGTGGTTTGTCAATTTGACGTTCGACTCATTATTTGATGACGAAGGAAGAAGTCGCCACAGCGTAACGGTCAATAAGGTAAAATTGAGTACTCTTTTTTATAGCCTTTGTAGTAAATTATTTATTTATTTACAATAGTTTTACTCCAATAAAATATATATAAAATATGAGTAAAAAAGAATATCTAAGTCAAGAACCAAATCGTTCGGAGCAGTGATGAAATTACTTGACTCCATAGTTTTATCCACGTTGTTATACTCGGCCCCCATGTGGGCGACAAATCAGATAGTAGTCGTAAACCAGATCCAGGATATTTTCCTACGGCGATTTCTTGACCTACCCAAATATACTCCGGGCTACATCTTGCGAACAGAAACCGGAAGGATGTCCCTTGAATTAAACATTACGAAATTGATTCTAAAGTTCTGGATACGGATTTTAAAAATGGACAGGACAAGATTACCCTATGTTTGCTTGTCCCAGCTCTGGAAAGTTTCAACTGTGGGAAAAGCGGGAAACAACTTTATTCATAACTTGAATAGCATCATTGACTCTAGGGGTTTTTCTTTTCTTAAGAACTGTGAAGATTATATGGTTGTGCGAGGAGAAATCCCTAGAATTATTCAAACCACAGTGGACCAGCTACTCCAATTTGACCGAGCTAAGATACAATGCTCAACTCATTTTATTCACTACCAATTTCTAAGTAGCTCCTTTATGACGGAGGACTACTTACTATCAAACCTCCCTTTGAAAATTAAACGATTTATAGCCCGTCAAAGGATTCTATGGCTACTTTTCCGCGAGGATATCACGGGATTTTGGAACAACGACCCTTTAAATTGCTACTTCTGCAGTGTTGGCATCCAAGACAATTTGGTCCACTATCTATTCCATTGCCCATTCCTACATGAAAAGAGACTGGAAATTCGCGGAATTTCGGAGCTAGCTCACTACAATGAACAACATGTATATAAAATCTTTAATGCTCTCCTGCTGGATAAAGCATTTGTTTATAAATATTTTAAATTTTTCAAGGCGATTGATAAAATGAGAGAAGAGGTGCTCAACTCCACAGACAACGGCTGATTGCTCCCCCTCCCCTCTGGATTGCTTTTCCTCCTCACTCATGTACATATATAACCTTCAGGGGAATCCCCTTGTAAGACAATAGTGTCTTAATAAAGGTTTTTGTTGTTGTTGTTGTTGTGAGTAAAAAAGAATTCAAATTTAATGACGAGCTAAGCAGAGAATAATCGCTTATATTTAAAACAAAATAGACTATATGATACGGTGTGATAGATGCAACACTGATTTTTCAGTCTCACGTGGTGGAAAATCGATATTACTAAACATCTAGTCACAAAAAGGCACAGAAGAATTTTTAATAAAATGACGCTTACTCGTCTAAAATGGAAGTCTTTTCGCAGTGCTAGCTTTGACAACACAGAGAACAGCTAGTATTAGATGATGGGCTATTAACTTTCCCTACACCATAAACCACGATAAAAGTTTCAGATCAATGGATTGTACGTCGCAAATCGAAACATTGTACGAAAAAAATGTGCATGTGCAAGCACAAAAACCGGAGCAATTATTTGTAAGGTTTTTTCATCATAATTTTTTTCACATTTGGAAAAAGAATTAGATAAAATCACATTTATATATCCATATATTCTGATGTTTACAAACACAAATATATAAAATTATTTCTTACAATTATTAGATTTTTTTACACAGGAACAAGAATTAGAATATATTAGATTTTATTACATTGTCGGGTAAAACTCCACAAATATTTATGATCCAATATGAGTACAATTTTAAAAAAGAATAATTTTGACAATAAAATTATTGCCTATTGTGTGCGAATAACACTAACACAAATTTTGGTGGAAAAGCTAGAATCAATAACGTTTTTACTGAACTTAACGAACACTTGAACCTGTTGTATATATATTAATTAATTGTTACCACAGAGTGTGTGTAAGCTCCACAGGTAAATAGGCGCTAACCGAAAGAAGAAAAAAGTTCCACTGCTCAATATTGGTTTCCCTTTTATATTTTGTTCTCTCTCTTGTAAATCTATAAATATAATGTTTAATTAATAATTATTGGAATCAGTTTCATTAAAAATTCTAAGCAAGGTCAACAATTGGTAGCAGAGCGTGGTTGTTTGATATAAAGGTCAAAAGCGAAAATATATAATCTGAAGATTAAGCAAAAAGTTTATTCTGATCGGTAAACTGAAGCACTTCTGAGAAGATTAAAGGTATTTAAATAGATTGAGTTAAATTATATCTATATATTGCATGTTTAAAAGCTACCCAATTTTTAAATAAATTTAAAGTATATATTTGTTTTTAAATTATATATATTTATATTGGTTTGTTTATAATAGCTCAAAAGGCGAAAATGGCTGAATATAATTTTTTATCCCAAACAAAAATTGAACCATTAACAGGAACTAATTATCAAATATGGGCGTTGAAAATCGGCGCAGTTCTGAGAGGAAGAAAATTATTTAAATGTGTAATTTCTGATCCAGAACCTGATATAGAAGACAAAAGTTCTTGGGAGATTTGGAGTGATAAAAAATGATGAAGCATTTGGGATAATCATCACTACGTTGACAAATGAACAAGCTGGAATGTTCATAGGAGAAACAAATGCGAAGAAAGTATGGGAATAGCTAGGAAAAACATTATTGATATAGACTTAGTGATCTCTCCAAATGCAACCCATTTTGTTGAGTTCCTCGACAATAGTTTACTAACAATATTAAATGGCAGATCGATGGCAGATCAAAATGGCAATTTTACTTACATCTCAGACCGTGGCTCTTCGGTCTTGGATTACTTTGTGGTGACCCCCTTGCTTTTGGATCTAATTGAGAACTTCCAAGTTGAATGTTCTCCATATTCAGACCATCTCCCTATCACCTTGTCTGCTCTTATAGTGCCCGGTTCTGATCGCAGAATTACTTCATTACAGTCGATGGTGAATTACTCGAGACATACAAATCCAACACCTTTAACGAGTTATAGATGGACACATGATAACTCACAGTTTTTCTCGCAGGCACTAAATGAAATACACCTGAATTGGAATCACTCAATAGATAGTACAATGAGGCTTTTAACTGATAAAATCATTGCTACTATGGGCAAAGCGGGGATGCAGAGAAGATCCAAAACATTGAACCCAAATTCAAAGCCTTGGTTTGATCGAGAATGTTATCTAACAAAAAAGAATACTAAATCCCATCTTAAAATCTACATGAAATCAAAAAAAGAAACAGACCGTGTTAACTATATTTCAAAAAAGAAATTCTATGCTGCATTAATTAGAGATAAAAAGAAAAAAATACTACCAATCATTGCATGTAAATTTATCAAGCAATACTCATGACTCTAAAAACTTTTGGAAAACAATAAGCATTTATAAAAAAAGAAGTTTCATTCAAGGAAACATATCGCTTCAAGAATGGCACCAATTTTATGACAAACTACTCTCATCCGAAACATCAACAGAATATATTCTTCCTATACTAAACACGCTTTCAGTGGATACAGGCTTATTGGCGGAAATTACAATGAGGGAGATAACAGAAGAAATCTCGCGTTTAAAGAACTGTAAAGCAGCTGGAATCGACGAGGTACCGAACGAAGCAATCAAGCTCCTTCCCCACAGTTACTTGCTGTTACTCAAGGATCTATACAACAGAATACTAAGATCAGCTGTATTCCCATCCTCCTTCTCGAAGTCTATTATCCATCCGATTTTTAAAAATGGCGATTATGATAATCCATCCAACTACCGCGGAATCTCACTGCTGAGCAATTTCGCGAAACTATTTATAGCAATACTTAGGTCCCGCCTAGTCAAATGGATTGAAACTAATGATATTATCCCAGAGAATCAAGCGGGCTTTAGATCTGCTCACTCATGTCAAGATCATATTTTCATATTGACATCTGTAATCCAACTTGCCCTAAGGAAGAAAAGAGGTAAATGTTACTCCTTCTTCGTAGACTTAAAAAAAGCTTTTGACACGGTTCCTCACGCATTTCTATGGACAAAACTAGTCAAAATAGGACTGAATCACCGATTTGTCAACTTAATTAAATGTTATTATGAAGACATGACCGCTGCAGTTCGTTGGAACAATTCTATCACTGAATTCATTGAAATTCGTTCGGGGGTGCTCCAAGGTGACCCACTATCCCCATGCCTATTCCTGCTCTTTATTAATGATTTGATTAAAATTTTTGATGACTCGGGGTTGTCAGGAATATACTTACCCAATTTCGGAAACATACACCTCCTCCTATATGCCGACGATATTGTTTTGATAGGTGATTCTAAAATAAACCTTCAATTGAAAATCAATATACTGAAAACCTATCTAGAAACTAACTTACTAACTCTGAACGAAAACAAGTCAAGAATAATGGTTTTCCGTAATGGAGGAAAGGTGGCGCGTTCAGAGAGATGGTATTGGGGTCAAAGTCCTTTGAGTGTTACATCAAAATATACGTACCTGGGCTACCCGCTCACCCCTTCGATTTCTTTCACTCAAGTTGCCTTAAATTATAGAGGCAGGACCATGGCCGCGATGGGTGCTGTGGGGGATATTATTCTGAAGTCCAAGCTCAAATCCTTCCATGCAAGCATGAGATTGTTGGATTCTATGATCTTGACAGTCCTACTCTATGCGGCCCCAATCTGGGCACATGATCAAGCCTTAATCTTAGATAGAATCCAGGATACCTTTCTCAGACATTTTCTGTGCCTTCCAAGCTATACTCCGGGCTATATTTTGAGGGCCGAAACAGGAAGAAACTCTCTTGATATCACAGTGAAAAAACTAACTTTAAAATTCTGGACTAGAATTCTAAAAATGGACGGCAGTAGGCTACCTTCAATTTGTTTGGCACATTTGTGGGACATTTCAATTTCTTCAAAACAGAATATCGGACTGGTAAAAGGTATAACAGAGCTACTTAATAACACCGGCTTCTCATGGCTTGTTGGAAGTACAGACTTCAATATTCTACAAAGATACATCCCCCTAATTATTAGAACGGCAACCGATCAGTCCTTGCAGCTGGATTATGTAAGAATAAGAAAATCAGTGCTCTACTCTCACTATAAATACTTTCATTCATCACCTACAATGGAATGCTATCTTAATGACAATATCCCCCTAACCTTAAAGAGAATCATTGCACAAGTAAGAAGCCTTTTTGCAGTACAGAGAATTAATCATGTTTCACTTTTGAAAACTAAGACCATAAAATGCACCTTATGCAACGGTGAATTTAGTCTCGATTTTCCACACTACATGTTCTACTGTACGGCAATGGAAGAAGAGAGAGAAATTCTTCGTCAAGAGACCGGCTACAATAGCGATTCGCCTTATGTTTTAATGGCAAAAGTCGTAAAATCCAGACCCTTTGCATTCGCTTTTTATAAATACTGGAAATCAGCTCAATCAAAATATTTAGCACAGACACCGGATCCAACTTGATAATTGGTCGAGGTCAATACCCAATATTTGTATATAACTATGATGCTAATTTGTTATTTATTTATTTTGTCCTACCGGGAGAATCCTGTATGACACGTGTGCCTAATAAAGGCTTTTGTTGTATTGTTGTTGATATAGACTTAGAATTAAAGAACATTAGAATGAAAGAATATGAAACTGTAGATGAATATATAACAAGGGCAAAAAAATATTGCTGCTAGAAGTTCATCATTAGGGCATCAATATCCATCAAGAGAACTTTCATTTCATATTTTCAGAGGCATACATCCAAAGAGTATGAAAATATTGCTATTGTCTTACGATCTAAGAGAGAGGCAACACATGAAGAGATTCAACAAACTCTAAGAGAAGAGGAGTCGAGAATAAATATGAGATTAAATCAATCAGTTGAGAATGGGCATGGACAAGCATACAGAATAAAAGATAGAAAAGTTTTTTAAAAATCAGCCAAAAAGATGTTTTGTTTGTAATAAAAAAGGACATCTAGCTAATGATTGCTGGTTTCGAGATAAACAGAAACAAGGATATCAAAAGAAATGGACTCCTGATTATAGAAATCACAAATATAGTAGGGAACATTCAAATAACCTAGTGGATACTTAGAAAGGCGGGATTAATGAGCAAGCATTTAAAACATATGTAAAATAATTTGAAGATTCACCAGATGTGAGAAATGATAAGCAAATATGGTGTGTAGATTCAGGATGCACCGCACATTTAACCCCAAACCTAACTTTGATGGAAAATGTGACAGAGTACAAAAGTGAAATCAACCTAGCTGAGAAGGGCAAAACTACCCAAGCCATAGCCAAAGGAGATATGAGACTGACTACATGCACGAGTGAAGGCCAAGAAAATATTCGCATCAAAGATATCTTACATGTACCAAATTTAAGGAATAATTTCTTGTCAGTATACGAATTAGTCAGCAAAGGAAATTCAGTTATTTTCAATAAGGATGGAGCAAAAATTTATAATGAAGGGAATGATTTAGTTGCTGAAGCATATATTAAAGATAGAATGTTTATGATGGAAACAAAACTAAGAAATGTACCAATAGCAAAAAATGAAAATGTCATGGTTATAAATACACATTTATCAAATAAAAATAGCAATATAATTTTATGGCATAAAAGATTAAACCATATAAATGAAGAATACATGAAAAATGATTCAAGGACATATTGTAAGAGGATTGGATCTAAAATTCGAAAGGTTACCAGAGTGCGAAGCATGCATAATGGGAAAACTGGTTCAGAAGCCATATAATATTATGGAAAATTATACAGTTAAACCCCTGCAGTTGATTCATATGGATTTATGTGGACCAATGTCATGTCAATCTTTAGGGGGATCTAAGTATTTTCTTGTTATAGTATATGATTACAGTAGAAGAATCTTTGTATATTTCCTGAGGTCAAAAGTTGAGACCTTTGAAAGATTAGAAGAATTTAAAGCAAGAGCCGAAAACGAATTAAGTCTTAGAATAAAAGATGTAAGAACCGACAATGGAACTGAATTTTGTAACTCTAGATTTGAAAGACTTTTCAAGAGAAGTGGGATCCATCACCAACTTACCACCACATACTCACCACAAAGTAATGGAGTCGCAGAGAGAGTGAATAGGACTCTTATAGATACAGCGAGAACCTTACTAATTGACTCAAAATTACCCATGAAGTTTTGGGCAGAGGCAATTGCTACAGCTACATACATTAAGAATTGCACACCCCACAGGTCTATCAAGCACCATACACCTATGCAGAGATGGAATGGCAGGAAACCATCGGTCAAACACATTCGAATATTTGGATGTTTGACACATTGGCTTGAGAGCAAACCAAGAAGAAACAAGTTTTCACCAAAGGAGAGAAAGAGAATATTTATTGGTTATTCCATTAAAAGAAAATCTTACAGAATATATGATATAATGACAAAGAGAATTCATTAAGTCATATCAGTAAAATTTAGTGAAGATAAGAGAGGAATTGATTATGCAAATGATATTCAGGAAGCTAATAATTGTGATAATTTGACCTATAAAGGAAATTGTGAATAAATAGTTGCTAAAGACCTTCTTATCTTGAAAGAAGACAATCCTGTTACAGAGAGTAAAATTAAGTCTCAGGAGGATACTTCAGTAAAACCAGGTGGTGACTGTGAAAATGACTCACCACAAACTGAACCGATACAGGAAAGATGCGCAAAAGGAGGAAGGAAGAAAGGAGAAACAAAGAGCATCTTAGGAGAACGGCACAAAGCAAGACTTGAAGAACAAGAAAGGAAATTGATCAAAAAAGGAGTTCGGCGCTCACAAAGAATAAAGGATAGGAATGATGCAAATTAATTATGGAAATAGATCATTATATTCCGGAGAACTTTAAAGAAGCAATGGATAGTGGAGAAAGAAATGAAGGGCACAAAGCAATGGAAGAAGAGCTCAGTGAGATAGAGAAACATAAAGTAATGGACACTAGTATCAAGGGAAAATGGTATGAAAGTCATCAATAGTAAATGGGTCTACAGTACGAATAAAATATCAAATGACGGCATCTATAAAAGAAAGGCCAGACTGGTTGCTGTTGGATGCAATCAAAGATATGGTGTGGACTAAAAGGAATCTTTTTCACTTGTACTCAAAAAGGAAAGCTTGAGAACAATAGTAGCTCTTGCAACGCAACAGAATTTAATAATAAAGACTTATGGTGTGAAGACAGCTTATCTCTATGGTGAGTTAGAAGAGACAGTATATATGAGACAACCAGATGGTTTTATGCAAAAAGGAGAAGAAAACAAAGTGTGCAAATTGGAAAAAAGTATGTATGGTCTAACACAATCAGGAAAATGTTGGAACAAAAAGATTAATGAAATTTTATACCAGTTGGGAATGATTAGAACCAAATGTGATCCATGTGTCTATAAACTCCAGAGAGGAGAAGAGTATGCAATACTGGGTCTATATGTAGATTATCTCATCATTGCTGGAACCAGTAAGGAAATTAAAGACAACCTAGCCTCAGAAATAGAAAAATATGTTACTCTAACAGAAAAGAAAGATAGCGAACCACTTATTGGAATGGAAATAAAAAGGGCAGAAGATGGATTTTATCTAACTTAGACTCATTATGTTGATACAATTCTTCACAGATTTGGACTGGAAGAATGCAACAGTGTGCAGACACCTGGAGATCAAAATCAAAATTTGAATGAATATTTGGACTCTAAGCCAGTAGATAAAACTGTATACCAGGAAATGATTGGATCACTAATGTACCTTTCTACGGATACTCAACCGGACATATCCTTCAACGTCAGCAATTCATATCTCAGTATAGTAATGATCTAAGAGAAATACACTTAACTGGATCATTAAAAAACAAAAATAAACATTAAGAGGAGCTTCTTGTGTACACAAGAAGCTCCTCTTAATGTTTATTTTTGTTTTTTAATGATCGTGATTTTAAGAGTTTTAATCCTACAACACTTAACTGGAGTTAAAAAGGATTTATAGATATCTGAAGGGAACAAGAAATAAAATTTTGGCATATAAGTCAAAAGACAACAATAACACAATAAGTACTGATGCGAGCTGGTGCACAACCCGAGACGCAAAATCCTATTCAGGCTATACAGTCAAACTAGGCAATAATTTAATAAACTGTAGAAGTAGAAAGCAAAATTTAGTAGCCTTGTCTACATGTGAAGCAGAACTTATTTCAATATGTGAAGGCATTTCAGAAGTATTATGGTTAAAGGAATTACTAGAAGAACTTTGTGAAAATTTAACTTTCCCAATTACCTTGAAAAGTAACAGCCAGGCTGCAATAAACTGGATACAATCTGACAAAATTACTTCACGAACAAAGCACATAAACCGAAAGTATTATTTTGTGAAAGAGGAAATTCAAAATGGAATCAAGCTGGAATACACTAAAAGTGAAGACATGGAGGCGGATATATTAACGAAAAGTCTCCCTAAGGACAAACTACGGAAATGTGCAGATAGCCTTGGACTTGCTGATTAGGGCTTACATACAGGGGAGCATGTGTTGTATATATATTAATTAATTGTTACCACAGAGTGTGTGTAAGCTCCACAGGTAAATAGACGCTAACCGAAAAAAGAAAAAAATTCCTTTGTTCAATATTGGTTTCCCTTTTATATTTTGTTCTCTCTCTTGTAAATCAATAAATATAATGTTTAATTAATAATTATTGGAATCAGTTTCTTTAAAAATTCTAAGCAAGGTCAACAGAACCAAAGATTATTGGAGTATAAGTTTAACAAATTTACTATCTTAAATATATTTCAGCTACTGCCTTTGAACTATTGGATTTATAGAGTGAAGATAAAAGGGTCAGGGACGATAATTATATATTGAGGAAAAACGTAACAACTTGCTCCTCATTTAACTGGTGACCTTAAGTTCTATATTGGCCAAATGGTTATTTATGTGAGTGCCACGAGTAGAGGCAAAATAATTGATTTTATTTTCCCTTAGGAGAGATTGTCCCTTAGGACAACAACACGGGTACACACATCAAACCTTTTTTGAATAAGAAGAAGAATAATTGAATATCAGCGCTGATATAGCTTCAATTTTTTTAATGGAAATGTTATTTTTTTCCAGAAATAGAACCCTCAAATCGCGACTATTATTCTGATCTATCCACTAAGGGAGAGAGGGAAAGGAAAGTAAGATGATCGTCGGCGACCTAAATGGTGTCAGGCAGTAAGCCTTGACCTGGATAGCCCGTGGGTCAGTCGCCCCACTGGGTCACAAATACTCCAATATTTGCTTGGCTCTGTTGACAAATGCCAGGGTTTTTCCTGTCACACTGCCGTTTCCTCATATAAATATATATAAAGTCAACTATATATATATGTGCCTTATACCTCAATATTTGACTCAACATGGCTGAAATTTTAACAGGCTATAGAGTTAATAGTTTGGAAGTCGTTTTGTCACAATTTCAATCGAGAAATTCAAACTAACCAAATACTAGACTAATTTACTTATTTTTATTCAGAAAATGATTTCGATAATAATGCTGCATCATATTGTGTCGAAGAAATAATTTATTATTTAATTTAATATTATTCAATGAAAATATTCAACAGAATATAAAAATATATATTACTCTGTATTTGTGAAATCATCTTTAAAATATTTCTTTGCTTGCTTGTTCAAGATTCCCTAGCTGTAGATAGTTTTGTTGATTTGTTAATAATTGTCGACTTGTGACGTCATCAATAAATACTTTCACACCTTCAGATATACAAAGACTTGATCTCTACGCTACAACTGGTGGAGAGACTGGACCGATACCCATTAAGAAATAAAAATTGATTCTGTTGAACCAGAAGAAACTTCTATGAATGTAAAGACGGAAGGTACTCAGGTAAGCAACTACTTTGTTCAACATCTGCTAAGGAACCCTTCCATTTTCTCAGGGGAGGGTGGTGAAGATCTCCAAAAATGGTTAAAAGGGTATGAACGTGTGGCAAGGTACAACCATTGGGACGAAACCCTGTCTTACTAAAGTTTATTTTTATCTGTCTGGAACTGCTCTCAAATGGTTTGAAAACAACGAAGAAAGCATACAGACTTGGAAGGAATTCACATTTCAATTAGAGAATGTGTTCGGAAAAAAATCAATATTGCAAGCGGAGAAGAAACTTAAAACACGGGCGCAATTAAAAGGTGAGAGTACCGAATTTCACATCCAGGATGTCCTGTGCCTGTGCAAAGAGGTTGATCCTCAAATGAGCGAGGAAGATAAAATATCCCACCTCATGAAGGGAATAGCTGAGGAGCTTCATCAAGCACTCCTACCGAGGGATCTACAGGTCACCGATCAATTCATTACAGAATATCGCCGTCTCGAAGCGCTCCGTTGTAGGCGAGTTACCCCAACCAGGTACGAGCGCCTACCAAATGCAGCCTCTCTCTGTGACCAGGATGATGGAGAAGATCTGTCATCGCTGATCCGAAAAATTATCCGCGAGGAGATACAGCAAGCATTGCACTCTCCTCAAGCGGAGCCTAAAATCGCTGCCATTGAAGATTTAGTGAGGGAAGAGATTGTAAAGACCTTGGCACCTAGATCAAAACCTACAATAAGTCCCCCTCAAGCACCCAGGCCGGTATCAAATCCTAGATTCGAGGTTCAACCTAGAACTCCCCATCCTACAACTCAGTATCAGAAACAAGAAAGAAGACGTGACACCAATGAATGGCGGACAACTGAGGGAAAGCCAATCTGTTTCTACTGCGGACGCCCAGGTCATGTCGTCCGCTATTGCCGCGACAGGAAGAGACACAATGAGAAAAGGAGAAATGAATATTTCCAAAGAAAGCAAGACGCAATGGTATTCTACAACTCTTGAGCCGAATCTCAGGAGCCCTACGACGAATCATCGAGAAAAAAATTCAGTCGCTACCGAAGCCCTACTTCATATCCCGGTCGAAACAGACTATTTTTCTCACCCGCTAGAAGATCTAGTTGGACGCCCCACCATGAAATCTAGATGATAGACCATATTGGAGGTGAGGCCGCAAAGTTATAAAATCCTCCCTTGCCGACCACAGTAGAAATAAGAAAAAACTCATTGACGTAAATATAGACCCGCCAAGCCCTCAAGAAGAAGATATCTCAGCTGAAAGAAGACATCCACCGCAGTCACCTGAAAATATCCCTGGCCCTATTACTAGTTCTTGAGACTGACGACGTAAGTCTCCTGCTGAGCATCGGGTCGATGCTCTTTATAGGAGGAGGCTATGTGGCGAAGAAATAATTTGTTATTTAATTTAATATTATTCAATAAAAATAATTAACAGATTATAAAAATATATATTACTCTGTATTTGTAAAATATTATTTAAAATATTTCTTTGCTTGCTTGTTCAAGATTCCCTAGCTGTAGATAGTTTTGTTGATTTGATAATAATTGTCGACTAGTCACCGTGATGTCATCAATAAATACTTTCACACCTTCAGATATACAAAGACTTGATCTCTACGCTACAATATTTAATGAGCAGAAACAAGATTCTTCTGGCGAACATTTATTTGAGTGGAACAAGGACGAAGCTAAGACACATATATTCAGTTTTCCAAACGGCGACGGTCAATAGATGGCGTCTAGTCTTGACTACTATTTTAACGAGAGAAGTGAACTTTATCAATATCCTCCTGGCAAAATTTTTCCTTCTACATTTTTAAATAACAAAAAGGCATAATATTTGATTGAAAAGGGATCTATTTGCCAATATTTCGGTTGGCTAAACACATAGCAACGAATTTAGTTTGTATAAACAAACTCAGCGCCACATAGCTGAAGGTATAATGTCTGTGAAAAAAAAAGGAACATCAATAAAAACCATGAAAAAAAAAAGGAAATTAATGTTTTGGATGGTCTTTAATTTTTAAATAACCTTTTGTATTTAATCATTTCTTATTTTATAATGTTGTACTACGCGCGCGCGTATAAAATGTCAATAAATATATTTTATATCGAAATGCTCTTCAATCGAAAATTAACAACAATAGACATATTAAATTACAATTTTAAATCGTTTTGTAAAATATACAAGAAGGGAGGGATTGCGGCTTGAAAGACATGTTCATCAGTCTGCAGAAAATACTGAATCAATAACCCCAAAACCAGAAATTTATAAGGCAATAAGCATCATTCCATATTTCCTTCAATCAGTATAGATAGCTAGAACACTTAGAAAAAAATGATATAAAAACTTTGTACTATAATTCTACAAATTTAGGCAATATGATTAGAAACCCATTAACAAAGAACCAGTCCAATATTCCATTCAATAGAAAATAAGCCATCTACTTCATATCATACAATACCTGTAGTTCTAAATAATGCCAGGTGGAAAATTAGGAAAGACAAACTTCGGGGTGATACAGCAATTTATTTAAGGCAAGAACAAACTATGAAGGATAAACAAAAGATAAGAAATGAGAGAAGTTTACAGAGTAGTAAAATATAAACATAAAAAATGATACTAGTGTAAAATAATAAATGCTTGTAAATTAATAAATACTTCTACAATATGTAGGGGAGACTGGGGGAAAGTCTATAATAGAATAACGGAACATAATAGGAATATTAACAATATCGACCCAGGATCTTTAATAGTTCAACACATGAAAGAAACAGGTCATACATTTAACTTATCTTAACCCATAGTGTATTATGACAATATCCATAGTAAATACCAATGACTTATAATAGAATCTATGATATCCAAACACCAAGAAAGCATAAACAGATGCATTCAACTAAAAAAAAAAACATACGAAATAATATAGCCAAATACTATACCATAGATGTAGGCAGTTTTCAATACCAGAATATATAGTTTATTAGTTTATTAATTTAATTTGATATCTCCTGCGCGTTTATAAGTTGCATATATTTTCCAAAAAAAAAGTTTCTTTAAATTTTGTAATAGATGTTTCTTAAAAACACAATATGTATAAAACTATTTTAGAGGCGTAGTATTCTTTTTAAAATAAAACAATTTCTACTGTCCTTACTGCGATGGAAAAATTAAAGGGAGGGCCTGGCTCATCAGTGGTGAACCCTCCCAGCGGTTTCGCCAGTTTAATCTACCATACCGCTGTTATATTGCATTTTTGGAACTTCCTTTTATAGGTGACTGTTGTAAGACTCTTGGAATGGGTATTTTAGAAGAACTATGGACATAAGCTTTTAGGACAGCAGAATTAAATATAATTATAAATATATAATATGCTTCGAGCAATCGCTCTTCCGCAAATTTCAAATTGTGTCTTTTATTAGAACAATAATGTTACGATGTACTAGAGCGCCATCTGTTATCAAATTATAAAACTATTTTAGAGGCGTAGTATTCTTTTTAAAATAAAACAATTTCTACTGTCCTTACTGCGATGGAAAAATTAAAGGGAGGGCCTGGCTCATCAGTGGTGAACCCTCCCAGCGGTTTCGCCAGTTTAATCTACCATACCGCTGTTATATTGCATTTTTGGAACTTCCTTTTATAGGTGACTGTTGTAAGACTCTTGGAATGGGTATTTTAGAAGAATTTAATTTTTCCATCGCAGTAAGGACAGTAGAAATTGTTTTATTTTAAAAAGAATACTACGCCTCTAAAATAGTTTTATAATTTGATAACAGATGGCGCTCTAGTACATCGTAACAATATGTATAGTTTTGAAATATGTAAATAATAATGATAATTTGTATATAAATATATGTCGAATCCTGTCGTTGTGGAATCGTGTCGACTAAGCTGTGATGTGAGATCCTGTCGACTCTCGCTATACTGTGTTAACCGAGAGGAACAGTCAGAATGTGGGGAGTTTTCCAGTACCTCTCTGCACCTCGGAAGACCTTTAACAGTTCTCACAGAGTACAAGCAGTCGTGGTCGAGGCAGAGTGGAAGACTTGGGAATGTCACACAATAAACGAAGGGACACAGTTGTACTAGGAAAGTTCCGTGAACAGATAAAAGTTGAGCTAGGAGAGCAAGATGGAGATTTGAGAAAAGTTCTTTCTGGTCTACATGGTCGACGAGGGCTCACGCTGATGGTGAAATGACTATTTATTTCTGGCCCTGTTGGAGGCTTATATATCTTTGCCGAGAGGAAGTATTTGGGTTTCAGCGGATGCGACAAGGGCGTGGATCGGAAGACATTGTACACTGGAAACGCCCTGACATCTAGACCTCGTTGGACTTCTATCTCAATCTCTTGCTTTAGCTCAACTCTTAATCTATTACAGAGTTTTATTTATCCTTAGTTTGTACAAAGTACATTACATATGATGATGTAGTGACACATGTCAATCATGCATATAATTATTAACAGAAGTGTTTATTATACGAGTACAACATGAAATTCTTGTTATATTATGAGGTTGTTGGTTTAACCATATATATATTCTTTATGTCGGCGTTTGATTCAGTTAATGTGATACTCCCGTCGAAGGGCTGATAAGTCCGAAAGTTTAAGAAAATAAAAGCTATACGAGAAACTTAGCCCTGAAAGCATTATTTAATTAATTAAATTTAAAAAAATTCCTAACAAAATAAATCAGTTTTTTAATAGGGTGTGTGTGAGTATTAAGGAGGTAAAAATAACTTCTATTCTATATATTATAACTAGCCGAATGACCCGGGCAACGCCCGGGTTTTACCCGTTCAAATGTTTTATTCAAATACTATTCGTTACAATTATAAATTGGCGCCGTGGATGTCACTCTGATGAAACGTCCCGCTCCAAACTGTGTGTGTTTTAAAATATAAAAATGTAAATTTTCACAACGATATTTGAAAATTGTATTATTTTGATTTTTTATATGAATATTTTTTAAATCTATATATATATATATAAATGAATGTCTGTCTGTGTGTGTGTACTCTATAGATTCAAAAACCATACATCCAATCGCCGTGAAATTTTGGGATATTATTAGGTATATCCCCGGAAAGGTTTTCGAAATATAATTTCTTGAATATCCTTAGAGTTATTTGCAGATTTGTAGCTTTAACTCGCAAGCAGCGCCACCTTGCGACGGAGATAGGCTTAGGTCTTCCCCACCCCCTGTCGAGAGAATGTAATCGTCCGGCCGCCGGCCGGATGGACAGTCTAAGTACCCACCGACCAATCAGAGGGGTCAAGAGATCCTGGCGCGCGGGGGCAGAGTTGGTGACACAGCTGTGCCAAGTAGACAAGAAAAAAGCCTCGCGGGGGCTTGCCTAAGATGACCTCCGGGAACTTCGTCCATCTTCCATAAACGACCATGATTTTATTCAACTTATCGAGTATTTTTCAAGGGACCGGGGGAAAATGTTCACTAGATAAAACGCTGATTTTGTAATGTAGAAAATTAGGAAAGACAAAATTCAGGATGACACGGCACACAGGGACCGGGAAAAAATGATCACTTTATTGAGAGATTCAAATTTACATAATTTTATATATAGTATTCACATATCTGTAAATGATTATACGAATGATTGACATGTGTCATTACATCACCATATGTAATGTACTTTGTACAAACTGAGGATAAATAAATAAAACTCTGTAATAGATTAAGAGTTGAGCTAAAGCAGAGATCGAGATGTAGCAGTCCCGCAACAAGGTCTAAAGATAGGAAACTGCCAGGGCGTTGCCAGAGTGTAAAATATCGCTTCCGATCCACGCTCTTGTTGCATCCGCTGAAATTCAATACTTCTTCTCTCGGCAAAGATATATAAGACCTCCACCCTAGCCGAAAATATAGTCACTTCACCATCAGCGGGAGCCCTCGTCACTTCATCTTCTGATGCTCGGTCATGCCGTAGATCTGTAAGAAAACTTCTTATCTCTTCATCTTTCGCTGCTTAGCTCGACTCCTATCTGTTCACGGAACTTTAATAATACAACTGTGTCTCTTCGTTTTTTGTGTATGGACATTCCCAAGTTTTCCACTCTGCCTCGACCACGACTGCCTGTACTCTGTGAAAACTGATAAAGGTCTTCTAAGGTGCAGAGAAGTACTGGAAAACTCTCCACGCCCTGACTGTCCCTCTCGGTTACAACAGGTTTGCCCCTCTCGGTTACCACACCACAGCGAGAGACCCTCGGTTACCACATATATATACCTTATAATATGATATGTATATACTTGTAATTTTAGTAATTTATAATTTAATATCTTATTAATATATAAAGTGTGTCTTAAAACTTATAAAATATGTGAAAGTTAGCTATTAAAACATTAAAATTTATCTATTGTTCAGAACAAGCTTTGATCTCCCTGTAATTGGAAGAGAATACCGCTATGTTCTTAATTTTCGCTCAACTTATTTTAACTAAATATTTACCAATAAATATACCGACTCCCTAACAAGAAATACTTACTCACTAATTGAACTAATTGATTCACGGCACAAAAAATTTACATATTTACAAGAAATGAAGTCGTGCTAATTTGCATTCTTAGGCGCGAAAATCTATAAAAAGTAACTATCAAATTTAATTTCATTTGCACCTTTTAATTTAATGCACCTTATGAACCAATTTTACATGAAGAGATGATTTTCTTTTTTCTAAACAGGCTCTATAGAATTAAGAATCGCATTTCATCACCAACTCTGTCAGCAATGATTTCGACCAGAGATTTATGTGAAATGCACTCTATAAAAAAATAATCGACGCTCAAGAAATAGTTGACAGATTAGGACAAAAATGGGTGTATGTGGAGAACATGTATAGGGGAAAGCGATTAAAATATCGGAACAATTAATTGTTTATTACAGAGTTTGATCGTCACAAGTTTTTTGGAAAGTCAATATGTCCGTTGGACCCCAACTGGCCTGGGTGCAGGCTGCCACCCCGCGTGTCACTGATATAGATTCCGGATGGTGTGCTGCAATATTTCTTGCTAATTGTCTCTAAACTGTCGGGCTAAATTTCAACATTCCGGGAGGGTTCCAATCGCCTCCCCATTAAGTCCTAGATGTGCTCTATGGGTGAGGGATCAGGCGACCTTTCTGGCCACGGAAGAGTTCGGCGAGATTGAAGACAATCCATAGTAACACGTGCCGTGTATGGCCGGGTATTATCTTGTTGAAAAATAAGCCCAGAATGATATAGAGGAACGGCAACTAAACAGGCCGTAGAATGCCATCTACGTACCGTTGTGCTGTCAGGTGCCAGGAATGAATACCAAGGGGTCCTGCTATCAAATTAAATGGCACCCCAGAACATAACGCCTTGTTGTGGACCAGTGAGGGTTCGAAATCAAGACCAGGATCCACACGCTGACGAGGACGTCTCCAGACACGTTTGCAACGGTCGTCAGTGATCTGATCTGCTTTGTTTAAAGAGAATATATCAGTGATATATTATATTATTACTTTACTCTGTATTGATTCGAAAGAATCGAACGTATATCATCATTAAAAGGCTTTGTTTATAATGGGTATGTGCGCAAGAATTGTGAAATAATTAAATAATTATAGTGGCATTAAATTTCGTATATTTTATTTTTCATTTAAAGATATCTAAATATATAAAGTACAATTTCTTTTAAAAATATAAAATAACTTTCACTATTAATATTCAACCTATAATAGAAACATATCAAATGGCGACGAAGAATTAATGTAAGTATGGCCACCACTAATTTAATTTTTCCAAGGTTTCGTGAAGGTGAAGATCTAAATTGTATTTGGAACAATTAAAAGAATGTTTAAATTGAATAAAACATTAGAAGCAGACAAATATCTGTGTTATTAACGTCTATTGATGTTAATGTTTATAAGACATTGCGCGATTTGTTTGTACCCCGTAGGCCAAGTGACCTTAAATATAAAGATTTGGTAGAAGTTTTAACCAACCATTTATATCCGATACAAAATAAGCACTATGAAAGATATTTATTGCACAAGATTGTACAAAAATAAAAAATGAGTCTGTGGGAAAATTTGTTTTTAGGCTTAAATCTCAGGCAGATAAGAGCAAATTTACTGACGTTAATGAAAATTTGTGCGACCAATTTGTAAGTGGTTGCTACGATGAAGCTACGCTTAAAAGGCTGCTAAGTGAACCTTTTTAAACGTTTGATAGTGCAATAAATATTGCAAATTCTGTAGAGGCAGCGAAGTCACAAGTAAATTTGATGAAAAATTCTGGTCATGATATTGATAAGTTGAAGGCCAGATCTAATAATTTTAAATTCCCATGTAAATACAATAGTCCTTGCAAAATTTGTGGAAAGTCTAACCACGATACTAAGTTATGCAAATTTAAAAATGCTAAATGTTATATTTGTAATAAGAAAGGGCACATTGCTTCAGTATGTTGGAATAAAATATTGGTCCATAATTCTAAAATGAATAAATCCAGTCAGAATAAATTGAATACTATTCAGTGCAACACATTATAAAAAGCACCAAAAATATTGGTAAACGTTAAAATTGAAGATGCCAACACTATAATGGAGGTTGACACTGGTGCAGACGTGTCTGTAGTTTCAAAGAATTTTTTTCTTAAAAATCTCAAAAATGTCACTCTAGAGAAATACGGTGGACATTTGAAAAGTTTTTCGGGAAATTTGATTCCAGTTTTTGGAAAATGCTTGGTTAATGTTAGTTACAAAAACTATCAGGAAAAACTACCTCTAGTTGTGACGGGCCAGTTTAACAACCAAACGCCGCTACTGGGTAGAAATTGGATAAGAATTTTAAAAGCTGATTGGCCCAATTGCGTTTTTGATATCTGCAATAATATAAATGTAATTTCAAATTTAGAACTGTTTTTAGAAGCGTATAAAGATGTATTTGAAAATAAAGATTTACCAATTCAGGGCATTAAAGGTTCAATATCATTGAGGCCAAATGCAAAGCCCAATTTTTTAAAATTTAGACCAGTACCCTTTTCCGTTAAAGAGAAGATTGACAAAGAACTAGACACACTTGAACAAAGTCAAATAATTGAAAAGGTTAATGCGAGTGATTGGTCTACGCCTTTAGTAAGGTAATAAAGTCAAATGGTTTGTGTGGTGATTTTAAAAATACTTTGAATAATTGCATCGAAGACGAGAAATATCCATTACCTACTATGTTGGGAAATCTAGGAGGAAACAAGATTTTTACCAAATTGGATCTCTCCTCCGCATATCATCAAATTTAAATGGATGAAGCATCCAAAAATCTTCTAGTGGTATCTACCCATAGAGGACTTTACCGATATAATAGATTGCCTTTTGGCATCAGTCCAGCTTCAGCCATTTTCCAGAGGTGTATGGACACCCTTTTTCATGATGTTCCCAACACAGTGATATACGTACTTAGATGATATTTTCATTGGTTCTAAAGATGAACAAGAAAATTACAGAATTTTAAAAATGAAATTCGATAAATTAAAAGAGCTAAATTTCACACTTAATAAAGAAAAATGCTTATTTTTAAATATATATAGGTCATATTATAAACGAAATGTGTTAGACCAGATTTAAAGAAATTGGAAGCATTGGAAAGGTGTAAAAAGCCTTTCGATAAAACATCATTGAAGAGTTTTCTAGTTCTAGTTTTCAGTTCACAAAGATTGCTTTCTGTGAGAAAGCAGAGTGAAAATTCCTGAAAATTTGAAAAGAAACATCTTAAATCTTTTGCATGACACCCATGTTGGTATAGTAGGAACTAAGGCATTAGCTCTAGGATTATGCTGGTGGCCTAATATGTACAAGGACATTGAGAGAATGGTATCTAATTGCAGAATCTGTTTGTCTTGTAGTCATGATCCACCAAAGACTAGTGTATACCCCTTGTTGGAAAAGAAGCCGTCCGAAGCAGCCAATGGGAGGCCGGCGGAAGCGGCTACGGGGATGCAGCGGCAAAAATGAGAAAACAATAACAGAAGAACTTGTAAACAACTTTCGAACACTAGAATTTGCCCTGATCTCCGATTCTTTTAGTGTATATATTTAAATATATAATTAAATAAATAATACTTTACTTATTTTCTTAAATTGCAATAAATATAATTTTCCCTCCTGTTTTCGTTGTATATTTTAAAAGTGTTATAAACAGCAACGCCTTAATCTTTGAACCTTCAACCCCGTCGACCAAGAATATAGGTGAGTGACTCTACCTCTATATAATTTAGATCGTCGTCACAACACAGAGTGGCGGTGAAAACACAATATTTTTGGCATCCCAGCCGGGACTGTTGAAGGTAAATTCCTGAAAAAAAAATCATTTTAAACTGACCATTTTGGAACTCGCTAGCTAACCCTACTTGCCGCTTTGTTTACAAGATGGCGGAAGAATTATTTCTACGTTTAAAGAAGAAGCGTGCTGTTAACAGATCATATTTAACGAAAACATGCAATAAGATTGAAAGTGGACTTGACACGCTAATTAGAATTGATCTTGAAGAATTATTAGAACAATTGAATGAATCATTTAACGAACTTAAATTAGTGGATCACGAAATAGAAACGCTTCTTGAAACTGACGATTTAGAGAAGGAATTACAGGGCGTAGAGGAATATCGAGAGAAATATATTACTTGGAGATTTAGGGCAAATAAAAAGATTCGCCAATCAGATTTTCATGGCGAAAATATACCGAATTCGAACTCACGAATAGATGAAAATGAAATGAGACATTATGTACCTTCCTGCACGACTGTGAAACTTCCGAAATTGATGATATCGAAATTTTATGGAAACTTAGTGAATGGCTGACGTTCTGGAATTCTTTTGATGCAGCTATACACCAGAACAACTCACTGAACCCGATCGATAAATTTAACTATCTGAAGTCACATCTCGGCGGAACTGCACTAAACACAGTCGAAGGTTTCGCTTTATCTGCGGACAATTATGAGAAAGCTATAAAATTGCTTAAAGACAGATTTGGGCGAGAAGACATTTTGATTAGCCGACATATGAACAATTTGTTGTCAATGAAACCACTCAAAACGTCAAGCGATGTAAGAACCTTCCGCGAACTTTTGACAACCTTTCTGTTCATATAAGAAGTCTCGAGTCACTAAACGTGTCCATTGATGTTTACGGACAACTGTTGTGCCCGATAATAATAAAGCTTCTACCTGCAGACCTTAATTTGGAATTGAACAAAGAACTCCCGACAGGTTACGTAATTAATGACTTGATTACCTTTCTGGAAAGACAATTAACTGCACGGGAGAAGAGTTTTAGAAACGAAATCGGTACCGGGAATGAATCAACTTCTAAACCTAATTTGGTAAACAAACATCCAAAGACAAGATTCTACAATGAAAAACCAATTGCGACAGCTTCAGAACTTTTGAATTCAGTTCACAAATCGAATGAATGTGTATTTTGTGGTAAAGACAACCATGGAAGCCCTAAGTGTGACTTTGCAGCTAATATTAGTTTAAACGAAAAGAGATCACTCATGAAGAAAAAAGGCGTTTGTTATAAATGTCTTCGGCCTTCTCATTTAAGTAAATTTTGCAGAAATGTAGTCCGTTGTTCGATCTGCAACATGTCTTCCCACCTGGATGTCATGTGCACAAAACTGATTTTAGATAGAGGTGGATCTTCCAAGTCTCCAACGGTGCAAGATGAAACTCTCGCCAACTTATCAGCCTCCCCAGACGTCTTGTTACCTACTTTGAGAGTGACCCTCAAAGGGAACAGAACGGAGAAGACGGCACGGGCTATAATAGACACCGGATCCCAAAGATCGTATATTTTACATAGCACAGCAATGGAAATGGAATACGAACAATCTAGGAGAGAGTTCTTCCGGCATTCCTTGTTTGGAGGATCGAGTACCGACGTAGTTGAACATGAGGTCTATACCATTCATTTATCTGACATCAATAATTCCTATCGCTGTGAGTTTGAAGCACTAGGTCAACCCCTTATCTGTGGAAGCATACCTCCTGTGTGTCCAAGATCATTTTTAGAAGGGAGTGAAGAACTCGACGTATCTGATTTGATGAGAGACCGTATAGAAGTCCTTATAGGCGCGGACATCGCCGGGAGATTGCTAACTGATGATCAGAGAAGAATCTCATCTGGACTGGTGGCAATCCGTACCAAACTAGGATGGACTGTGATGGGAAAGATTCCTCCAATGGAGGTGAGAGATGACACCAGATCCCTTTGCGTGACCACACTTCTATCTTTGGATCTAGAAAACTTGTGGACATTAGATGCAATTGGAGTCTCTGACGCGGAGGTTGAGAAGAAGAATCAGTCACTACAAGCTGAAATGGAGGAACATTTCGCCCACACCACGACGCGAGATATTGAGGGGCGCTATGAGGTTGCTCTACCCTGGGTGCAAGACAAGGAAAGGATTCCTTCGAATAGAGACCTAGCCGAAAACCAACTAAGTTCTGTAAGAAGAAAACTTGAAGAAGTTGGAGACATGAATGAGTATGGACAAATCTTTGAAGAATGGATGAAACAGGGGATAATCGAGTATGCCAGAGAGGATAAACTAGATGGTATACACTACCTGCCACATCGACCAGTGTATAAAAGGAACAGTCAAACTTCTAGAATACGGCCAGTATTCAATGCGACGGCCCGGAAGAGAGGTAAACTTTCCCTGAATGACTGTCTGGATAAGGGACCCAATTTGATCGAAATTATACCAAGACTTTTAAATAAATTCCGGAAATATGAAGTAGGTGTCTCTTCCGATATTGAGAAAGCATTTTTACAAATTGGAATAAAGGAAGAAGACCGAGATGCTGCAGTTTTCGAAATAGCAGGAGTTGATCTAACTGGGCATTTTATCTTAAAGAATAAGAAGAAAGCATGGATTGTCATCTTCACATGCTCAGTGTATAGAGGAGTTCATCTGGAACTTGTGACATCTTTGTCTATGGAAGCCTTACTCCAAGCTTTCCGCCGATTTATTGCTCGAAGAGGCCGCCCATTCATTGTGCATTCGGATAATGGGACTAATTTCCGAGGCACGACTAATACGTTGAAGAAGATTGATTTTTCGAGATTAAAATGTGATCCCACATTGAAAAACATCACCTGGAAATTCATACCGCCTGATGCTCCTTGGTGGGGTGGATGGTGGGAGCGTTTGATTGGAATGATGAAACAATTGCTCTTTAGGATTCTCGGTCAAACCTCCTTGGGATATGAAGAACTTTCCACGGTAATGTGTGACGTCGAAAGCTTGATGAACACACGCCCACTGACCTACCTAACTGAAGAAAGTGAGGATCTCGCTCCATTGACACCTTCGTTGTTCTTACATGAGGTCAGAGAGGTTAGCGTTCCAGACCTGGACTTGATTGATAACCAGACCCTCTCCCGCAAATATCAATATATCAAACGTGTACGAGAAGATCTTAGAGAACGATTTCGTATCGAATATTTTGGATTCCTGAGACAAGAAACGAGACGCCTGAAGACTACCATACCATTCAAGGTGGGAGACATGGTACTCATTGGACAAGAGAGTTTAAAGAGACTACACTAGCCGTTAGCCAGAATAATCCAACTCTATCCAGGAAAAGACGGACTTGTGAGGGTTGCGAAAGTGAAAACTTCATCAGGTGATAAAATACGACCTATTCAAAAACTCTACAATTTAGAGATAACGCCCGAGATAAGATGTCGAGACCCTCTAACGGAGCGATCTCCCACACAAGAAGTTCGATTGACAACTGAAGAGGACCCTTTGACTTCACAACAAGAGCAACATCACATTGAAACCCCGAATGTTGTGTCAAGTTACGGACGGCCCATCAAGAGACCCAACAACCGATTGGATCTACTGAACTTTTCCTTTCCATGTTTGAGTCGTCGAGACGCCAACTCAAAGGTGGGAGAAATGTTGGAAAAGAAGCCGTCCGAAGCAGCCAATGGGAGGCCGGCGGAAGCGGCTACGGGGATGCAGCGGCAAAAATGAGAAAACAATAACAGAAGAACTTGTAAACAACTTTCGAACACTAGAATTTATCTGATCTCCGATTCTTTTAGTGTATATATTTAAATATATAATTAAATAAATAATACTTTACTTATTTTCTTAAATTGCAATAAATATAATTTTCCCTCCTGTTTTCGTTGTATATTTTAAAAGTGTTATAAACAGCAACGCCTTAATCTTTGAACCTTCAACCTCGTCGACCAAGAATATAGGTGAGTGACTCTACCTCTATAGAATTTAGATCGTCGTCACAACACAGAGTGGCGGTGAAAACACAATACCCCTGGATTTGGCCTTCCATACCTTGGTCAAGATTGCACATTGACCATGCTGGTCCCTTTAAAGGAAAATTATTTTTAGTAGCAGTAGATTCTTTTTCAAAATGGACAGAAGCAACAATAGTGCGATCAACCTCTGCTGAAACTAAAGTTATTAAGAGAAATGTTTGCAACTCATGGTTTGCCAGATTCTTGAAAAGAAACAGTATAAGACACATTTTGTGTGCTCCATATCATGCTGCCTTTAATGGCCAGGTGGAGAACGCAATACAAACATCGAAAAATCTATAAAGAAAAAATGACAAAGGCGATTGGTCAACCAGGTTAGCTAGATCTCACTTGACAATGAGAATAACTGTAAACAATACAACTCAAAAATCTCCAGCTCAGCTTCTGATAAACAGAAATTTGAAATGTCTTCTGAATAAATTTCATCCAGAAATTGTATCTTAGGAGAGGAGTAAACAAGAAGAGAGATTCATGAGAACATGGAGACCCCATAGGGAGGTGGAGGAAGGATAGGAGATTGTGGCTAGGAATTACCATGGTCCTAAATGGCTACCTGGAGTTGTTTATGAAAAAACGAGCCGTTTCAGTTAGAGTAGAAACTGGTGATGGAAGAGTTATTAATCGACATTTGGATCAGGTGAGGAGCTGTGGAGAAATTGAATCCTTGCCTTCTACATCATCGGCTCCACAAGTGGCACCTGAGAGTGGAGTTGAAGGAACCCAAGCTGCCCCAGTAATGGAATCTCCTGCAGTGACTCCGCAGCCTGTCTTGAAGAGGTCCTCAAGAATAAAGAAGCCTACAAAGATTTTTGACACCTGATTGGAGTTTGACTTAATGGGGAGGAGTTGTTGTGTATTGTTTATTATTGATTTTATATACTCAGTTTTTTTAATCATTATCCACGTTGTAATCAAAACTTGTTTCGAGAATAAATTGTTTTTGTTATTGTGTGCAAACAAATGTTATTAATTTAAATATAAAGGCATAACAGTCTGAAACTGATATTTGTCAGCTAATTTATTTCTTACTGTCACTGACTTCAGTAAGCCAATCAGAGAACAAATTTCTTCGCTCTCTGATTAGAGAGTAAGGTAATAATTAAATATGAACAGGTTCAATTTAACTGCATTTTTTAAATGTCCTTTTATTTATTCCTTTCAAAAACAAATGTTCTTGCAAGTATTATTAAAAGATAACATTTTAAAAATTCTCACGACTAGCTGCCAGAAAATGTTCATTGTCTGGGTAATTTGTATAGTAGAATGTATTTAAAAAAACTTTTAAAATAACTCTTCGTAAAAAAAATCACTGAGAAAAGGACAAGATATTATTAGCTAACGCCATGGAACAAATAGATTTCTATAGCTAAAATCTAGATATTTGAAGTTTTGCGCTAAAGGAACCAGGTTATCTGGTTACAATAATTATGATGATAATAATAATAATAATAATAATAATAAAAGACAAAGAAAGCTCATAATTTATAATAGAGTAAATTTCAAAATTAATGTAACAAAAATACGTGATTGTTTAATGCGAATTCACAAAATTGTGAATAGGAGTGTGGAAATTTATAACCGAAAAAAATATATATTTTTAACTTAATTTTGATGTTAACGATCTATTTTGACAGGCCTCTTTCATTAAAATATATATATTTTATAAACGTGTAACCAGATCTCCTAATTAAGGAGTATGAATTAAGAATGCTGCTCCTATAGCTTTTCAAAAAAAAAAACTTTTATTCAATTTGACAACGTTGATGCCATTTCGTTTATTTTAGGATCAAAACATACAAATAATGTGGCGGTAAACTGAAAGTGTTTTGTGTTAACGTTTCATTCTTAATTTTTAAAGGTTAAAATTCGAAATGTAAGTTAATTTTTATCCGAATATAAAATTCATTTTAAGTTTTTTTTTATTATAATTTAAAAATTTATACATTTTGCCATTTTGCACTTAAGTATATAAATATTTGCTTGCAGTCATACGCTTTGAGGTGTAATGCCATTTTATAGTTTGAAATAAACAATGCGGACTAATAATGGTGGATCTTCGGTTTATTTCGGTAAACAGCCAAAACTAATTTATTGTTTAATCTCGTTAATTTGGAAGTATATACAAACACTAAACATATATTTCTTAAACACAATTTTTAAAAAAATCTACGTCATGTATACATTCTTAAAATTTAAATTTATTTTTGTGATGAAGAACCCATGATTTTTCTTTTAATTTTCCAATTAATATTTACGAATGATAAATTCAGCATTTTATCAACATAGAAGATTCTAGAATATCCAAGTCTCAAAAATATATAAATAAAAATGTCAGTACCACACATATATACATGAGTTGATAAAAATTTTAAGCAAAATAACCTAAAATATATCAAAAGATGTTGAAAAAGAAAGACTAATATGTCTGTAGCCATATTGGAAAATGTCATTTCAATTCTAAAGTAAATAAACCAAAAAGCCTATGTATAATAAATTAAGATGAAAAATAATTCAAGAAGCTAATCCCCATTTAATGACTTCTTTTTTGAAATATAGGAAATTTAAATGGATGAGTGACAAAAAAAAAGCAAGCAGAATTTTAAATGACACAGAAAAATTATATAAAGGAATAACAGATAAAAATAAAAAATTGCTCTGATTTAATAAGAATAAATAAATAAAATTAGTAGATAGGGAGATGTTTGGCCAAGTGTAAACAAAGAGTGTTATGTGAAAATTTTTCACATCATTTTTCAAACGTTGCATTATGTAATTAACTAAAAATAATTTTAAAGTTTAATAATACCAAATTTTAATGCACAAATTAATTTTTTTTATTTACAAATAAAATTTTGGGTTAAAATGTTTGTATTTAGTAACTTGTTAAGTTTACCTTTTTTCTCAATAATAAAAAACTCAGTCAAGCCTTATTTTTTTTCTTTAATTAAAAATTTAATATTCATTTAACTGATATTCCATAAGATGTGATTATTAAACCTTAAGATATCTTGGTAAAAAAAATAGAAAAAATTCTAAAGCCATGTGTCAACTTGTTTAGTTTCAGATGGGTTAAATTAGGTTTGTTTTGGGTTTGGTTAGTTTCAATAAGAAAAATTGGGTTCAAATGGGTTGAATTAGGTTAGTTTTATACAAGTTTAAAAATTAGGTTATTTTGGGTTAGTTTTATATAAAAATATTTTTAACCCTAAATTGATAAAGCACATTATAGATACAAGAAAATAAGACCTAATCCAAATAGATTAATAGTGTGTGACGTTTCTTTAACAGCATTGTTACGGAAATGTCACACACTATTAATTTATTTTGATTAGGTCTTATTTTATTGTATCTTTAACCCTAAATTATTTTATGCATTAAATATGTAATACAGCATTTATTTATAAATATAAAATAAAAATTTTATCAAAGTTTGGTATTTTAAAACTTTAGAATGCAGTAGAACCTCCCTGTAAAGGACGCCTAATTGCAGAGCCAAAGTGTCCTTTAGTAAGAGGTGTCCTCTTACCGGGGAGTT
This sequence comes from Cordylochernes scorpioides, assembly GCA_030710605.1. Taxonomy (NCBI): domain Eukaryota; kingdom Metazoa; phylum Arthropoda; class Arachnida; order Pseudoscorpiones; family Chernetidae; genus Cordylochernes; species Cordylochernes scorpioides. The sequence continues at coordinate 33,733,848 of CP092880.1, read as the reverse complement.
GCTAAATTGTAAAATGGTAATTTTGCAAATGAAAACTGTCCTTTATGGAGAGGTGTCCGCTAGCGGGGAGTCCTCTAAAGGTAGGTTCTACTGTTTTTAATTATGTAATGCAACATTTTAAAAATGATGTCAAAAATCGCAATTATGATCTTTGTTTATACTAATAATTAGGTTAGTTTAGGCTGTTGTTTTAAATTTATCATTTTAAATGAAAAATTACATTATTCAACCTTATTTTATTTAATTATGTAATGCAGCATTATTTATTTTTACCTTAAAATATGGTATTATTAAACTTTAAAATATTTTTATTTATTTAGACATTGCAGGTTTAAAAAGTAGTGTGAAAATTGTACATTTTTTTTATTTATTTCAACACACAAAACGCGATATCCCGGCTTGGGATAATTGCATTGATTTACATTTTTAAACAGAAACAGTTATAAGCATATTATATAAGAAAAAAAAATAATTTAAAAATAAAAAAGAGAAACAATAATATATATTAGGAACCTGAACCTTTCAGGTTAGAAAGATAATCATAAATATATTTACAAAAATAGTTAAATCTGTGACAATTCTCTCTGCTATTTACAAATTGATATAGATTTACAACATTATTTACTGTCTGTTGTCTAGTGGTAAAGAAGAGTGGGCATTCCAGCAGTAGGTGTCTCGAGTCCTGAATTTCCTTGGCACAGTGACAGCTAGAGTCCTCAACCGCTCCAATTGTTGATAAAAATACCTTAAGAATTTTCATGGTTCGTTGTAAACTGGTTATTCAACACAACAACAACAAAAGCCTTTATTGAGGACCTCTCGTCCTATATAGGATTGGCCAGTTTACAGAGTAAGAGAAGAGAACTAAGAATACAGAGAGAAACCTATAAGTAGTAGGTATAGTATAGTATTTTCTACACTGTGACTATATACAACAGCAGCAACAAGCCTTTTACTGGAATCAAAGTCCCATACAGGATTCGTGTAAACTGGTTATTATAAAAATTGGAAAGGAAAAATGTTGGCTAAAAATTTCCCACTCTCTCCCCTCTAAAGATAACAAAAGAAAATCTTTTTATATTTTATGTTTGATTACAAAAGTTGCTAAATTGGGACATTGGAAGTTGAGCTGCCATGTTCATACCCCCTTCTCTTTCATAAGATAAAAGTGTATTCCCTGATTAGCAGAAGAAAGCAATTTGTCAGTGGTGTCATGGCAGCTTATTTTCTTACCTATACAGTAGAACCTCCCTGCAAAGCATTTTAATTATTTGATTTTTAAAAATTATTTAATTAAAGCCTCCTTTACAGAGAGGTGTCCTCTTATTGGAGAGCTACTAAATAGTAAAAATGGTAATTTTGAAAATGAAAACTCTCCTTTGTAGAGAGGTGTCCTCTAGTGCGAGTGTCCTCTCATTGAGGTTCTACTGTATCTTTAAGCTGAAAGTATTTTTGGATATTTTAAAAATAAAGAATAGATACAAGAAAATAAGACCTAATCCAAATAAATTAATAGTGTATGACATTTCAGTAACAACATTGTTACCGAAACATCACACACTATTAAAATATTTGGATTAGGTCTTATTTCCTTGTATCTATAATTCAAATTGTGCTTTATCAAAATAAATAGTATATAGTCTTTTTTAACCTCTTTAATTCAACACCCCAAGGGATCAGAACTTTCGGTTAAAGTTGGTTAAATGATTTCATTACAACATTCACTTTCTAGGAATAACTACATACAGTAAAACCCCACTAATACGAACCCTGTATATAGCGAACCTTCCCTTATAACGAACCTAAGGCGATTCCCAATTCCATTCCATTGAAAATACCATCGTTATAATGAACTTTGCGATTTTTAAAATAACGAACTACCCCTATAACGAACCTATTTTCGGTTCCAAAATAATAAAATCTAGTTAAAATACTATGCTTATAACGAACGTAAAACTGTAATTGCAATTTAAAAAATTTTAAAACAACAAAATTTTGAGCATGTTTCAGCTCGCGGATTGTGATTTCAAAACAATAAATTAAGCGCCATTGTTTGCTTTGATTTACATTCTATTTTTGCTGTATGTTGTATAAATTTTTACACATTATACTTTTTATTAAATATAATATCTTTGCATCCATTAAATTTGAAATAGAAAAAATGCAAATGGCTTCCAAAATAAAGAAAACAAAGGCATTCTAAAAACAAAAACGTTATTACTAAAGGAAAAAAAAAGGCCATTTCAAAACCTTTCGAAGTGAAACAACACAGTCAAAATTTCAGAACATGTTAAAATAATAAAAGATAAAATTGAAGGCTATTATAAAAAATTTTACAGAGAGGAATCAACCTAAACTTTTGCCGCGATTGTACGTGTTAGGGCTAAAAAACAAATGTCTAAACAGACCCGTGATGAAACAAAAATTATTTTTATGCTAATAACTATGGTGATTTTAAAGCTAGCAATGTTTTGCATGACAGGTTTAAAAAAAAAAAAAAAAATCTAGACTTAAGATGAATATGTGGAAACATGAAATGGAAGAAAAACACTAATTAACTTTATTTGAAAGGCGCAATGCTTGAAGAGTGCTTTGAAGCAACAAGGTTTTAGAGCCATTTTTACAAGTAAACATTGTATTATATAATGTGATAAAGATGTTTTAAAATCATTTTATATCTTTGAATATATATTTAATAAAACTTTGCCTAGGATTTGTCTTGATTTTTAAATTAGACATAGAGGTACATGTATGTTAATGATAAAAAGAACCATCATCAAATAATTTATTTTATTATTCAGTATTAATATAAGGAAATTGGTCAATTAAGAGAATTAAAACAAAGTGACCACTATTAAGAGGCAGCCTCTTCCAATGTGTATGGCTGTCCTTTAATTATGCAGTCTAAAAATTTTGAAAAGTAAAAAAAAAAAGCCAAACCGTGGCCAAATAATCCCATTTGGTTAAATAATTTGAATTGATATCTCATATTGAGACTTTTTTTTTTTTTTTTTTTAGAATTTTTAGAGATTAACTTTTAGTGATGGATAAAATTGCATCAACACAATTTTGAACAAAGAAAAATTACAAAACAGTCGAACCTCTCGATAAAGGACACCTAGTTGAAGAGCCAAAGTATCCTTTAGAGAGAAATGTCCTCTTGCCTGAGAGTTGCTATATAGTAAAAATGGTAATTTTGACGATGAAAACTGACCTTTGTAGAAAAATGCCCTTTAGCATAAGTGTCCTCTCATGGAGGTTCTACTGTACGATTTTAATCTAAGTGAAAAAACACAATGGGAGGAAAATGAATAAATTTAGAAAAGAAAGAAAAGGCTAAAAATAGTATTTAAAGAAATTTTATGGCTGTTTGCTTTTAGGCTAGAACCCTATCTGGGTGATCAATCTTCAAAAGGCATGCATGTCTTTCCTCATCTGTATGCTAGCTCAAATAGCATAACGTTACTCACTAAGACATCTCATTGTTTACACTAGTGACTAGTAACCATTTAAGTTAGGCCTAAATTGTCCAGAAAGAAACAAGAATTGTGCAAGATTTCTGCGCTGATATTTGCGGCACATTGTATCACTTTGAAGCAAGGTACGCATATGCTAACTATGGCCACTGTACCCACATGCCAGCAGAGTATTGTATTTTAAATAATAAATTTATATTTAAACAAAACTATCTAATTTTGAAATTTGGCCAAATTATCGAGTGTTAAATTATCGTTCGATCGAATTAATGTTGGTTATTTGATAGGCTGGAGGTCGGGACATGAAAACTGAGTCGAATTATTGTGTGTTGATTTAATGAGGTTATATATATATATATATATATATAATTCATATTCAGCTTTAATTTGTGTATTTTATAAAATACATTACACTGGCCATTAAAATTGCTACATCAAAAAGGCGACATGCTACAGATATGATTGCACAATAGAAAAATGCTGTGATATTCAAATGGTTAGATTTTCAATGCATTTATGCAAAATAGGCCCTGTAGTGATACCTACAAGAAGAATCAAGAAATGGGTGTTTAAAACCAAATTTGTGTATTTATGCTGAACCTATGAAAAAAATATATATATGAAAAAGGGTCGGGTGTTGATGTATTAAAAATAAAAATAAAAAGGCGAATATGGAAAATAGCTATTTTTGGTCAAAGCTTATTGAACTTAACAAGAAATAAATTTACATAAAGTAGAACCTCAATGAGAGGATACTTTCATTAGAAGACACATCTCTAGAAAGGATAGTTTTCTTTACCAAAATTACAATTTTTACTATTTACCAACTCTCTTTAAGAGACTGGCCCTGCTACTAGGTGCTCTTTAGAGAGAGGAGTTCTACTGTATTGTTAAATGATATACTTTCTGGGTCAAGTTGATCCGATGCTCGCTCTTGCCTAAGAATGAAAGGTTAATCACTTTATTTAGTCTTTTGGGGGTCGGTGGAAGGCTGGTTAAACCGTTTGGTTTTCGGCCACTAGGACCCGGGTTCGATTCCCGCATTGGACACTTTTTTCTGTTTAAAAAAAAAAAATGCTCCAATGGCCCCCAATTCTTGCAAAACTAACCCCACCAGCGAGTGCAAGTAACCAAACGGGGCTCTGGCACATTTGTAAGTGCAAAGTCGAACTGCTTTTCACATGTGTAGACATGTGGTGCGCTTACAGTAAAAAAAAGCAGTCGTTAACTACTCACCATGATTATCATGGCCTGTACCACGTGTACTAAGGATAAGCAAAAAAAAAAAAATTTGTCTTATATCCTGTAAGAGCTAACTCTAGTCAGCTGGCACTTCATTACTTTTCTTTTCCTGGAACAACATGGCACTAAGAGGATCCACTTTGGGAGATAGCAACAAATAATGAATATTTCTATAGAACCTGTTGAATAAAGGATGCTGGATGGGATCAGCATGAGCGGCACGGCTGCCGGACCTTCCTCCTCCCAGGTGCCGACCCCCAACCACCACGGAGACCCCCTGAAAGAAGAAAGGGAGGGCAAGGTACGGGAGATTGGAGGCCAGGCAGTATGGTCCCTCTCATCCTGCAAACCAGGTACAGTACTTCCCTTGTAGAGCACATTTATACTCCATGGTGGACTCTATATTATTAATGTAGTGCCTCTTTTATAACAGCAATGTTATTATAAAGTTTTAAGTCCCACTTTTTTAGCTGTGGTTATAATAACAACACATATATTATAATAATCTAAAATCTTGGTCCCAAGGGAGGTTCACCTGTGTGTGTATGTTAATATAATTAGGCTGGGTAGATATGTAAAGTAAACATAAAATAATAACGCGCTATAGATAAGAAATAAAACCATTATGCACAAATGTTTCTTTTGAAACCAAACTTCTACTTTCCTTACTACTCCTGACCTAAATACTTAGTTCATAGTTTGCTAAGTACCATAACCATTCTTCAGTGTTGCATATATAAACAGATTTGTTCAATACAGTATATAAGCTCTAAATGAGGTCTTGTGGATTAAATTGGCGAAACTGCTGGAAGGGTTCCCCACAGATGAACCAAGCTCTCCCAATATTTTTATTGCAGTACAAAAATTAAAAGTTTGTTCCATTTGGTTTTAAAAGAAGCACTCATGCTTCATGATTTTTATTATATATAAGGGGATGTAGATATAAAATTCACAATATTTAAAAGAAAATATAAATTACTAGTTAACCTGAAAAGTAAACTTACTAAAATTTTAATCTTGCTTCAAGTGTTCCCCATTAAAAAAAAAATTGAGATGCTCTCGTATGACATTTGTTGAAATGTTTCCCTTTAGATTACAATAAAACAGAGAGAGAGAGAGAGAGAAAAGAAGAACCAAGCACCAGCACATGATATGGCATTATTACAAAACAGCCAATAATGCACCAGCATATGACATGGGTGATTTCTCAATAGCTAATCATGCTTAAACACATGAAGACCTAAGCCTAAAGATTGATTCTCATGGATCATTGTCATCACATTTTAGATGGGTCTGCAGGCATGGAGTAAAAGTTAAAAACTAGAGTTGTACCTTCGCAAAAACTACATCACTTGGGACAGATGGTGCTATAACCATGTGTTGCATTGCCACTGTATCAGGGATGGCCAAATAAGAACGCAGGATCGGTAAGGATCTCTGTTTGACTCCTCTTTATTTACCTTTGTGCATTCATGGAGAACAAAGCAAGTGACATTAAGGGAGCATCATCCAACAGTCGGCGTCAACAACATGGAGGACGACTTTACTCCTGGCCATCAGTTGGGCTTCTTTTTTGTTGAATGCCTTGTCAGTTCCCCCTCAGCTATTCTTGGGGTGAACACATTTGGCCGAACTGACCCTGGTTGCCACCACAATGTTGTCAAATCTTTCTTTCTTTCATCATCATAACACCACTCTCTTCTTTAAAAAAATTGTTTGCCCCAAACAGGACAATTCTCCTCTCTAGTCTTCAGGAGGCTCTTTAAACTCCTGAATGTCTTGGATTACATGAGACTTGTCCGCTGTCTTAAAACGTAATGCCAGAATTAGCATCACACCTTGTTTGTTGCACCACATTCCAACTTTGGCCCTCATTCCACGCTCAGTCAGTGCTGACGCCATTGGCTCTTTTTGTTTTCGAGCGACTGGCATATCACAGGATGATGGTTAACCACATGATATCAACAATAGTTCACTACTTTCGATGATGTTGTCTGTGGCTTGGTAGCCATTTCCGTATCAGTGGAAAATTCTATAGGGCGCCCTCGTTGCTTCTGCTCACATAGTGTCTAATGATTTAGAAATTCTTGCAACTGATTCAACCTAATGAAAACCACATCCATAACATGGTCTATTTTGAGGGACTTCAAACATAAATTCTCTCAATGAATAATGCAATGAAAATTTAGTATTGAATTAGAATTGACTTTGAAGGCTTCATTCTAACTTAATTTTAATATACCTCCATGTTGCCCAACCATTGCTGTGGCACCATCAATTGTTTAGCCCGATAAGTATTTAAGTTGTTACAAAGTGTGATTCAATGTCGATGGAACTGCCTTTAACAAATCTCAGGACCTAGTTGTGTCCTTAAGATAAACCAGGGTTGCTAATTCAGTCTTTTTTAATGGACATTAACAATCTTGACAATTGGGCAGTATTTGTCATATCTTTCACTCAATGCTAGAGCATAAAATATACACCTATCCCCCGATTTACACGGTACTTTTTTTACACGTTTTCGCTTTTACACGGTTTTACAAATAAGTTTTTTTTTTTGTTTTGTTTTTATCGCACTATACTAAATGCTACTGTGATTGAACACATGCACTGTGTACACATCTCACGAGGAATCCCGAGCTTATGTGCTGACTACATATTTTAACCTGTCAATGCATTTTATTTTTATTTCTGTGTACACCTATCCCCCAATTTACCCGTTTTTCTCAGGAACGTATCTACCGTGTAAATCGGGGGATAGGTGTATACCCAAATGCATGTTTTCCAATGCCTTCCACATGCTTAGTGATAGTCTTATGAGAGAGACTTATTTTTGAGAAATCCTTCTTTTATGGACACCAAATTTCAGTGATGCTCTCTGCAAACATTCCTTAACTATTTCAATATCTGAATATGGTTTCACACACAATATTTTTACTAGAATTATGGCTACTGATAGTTAGCTTTTACATAGTATGTTGACTTTAAACACGTTCCAGTAAATATCTTTTGTTGTGCAGAATTTTGAGAAGTCATTTACTTGGTCTTTCCCTTGGAAATTTCCCTTACTTATTAATTTTTTTTTGCATGTTTAGTTTTGTATTGTCGTTTGATGTCGTATTCATAACATATTCATTAAATATCAAGAAAATGTGTGTTTTGTTTCAATTTCCATGAAAAATAGCATATAAGTGCAATTTGTTTATAACATCATAATTCTAAAGTCCCAAATTGTCTAAAGTCCAAAATGGTATGGGGTTATAACAACCCATATTCTTGGTTCCAAGTGATGTTATAATGAGGTTCAACTGTATAAGGATAATACTGTGTTAAATCACTTCCACACCTGCTTTTCCTGCAATCTTTACCTAGTGGCAGTCCCCCTCTGTCAATTTCCAGTCTATTACACTATTCCCCTTATATTACGCTAGTGTGGCCAGGTCTCCAGATTGGAAAGGTACATTGCTGTACATGTGAATTTTATTAAATATTTTCATCATAATTGCACTCTCTTATGATGAAAATTTATGCAAATTTTTATTATCACTTTTATAAATTATAATTTTTAAAAGTCCATAATTTTACTCAAATACCCTATCCAGAATTTTAAAAATGCTGACTATATAAGAAAATCAACTTAATAAAGTTGTTTGGAGATGGTGAGGGTTCACTACTGCTGAGGCATGCCTTTCAATTTTATAATTGCAGTACAAGTTCTGTAGAAATATGTTTAAAAGGAGCATTAAAAAATTATATCAATTTTCACTAATCGTATTGATAGGAAATTCATCTAATAGCTTTTTTGGGTATTGTTATTGATCCTTGAAGATCCTGATCTCTTGGGTAAAAAAATATTTAATTTATTAAAAGAAAATGGCATTTTTCAAAGACAAAAATATGGTTTCGGGCAATAAGCAATATGCGAGGGGCCTGAGAGTAATAATGGACTGTGTGGTGGCAGGGTTTGGGGTGGAGCAACTCCGGGACAACTGCCTGGAAACCTACTGGCAGTCTGACGGACCTCAACCCCACCTGGTGAACATCCAGTTCCGCAAGAAGACTACAGTGAAGGATGTGTGCATCTACGCAGACTACAAGCTGGATGAGAGCTACACCCCCAACCGTATCGCCATCCGGTGCGGCACCAACTTCAGTGACCTGAGAGACGTGGAGATGGTAGAACTCAATGAGCCCAGCGGCTGGGTGGTGATCCCACTGAAGGGTCCGGTACAGACCTTCCTAGTGCAGATCGCCGTGCTGTCCAACCACCAGAACGGCCGGGACACCCACATGCGTCAGATTAAGATCCATTCCCCAGTGGTCCAGACCTGCATGTCTGCCCTCAACCTACCACCTTTCACCAGCATTGAGATGTTATCTCTCAGTTCCATCCGATAACTTGCTCTCATTTATTGCTCTCCTCATTCAGTCCCTTATGGCAGCATCACTTTTGTTACTTGAGCTATTTCCCATTATTACTCCATGAGAGACTATTGCCTAAAAACAAAGTGGTCTTTTATCAGAGACTGTCATGTCAGGCAAAGTCATGAGTCTTTCATCATCGCTGATAACTTCCAGGAGAGATAAGGTTTATAGGTTATGGTCTCTCATGGGAGATTTTACTGTAGTAACTCATGTTATATTGGTATGCTTTCTTTGTCTTATATTATTAATTTTGTGCTTTAAATTTTTCACTTTTATGGTTATTTTTGCAAAGTTAAAAAGTTTTTAGAAAAATAAATATTATGGCTCTTGCGCAATGACTTTGTGATCTAAGCAAACTCGTGGGGCTGTTTGATGCATATAAATGGATATTCCCTGTTCATTACAACACAGAATACGGGTGTTTTCTAAACACTATGGAACATATTTAGTACAGTTGAAATTCTTTGATCACATTTTTGGTTAAAACTTTCTCCACTGCTGGTTACCAAGCTTAAACCTCCAGTCAAGTCAGCATGATACAATGATTATAAAATAACAAAATTTTACATTCTTGGTACTAAATATACATATATACTATATACTCTCTTTTTTTAAATATATACTTTAAAACTAGACAAATAGTCAATAAAAACATCACCCAAGGCTGACATTTTTCCCCAAAAAAATGCCTAAAAATATATCAAAAATTTGCTCAATATTTTCTTCTTGAAATGAATATCTTTATAATATTATATAAGAAATACTTTTTTAGGAAATTCACAGAAATACAAATTTAAAATCTGCAAAATATCAGTTGCCATCTAGAAATGGTATATGTGCCATTGAGAAATTTTGAAAAAAAAAAAAGTATATATTGCCACGTGGGGAAAATTAGGGAAGACAAAATTCAGGAGGAGACAGCAATTTATTTCAGGCAAGAACCAACTATGAGTGATAAACAAAATATAAGCAAAAGAGGAAGGTGTACAGAGTATAGAAAAATATAAACATAAAAAAAAAACAATACTCTGCTAAAATAATAAATGCTTTGTTACAATATTGCTTCAGGCAGCTAGAGAGGGTATGAACTGGATGACTCATACCTGCCATCATATGGGAATTTGGGTTGGAAAATGGTCACATTTCTTGTCACTGTGTTGAATCAGAATTTTCTAAATGGTGTGCCATTTTCAATAGCTGTTAGACAGTATAGTCAAAATTGTCAATATTTTGCTGAAACTATTATTTTAAAAATTAATAGAAATTTGTATAACCTTGATCATTGATAAAAAAATATTTTGAAGATTAAATTAATTGTGCCTAACACCCTGTTTTTATATTTGATATATGATAAAGCACAATTTGGATTATAGATTATAATAAAAGAAAACAAGACCTAATCCAATATTAGGTCTTGTTTTCTTTTATTATTTGATATATGTTACCTCTTTTAAAAACTTGAAAGAAAATCTAGGAGTTGATGAAATATCCGAATTAAAACTGCAGTCCAACCTCTCTCTCTCTAATTCCACTTTACCCCATGGGCTTCCAGTTGAGTTAGCTGGGATTGGATAAATATGGTTGTTGAATTCTAGAGGTTTGTTGTAAATGTAGAAATAGAGAGATATAAAAGAATGGGAGGAAAATTAAGAGAAGATGGTTGGGTAGTGATATCAAAAAATGACATATCCTGACAGCTCAAACAATGATCTGAGAACCTTTGAGCTGTCAGGATATGACAACTTTTTCATATAAATATATGATTGTACATTTTGAATTAATTTTTCACCTCCACCAAGATATGTACGTGCTAGCCAGAATTGCCCCTACTTAGAAATGAATGCCTAGAGTTAACAGTAATATGCCCAAACCTAACTGATACCTCATTTTTCCCCTAGTTTATCAATATTTGTTTACTATTTCTTCATTTAAAAAAATTTTGTCCCTCTCTCTCAATTTTTGAATGAAAAAAGTTTTTTTTTTTTCAAGATCTACAGGATTATATAAAAACCAAATTGCTTTAAGACCAAGAATTTATAGTCCTAAATAGTATGATAACTAATGAGGATCTTAGTGAAGAGAATTCCTATTCCCTTAACTTTCACATCTTAAAGAACTAACTCTACATTTTTAAATATCTGTTTCTTTGTTATTCTCTGAACCCAAATTATATGAAATTACCCCCTTTATGTATATAATACAAAATAATATTATATAGAAAAGAATCTGAAGACCAAGTAAGTAAGTAATAATATATATATATATGAAGTTTCAGTGAGAACCTTGTTAGCATTTTCAGACAAAAAGAACAGAGATTTTAAATGAAGATGGTAACACAAGGCTGTTATTGAAAGGTAATTATTAGGATTTTTTACCTCGTGATAATATTTGCTTTTTATTTACAAATGGCTCTAATACCTTGTTGCTTCAAAGCACTCTTCAAGCATTGCACCTTTCAAATAAAGTTAATTAGTGTTTTTCTTCCATTTCATGTTTCCACATATTCATCTTAAGTCTAGATTTCTTTTTTTTTTTAACTTGTCATGCAAAAAAATCCTGGCTTTAAAATCACCATAATTCATGGCATAAAAATAATTATGAAAAAGGCATCTCCTTATTGTGCAACTGAAAGTTGCTGATGGCTTGCGCCATCTATCGGAATAAATATCGACTATTCTCGTTGATTTTTAATTATTCCAGAGATGGCCAAATACCCATTCTTGATTAATCAAGTAAAGCTAACCACGGATGTGTTTCGGGCTGTTGGCCCTCATCAGCGTGGTGCAGGCTGTACCTCAACGACCAAAAAACTTGTCATTTAGGCATCCTGAAAAAATAAAGGAACGGGTAGTTAAGGTCAGAATTGCGCGAAAACGCGACAGAATGTGAAAAAATAGCACAAATGTGATATTGTACTTAACTACCCGTTCCATGATTTTTCAGGATGCCTGAATGACCAGTTTTTTGGTCGTTGAGGTACAGCTTGCACCACACTGATGGGGCCAACAGCCCGAAACATGTCCGTGGTTAGCTTTTCTTGATTAATCAAGAATGGGTATTTGGCCAATTCTGGAATAATTAAAAATCAACGAGAATAGTTGATATTTATTCCGATAGATGGCGCAAGCCATCAGCAACTTTCAGTTGCACGATAAGGAGATGCCTTTTTCATAATTTATGCACCTTATCCCAGTACACTATCACATTTGTACTATTTTTTCATAAAAATAATTGTTTCATCACTGTCTTGTTTATTTGGACATTTGTTTTTTACCCCTAATATGATTGCAGCAAAAGTTGAGGTTGATTCCTCTTTGTAAAAATTTTTATAATAGCCTTCTATTTTATCTTTTATATATAATATAAAAGTGATATTTTCTTATTTTAACATGTTCTGAAATTTTGCCTATGTTGTTTCACTTTGAAAAGTTTTGAAATGGCCTTTTTTTTTTCCTTTAGTAATAACGTTTTTGTTTTTAGAATGCCTTTGTTTTCTTTATTTTGGAAACCATTTGCATTTTTTATATTTCAAATTTGATGGATGCAAAGATATTCTATTTACTAAAATGTATAATGTGTAAAAATTTATACAACATACAGCAAAAATAGAATGTAAAACAAAACGAACAATACCGCTAAATTTATTGTTTTGAATTCGCGATCCATGAGCTGAAACAAGCTCAAAATTTTGTTGCTTCAATTTTTTTTTAAATTACAATTTCAAGTTCGTTATAAGCATAGTTTTTTAAGTAGATTTTATTACTTTGGAACTGAAAATAAGTTTGTTATAGGGGTAGTTTGTTATTTAAAAAGTCGCAAAGTTCATTATAACATTGGTATTTTGAATGGAATGGAATTGGGAATCACCTTAGGTTCATTATAAGGGAAGGTTTGCTATTTCCAGGGTTCGTATTAGCGAGATTTTACTGTATAATGTAAACTTTCCATAGGATAGTATACATCTACCAAGAGGGACATTTCTCTCTCTTAAAATATACTAAAAATGTATTTTGTATACAATACCTGTGCTGGTATTGTTAAAATAAGGTGCCACAACTCTGGCTTTGGCTAATGGCTATTTGGTCTGAATTTGTGTGCATGTGCCAAAGATAGTGTTGTGTGGCACCACCTTTGCATTCTGCACTAGGGTAATAAACAAATTCATTGTGTAAATGCATTTTTAAAGGGAGAGGTGTTCTTTTTGTTACATAAACTATATTGATGGAAATATATATATACATATACTCTTTTTTTTCTTTGATGTGTGTCTCAATATTTTGGCTTTAATATGCAAATTTTATGTATGTGCATGGTGGATATATGTAAAATGTTCTTTTTAAAAATATTTAGTTTTTTTCAAGATTATAGATTTTATTATTTGAAATTATATATCATTTTGTATTATTATACCAAAGTGTTTTGAATGATTAAAATATAAAAATCATGTTATGCAATGTGTTTTTTATTGCCTTCTCATTTTTTAATCCATCACATTTCCCTAAAAATTGATTTCTAGATTGAAGGTGAGGAAAGTTTACAATATTTAGTTTATTAAAACAGGAAGTAGGTAAACAGCGTGGTAAGTTTCTTTATTGGGAACTACGAGCTTTCGGACATCAGCTGCCCTTCATCAGGTACAATGCGTGATTGGAAAGAGTGAACCAATATATACATGCAGTGAATTAGCATAAAAGAAAGCTAACTAACATCTATTTAAAATAATTAAGAAATTTACATATGGAACTAAAGATAAAAGTACAAAATTTCTAAAAAATATGAAATTTCTAAAAAATAGACTAAAAATCTGTATATGACGAATTGAAGGTAAAACACGGGAAAAAAAAAAAAAAAAGGATGGGAAGACAAGAAAAGCGTAGGTATCTAGGCACAATGAGGGAAAGAAGCAAAATAAGATGTCAGTGGCCAAGTTTAGAAAAAGCAGTATATTGAGGGGGGAGATCTATTTTTCTATTAAAACTAGGGATGGAGTTGGACACGAGTTATTTAGTTTATATTTTAACTCCACCTTTGCTGATCCCAAGCCTGGATGAAAAAGGAGGAGGGAAGCAGTAACAAGCTTGCTAAAATGCCTAGGCTCAGCTGGCCCAGCTGATAGTACCCTGTAAGGGCTCCTGATCTAGGGATACAGGATGAGCAGTGTACTCCATATTAGGAGCGGCTGCACATGGCGTCAGTTCCTCATGTCAGAGACAGCCATTTCTTTTGGAGCTAAGTCTGCCTGCCGCTGAGTAGTGCTCCCAGTCTTAATGACAAAGGCAGACACATCCTACTTCACCCAGTCATGATGGTTGTCAAGAGAAAAGAAAGAAGTTATATTTTATCATTTTGAAATTCAAATTCTTTCACACATTTTATATAAAGTAGAACCTCTGCGAAGGACACGCACACTACTGCTTAAAGACATTTCTCTGTAAATAAATTTTTCAACATCAAAATTACAATTTTTACTTATTAGTGACTCTGGTAAAAGAACACTTCTCCATAAAGACACTTTTCTCTGCAACTAGGTGTCCTTCACAGAGAGGTCCTACTGTATATATATTTTGCATGTTCAAATTCTTCTTTTCAAAATTTCTTCATCTGTAGTACAGCAGAACCTTCCTGTAAAGAACACCTAATTTGCAAAGCCAAAGTGTCCTTTAGGGAGAGGTGTCCTCTTACCAGAGAGTTGCTAAATACAGTCGAACCTCTTTAATTCAACACCCCAAGGGATCAGAGCTTTCGGTTGAATTAAAAGAAGTGTTGAATTAAAGTTATTCAGATGATTAGCTAATCATCTAACTTGCTAAAATAATATTTTTTAAAAATAGATTTGTAATATAAATTAATGATATTAATTGAAACCATTGTGTGTACTTTTTTATATTTATTTTTTTATTTTCATGATTAACTTTTAGTATCAGGGACAAAATGGCATTAACCCTTAACTGGATGGGTTGGGTAGATTCCGCCCATGCATAAACTTAATATAGGAAAAATATTTTTTTTTTGTTTACTGAAAGCTACCAGCTTTCATGTATTCTAATTTTACATTGATACAAACAATTTCCATCCATCATTTAAAAATATCAATTTTGGGAGGGGGGTTAAATTTGCATGTGGGGGCGGATTCCGCCCAGCCTGTCCAGAAGCGTGAGAATTTTTCCTGTCAGTGTTAGCTTGTGGCTCATACTTGAGTCTATCTTATGCTATTTTTAGCTTCCTTTTTATAAAATAACACTTCTTTCTTTGGATATGTAGAATTATCAATCAAGTCAACAGAGAACTATCCCTGCCAACCCAAAATATATATAAGTTTTAGATATTAGTCGACCACTTTGGAAGAGTAATAGAAATATTACAGCAGACAATTGGTTCACTTCAGTAGAATTAGTTAATAAGTTGAAAGTACATGGCTTTACATATTTATTTAGAAAGGATGAGAAAGAACAAACTTCAGATTCCACCAATTTCAACCGCACCTTAATAGAGAATCAGGAACATGTATTTTTGGTTTCACTGGAACAACTGCTTTAGTCTCCATGTTCCCAAAAAAAGAAAGTCGGTAATAAGATTGATAAAAGAATAAAAAAAGAAAGGAGTAATTTATTGTTGTTCTTGGAAGAGCATTGACTGATGAACACCTGGCCACACATAATCTCAATTCTCTCCCGCTGGAATTACAGACAACAATTCAAGAAGAATGATGGTTCAAGTACCTCAAGGGAATCTATCTTGCCACAACAATCTGATACTCCAAAAAGGTGCTACAAATGTCCATCAAAAAGTGCGGGAAAAATAAAACCCCTTTGCTCTTTATGTCAACTAAGCGTTTGCAAAAGTATTTCTTAATAATTCGTTAAAACTGTAAATAAATTATATTCAGAATTTTAAAAAGTCAAAATCTGTTTATTAACATTTGTATTCATTAAATATTTTTTAAATATTGATTTCAATCATTATTCAGCGCTTATTTCATAAATTTACATAAGTGGGTTGAATCTACCCAATCCATCCAGTTACGTAAGAAAAATCCACCAGTCCAGTTAAGGGTTAATACATATTTTTGAAACATAAATAATCACAAATAATATTTTATTCTAATTGAAGAATATAGCAGTTGAAAGTAAATAAATATGGAAAATAAAAAGAAAATTTAAAAATATTATTTAAAAAGAATGAAGATGATTTTGTTTAAATATTTTATAATAACAAGGAAATGGAATATTGAAATAAAATGTTATCATAATCATTATGGCTACATTTTATAAGAATTATTTATTTAAAAGCAAATTATTTGTAAATTAAAAAAAAAAAACTAAAAAATTTCAATGCTGAAATTTAAAAAGAAAATAATATTATTAATTAGCGTACAATATGCCTAAATTTCCGCGTAAAAAAAAAAATGATAATAATAACACTCGTGACATTGCGCAATGGCACTTCAAAGTGAAACTTTAACTAACAGAAACCAAAAGTGCGCAGGTGCGATCCTATCGGCGCCCGCCGATCGTCGCCGCTTGCCGCCGCTGTAATACCTTTTTAGCAGTAAAGTTGTATGTAAAAAAACATTCAACTGTCGAAATTCGAATTTTAAAATGGTCGAACTATCGGAAGTGTCGTATTATCGATATTGTCGAATTACGGTTTGTTATTTGATAGGCCGGAGGTCGGTCGGGACATCAGAATATGGTCCAATTATCGCCGTGTCGAATTAACGAGGTTATACTGTAGTAAACATGGTAATTTTGCAAAGGAAAACAGTCTTTTATAGAGAGGTATCCTCCAGCGTGAGTGTCCTCTCATGGAGGTTCTACTGTATTACAATTATTTGAGCTTTGAGTCTTTTTTTTTTCTTTAAAATAATTCATATTTTTCAATAAATCTCTTTTAATTACCCTTCCCATTGCCCATATTTTATACCGGTGGCAAGACTTTGTCAACATTCCTATCACCATCGGCTGGCCGTTCCCTTGACATTACAGTACAGCTGGCCCTGCATGCTCTTCCCCTTCTGGCCTCTACCTTGAGAGACCTGCATCGCATATGGTTCTAGCGACCTGACATTGACCCACTGCTACTGGCCCTGCAGCTCATCAGGCCCCTCATGATCTGACGTGGAAAGTTTGTGGCGTCGCTGGTGGTAGCTTGCTCCATGGGACGGATTGGAGCATCCCTGAGAGATGACATCTTCTCAAGGATCTGTGCCTGGTGGAGGAGAGCATTGTTGACTGTTTCTGACAGTGGCTGTTGCAATGGTTCTGCCTACAGTACCGACATGGTGAAGTTGGCAGGCTGGTTGCACCATTGAAAGACTCAGTTTGAAACCTCGGGGTGTTGGTGTAGGGTCTTGAGATATAAAGTGGACCATTGGTCGCTTGGCGTGTCATGGGCTCTATAGATCCCCAAATTCTTGCTATCCTTTTATACCACTCAGTTACGGAGGTTGGCAGCACGATCCTTACCAACCATTTGTCAGCGAAGGGTAACCTTTCTGTCAAGGTTTCCAATATAGCTTCCTGGGTCAGGCCCAATTGGGGTCCCATGGCAGTCTTGGTGCGGTAGTATTCTTCTAGGGACTGACCTTGTAGGCACAGGGTGAAGTATTTTGTGTAGGTGGCTTCACTGGTTGAGGGGGTAAAGGTCCAGCAATGTTTGTCTCGTCTGGAAGTAGTACAGGGTGCCCAGTCTAAGCTGGCAGAAGTATTGCAAGGGTTGTTGGACCAGGAACAGTGGTAGTCTGTCCAGTTTCTTGGACGTGAACAGTCCAGCTCGGTCTGCTTGGTTGTCATACATCTTGAAAAAGCTTTGAGCTGGATACATACTGTAGTATTGGGACACCTCTTAGTCTCGATGGGCCTTTGTACAGAGGTTTTCCAAGGCAATTGTGAGCCAGGTCCTCCAGAGTGATTAGCGCCGAGGGGAGTCTCGTCGACCTGGTCTACCTCTGATGGGGTCTTGTCCTTGTTCATCCTGGTGGCTAAAAGTTGTCCTGTGGTGATTTGTGAAGCAATCGTGATAGTTGCGTGATAAGAGCACACAGAAGACAGGATTCAGAGGCAAAAACCTATGAGGAGTAGATCGAGAGGGAAGAGCTAAGATCCTAGGAATAACTGGTGTCGAGACTACCTCGGGGCGAACTGTTCCTTGATCATCACATCCAGCTGCTTTGAGTAAGAAGATAAACCCCCCCGGGGGGGGGGGGGGGGGGTGGCCAACCCAATTTCTTGATAAATCAAGAAAATCCATCTACGAACGCGTTTCGCGCTGTTGGCGCTCGTCAACGTAGAGTAGGCTGTACCACTGCGACCAAAAAGATTTTTGGTCCCCAGAGGCTTCTTGAGAAACCAAGAAATGGGTATTTAAGGCCAAACTTACTTAAATACCCTTAACACATGAAAAAAAATAATAGAAAAAATAAATATATGTAATATTGTTGCAAATGATCCTTTCAACTGTATGGATAAACTGGCAGTCGTGCACGCGAGGCGAGTGTTGATGTTCTTCCCACACGTGGACAACAAGAAGCAGAGGCAGGGCTAGATGCTAGCACCGAGAGTGATCGAGGACAGCCCACGGGACAGAGGTAGAGGCCATGACACAAACTGGGATGCCCATCACCGAGACATGGAGAGAGAGAGAGACAGCAGCGGTCTGTCGATGGACACCCTGTAGAATATACTGCTGCTGACCCCCTGCTAAAAACCGGTCCTGTTTACAGGGGTCGTCTATAAAAAGCCCCTGGAGGGGTCGCCATCTGGGCGTCCGCTATTTTCTCCTCTGTCCCCAGCTGACCGACCACTCTTTGGCCTTTTATTTTGACGTTCTTCATTTTTTAGTTTAAATACAAATAAGAGTGTACAGGTTATAGTAATAAAGATATAGCATATATACACAATATATGTGAGCAATAGTTACCCAGAAATTATTTGAAAAGTAAAACTTGAATCAGGTAAAAAGTTTCTTTTTATTTATATTTGCTAGCTTTCGAGCAAATTAACTGCTCTTCAACGGGCTGATGTTTCAACATCAGCCCGTTGAAGAGCAGTTAATTTGCTCGAAAGCTAGCAAATATAAATAAAAAGAAACTTTTTACCTGATTCAAGTTTTACTTTTCAAATACACAATATATAAATAAATATACACAATATGGGTTGGTAGCAAATAGGAACAGTGTACATTTTAATAGAAGGGTATGATCTTATAAAGTATCGGCTCTAACTAATTGGAAGATATGTGAAATATACTAAAAGTGTCATTATTATACAGTTTAAACTATATATATAAATCTCATGTGAGCAAGTCAGGATATGCCTATTTTTAATATATTTATATGTATGTTGTAATCCCCCCTCCAAGAAAGTCGCCGTGTGAATGAGCTGTGCAATCGTAGTCGTGGGCCGAGAGTGGGGAGGTACTTCCTGTACATGCAAAAGGCAGGGCTAGATGTTAGCGCCGAGCGGGTCGAAGACAGCCCACGGAACAAAGGTAGAAGTCATGGGCGCATACCGGGACATCAATCGCGGGTAGGGCCAAGGCCCTGGTGGAGAAGCGGTGGGGAACGAGAGCGACCTGTGTAGAATAAACGCACGGTATGACTAATCTTGAGCTGACCCCGGGGCGTACGGTTTTTATTGCCTGAAAACCACCTGAGGGGGGGGGGGGGGTGCAGCCTGGATTCAGTAGATGCGGTTTGATGGTCGGTGGCGCCGCTAACTAAATAACTTAATCAAATAAATGAACTATACTAACAGTGTTATATTACAATTCAAAATATACTGCATATATATAAACATGCATATATATATATATATATATATGTAGTAAACCCGATGTGGAATGTGCTGGGTGCAGTCGTGGTAGTGTGTGCGTGATGGGATTTTCCGCACTGGGACAACAAGAGACAGAGGCAGGTCTAGGTGGTAACTTCAAGAGGAAGAGGTAGACCACGGACGAAGACAGCGGACCCGGACGCCACGGATGCCCTACATCGCGGATAGGGGTGAGGGATCCGACCGACTGTAACGGGGTCGCTCTGAAAACAACTATCTATCTGACTAACTCTCCAACCATCTGACTGACGAAACTTTCCAACGACCCCTATATATAGTAACTCTCAGCCGTCTACCCTGGCCTTGAATCTCATTGGCTGCTGGTCAAGCTGTTTGTTTGCTCAGGCGTAACGGCGCGCCTCGGTGTCTAGCCTTTCATCTTAGGTTTTGGTTTCGATGGATTGATTTTGGTTTCTATAGTCTGACCTTGGCCGGCCACCGGGTCTACCTCCCTCTTTGCTTTATTTGATATCCATCTTACAAGGTTGATACATAGTTTTATAGAGATGGGATTACAATAAACATCAAAAATATACTACAGAATGTGTCCCCGGTGATGAAGGTTTGGTTGGGGGAATGACATGTAATGAATGATAACCTAACAAACCTATTATATAAAAAAAAGAAATAATTTGCATACAAATTAGTTAAAATTATTAAAAGTTACAAGTTAACAGAGAAAGATGTAATTGTGGTGTATCAATGAAATATAAAACAAGGTTATAAAAATAAAAAGGCACAAAATGAATGATAAAAGATTAAGGGGAAGTATATAATGCAAAATGGTAAATATGGTAAAATGATTCGTACAAGTAAAAATATCTTATTGCATAAAATATGAGCGGAGAAAAAGTTAGTTTATTGGTTGAACATATAATGTGACGCTAAGGTTGGAAAAGGGAAAGCGGGTATCTGAGCATGTTTCTGCAAAGTTGTATCCCAAGCATTCTGCAATGCAATGCGAACTTGTTTAAGTGAGGCATTGTTTTCATTAACAGAAGGCACAAGATATTCCGTCTGCATCATTAGCTCAGATAGTGAAAAGAAGTGGGAAGATTGATGGGGTAAGAGGGAGAGGTAGAGGTAAGAGGGATTCCTGTTGTCCATAATGATTGTGCCCGGTTGAATGATGAAAAAAAAATTGAAAAGTTGAAAAATGGTGAATTGAAATGATGAGTCGGGCGATGAGAAAAAAAATTTAAAAAAATCACGCTGGATATCCTGAACTCATTATGGGGAATTCGTATAACGAGGAAGGATTGTTCCAGTCGGATTAATCAATGAAAAAAAAAATAAATATGTTTGGCGAACTGGAATCCCTTGGAAGGTTGGAGGTCTGAAGGATGCGGAAAAGGAGAGGTGGGTGCAAGAGCTTTATTGCTGTCAAATTTGATTGTGTCCGGCTTGTATGATGAAAAAAAAAAAGTTGAAAGATGAAAAAAAAAATGATGAGCCGGACGATGAGAGAAAAAAAAATAAAAATCTAACTAGGTCTCCTGAGCTCACTGTTGGGAAATGAACAGCAAGGAAGGGTCTTCTAGTTAGGTTAATCAATAAAAAAAAAGAAAATGACTGACGAACAATAAACTCTTGATGGCTGTGAAAGGTTGGGAGGAAAGGTTCATGGGATAGAGTTAGAGGCTGTAAGGGAAGCGTCAAAAAAAAACATTTTGAAAATCTATTAACAAAGATAAAATGATAAATGTTTTATCTGTTAAGAAATATTAAAAATATTGTTAGGTGTAGGTTTTTTAAAATGGTGCCTAAAAATAGTTGAAGTTGTAATGAGAAAAAGAGAAAGAAAAAAAAATTAAAGGTAATAATATAAAAAGGGTTGATTGGTAATTGAAGACATTAATAAACAAAATGATATCGATTAATAGTGAAATGTCTTATCCACATCGGTAAGAAAAAAAAAAGTCCAATACCACAAAACTGGGTAAATTGTAAGTCTATTTACAATGAAAGAAAAGTCAAAAGAAAACAAAAATATTCGTTCCTGAAAAAAAGGAACATTTTTACACACAGTGTTTAGTTGTAGGTGTAGGATTATTGATGTCCTTCTAGTTTGGTCTACGGAGAGGCAATGTGGCCCTATGTCGCTTTGGTCCGGTCTGAGAAGTTGGTCTTTTTTTATTCCTAACGAGAGCCGGTAATGTAATGCATGTTCGTAATAAAGTATACCCAAGCCCTATAATTGAATGCTTGACAGACACTAGTGTTGAAGATTGGAATATTGTCATGGCGATGGGAATTAAAATTGATGTGAACAATCTAGAAAAGTGTGAGATAAAAATGTGTGTTTTAACAGGTGATACTCAGGTGGTGCGAGAAAATCGAGCTTGTACAGCCTTGTTTAGGAGGTTTATAAAAATTATAAAATAATGAATTTACGAATTTTTTCAAGAGAAAAGGTTATGGCATGGGTACAAAATTCGGTAGTTTCGTAATTAACAATATAACACAGGCAGGAATGAAATGCAATGGGATATGGAAATTTTATGGTATGATATTTAGTTTTCGCATTTTACATTTGTATTTGTTTTGGTAATTGTGGGAAATAGGGGAGGCACATTTTGAGATGGGATAATTTAAAATTGATATTTATAAAAATACAAATCTAGGACTATTTTAAAACTTTAAAAATTGAGAAATATCAATTTGAATTGTAATAGGTCAAGTAAAATAAAGAGCGTAATAAATTTAATTATTAAAACTATGGCTATAAAAGGTATTAAAAAAAAAAACACACAAATAAGTTTAGAAAATATGATTCGAGTAATTAAAATACAATATGATTTTTTATGTAAAATTGAAATTAATGAATTTAAATTTAAAAGTTGCGTAAAAAAAGTAAAAATTGGTAAATGAGTGTGTACAAGGTTTAAAATTTGAATTGAAATGCTATAAAAATGGTAAAATGATGAACTTGACGGATTTATAAAAATAATGTTATTGCTATTAAAATGGTATCGAATAATTAATTCAGAGCAAACGGAGATAGTGTTACATTAAATAGTTCTGTAGAGAAAATTCTCCTACCAGATGGATGTCTTGAATGGGGCTTGTGGAGTGGGCTGCGATGAGGCTTGGTGGTCACTTTTTGCGATGGTTGCCATGGGACATCGTCGATGTTGGTTGGCGGGGCAATGCCAGGATTTCCCGATGAGTCTTGTCTGCCTGTTCGAGCTGATGGAGGAAGATGCTCGCGGCGCAGGAGATGTTGATGGGGGCGATGGTGACCTCCTCGGTGCGAGGCGCAGCAAGTCCTCGCATGGCGTCTTTTAGGCGGCTTACTCGGTCTTCGCAGTGGTGTTGCATGTTGGTGAGGGCATCCGCGAAGTACTCGTTTCCGGCCTCGTCATCCTCTGCATGTCGTTGTCCTCAGTCATCCTGTCGACTTTAAACGGGTTCTGTAGTAAACCCGATGTGGAATGTGCTGGGTGCAGTCGTGGTAGTGTGTGCGTGATGGGATTTTCCGCACTGGGACAACAAGAGACAGAGGCAGGTCTAGGTGGTAACTTCAAGAGGAAGAGGTAGACCACGGACGAAGACAGCGGACCCGGACGCCACGGATGCCCTACATCGCGGATAGGGGTGAGGGATCCGACCGACTGTAACGGGGTCGCTCTGAAAACAACTATCTATCTGACTAACTCTCCAACCATCTGACTGACGAAACTTTCCAACGACCCCTATATATAGTAACTCTCAGCCGTCTACCCTGGCCTTGAATCTCATTGGCTGCTGGTCAAGCTGTTTGTTTGCTCAGGCGTAACGGCGCGCCTCGGTGTCTAGCCTTTCATCTTAGGTTTTGGTTTCGATGGATTGATTTTGGTTTCTATAGTCTGACCTTGGCCGGCCACCGGGTCTACCTCCCTCTTTGCTTTATTTGATATCCATCTTACAAGGTTGATACATAGTTTTATAGAGATGGGATTACAATAAACATCAAAAATATACTACATATATATAAAAATAAATAGTTGTATAGTTTTATAGTTAAGTATTTTATTAAAATTATCTTCATTATTTTGATTATTTAATTTCAAATTATAAAATTTGTAAAATGTTATTATTTAGTATAGATAGAGAGAAAAAAAATCCTTTACTTCTAAACATCATCTAGTTAATTATATATTTATAATTAATAACAATAAAAATTTAACAACGTAACGTCTTTTGTATCGGCTTTTACACGTCATTTAGACATACTCTAATCCTATATATAGAATAATAGAAGTGAGAATATATATGATAGTTAGAAAAAAGAGAGAAAGACAGAACCATGCACTTTTGTTCAAACTAATAATAAGAAGACAAAAAGTTTTGTAAAGAAGGTAGTTAAGATTGTTAGTATATATATATATATTTTTATAATTTTATATTTTATCCTTTTTTTTTTTTAAATGATTTTTTAAATTTTTTTATTTTAAAATATGAATATAAATAGTTGTATTTAGTAATATATCTATATTATTAATTAACTTTTGTTATAAGTTTGGTTATTATGTTTTGAAACCCTAATGGTAGACCAGACATATACAAAAAAAAATAAAATTGGAGTAATTATTGAAAAAAGAGATCTGCTGAACCGGGACTTCTCAAATAGAAATTCAGCGGCGTTTCATCCCTTCTCTATTACGTCATAGATCTCTTTTCAACCGTATTTTATGTGTTAATATAAAGTTAATTCAGTGAAACATTTATATGAACAGATATAACAAATTCCATTAACAAGTTCCAACCGTGACCTACCTTGCCCGCGGCGTCTTCAACTGTAAACATCTATTTCTGGATGACACATGTTGTGGGGGGGGTGGGGGACTAAATTAGACCATTTGTTTTGAAGTTTTAGAACAAAAAGATATTCAAAGAAGAGAGAAAAGTTAGTTAATGGAAGAAAACATTGAAAACATTTGACTTTGAGGACCTATATTCTAAAATAAATTTAAGAGATCTAAATAATAAAATAACCAATTTATTTAACGAAATCATCAATGACAAAACTTTCCACATTAAAATTATTCATAACAGATATAAAACAATCAAATTAGATCTTAAAACAGCAAAAACCCTACTGGAAACATTTTTAAATTTTAACTATATAGAATTTAAAAATAAAATATATATTCAATCAGAAGGCGTTCCCATGGGAACATCTTCTAGTCCTTTATTAGCAAATTTAATATTATTCTGGTACGAAAGAGAATACTTTCTACAAAATAATGTTAACTGGCAAATGTTCCGTTATGTAGATGACATTATAATATTTAATAATCCACAGTTCAAAAACTTAATACCTAAAATTTATCCTAAATACTTGAAACTTAAGAACAATGAAAAAATTTATAGAAACAAAAAAGTTAACTTTTTAGACCTAAATATAGACCTTACAAACAATGCTATTAAAATTTATAATAAAAAAAGTAATTATAATTTCAATATTATAAAATACTGTAATATGAATTCTAATATATCATTAAATTGTTGTAAAGGTATATACTTTGGACAGTTTCTAAGATTTTATAGAATAAATAATATATTAGAAAATTTCATAGAAGATGTTAAAAATTTAAACATGGAATTTATTAAAAACAAATTTAGTATCAGACAAGTAAAATATTTCAACAGTATATCTATTATAAAATACTTTAAAAAAATAAATGGAAATATCCATTTATTAAATCAACTTTCTATAATTTCTCTCAATAATAAATAATACAAATTTATATTCTTTAACAATTAGTTAAACTTAAATTAAATAGCTGATTTGAAGATTTTTTCACAAGATGTTTAAAGTAATATTGTATAAAATTCATTTTGTTTAATCTCCAATTTCTGGGGAGGAAAATGGAAATTAAATAAAAGTGAATTTTCACATTTAATAGCTTTATTAAACTCTAATAATTTGCCTTTTTAAAGGAATATTGAAAGATGAATAAGTGTTTAATCAGTTATTTTAATATAACTAGCTGTAAAGATTATAAAGTTTGGTTTTCTTCCATTAACTAACTTTTCTCTCTTCTTTGAATATCTTTTTGTTCTAAAACTTCAAAACAAATGGTCTAATTTAGTCCCCCACCCCCCCCCCCCACAACATGTGTCATCCAGAAATAGATGTTTACAGTTGAAGACGCCGCGGGCAAGGTAGGTCACGGTTGGAACTTGTTAATGGAATTTGTTATATCTGTTCATATAAATGTTTCACTGAATTAACTTTATATTAACACATAAAATACGGTTGAAAAGAGATCTATGACGTAATAGAGAAGGGATGAAACGCCGCTGAATTTCTATTTGAGAAGTCCCGGTTCAGCAGATCTCTTTTTTCAATAATTACTCCAATTTTAATTTTTTTTGTATATGTCTGGTCTACCATTAGGGTTTCAAAACATAATAACCAAACTTATAACAAAAGTTAATTAATAATATAGATATATTACTAAATACAACTATTTATATTCATATTTTGAAATAAAAAAAATTAAAAAATCATCTAAAAAAAAAAAAAAGGATAAAATATAAAATTATAAAAATATATATATATATATACTAACAACCTTATCTACCTTCTTTACAAAACTTTTTGTTTTCTTATTATTAGTTTGATTAAAAGTGCATGGTTCTGTCTTTCTCTCTTTTTTCTAACTATCATATATATTCTCACTTCTATTATTCTATATATAGGATTAGAGTATGTCTAAATGACGTGTAAAAGCCGATACAAAAGACGTTACGTTGTTAAATTTTTATTGTTATTAATTATAAATATATAATTAACTAGATGGTGTTTAGAAGTAAAGGATTTTTTTTTCTCTCTATCTATACTAAATAATAACATTTTACAAATTTTATAATTTGAAATTAAATAATCAAAATAATGAAGATAATTTTAATAAAATACTTAACTATAAAACTATACAACTATTTATTTTTATAACTAATTTAGATTTAGCTTGCTAATCTAACCAAATCTACTTGATATGATTTATCATTATTATCAGTTTGCTCATTAAGCTTTAAATGTAGAATCACTGTTATATTTTTATTATATAGTTTTTACACTATATTAATTCATATGAGCTTGCTCTATGATATATTTTTATATATAATATAAAATACAAATTTAATTATATATTAGATATTCTAATATAAATAAAACTCCATACAGATTATAATTATCTTTTATTGTTTGATTATGAAAAAGTAAATTATAAAAGTAATTTTAGAAAAAATTGCAACATCTTCGTACACATTTATTTTTAGCAAATCTTTATTGTCTTAATAAAGTCTGATACAGCCTTTTATTGTTTATTTTCGGAACGCCAAAAAGTGACAAAAACAAATCAAAAAGGGATGATGATAACCTGCGTCTTGCAGATTAACATTTTCATAGAAACATATATATATACATATTTATTGCTAGCTATATATCACCATCTTCTCTCTTCAAACACGAAATCTCACAGGCGGTCTCCTCGCTCGAGGTGGGTTCCGCCTTAGGACAGGACCCTCCTCTTTCAAGGCCTCGGGGTCCAGCGAGCGAAGAGGCTCCAATGACTTTCCATCGTCTGTATCACTCTGAACCTCTGAATCTTGATCCGACCGCTGGCTAGTTAGTCCTGGCGACAGCGACTCCATATAACCTCTGTCTCGTACAACCTCCGAGATTATGGCACTGGGACCTGCTCCTCTTGAGTGCTCGGGTTGACGCTTTCCATCTCCACTCTCATCTTCCTCACCATTCCTCCACCTTTTTCTAATTTGATCCCTGTGATAGGCCTTTACCTGTCCGTGGATCAAAATGGTGTAGACTCTAGTTCCCTTCTTGCCCACAATTTTTCCCGGGATCCATTTATCACCACCTCTAAAGTTTTTACACCACAGTAAATCATCTATCTGGAATTCTTCCAATTGGGTTCGCCGATCATACTTCATTTGCCTGGCTTGCTGGTCCCTAACTCTAGATGTCAAGCTGGGATGTATCAACGATACTCTGGTTCGAAGCGCACGCCCAATAAAGAGCTCTGATGGAGTCTTTCCCGTTGTCACATGCGGGGTGCTTCGATATGCCAGAAGAACTTTTGATAAGGTGTCTTGAATGGTATCCCCAATTTTCCTTTTATTTTTATCCAGGGCAGTCTTAATTGTTCTAACCGCTCTTTCAGCCAAGCCATTACTTTGCGGGTGGTACGCCGGGATCAATGTTTGTTTAATTCCATTTCCTTCCAGAAAACCTTTCATTTCACTACCAGTAAACTGAGGTCCATTATCAGATACAAGTTCCTCCGGTAGACCATAGGAAGAAAAAAGTCGCCGTAGTTGCTCAATGGTTTTGCGTGTGGTGGTCTCTCTCATTGGGATGGCTTCAATCCACTTCGAATGACTATCTACTACTATTAATAAATTAATGTTTTCCTTATTTGCAAAATCAATGTGGATTCTTTGCCAAGGTCTGGTTGACCATCTCCAGGGTTGCCATTTTCCTTTATTTGGCCCATCCTGGGATTGCTGACAGCTTCTGCACTTATTTACCAAAAACTCGATTTGGGTATCTAGATTTGGCCACCAAAAATGTGATCTTGCTACAGCCTTCATTTTGTTCATACCGGAATGAGTCTCATGAAGACAGTTCAACATTTTTATTCTGAGAGATGGTGGAATGACAACTCTCATTCCCCAAACCAAACACTCCCCATCTACAGTTAGCTCAAGTTTCCTTTGAAAATAAGGTCTGAGGAGATCAGCCACCTTTTCAGGCCAGCCTTGCTGAGTATAAAATTTGGCCAATGAGAGCACTTCGTCTTTTTCAGTTTCCGTGGCAATTTCCTCTGCTGTGATCGGCAATTCTTCCACATAGGATAAAGCATAGACATTATTTAATCTTGGAATTTCTTCACAGCCCACAGGAAAACGTGACAGAAGATCTGCATTCCCATGGTCTTGAGTTCTTCGAAATTTAATATCGTAAGTATAAGCTGACAAAATAAGCGCCCAACGCTGCAATCTTGAAGTAGATAAGGTGGGGATTCCTGATCTTGAGCCCAAAATGGTCACCAATGGCTTATGGTCTGTAATAAGAATAAATTTTCTTCCATAAATAAATTGATGAAACTTGGTAACTCCATAAATAATGGCTAGAGCCTCCTTCTCAATCTGAGAATAATTTTGTTCTGCTTCCGATAAAGTCCGTGAGGCAAACATAATCGGTCTCTCCTGGCCTTCTATAATATGTGACAACACAGCGCCCACTCCAATCTGCGATGCATCAGTGGCCAAACACAATGGCAAAGTCGCATCATACGGGACTAGCACCCTCTCAGAGGTAATGCTATTCTTGCACTTGTCAATGGCCTCTCCACATTCCTTTGTCCAAACCCAAGGACGTTTTTTGTGAAGAAGCTCATGAAGAGGCTTCAAAAGCTCTGGCAAATTGGGTATGAACTTCCCATAAAAGTTTACCAAACCAAGAAATGACCTTAATTCAGAGATATTCGTAGGCGTTTTGGCCTTCTGTATTGCTTGTACCTTATGATCTAAAGGTCTGATGCCCTCTTCCGTGACAAGATGTCCTAAATATTCAATTTCTTTTTGCAAAAATAGGCATTTTTCTTTCTTTAGTTTGATATTATACTTCGCCAAGCGAGCAAATATAGTCTTCAACAACGCCAAATGTTCTTCAATTGATGCTGTGGCTATAAGGACATCATCAATATAACAAATTACGCCTCCTATACCTGACAAAACCCTATCCATTACAGATTGAAAATAACTGGGCGCATTTGCCAATCCAAATGGCATTCTCTTAAACCTGAAAAGCCCTTTATGAGTATTTATCGTTAGTAACGGACGGGTGCCTGGGTCCACCTCTAATTGCAGATAAGCGTTCCTCAAGTCCAATTTAGAAAAGTATTTTCCCTTGGCCAATGTGGAGAATAAATCTTGCTGTGTGGGAAGGGGATAGGCCGCAGTGTCCAAATATTTATTTAGAGTTACCTTGAAGTCGCAGCAAATTCTGATCTCTTTATTTTTCTTCGGCACTACAACCACTGGAGTGGCCCATTTACTGCTCGCCACCTCACATAGATAACCCTTAGCCACCATTTTGTCTAATGCTTCAGTAACTGCTGGCCTAATGGCGAAAGGCACCGGACGAGCCTTATGGAAAATTGGATTCACATCACACATGTTTACTGAAAATGTGAAACCTTTTATTGGTTCGGTTGTCTCCACAAATAGGGCTTGATTTTCCTTCAAAATTTCCTCAATGGTAATTTCCACAGGCATATGTTTTACCGCGAAACAGCCCAATTTCAATCTATTTATCCATTCTCTTCCCATCAAAGCCCTCTTTTCTCCTTTCACCACCAACGCTCTAAGTTTGTAAGTAATATCTTGACACTCCACTTTGACATTGATTTTACCCAGAATGGGTACCACGGTACCATCATAAGTTCTTACAATGATACTCGCTTTTTCCAATTTCAAGTGTTGAAGACTATTTTTAAAATCCTTTTCTGATATCAGTGTTAGACCACTACCCGTATCCATTTCAAATTTAATAAAGTTTCCTTCTACTTTTAACTCCATCAGATAGGGAGGGTCACTTGAGGCAAAATTAATTTTATACTCAGGTATCGTCACGCTTATAATTTTCTGGACATACTCTTCCTCCTCTTCTTGGTCTCCTATCTGATGTATATTTCCCGGCTGATTCTGATGTTGCCTTAGATTTCTTCTACTGCTCCAACATATTGAGGCAATGTGTCCTTTTTTATTACACTTAAAGCATATCGCCTCCTTAAATCTACATAGTTCTTTATGCTGTTTACCACAATGTTTACATTTGCCATTCTGGAAATTTGATTCAACCTTGCGTTCCATCCTCAACTTATCTACACAATCTTCACCCTGCTCCAAGTGAAATAATTTTGTATTTTTCTCGGCCGCTTCCATAGAAAATGCTATCTCAATTACTTTAGCTAAAGAAATGTCGCCCTCCGACAAAATTCTATTTTGTATTTTGGCATTATATAATCCACAAACCATTTTATCACGTAAAGAATCCTCCAGAAAATTTCCAAAGTTGCATGAGGAAGCCAAACGCTTAATTTCCACCAAGTAATCCGAGATGCTTTCTTCCTTTAATTGCATTCTTTTAAAAAAAATGAACCTCTCTACTACAATTGAGCGCTTTGGAGAGAAGTGCCTTTTCAATATATTTATTAGGTTATCAAAAGTTTTATCTTTAGGTAGAATAGGACTGCACAAATTTTTCAAAACACCATATGTTTTACTTCCCATGAGGGTTAGGAGATAAGCCTTTTTCTTCTCATCCCCTGCCTCCTCCAATATGAGAAACTGTTCCAATCGTTCATAAAACGTTTCAAAAGTTTCAGTTTCCTCATTATATTCCTTAAATTGGTAACTAGCCATTTTTTTTCACTCTTTCTTAAATTTGCATCCTAAAACTTTGCAATTTGTGTCTTTTAATATTTACTTTCAATTATATGCAAAATCAAAGATATTTTCTAAAAATATTTACTTCAAAATTCGAGGGTACTTACTCTTATATCCTCGTCGCCAAATGCAACATCTTCGTACACATTTATTTTTAGCAAATCTTTATTGTCTTAATAAAGTCTGATACAGCCTTTTATTGTTTATTTTCGGAACGCCAAAAAGTGACAAAAACAAATCAAAAAGGGATGATGATAACCTGCGTCTTGCAGATTAACATTTTCATAGAAACATATATATATACATATTTATTGCTAGCTATATATCAAAAATAACTTCAGAACTTTTGTTTTTTTCATTGTTTAGATAGTTTAAAGATGTTTTTTATTAGTTATTCTTAAAAATATAACAGATAACAAACAGTAATATCTATATTAGTTATTCTTAAAAATATAACAGATAACAAACAGTAATATCTATATTTTTATAGATTAATTATTCATTTTATTACAAATTTTATCACCACAAAAACAATTAAGATAAATATATTTAAAAAAAAATTTCTCAATTGAATAACAAACTAAAAAACTAAAAAAAAACTACCAGCATATTAGGGTTAGCACCTCTTTTATGTTAATTTAAACTCGCTAAGAATTGCCTAAGAAAGAATTGTCAAACTTGTCCCTCTCTTAAGAACCATGACACATTTCAAACGACTAGTTGTAAATTAGTAAATACTATTTATAAATTAACATGCCAAATTTGTCAATTATCATATATAGGACAAACGTGTAATCCATTAAATATACGAATAAACCTACATAGAAACCACGCTAAAAAATTAATTGGTAATATATATATGAAAGAACACAATCAATTACATACTTTTAACAACTTTAAGATAGAAATACTAGACATATGTCAAAACAAAAAACAACGACTATTATTAGAAAACAACTACATTTATAAACACAACACATTATTCCCTTATGGACTTAATGACGAATTAAACTACACATACAAACCACAAACAGAAGAAATTTCAACTTATGAAATCAGCTGCAAATACAAAAAAAAAATGAATTTAAAACTAAACCTAATAAAACTAGAGGTAAAACTACCAATAAATTAGGTTACATTGAATTTGAAGAATTACTGGACCCAAAACAAATGTATACTAACAACTTCGTCGATAAATTTATTAAAACATTATTTAAACTAAATAATAATAAATTTATCAAACTCATAGAATATATTAAAATTCATAATCTGACTAACAGATTAATAGATATCACACACGACATCTTTAAATACAGAAAAATTAAACAATCTACTAATAACATTAATATTATCATTAAATTTAATAATAATTTATTAATCATATTAAGTTTAATGATATTTTTAATAACCAAAACATTAATAATCTTTTCCCTATAAAAAATTTAAATTTCAAAACAATCTGGAGATACAACAAAAATATAGGTAATTTAGTTTGCAATTATAACCAATTTATTGATAATTTAGCAAATTTTAAAAAAATTAAATGTAATTACAACAACTATATTGATAGATATAAGTTCTCAGGTCATATATTAACTAGCAATTTTTCTTTTTTAAATCCAGAATATCAGGATATTTTAAATAAAGGGTATAAATATATACCTCAAATTAAACACAATTATAATAATACAATTAAATCTATATTAAAAGATATAGATATTTTCATAAATAAAACTAGTATAAAATACAGTATTCCAGAATTTACTTTTCTGGAATGGAAACATAATATTAAAAAGGAAATTATAAATTATTATAATAATACACTTAAATACACAAAACCTAATTCAGATATTCCTTCTTTTAAAGAAAATATAATTAAATTACAGAAGGACTTTATTATCACTCCTATAGATAAATGTTCCAATAACTTATCTATAATTTGTAAAAATCTATACCACGATATACTAAAAAAGGAAATTGATAATAATCATAAATACACTTTTGCTAGAACTACAGCCACAAAAATCAAAAAAGACATCAAAAACGTTGAAAATTCACTAAAAATTTATAATCACTACAAAAATCCAAACATACCAAAGTTCTATATAATTCCTAAACTACACAAAAAACCTATTTCTTTCAGAACAATCACATCTGGTATAAATTCAGTTATAAAAAACATTGATATACAATTAGCTTCAACACTACAATCCTTATATCTATAAAAATGAAATGCGAAATCGATGTTTGTTATCGCATCACGCAAAATCTACTGACTCAATCATTATGGAATTTCGCATGTAGGTAGCTGAAGATTTCGTTTAACATATAGGCTATTCAAAAAACGAAAAGGTTTAATGTGCTATTTTTAAAAAATGTTAAACCAAAATTCCTTAGTTCAAGCCTTTTACCGCTTGGCGGCGCACTGGTCGCGACGATAAATGAATTTGATTGGTTAATACTTTTACACGTTGTTTGTTTTTAATTTGTAATTTTGTAATTTTACCCGATTAATGTGTCTTTAAAAGGTAAGATTATTTTTATATATTTAAACTCTGAAAATAATTTTAATCGATCATTATCAAATAAATACGCCCCCGGAACCTGGGTTAATTAAAACTGTATTGTGAAATTTCGCACGTAGGGAGTTGAGGTTTTGGTTTAACATTTAGGCTAAAAGCACAAAAATTGCATTTCGAAAAACTTTATTTTCTTTTTTAGAAGGTAGATTTTATTTAATCATTTAGTAATATTTTTTCAATTTAAATTAATTGGAATTATTATTTATTTCGCAGCTTATTCATATATTTTGCTTCGTTTAATTTTAATTAGTGTACATATAACGATCTACATTTTTAAAGATAAGTGTACTTTTTTTATCTCATAAGGTATATTATTTTTTTTTATTAAAGTTGTAAAAAGTATATTTATTGAAAAAAGTATGTTTTACAATATAACTTGCTACATATATTTTACTATATGTTTGTTCCATGTAATATGTTTATGCTCTAATAGCATTTATATTGTAAGCAGCAGCTATGAATTTTCAGTAACTGCTTTATTTAAGGGTTGGCTAAACATTTTTTTTCTGTCATTGGTTTAGGTAGGGTTTATATTTATCTTCTTCACAATATATGACTGCTCATATATATTTATATGGTACAACCATATTTTTATATGAATGTATTTATATATATATATATATATATATATATGCAAATATACTCATTTATATAAATAAATATACAATCAGAGATCGATTGGTGCATAATTTTACGTTATGTTTGTTTCTAGACTAAATTTATTCAAATCGAGATAGCTTTTTTTATGCTTTTAAAAGTAAGTATGATATATTTAACGTTTCATAATACTTTTCAAATTAAAGTCTTTGGGAACAATATTGCTTTTTTTCTATCCTACAGGTCAACAGTACACTGCAACATGCTATCATAACTCTGGCTTTTTGCATTGATATTTATTTATTGTGAAAGTACTGTTTGCTACCTTAAGCTCTGGAGAAATTCTAATGTAGATCCATCCTGTGGAAATCACACCATAGTAAAAAAGAATGCATGTAGCTGGTAGCAAATTTTGTGCCCTTTGTGAAGCTAGCGTTCAAATTTAATTTTTTAGAAAGTAATTTCTATTGTTGGCCTTATTTTCACTTGTCCTGACCCATATAGGGTTAATTAATAACTCATTTGACATTTTACCTTTATTTATGGTCTTGGCAATATATATGTAAAGCTTTTTAGGTAAAAAAGAATTGAGGTATATTTTGAAATATAGATAAAAATCACAAGGAAGCAAGACCAAATCCAAATAAATAAATTATGTGTGGTTTCAGTAACAGCATTGTTACCATCTTCGGACAAAAGTACTGAATACATTCAGTAATTTTGTCTTTATAAGGTAACAATGCTGTTATTGAAACATCACACATAATTCGTTTATTTTTTATTTGGTCTTGCTTTTTTGGTATTTTTAACATTGCCCTTGACTATTAGAAAATGATGCAAATTTCCTAATTATTTTATGCCATTTTAAAAAGTACATTCTTTTGTAAAAATATCTAATTTCCCACATTTTTCTAAAACTGCCAACAATAACCTAATAAAAAAATAATCCAAGTCTGGGTATTTCAGTATTGCAGATATATTACATTTTTTAAAGTTGCTTAACTATCGATGTACATGCCGGATTAGGTGCCCTTAAAAATGTTTAATCTGGCTGTTTCTTCTTGAACTGCCGAGAGTGAAGTGGAGAAAGTGAAATTTTCCGGTTGCGAGGACCATTTCCCTTTATTCACACTAATCATTAGATTTTTTTTTCATTTTTTAGATACCAAAGCCCAGTTTGGTTACTTGCACTCACTGGAGGGGTTTGACTTTTTCAAGAATCAGGGGCCATTGGGGCAATATTTTTTTTTTCAGAACAAATTCCCCAAAACTGGATTCGATGATCCCGGGTCGTGGTTTTTAAAAATCAACAGTTTAGACCACTCCTCCAAAAATGCACTCTATTCATTAGATGTGTTTGTGAAATTGATCTTATATTTCAGATTATTTTTACCAGAATTTTTAATTTTGATGTTTGCAGTTTATCTCCATTGTGCTGAAAGAAAATTCTTTACTTTAAGTTTTAAAACAGTTGGGGGCTCTATTCATTCAAGAGTCAACCCCCACTCGAACAATACCCGGGCGAAGCCGGGTCCATATATCTATATAGGCTCAATTTATTGAGCAGTTTTTTCAACCAAATTAGACTTTTTTTTTTAGGCCTTCTTCCATTGTCTTTTTTTTTTTGTTTTGCTGTCATTTGTTTAGGTAGTATTTAGATTTATCTGCTTCATAATATGTAGCTGCTCATATATATCTATGTATGTTCTACTCATATTTATTGTGCATATTTTTTCTGCGATTTATACTTTTTTTTTTACGTCTTCTTCCATTTGCTTTTTTTTAATCAGTTGTTTTACGTTTTCACTGAGTTTTATGCATTTTCCCCCTCCTTTCAGATTATTTCTATGCTTTTTTTTATTTTGGCCTTAGTCATGAGTCGCGCTTATTTTAATACACTATTTTTGAAATTTTTTCTTCAATCTCAGTCCTTGATGTTTTACATTTTTCGGTTATCCTTATTTTTATTTTTACTAATGCTTTGTGTTTGTAGGTATGCCAAGCCATAGGAGAAGCAATCTTTCTCAGCGTTCCAATAGCTCTAGGGTTCAGCATGCTTCAGGGTCAAACATTGCAAGTAGTTGGTGTGCATCTTGAGTCTCCCTGTTTCTCGCATGGGCAACTCTATGTAGCATGCTCCCGTGTTTCCAGCCCTAAAAATTTATTTGTCTTTAGTTCTACTTTTAGCAAGACACGCAATATTGTTTATCAGGGGGCTTTGATATAATATAGATTTTGACAATTTTGAAAGAGATTTCTTCGAATAATGACTTTGGGAAGCTTGACTTTTGTAACTACATAATTTGTGAATAATTTGTTATCATTATTGCTCTACTGTAGTTTCATCAATAAAGCTTTTTTTACTTTATTTTATTTTAATTTTTTCGCATTTAATTCATTTACATAACTCTATTCTTGAAAATTGTTTTTTATTTTTTTTTATGGTATCAACATTTCTGGTTCAATTAAGGTTTTTGTTAGCCTGCAACACACCTTATCATAGCTCATTGCATTTATCAGGATAACTTTGCTGTTTTGATTTTTACACCATTAGTATTTTCATGCCTCTATAATATTATATTTGTTTGCAAAACACAGTTGGTACAGTGGAGTGAACCCAGGAGGAGCTCTAAACATCAGAAATAGACAGCATCAAACAACACTAACAAGATTTAGAACAGGCCATCTCAAGCCATTGAAGATAGAAAATAATAACAAAATCTACCCCACTTGCCCAAAATGTAGCTTGTCACCTGCAGCTCCAGAACACATTTTGGCTTGCATTAGATGCACTAAACAGGACCTTTGGGAGAGGCCGCTGCTCATCATAAAACAGCTCGAGGAGCATGAACTCATGGAATTCGTGTAATCTTTACACAAGGGGATAAGAAACAACAACAACAAGAATTTGTAAAAATATAAAGTCAAAGTTTTACAACAAAAAAAAATTTTGGAGCACCATTTCTCTCCCATTTAATTTAATGATGCTTCATTTATGATTTTTAGAATTGCATTATTTTTATGCATATTATTTTTAAAATTTGTGTTAGCAAGACATGGAATATTGTTAAGTTAATGTAATATTAACATAAACCTTACCAACCCGTGAAGCGTTAGCTCCAGTCTTTTACCGCTGGGGGCAGCACTGTTAGAGCTAATAAATGCTTTCGATTGGTGCTTACTTTTACATGCTGTTTTTTTAGACTAAATTAATACACATCAAGTTAGCATTTTTTCATGCTTCAAAAGTTAAGATTATATTTTTAACGTTTCATAATACTTTTAAAATTAGAGCCGGAAATAATATTGCTTTTTCCCATCCTGCAGGTCTACATTACACTGCAACAGCTATCATAACTCTGGCTTTTGGCATTGATATTTATATAATGTGAAAGTACTGTTTGCTACCTTAAGCTCTGGAGAGATTATAATGTGTCTACAGATCCATCATGTGGAAATCACACCATAGTGAAAATGCATTTAGCTGGTAGCAATGTATCACATTTGTAGACATGTGGTGCGCTTACAGTAAAAGCAGTCGTTACCTACCCACCATGGTTATCATGGCCTGTACCACGCGTACTAGGGATAATTAAAAAAAAAAGGAAGCAAGACAATACAAATAATTACATTATGTGTGGTTTCAGTTACATTTTGGCTATCTTCAGACAAAGGTACTGAATACATTCAGTAATTTTGTCTTTATATGGCAACAATGCTGTTACTGAAACATCACACATATATATATATATTTTTATTTGGTCTTGCTTTTTTGGTATTTTTAAAATTGCCCTTGACTATTAGAAAATTATGCAAATTTCCTTTTTATTTTATATACCATTTTAAAAATTGTATTCTTTTGTTAAAATATCCAATTTCCCACACTTTTCTAAAACTGCAACAATAAATAATACAAAATTCTTCCGAGTTAAGGTAATTCGATATTGCAGAAATATATTACATTTATAAAAGTTGCTTAACTATTTAGATATGTAAATGCCGGATTAGGTGCCCTTTAAAATGTTTGCTCTGGCTGTTTCTTCTTGGACAGCCGAGAGTGAAGTGGACAAAGTGAAATTTTCAGGTTGTGCCGACCATTTTCCTTTATTCAAACTAATCATTAGCTCTTTTTTTTTTTTTTTTTTTAATAAAAGCCCAGTTTGGTTACTTGCACTCACTGGAGGGGTTGGACTTTTTCAAGATTCAGGGGCCATTGGGGCAATTTTTTTTTCAGAACAAAGTGTCTAAATCTGCATTCAATGATCCCGGGTCATGGTTTTTAAAAATTAACAGTTTAGACCACTCCTCCAAACAGCACTCTATTCATTAGATGTGTTTGTTAAATTGATCCTATATTTCAGATTTTTTCACACGCATTTTCGATATTGCTGTTTGCAATTTATCTCCATTTTGCTGAAAGAAAATTCATTACATTGAGTTTACAAACAGTTGGGGCCTCTATTCATTCATGAGTAAACCTCGCTCGAACACTACACAGGCGAAGCCGGGTCCAGTCGGGTAAAACCCGGGCGTTGCCCGGGCCACTCGGCTAGTTTATTATAAATAAATTAACTAATAAATATAATTATAAATTTATCGACTCAAATAAAAAAATCATTAACTATTTAATGAACAATTGGACAAACATTGAAACAGTACTCACATTTGACTTTGAGGACCTATATTCTAAAATAAATTTAAGAGATCTAAATAATAAAATAACCAATTTATTTAACGAAATCATCAATGACAAAACTTTCCACATTAAAATTATTCATAACAGATATAAAACAATTAAATTAGATCTTAAAACAGCAAAAACCCTACTGGAAACATTTTTAAATTTTAACTATATAGAATTTAAAAATAAAATATATATTCAATCAGAAGGCGTTCCCATGGGAACATCTTCTAGTCCTTTATTAGCAAATTTAATATTATTCTGGTACGAAAGAGAATACTTTCTACAAAATAATGTTAACTGGCAAATGTTCCGTTATGTAGATGACATTATAATATTTAATAATCCACAGTTCAAAAACTTAATACCTAAAATTTATCCTAAATACTTGAAACTTAAGAACAATGAAAAAATTTATAGAAACAAAAAAGTTAACTTTTTAGACCTAAATATAGACCTTACAAACAATGCTATTAAAATTTATAATAAAAAAAGTAATTATAATTTCAATATTATAAAATACTGTAATATGAATTCTAATATATCATTAAATTGTTGTAAAGGTATATACTTTGGACAGTTTCTAAGATTTTATAGAATAAATAATATATTAGAAAATTTCATAGAAGATGTTAAAAATTTAAACATGGAATTTATTAAAAACAAATTTAGTATCAGACAAGTAAAATATTTCAACAGTATATCTATTATAAAATACTTTAAAAAAATAAATGGAAATATCCATTTATTAAATCAACTTTCTATAATTTCTCTCAATAATAAATAATACAAATTTATATTCTTTAACAATTAGTTAAACTTAAATTAAATAGCTGATTTGAAAATTTTTTCACAAGATGTTTAAAGTAATATTGTATAAAATTCATTTTGTTTAATCTCCAATTTCTGGGGAGGAAAATGGAAATTAAATAAAAGTGAATTTTCACATTTAATAGCTTTATTAAACTCTAATAATTTGCCTTTTTAAAGGAATATTGAAAGATGAATAAGTGTTTAATCAGTTATTTTAATATAACTAGCTGTAAAGATTATAAATTTGGTTTTCTTCCATTAACTAACTTTTCTCTCTTCTTTGAATATCTTTTTGTTCTAAAACTTCAAAACAAATGGTCTAATTTAGTCCCCCACCCCCCCCCACAACATGTGTCATCCAGAAATAGATGTTTACAGTTGAAGACGCCGCGGGCAAGGTAGGTCACGGTTGGAACTTGTTAATGGAATTTGTTATATCTGTTCATATAAATGTTTCACTGAATTAACTTTATATTAACACATAAAATACGGTTGAAAAGAGATCTATGACGTAATAGAGAAGGGATGAAACGCCGCTGAATTTCTATTTGAGAAGTCCCGGTTCAGCAGATCTCTTTTTTCAATAATTACTCCAATTTTATTTTTTTTTGTATATGTCTGGTCTACCATTAGGGTTTCAAAACATAATAACCAAACTTATAACAAAAGTTAATTAATAATATAGATATATTACTAAATACAACTATTTATATTCATATTTTAAAATAAAAAAATTTAAAAAATCATTTAAAAAAAAAAAAAGGATAAAATATAAAATTATAAAAATATATATATATACTAACAACCTTATCTACCTTCTTTACAAAACTTTTTGTTTTCTTATTATTAGTTTGATTAAAAGTGCATGGTTCTGTCTTTCTCTCTTTTTTCTAACTATCATATATATTCTCACTTCTATTATTCTATATATAGGATTAGAGTATGTCTAAATGACGTGTAAAAGCCGATACAAAAGACGTTACGTTGTTAAATTTTTATTGTTATTAATTATAAATATATAATTAACTAGATGATGTTTAGAAGTAAAGGATTTTTTTTCTCTCTATCTATACTAAATAATAACATTTTACAAATTTTATAATTTGAAATTAAATAATCAAAATAATGAAGATAATTTTAATAAAATACTTAACTATAAAACTATACAACTATTTATTTTTATAACTAATTTAGATTTAGCTTGCTAATCTAACCAAATCTACTTGATATGATTTATCATTATTATCAGTTTGCTCATTAAGCTTTAAATGTAGAATCACTGTTATATTTTTATTATATAGTTTTTACACTATATATATATAATTAATTATGCATTAGAACAATTCATTATGTTTATCACCCTACCTAGTGCAAAAAACTTTACTAGTGGTGATGAAGAATGATCCACAACACCAGTTTTGGCAATTTTAGACTAAAAGCCAACCTGCATACCATGGTTTAAGGCTATGG
>CP092880.1:33678734-33692167 GCA_030710605.1 Cordylochernes scorpioides | reverse complement strand
AATCTACGATTTGGTAATTCAACCAAAATTACAGTAATCAAATTTACCCAAAAAAAAAAAATTTCGATATCTATCATGGCTTCGCCATGTCTTATTATATAGACCTTTTACGGCAAAAAATCTAAATTGACTTACCTAGTATCTCGACTGCATACCTCTCCTGATAAGAAATCGCTCTCCTCCTTCCTGGAAACTTGCCCCAGCCTGCTTGGACGCTCGATCAAAAACTGTCTAGACTGAGCGACATAGATTCAAAATCCCCGATTTTGGCAAAGAAACCCTCTTTTATGCTTGCCCCTGTCCATTTTCATTCGCTGCTCGCGCCAAAGTTCCTATTGGTTGGCATTTTCATTCGTCCAAAGAAAACACGCACGTGATCTTGACCACGCCCCCAATTTACCGTGTTGCCGCAAAAAAAAATTGTAGGTTAAAAAATAAATTGATTCCTTTAGGAAATTAAATAATATATATATTCCGAGTATAATAAAAAAATTATTGATTTAAATATTTATATGATAAATTATTCTCTTTTGGTCACCTCAACCTCAATAATTCCTCACAGAGTAGTAAAACTTGAATATACAAAAATTCTCGGAATATTAAAAATAATATTATTATATTTAAAAATTAAGGAATAAAATAATATTTTATTATATTTTTATTTTAAAGGAAAAATTATGGATTAGTAAATATACTCGCTCGACTTATGAGAAATCAATTTAGAATAAAATAAATATTAACGAAAATTTAGAATTTATCTTTCTTATTGAGAGATAATTTAAATTAACAATGAAATCAAATAAAATTTAGGATGCCTGCCCCCTCTGGGAAACTTATATGCTGATTTCTTCTTTAAGAAGTCCAACAATATTACTAAATAGGCCCCATCTATCAAAATGTGATGTCACAAGTTATATACAAATTAAAAGAAGGAAGATTTTACAGAGACGAATGCTCGAAGTCCTTTTCTGGTGTAGATCCTGTGCTGGACTGTGGGTGAACTTTAACGGTATAGTCATCGTCCCCAACTGAATGTCTCCCCGGTTCCTGGTCTCCTTCTGCTTCTGTTTGCATCGGGCTTCTGGCTACTTAATCAGGGCCGATGTCATCCTCCTACAGCAGACCTTGGAATACGCGTCCAGGGCTGTGTCTTCCCCTGGCAGATCTTGGGATTCACGTCCAGGGCTGTGTCTTCCCCTGGCTTGGCCTTTGAACCACCGTCGGCCATTGCTGTGGGACTTCCATCTACACACCAAACACTTTCGGCGAGACACTGCGTGTATATACATATGATGTAAAAGAATGTTTACATCTTTGTTGGGTCTGTTTGGTGGAAAATCTGACCCAACAACCTGAGGATGCTTCTGAAGAAAAATGTTATATGGAACTGGGACACACTTTTCTTGATAATGATCAGGAAGAAATTAAAAATGTATTAAAGGAGCCAGAGACATAGATGTTTTTTATTCAAATGAAGCATTGACAATGCCAGTTGATGCTAGTTCGCATGCGGTTGGAGCTATACTTATGCAGGACAACAATCCCATTGCTTTGCTTAAGCGTCACTAATTGGCTACCAACGCAACTATCCCCAGATTTAAAACGAGGCATTGACAATAAAATTTGAAGGCCAAAAGTTTCACAAATACATTTATAGTAGAACTATATTAATTGAAACCAATCATAGACATTTTGAGGCCATTTTCAAGGTTTTATTAGTGGTGATTAAGAATGAGCTGCACCAGTTTTGGAAAATTCTTACAAAAATCCAACCCATATACCATGGTTCTGGGCTATGGCCCTAATAAAAATAGGCCCTTTCCACTTCACTAGCTTAATTACCTTTTTGGTAAATCCGAGCGATTTCATAAACACTCTAGCGATTTCATAAACACTCTCGTAGGATGTTATGAAGAGAAGCCGCCCCTGTACTGATGAAGGCCATAGCCTTAAACCATGGTATACAGGTTGGCTTTTTGTCTAAAATTGCCAAAACTGGCGTTGTGGATCATTCTTCATCACCACTAGTAAAGTTTTTTTACTTGGTAGGGTGATAAACATAATGAATTGTTCTGATGAATAATTAATTAGAGAGATGCCTACCTATGTATATATATATATGCAGTATATTTTGAATTGTAATATAACACTGTTAGTATAGTTCATTTATTTGATTAAGTTATTTAGTTAGCGGCGCCACCGACCATCAAACCGCATCTACTGAATCCAGGCTGCACCCCCCCCCCCCCCTCAGGTGGTTTTCAGGCAATAAAAACCGTACGCCCCGGGGTCAGCTCAAGATTAGTCATACCGTGCGTTTATTCTACACAGGTCGCTCTCGTTCCCCACCGCTTCTCCACCAGGGCCTTGGCCCTACCCGAGATTGATGTCCCGGTATGCTACCTTTGTTTCGTGGGCTGTCTTCGACCCGCTCGGCGCTAATATCTAGCCCTGCCTTTTGCATGCACAGGAAGTACCTTCCCACTCTCGGCCCACGACTACGATTGCACAGCTCATTCACACGGCGACTTTCTTGGAAGGGGGGGGGGTTACAACATACATATAAATATATTAAAAATAGGCATATCCTGACTTGCTCACATGAGATTTATATATATATTTTTTAAACTGTATAATAATGACACTTTTAGTTTATTTCACATATCTTCCAATTAGTTAGAGCCAATACTTTATAAGATCATACCCTTCTATTAAAATGTACACTGTTCCTATTTGCTACCACCCCATATTGTGTATATATGCTATATCTTTATTACTATAACCTGTACACTCTTATTTGCATTTAAACTAAAAAATGATGACGTCAAAATAAAAGGCCAAAGAGTGGTCGGTCAGCTGGGGACAGAGGAGGAAATAGCGGACGCCCAGATGGCGACCCCTCCAGGGGCTTTTTATAGACGACCCCTGTAAACAGGACCGGTTTTTAGCAGGGGGTCAGCAGCAGTATATTCTACAGGGTGTCCATCGACAGACCGCTGCTGTCTCTTTCTCCATGTCTCGGTGATGGGCATCCCAGTTTGTGTCATGGCCTCTACCTCTGTCCCGTGGGCTGTCCTCGATCACTCTCGATGCTAGCATCTAGCCCTGCCTCTGCTTCTTGTTGTCCGCATGTGGGAAGAACATCAACACTCGCCTCGCGTACACGACTGCCAGTTTATCCATACAGTTGAAAGGATCATTTGCAACAATATTACATATATTTATTTTTTCTATTATTTTTTTTCATGTGTTAAGGGTATTTACGCAAGTTTGGCCTTAAATACCCATTTCTTGGTTTCTCAAGAAGCCTCTGGGAACCAAAAATCTTTTTGGTCGCAGTGG
Organism: Cordylochernes scorpioides; assembly: GCA_030710605.1. NCBI lineage: Eukaryota > Metazoa > Arthropoda > Arachnida > Pseudoscorpiones > Chernetidae > Cordylochernes > Cordylochernes scorpioides. The sequence continues at coordinate 33,688,825 of CP092880.1, read as the reverse complement.
TGCAGCCTACTCTACGTTGACGAGCGCCAACAGCGCGAAACGCGTTCGTAGATGGATTTTCTTGATTTATCAAGAAATTGGGTTGGCCACCCCCCCCCCCCTCCCGGGGGTTTATCTTCTTACTCAAAGCAGCTGGATGTGATGATCAAGGGACAGTTCGCCCGAGGTAGTCTCGACACCAGTTATTCCTAGGATGGTCCTAGGATCTTAGCTCTTCCCTCTCGATCTACTCCTCATAGGTTTTTGCCTCTGGATCCTGTCTTCTGTGTGCTCTTATCACACAACTATCACGATTGCTTCACAAATCACCACAGGACAACTTTTAGCCACCAGGATGAACAAGGACAAGACCCCATCAGAGGTAGACCAGGTCGACGAGACTCCCCTCCGCCCAATCACTCTGGAGGACCTGGTCACAATTGCCTTGGAAAACCTCTGTTCAAAGGCCCATCGAGACTAAAGGGTGTTCCAATACTACAGTAAGTATCCAGCTCAAAGCTTTTTCAAGATGTATGACAACCAAGCAGACCGAGCTGGACTGTTCACGTCCGAGAAACTGGACAGACTACCACTGTTCCTGGTCCAACAACCCTTGCAATACTTCTGCCAGCTTAGACTGGACACCCTGTACTACTTCCAGACGAGACAAACATTGCTGGACCTCTACCCCCTCAACCAGTGAAGCCACCTACACAAAATACTTCACCCTGTGCCTACAAGGTCAGTCTCTAGAAGAATACTACCGCACCAAGACTGCCAAGGGACCACAATTGGGCCTGACCCAGGAAGCTATATTGGAAACCTTGACAGAAAGGTTACCCTTCGCTGACAAATGGTTGGTAAGGATCGTGCTGCCAACCTCCGTAACTGAGTGGTATAAAAGGATAGCAAGAATTTGGGGATCTATAGAGCCCATGACACGCCAAGCGACCAATGGTCCACTTTATATATCAGGACCCTACACCAACACCCCGAGGTTTCAAACCAGGCCTTTCAATGGTGCAACCAGCCTGCCAACTTCACCATATCGGTACTGTAGGCAGAACCATTGCAACAGCCACTGTCAGAAACAGTCAACAATGGCTCTCCTCCACCAGGCACAGATCCTTGAGAAGAAGTCATCTCTCAGGGATGCGCCAATCCGTCCCATGGAGCAAGCTACCACTAGCGACGCCCCAAACTTTTCACGTCAGATCATGAGGGGCCTGATGAGCTGCAGGACCAGTAGCAGTGGGTCAATGTCAGGTCGCTAGAACCATATGCGATGCAGGTCTCTCGAGTAGAGGCCAGAAGGGGAAGAGCATGCAGGGCCAGCTGTACTGTAATGTCAAGGGAACGGCCAGCCAATGGTGATAGGAATGTTGACAAAGTCTTGCCACGGTATAAAATCTGGGCAATGGGCAGAGTAATAAAAAGAGATTTATTGAAAATTGTGAATTATTTTAAAGAAAAAAAAAGTCTCAAAGCTCAAATAATTGTAATACAGTAGAACCTCCATGAGAGGACACTCACGCTGGAGGATACCTCTCTATAAAAGACTGTTTTCCTTTGCAAAATTACCATTTTTACTACAGTATAACCTCGTTAATTTGACACGGTGATAATTGGACCATATTCTGATGTCCCGACCGACCTCCGGCCTATCAAATAACAAACCGTAATTCGACAATATCGATAATACGACACTTCCGATAGTTCGACCATTTTAAAATTCGAATTTCGACAGTTGAATGTTTTTTTACATACAACTTTACTGCTAAATAGGTATTACAGCGGCGGCAAGCGGCGACGATGGGCGGGCGCCGATAGGATCGCACCTGCGCACTTTTGGTTTCTGTTAGTTTAAGTTTCACTTTGAAGTGCCGTTGTGCAATGTCGCGAGTGTTATTATTATAATTTTTTTTTAAGCGGGAATTTAGGCATTGTTCGCTAATTAATAATATTATTTTCTTTTTAAATTTCAGCATTGAAATATTTAGTTATTTAAAAATTTACAAATAATTTGCTTTTAAATATAAATCTATATATATAAAATTGAATGTCTGTCTGTCTGTTTGTTTGTTTGTTTGTACTCTATAGATTCAAACACCATACATCCAATCGCCGAGAAATTTTGGGATATTATTAGGTATATCCCCGGGAAGGTTTGTGAAAAATAATATCTTGAATATCCTTAGAGTTATTTGCAGATTTGTAGATTTAACTCGCAAGCAGCGCCCCCATTGTGACGATGATAACAAGTTTTCTTATCACTAAGTTTGTTATCTTAAATATTATTTATCAAAAGTAAGATTATCTCAGGATGACACGGCAATGTGGGGAAAAAATGTTCACTAGATAAAACTATGATTTTCTATATGATATAAAAAGCCAACAATGAAGAGTGAATGTAATATAAAAAGCCAACAATGAAGAATGAATGTAAGATAAAAAGCCAACAATGAAGAGTGAATGTAAGATAAAAAGCCAACAATGAAGAATGAATGTAAGATAAAAAGCCAACAATGAAGAGTGAATGCAACATCTTCGTACACATTTATTTTTAGCAAATCTTTATTGTCTTAGTAAAGTCTGATACAGCCTTTTATTGTTTATTTTCGGAACGCCAAAAAGTGACAAAAACAAATCAAAAAGGGATGATGATAACCTGCGTCTTGCAGATTAACATTTTCATAGAAACATATATATATACATATTTATTGCTAGCTATATATCACCATCTTCTCTCTTCAAACACGAAATCTCACAGGCGGTCTCCTCGCTCGAGGTGGGTTCCGCCTCAGGACAGGACCCTCCTCTTTCAAGGCCTCGGGGTCCAGCGAGCGAAGAGGCTCCAATGACTTTCCATCGTCTGTATCACTCTGAACCTCTGAATCTTGATCCGACCGCTGGCTAGTTAGTCCTGGCGACAGCGACTCCATATAACCTCTGTCTCGTACAACCTCCGAGATTATGGCACTGGGACCTGCTCCTCTTGAGTGCTCGGGTTGACGCTCTCCATCTCCACTCTCATCTTCCTCACCATTCCTCCACCTTTTTCTAATTTGATCCCTGTGATAGGCCTTTACCTGTCCGTGGATCAAAATGGTGTAGACTCTAGTTCCCTTCTTGCCCACAATTTTTCCTGGGATCCATTTATCACCACCTCTAAAGTTTTTACACCACACTAAATCATCTATCTGGAATTCTTCCAAATGGGTTCGCCGATCATACTTCATTTGCCTGGCTTGCTGGTCCCTAACTCTAGATGCCAAGCTGGGATGTATCAACGATACTCTGGTTCGAAGCGCACGCCCAATAAAGAGCTCTGATGGAGTCTTTCCCGTTGTCACATGCGGGGTGCTTCGATATGCCAGAAGAACTTTTGATAAGGTGTCTTGAATGGTATCCCCAATTTTCCTTTTATTTTTATCCAGGGCAGTCTTAATTGTTCTAACCGCTCTTTCAGCCAAGCCATTACTTTGCGGGTGGTACGCCGGGATCAATGTTTGTTTAATTCCATTTCCTTCCAGAAAAACCTTTCATTTCACTACCAGTAAACTGAGGTCCATTATCAGATACAAGTTCCTCCGGTAGACCATAGGAAGAAAAAAGTCGCCGTAGTTGCTCAATGGTTTTGCGTGTGGTGGTCTCTCTCATTGGGATGGCTTCGATCCACTTTGAATGACTATCTACTACTATTAATAAATTAATGTTTTCCTTATTTGCAAAATCAATGTGAATTCTTTGCCAAGGTCTGGTTGACCATTTCCAGGGTTGCCATTTTCCTTTATTTGGCCCATCCTGGGATTGCTGACAGCTTCTGCACTTATTTACCAAAAACTCGATTTGGGTATCTAGATTTGGCCACCAAAAATGTGATCTTGCTACAGCCTTCATTTTGTTCATACCGGAATGAGTCTCATGAAGACAGTTCAACATTTTTATTCTGAGAGATGGTGGAATGACAACTCTCATTCCCCAAACCAAACACTCCCCATCTACAGTTAGCTCAAGTTTCCTTTGAAAATAAGGTCTGAGGTGATCAGCCACCTTTTCAGGCCAGCCTTGCTGAGTATAAAATTTGGCCAATGAGAGCACTTCGTCTTTTTCAGTTTCCGTGGCAATTTCCTCTGCTGTGATCGGCAATTCTTCCACATAGGATAAAGCATAGACATTATTTAATCTTGGAATTTCTTCACAGCCCACAGGAAAACGTGACAGAAGATCTGCATTCCCATGGTCTTGAGTTCTTCGAAATTTAATATCGTAAGTATAAGCTGACAAAATAAGCGCCCAACGCTGCAATCTTGAAGTAGATAAGGTGGGGATTCCTGATCTTGAGCCCAAAATGGTCACCAATGGCTTATGGTCTGTAATAAGAATAAATTTTCTTCCATAAATAAATTGATGAAACTTGGTAACTCCATAAATAATGGCTAGAGCCTCCTTCTCAATCTGAGAATAATTTTGTTCTGCTACCGATAAAGTCCGTGAGGCAAACATAATCGGTCTCTCCTGGCCTTCTATAATATGTGACAACACAGCGCCCACTCCAATCTGCGATGCATCAGTGGCCAAACACAATGGCAAAGTCGCATCATAAGGGACTAGCACCCTCTCCGAGGTAATGCTATTCTTGCACTTGTCAATGGCCTCTCCACATTCCTTTGTCCAAACCCAAGGACGTTTTTTGTGAAGAAGCTCATGAAGAGGCTTCAAAAGCTCTGGCAAATTGGGTATGAACTTCCCATAAAAGTTTACCAAACCAAGAAATGACCTTAATTCAGAGATATTCGTAGGCGTTTTGGCCTTCTGTATTGCTTGTACCTTATGATCTAAAGGTCTGATGCCCTCTTCCGTGACAAGATGTCCTAAAAATTCAATTTCCTTTTGCAAAAATAGGCATTTTTCTTTCTTTAGTTTGATATTATACTTCGCCAAGCGAGCAAATATAGTCTTCAACAACGCCAGATGTTCTTCAATTGATGCTGTGGCTATAAGGACATCATCAATATAACAAATTACGCCTCCTATACCTGACAAAACCCTATCCATTACAGATTGAAAATAACTGGGCGCATTTGCCAATCCAAATGGCATTCTCTTAAACCTGAAAAGCCCTTTATGAGTATTTATCGTTAGTAACGGTCGGGTGCCTGGGTCCACCTCTAATTGCAGATAAGCGTTCCTCAAGTCCAATTTAGAAAAGTATTTTCCCTTGGCCAATGTGGAGAATAAATCTTGCTGTGTGGGAAGGGGATAGGCCGCAGTGTCCAAATATTTATTTAGAGTTACCTTGAAGTCGCAGCAAATTCTGATCTCTTTATTTTTCTTCGGCACTACAACCACTGGAGTGGCCCATTTACTGCTCGCCACCTCACATAGATAACCCTTAGCCACCATTTTGTCTAATGCTTCAGTAACTGCTGGCCTAATGGCGAAAGGCACCGGACGAGCCTTATGGAAAATTGGATTCACATCACACATGTTTACTGAAAATGTGAAACCTTTTATTGGTTCAGTTGTCTCCACAAATAGGGCTTGATTTTCCTTCAAAATTTCCTCAATGGTAATTTCCACAGGCATATGTTTTACCGCGAAACAGCCCAATTTCAATCTATTTATCCATTCTCTTCCCATCAAAGCCCTCTTTTCTCCTTTCACCACCAACGCTCTAAGTTTGTAAGTAATATCTTGACACTCCACTTTGACATTGATTTTACCCAGAATGGGTACCACGGTACCATCATAAGTTCTTACAATAATACTCGCTTTTTCCAATTTCAAGTGTTGAAGACTATTTTTAAAATCCTTTTCTGATATCAGTGTTAGACCACTACCCGTATCCATTTCAAATTTAATAAAGTTTCCTTCTACTTTTAACTCCATCAGATAGGGAGGGTCACTTGAGGCAAAATTAATTTTATACTCAGGTATCGTCACGCTTATAATTTTCTGGACATACTCTTCCTCCTCTTCTTGGTCTCCTATCTGATGTATATTTCCCGGCTGATTCTGATGTTGCCTCAGATTTCTTCTACTGCTCCAACATATTGAGGCAATGTGTCCTTTTTTATTACACTTAAAGCATATCGCCTCCTTAAATCTACATAGTTCTTTATGCTGTTTACCACAATGTTTACATTTGCCATTCTGGAAATTTGATTCAACCTTGCGTTCCATCCTCAACTTATCTACACAATCTTCACCCTGCTCCAAGTGAAATAATTTTGTATTTTTCTCGGCCGCTTCCATAGATAATGCTATCTCAATTACTTTAGCTAAAGGAATGTCGCCCTCCGACAAAATTCTATTTTGTATTTTGGCATTATATAATCCACAAACCATTTTATCACGTAAAGAATCCTCCAGAAAATTTCCAAAGTTGCATGAGGAAGCCAAACGCTTAATTTCCACCAAGTAATCCGAGATGCTTTCTTCCTTTAATTGCATTCTTTTAAAAAAAATGAACCTCTCTACTACAATTGAGCGCTTTGGAGAGAAGTGCCTTTTCAAGATATCTATTAGGTTATCAAAAGTTTTATCTTTAGGTAGAATAGGACTGCACAAATTCTTCAAAACACCATATGTTTTACTTCCCATGAGGGTTAGGAGATAAGCCTTTTTCTTCTCATCCCCTGCCTCCTCCAATATGAGAAACTGTTCCAATCGTTCATAAAACGTTTCAAAAGTTTCAGTTTCCTCATTATATTCCTTAAATTGGTAACTAGCCATTTTTTTTTCACTCTTTCTTAAATTTGCATCCTAAAACTTTGCAATTTGTGTCTTTTAAAATTTACTTTCAATTATATGCAAAATCAAAGATATTTTCTAAAAATATTTACTTCAAAATTCGAGGGTACTTACTCTTATATCCTCGTCGCCAAATGCAACATCTTCGTACACATTTATTTTTAGCAAATCTTTATTGTCTTAGTAAAGTCTGATACAGCCTTTTATTGTTTATTTTCGGAACGCCAAAAAGTGACAAAAACAAATCAAAAAGGGATGATGATAACCTGCGTCTTGCAGATTAACATTTTCATAGAAACATATATATATACATATTTATTGCTAGCTATATATCAGTGAATGTAAGATAAAAAGCCAACAATGAAGAGTAAATATAATATAAAAAGCCAACAATGAAGAGTGAATGTAAGATAAAAAGCCAACAATGAAGAGTAAATGTAATATAAAAAGCCAACAATGAAGAATGAATTTAAGATAAAAAGTCAACAATGAAGAGTGAATGTAATATAAAAAGCCAACAATGAAGAATGAATGTAAGATAAAAAGCCAACAATGAAGAGTGAATGTAATATAAAAAGCCAACAATGAAGAATGAATGCAAGATAAAAAGCCAACAATGAAGAGTGAATGTAAGATAAAAAGCCAACAATGAAGAGTAAATGTAATATAAAAAGCCAACAATGAAGAATGAATGTAAGATAAAAAGCCAACAAAGAAGAGTAAATCTATATATATATAAAATTGAATGTCTGTCTGTTTGTTTGTACTCTATAGATTCAAAAACCATACATCCAATCGCCGTGAAATTTTGGGATATTATTAGGTATATCCCCGGGAAGTTTTGTGAAAAATAATATCTTGAATATCCTTAGAGTTATTTGCAGATTTGTAGATTTAACTCGCAAGCAGCGCCCCCATTGTGACGATGAAGTAAGAAAGATACTCAAAAGTAAGATTATCTCAGGATGACACGGCAATTTATTTGCGACAAGAATAATGATACAATTCCAAGGCGAAGATACTATTCCTTTAACTTCCAATTACCGAGGGAACCAATTAATATTGATTTTATTCAACTTATCGAGTATTTCTCAAGGGACCGGGAAAAAATGTTCACTAGATAAAGCTATGATTTTCTAATGTAGAAAATTAGGAAAGACAAAATTCAGGATGACAAGGCACACAGGGACCGGGAAAAAATGTTCACTTTATCGAGAGATTCAAATTTACGAGTTTCAAATTATCAAAATATATCTTTTTTATTTTTTAATAAGTTTTTAGAGAATTGTTTTAACAAATGTTCGCTAGACAAACCTTTACTCGGGTAAAACCCCGGGCGAAGCCGGGCACATCCGCTAGTAATTCTTATAAAATGCAGCCATAATGATTATGATAACATTTTATTTCAATATTCCATTTCCTTGTTATTATAAAAGATTTAAACACAAAATCATCTTCATTCTTTTTAAATAATATTTTTAAATTTTCTTTTTATTTTTCATATTTATTTACTTTCAACTGCTATATTCTTCAATTAGAATAAAATATTATTTGTGATTATTTACGTTTCAAAAATATGTATTAACCCTTAACTGGACTGGTGGATTTTTCTTACGTAACTGGATGGATTGGGTAGATTCAACCCACTTATGTAAATTTATGAAATAAGCGCTGAATAATGATTGAAATCAATATTTAAAAAATATTTAATGAATACAAATGCTAATAAACAGATTTTGACTTTAAAAAATTCTGAATATAATTTATTTACAGTTTTAACGAATTATTAAGAAATATTTTTGAAAACGCTTAGTTGACATAAAGAGCAAAGGGGTTTTATTTTTCCCACACTTTTTGATGGACATTTGTAGCACCTTTTTGGAGTATCAGATTGTTGTGGCAAGGTAGATTCCCTTGAGGTACTTGAACCATCATTCTTCTTGAATTGTTGTCTGTAATTCCAGCGGGAGAGAATTGAGATTATGTGTGGCCAGGTGTTCATCAGTCAATGCTCTTCCAAGAACAACAATAAAATGACTCCTTTCTTTTTTTATTCTTTTATCAATCTGATTACCGGCTTTCTTTTTTTGGGAACATGGAGACTAAAGCAGTTGTTCCAGTGAAACCAAAAATAAATGTTCCTGATTCTCTATTAAGGTGCGGTTGAAATTGGTGGAATCTGAAGTTAGTTCTTTCTCATCCTTTCTAAATAAATATGTAAAACCATGTTCTTTCAACTTATCAACTAATTCTACTGAAGTGAACCAATTGTCTGCTGTAATATTTCTATTACTCTTCTAAAGTGGTCGACTAATATCTAAAACGTATATATATTTTGGGTTAGCAGGGATAGTTCTCTCTGTTGACTTGATTGATAATTCTACTTATTCAAAGAAAGAAGTGTTATTTTATAAAATGAAGCTAAAATATAGCGGAAGATAGCGATTCAAGTATGAGCCACAAGCTAACACTGACAGGAAAAAGTCTCATGCTTCTGGATGGGCTGGGCGGAATCCGCCCCCACATGCAAATTTAACCCCCCTCCCAAAATTGATATTTATAAATGATGGATGGAAATTGCTTGTATCAATGTAAAATTAGAATACATGAAAGCTGATAGCTTTCAGTAAACAAAAAAATATATATTTTTCCTATATTAAGTTTATGCATGGGCGGAATCTACCCAACCCGTCCAGTTAAGGGTTAATGCCATTTTGTCCCTGATACTAAAAGTTAATCAAGAAAATAAAAAATAAATATAAAAAAGTACACACACAATGGTTTCAATTAATATCATTAATTTATATTACAAATCTATTTTAAAAATATATTATTTTAGCAAGTAAGATGATTAGCTAATCATCTGAATAACTTTAATTCAACTGAAAGCTCTTATCCCTTGGGGTGTTGAATTAAAGAGGTTAGACTGTATTTAGCAACTCTCTGGAGCAACTCTCAACACCTCTCCCTAAAGGACACTTTGGCTTTGCAAATTAGGTGTCCTTTACAGGAAGGTTCTGCTGTACTACAGATGAAGAAATTTTGCAAAGAAGAATTTGAACATGCAAAATATATATACAGTAGGACCTCTCTGTGAAGGACACCTAGTTGCAGAGAAAAGTGTCTTTATGGAGAAGTGTTCTTTTACCAGAGTCACTAATAAGTAAAAATTGTAATTTTGAATGTGAAAAATTTATTTACAGAGAAATGTCTTTAAGCAGTAGTGTGCATGTCCTTCGCAGAGGTTCTACTTTATATAAAATGTGTGAAAGAATTTGAATTTCAAAATGATAAAAATATAACTTCTTTCTTATCTCTTGACAACCATCATGACTGGGTGAAGTAGGATGTGTCTG
>CP092880.1:33572872-33678634 GCA_030710605.1 Cordylochernes scorpioides | reverse complement strand
CCTTTGTCATTAAGACTGGGAGCACTACTCAGCGGCAGGCAGACTTAGCTTAAAAAGAAATGGCCGCCTCTGACATGAGGAACTGACGCCATGTGCAGCCGCTCCTAATATGGAGTACACTGCTCATCCTGTATCCCTGGATCAGGAGCCCTTACAGGGTACTATCAGCCGGGCCAGCTGAATCTAGGCGTTTTAGCGAGCTTGTTACTGCTTCCCTCCTCCTTTTTCATCCAGGCTTGGGACCAGCAAAGGTGGAGTTAAAATATAAACTAAATATTGTAAACTTTCCTCACCTTCAATCTAGAAATCAATTTTTAGGGAAATGTGATGGATTAAAAAAATGAGAAGGCAATAAAAAACACATTGCATAACATGATTTTTATATTTTAATCATTCAAAACACTTTGGTATAATAATACAAAATAATAAAATCTATAATCTTGAAAAAACTAAATATTTTTTAAAAGAACATTTTACATATATCCACCATGCACATACATAAAATTTGCATATTAAAGCCAAAATATTGAGACACACATCAAAGAAAAAGAGAGTATATGTATATATATATATTTCCATCAATATAGTTTATGTAACAAAAAGAACACCTCTCCCTTTAAAAATGCATTTACACAATGAATTTGTTTATTACCCTAGTGCAGAATGCAAAGGTGGTGCGACACAACACCATCTTTGGCACATGCACACAAATTCAGACCAAATAGCCATTAGCCAAAGCCAGAGTTGTGGCACCTTATTTTAACAATACCAGCACAGGGATTGTAAACAAAATACATTTTTAGTATATTTTAAGAGAGAGAAATGTCCCTCCGGAAAGTTTACATTATACAGTAAAACCTCGCTAATACGAACCCTGGATATAGCAAACCTTCCCTTATAATGAACCTAAGGTGATTCCCAATTCCATTCCATTGAAAATACCAATGTTATAACGAACTTTGCGACTTTTTAAATAACGAACTACCCCTATAACGAACTTATTTTCAGTCCCAAAGTAATAAAATCTACTTTAAAAACTATGCTTATAACGAACTTAAAATTGTAATTAAAAAAAAATTGAAGCAACAAAATTTTGAGCTTGTTTCAGCTCATGGATCGCGAATTCAAAACAATAAATTTAGCGGTATTGTTTGTTTTGTTTTACATTTTATTTTTGCTGTATGTTGTATAAATTTTTACACATTATACTTTTTATTAAATAGAATATCTTTGCATCCATCAATTCCGATAGATGGCGCAAGCCATCAGCAACTTTCAGTTGCACGATAAGGAGATGCCTTTTTCATAATTTATGCACCTTATCCCAGTACAATATCACATTTGTACTATTTTTTCACATTCTGTCGCGTTGTCACGCAATTCTCGCCTTAACTACCCGTTCTATGATTTTTTCAGGATGCCTGAATGACCAGTTTTTTGGTCGTTGAGGTACAGCTTGCACCACGCCGACCAACAGCCTGAAATGCATCCGTGGTTAGCTTTTCGTGATTAATCAAGAATGGGTATTTGGCCATTTCTGGAATAATTAAAAATCAACGAGAATAGTCGATATTTATTCCGATAGATGGCGCAAGCCATCAGCAACTTCCAGTTGCACAATAAGGAGATGCCTTTTTCATAATTATTTTTTATGCCATGAATTATGGTGATTTTAAAGCCAGAAATTTTTTGCATGACAAGTTGAAAAAAAAAAAGAAATCTAGACTTAAGATGATAATGTGGAAACATAATGGAAGAAAAACATTAACTTTATTTGAAAGGTGCAATGCTTGAAGAGTGCTTGGAGCAACAAGGTATTAGAGCCATTTATACAAGTAAACATTGTATTATATAATGTGATAAAGATGTTTTTAAATCATGTTATATCTTTGAATATATATTTAATAAAACTTTGCCTAGGATTTGTCTTGATTTTCAAATTAGACATAGAGGTACATGTATGTTAATGATAAAAAGAACCTATCATCTAATGATTTCTTTTATTATTCAGTATTAATGTAAGGAAATTGGTCAATTAAGGGAATTAAAACAAAGTAACTACTATTAAGAGGCAGCTTCTTCCTGTGTGTATGGCTGTCCTTTAATTATACGGTCTAAAAAATTTGAAAAGTAAAAAAATAGCAAAACCGTGGCTATAGTGAACCAAAAGCTCTGTCCCATTGGGGTTCACTATAGAGGGGTTTTACTGTATAGTGTTTATTTGAGAAGAGAAGAGAGAAGAGAGAGAGAGGAGAGAGAGGATGAATTTATTTATATTTTCACTTCAAGGGAAATTTAGAAGTTAACAAAACATTTCTGTAAATAAAAAGCAAATATTATCACAAGGTAAAAAATCCTAATAATTACCTTTCAATAACAGCCTTGTGTTACCATCTTCATTAAAAATCTCTGTTCTTTTTGTCTGAAAATGCTAACAAGGTTCTCACCGAAACTTCATATATATATATTACTTACTTACTTGGTCTTCAGATTCCCTTCGGATTCTTATCTATATAATATTCTTTTGTATTATATACATAAAGGGGGTAATTTCATATAATTTGGGTTCAGAGAATAACAAAGAAACAGATATTTAAAAATGTAGAGTTAGTTCTTTAAGATGTGAAAGTTAAGGGAATAGGAATTCTCTTCACTAAGATCCTCATTAGTTATCATACTATTTAGGACTATAAATTCTTGGTCTTAAAGCAATTTGGTTTTTATATAATCCTGTAGATCTTGAAAAAAAAAAAAACTTTTTTCATTCAAAAATTGAGAGAGAGGGACAAAATTTTTTTAAATGAAGAAATAGTAAACAAATATTGATAAACTAGGGGAAAATTGAGGTATCAGTTAGGTTTGGGCATATTACTGTTAACTCTAGGCATTCATTTCTAAGTAGGGGCAATTCTGGCTAGCACGTACATATCTTGGTGGAGGTGAAAAATTAATTCAAAATGTACAATCATATATTTATATGAAAAAGTTGTCATATCCTGACAGCTCAAAGGTTCTCAGGTGATTGTTTGAGCTGTCAGGATATGTCATTTTTTTATATCACTACCCAACCATCTTCTCTTAATTTTCCTCCCATTCTTTTATATCTCTCTATTTCTACATTTACAACAAACCTCTAGAATTCAACAACCATATTTATCCAATCCCAGCTAACTCAACTGGAAGCCCATGGGGTAAAGTGGAATTAGAGAGAGAGAGAGGTTGGACTGCAGTTTTAATTCGGATATTTCATCAACTCCTAGATTTTCTTTCAAGTTTTATTACAATTGACAGCTCTTATGTGATAAGGGAAATAAATTAAATGAAATTAAATTATTGCAAAATCTTTAAACTTTTAGATTCTACTAGGTTAGCTAATATATTTTGAAATTTATAAATTTTAAAAGAGGTAACATATATCAAATATAAAAAACAGGGTATATATATATAGGCACAATTAATTTAATCTTCAAAATATTTTTTATCAATGATCAAGGTTATACAAATTTCTATTAATTTTTAAAATAATAGTTTCAGCAAAATATTGACAATTTTGACTATACTGTCTAACAGCTATTGAAAACGGCACACCATTTCGAAAATTCTGATTCAACACAGTGACAAGAAATGTGACCATTTTCCAACCCAAATTCCCATATGATGGCAGGTATGAGTCATCAAGTTCATACCCTCTCTAGCTGCCTGAAGCAATATTGTAACAAAGTATTTATTTTAGCAGAGTATTATTTTTTTTATGTTTATATTTTTCTATACTCTGTACACCTTCCTCTTTTGCTTATATTTTATCACTCATAGTTTGTCCTTGCCTGAAATAAATTGCTGTCTCCTTCTGAATTTTGTCTTCCCTAATTTTCCACGTGGCAATATATACATTTTTTTTCTTCAAAATTTCTCAATGGCACATATACCATTTCTAGATGGCAACTGGCAGATTTTAAAATTGTATTTCTGTGAATTTCCTAAAAATGTATTTCTTATATAATATTATAAAGATATTCATTTCAAGAAGAAAATATTGAGCAAATTTTTGATATATTTTTAGGCATTTTTTGGGGAAAAATGTCAGCCTTGGGTGATGTTTTTATTGACTATTTGTCTAGTTTTAAAGTATATATTTTAAAAAAGTATATAGTATATATGTATATTTAGTACCAAGAATGTAAAATTTTGTTATTTTATAATCATTGTATATATATATATATATATATATATTGCGTATGATATTGTTTTTTACAGCTGACTGCTTTGCTGACTTGACTGGAGGTTTAAGCTTGGTAACCAGCAGTGGAGAAAGTTTTAACCAAAAATGTGATCAAAGAATTTCAACTGTACTAAATATGTTCCATAGTGTTTTGAAAACACCCGTATTCTGTGTCGTAATGAACAGGGAATATCCATTTTTATGCATCAAACAGCCCCACGAGTTTGCTTAGATCACAAAGTCATTGCGCAAGAGCCATAATATTTATTTTTCTAAAAAACTTTTTAACTTTGCAAAAATAACCATAAAAGTGAAAAATTTAAAGCACAAAATTAATAATATAAGACAAAGAAAGCATACCAATATAACATGAGTTACTACAGTAAAATCTCCCATGAGAGACCATAACCTATAAACATGGATAGACCTTATCTCTCCTGGAAGTTATCAGCGATGATGAAAGACTCATGACTTTGCCTGACATGACAGTCTCTGATAAAAGACCACTTTGTTTTTAGGCAATAGTCTCTCATGGAGTAATAATGGGAAATAGCTCAAGTAACAAAAGTGATGCTGCCATAAGGGACTGAATGAGGGGAGCAATAAATGAGAGCAAGTTATCGGATGGAACTGAGAGATAACATCTCAATGCTGGTGAAAGGTGGTAGGTTGAGGGCAGACATGCAGGTCTGGACCACTGGGGAATGGATCTTAATCTGACGCATGTGGGTGTCCCGGCCGTTCTGGTGGTTGGACAGCACGGCGATCTGCACTAGGAAGGTCTGTACCGGACCCTTCAGTGGGATCACCACCCAGCCGCTGGGCTCATTGAGTTCTACCATCTCCACGTCTCTCAGGTCACTGAAGTTGGTGCCGCACCGGATGGCGATACGGTTGGGGGTGTAGCTCTCATCCAGCTTGTAGTCTGCGTAGATGCACACATCCTTCACTGTAGTCTTCTTGCGGAACTGGATGTTCACCAGGTGGGGTTGAGGTCCGTCAGACTGCCAGTAGGTTTCCAGGCAGTTGTCCCGGAGTTGCTCCACCCCAAACCCTGCCACCACACAGTCCATTATTACTGTCAGGCCCCTCGCATATTGCTTATTGCCCGAAACCATATTTTTGTCTTTGAAAAATGCCATTTTCTTTTAATAAATTAAATATTTTTTTACCCAAGAGATCAAGATCTTCAAGGATCAATAACAATACCCAAAAAAGCTATTAGATGAATTTCCTATCAATACGATTAGTGAAAATTGATATAATTTTTTAATGCTCCTTTTAAACATATTTCTACAGAACTTGTACTGCAATTATAAAATTGAAAGGCATGCCTCAGCAGTAGTGAACCCTCACCATCTCCAAACAACTTTATTAAGTTGATTTTCTTATATAGTCAGCATTTTTAAAATTCTGGATAGGGTATTTGAGTAAAATTATGGACTTTTAAAAATTATAATTTATAAAAGTGATAATAAAAATTTGCATAAATTTTCATCATAAGAGAGTGCAATTATGATGAAAATATTTAATAAAATTCACATGTACAGCAATGTACCTTTCCAATCTGGAGACCTGGCCACACTAGCGTAATATAAGGGGAATAGTGTAATAGACTGGAAATTGACAGAGGGGGACTGCCACTAGGTAAAGATTGCAGGAAAAGCAGGTGTGGAAGTGATTTAACACAGTATTATCCTTATACAGTTGAACCTCATTATAACATCACTTGGAACCAAGAATATGGGTTGTTATAACCCCATACCATTTTGGACTTTAGACAATTTGGGACTTTAGAATTATGATGTTATAAACAAATTGCACTTATATGCTATTTTTCATGGAAATTGAAACAAAACACACATTTTCTTGATATTTAATGAATATGTTACGAATACGACATCAAACGACAATACAAAACTAAACATGCAAAAAAAAATTAATAAGTAAGGGAAATTTCCAAGGGAAAGACCAAGTAAATGACTTCTCAAAATTCTGCACAACAAAAGATATTTACTGGAACGTGTTTAAAGTCAACATACTATGTAAAAGCTAACTATCAGTAGCCATAATTCTAGTAAAAATATTGTGTGTGAAACCATATTCAGATATTGAAATAGTTAAGGAATGTTTGCAGAGAGCATCACTGAAATTTGGTGTCCATAAAAGAAGGATTTTTCAAAAATAAGTCTCTCTCATAAGACTATCACTAAGCATGTGGAAGGCATTGGAAAACATGCATTTGGGTATACACCTATCCCCCGATTTACACGGTAGATACGTTCCTGAGAAAAACGGGTAAATTGGGGGATAGGTGTACACAGAAATAAAAATAAAATGCATTGACAGGTTAAAATATGTAGTCAGCACATAAGCTCGGGATTCCTCGTGAGATGTGTACACAGTGCATGTGTTCAATCACAGTAGCATTTAGTATAGTGCGATAAAAACAAAACAAAAAAAAAAACTTATTTGTAAAACCGTGTAAAAGCGAAAACGTGTAAAAAAAGTACCGTGTAAATCGGGGGATAGGTGTATATTTTATGCTCTAGCATTGAGTGAAAGATATGACAAATACTGCCCAATTGTCAAGATTGTTAATGTCCATTAAAAAAGACTGAATTAGCAACCCTGGTTTATCTTAAGGACACAACTAGGTCCTGAGATTTGTTAAAGGCAGTTCCATCGACATTGAATCACACTTTGTAACAACTTAAATACTTATCGGGCTAAACAATTGATGGTGCCACAGCAATGGTTGGGCAACATGGAGGTATATTAAAATTAAGTTAGAATGAAGCCTTCAAAGTCAATTCTAATTCAATACTAAATTTTCATTGCATTATTCATTGAGAGAATTTATGTTTGAAGTCCCTCAAAATAGACCATGTTATGGATGTGGTTTTCATTAGGTTGAATCAGTTGCAAGAATTTCTAAATCATTAGACACTATGTGAGCAGAAGCAACGAGGGCGCCCTATAGAATTTTCCACTGATACGGAAATGGCTACCAAGCCACAGACAACATCATCGAAAGTAGTGAACTATTGTTGATATCATGTGGTTAACCATCATCCTGTGATATGCCAGTCGCTCGAAAACAAAAAGAGCCAATGGCGTCAGCACTGACTGAGCGTGGAATGAGGGCCAAAGTTGGAATGTGGTGCAACAAACAAGGTGTGATGCTAATTCTGGCATTACGTTTTAAGACAGCGGACAAGTCTCATGTAATCCAAGACATTCAGGAGTTTAAAGAGCCTCCTGAAGACTAGAGAGGAGAATTGTCCTGTTTGGGGCAAACAATTTTTTTAAAGAAGAGAGTGGTGTTATGATGATGAAAGAAAGAAAGATTTGACAACATTGTGGTGGCAACCAGGGTCAGTTCGGCCAAATGTGTTCACCCCAAGAATAGCTGAGGGGGAACTGACAAGGCATTCAACAAAAAAGAAGCCCAACTGATGGCCAGGAGTAAAGTCGTCCTCCATGTTGTTGACGCCGACTGTTGGATGATGCTCCCTTAATGTCACTTGCTTTGTTCTCCATGAATGCACAAAGGTAAATAAAGAGGAGTCAAACAGAGATCCTTACCGATCCTGCGTTCTTATTTGGCCATCCCTGATACAGTGGCAATGCAACACATGGTTATAGCACCATCTGTCCCAAGTGA
The DNA here is from genome assembly GCA_030710605.1 of Cordylochernes scorpioides. Classification (NCBI taxonomy): domain Eukaryota; kingdom Metazoa; phylum Arthropoda; class Arachnida; order Pseudoscorpiones; family Chernetidae; genus Cordylochernes; species Cordylochernes scorpioides. The sequence goes on along the minus strand of CP092880.1, from coordinate 33,670,748 downwards.
TGTAGTTTTTGCGAAGGTACAACTCTAGTTTTTAACTTTTACTCCATGCCTGCAGACCCATCTAAAATGTGATGACAATGATCCATGAGAATCAATCTTTAGGCTTAGGTCTTCATGTGTTTAAGCATGATTAGCTATTGAGAAATCACCCATGTCATATGCTGGTGCATTATTGGCTGTTTTGTAATAATGCCATATCATGTGCTGGTGCTTGGTTTTTCTTTTCTCTCTCTCTCTCTCTGTTTTATTGTAATCTAAAGGGAAACATTTCAACAAATGTCATACGAGAGCATCTCAATTTTTTTTTTTAATGGGGAACACTTGAAGCAAGATTAAAATTTTAGTAAGTTTACTTTTCAGGTTAACTAGTAATTTATATTTTCTTTTAAATATTGTGAATTTTATATCTACATCCCCTTATATATAATAAAAATCATGAAGCATGAGTGCTTCTTTTAAAACCAAATGGAACAAACTTTTAATTTTTGTACTGCAATAAAAATATTGGGAGAGCTTGGTTCATCTGTGGGGAACCCTTCCAGCAGTTTCGCCAATTTAATCCACAAGACCTCATTTAGAGCTTATATACTGTATTGAACAAATCTGTTTATATATGCAACACTGAAGAATGGTTATGGTACTTAGCAAACTATGAACTAAGTATTTAGGTCAGTAGAGTAGTAAGGAAAGTAGAAGTTTGGTTTCAAAAGAAACATTTGTGCATAATGGTTTTATTTCTTATCTATAGCGCGTTATTATTTTATGTTTACTTTACATATCTACCCAGCCTAATTATATTAACATACACACACAGGTGAACCTCCCTTGGGACCAAGATTTTAGATTATTATAATATATGTGTTGTTATTATAACCACAGCTAAAAAGAGTGGGACTTAAAACTTTATAATAACATTGCTGTTATAAAAGAGGCACTACATTAATAATATAGAGTCCACCATGGAGTATAAATGTGCTCTACAAGGGAAGTACTGTACCTGGTTTGCAGGATGAGAGGGACCATACTGCCTGGCCTCCAATCTCCCGTACCTTGCCCTCCCTTTCTTCTTTCAGGGGGTCTCCGTGGTGGTTGGGGGTCGGCACCTGGGAGGAGGAAGGTCCGGCAGCCGTGCCGCTCATGCTGATCCCATCCAGCATCCTTTATTCAACAGGTTCTATAGAAATATTCATTATTTGTTGCTATCTCCCAAAGTGGATCCTCTTAGTGCCATGTTGTTCCAGGAAAAGAAAAGTAATGAAGTTCCAGCTGACTAGAGTTAGCTCTTACAGGATAAAAGACAACATTTTTTTTTTTGCTTATCCTTAGTACACGTGGTACAGGCCATGATAATCATGGTGAGTAGTTAACGACTGCTTTTTTTTACTGTAAGCGCACCACATGTCTACACATGTGAAAAGCAGTTCGACTTTGCACTTACAAATGTGCCAGAGCCCCGTTTGGTTACTTGCACTCGCTGGTGGGGTTAGTTTTGCAAGAATCGGGGGCCATTGGAGCATTTTTTTTTTTTTAAACAGAAAAAAGTGTCCAATGCGGGAATCGAACCCGGGTCCTAGTGGCCGAAAACCAAACGGTTTAACCAGCCTTCCACCGACCCCCAAAAGACTAAATAAAGTGATTAACCTTTCATTCTTAGGCAAGAGCGAGCATCGGATCAACTTGACCCAGAAAGTATATCATTTAACAATACAGTAGAACTCCTCTCTCTAAAGAGCACCTAGTAGCAGGGCCAGTCTCTTAAAGAGAGTTGGTAAATAGTAAAAATTGTAATTTTGGTAAAGAAAACTATCCTTTCTAGAGATGTGTCTTCTAATGAAAGTATCCTCTCATTGAGGTTCTACTTTATGTAAATTTATTTCTTGTTAAGTTCAATAAGCTTTGACCAAAAATAGCTATTTTCCATATTCGCCTTTTTATTTTTAATACATCAACACCCGACCCTTTTTCATATACAGTAAAACCTCGTTAATTCGACACACCCCAATTCGACACTCGGCGATAATTCGACCATGTTCCGATGTCCCGACCTCCGGCCTATCAAATAACAAACCGTAATTCGACAGTATCGATAATACGACAGTTCCGATAGTTCGACCATTTTAAAATTCGAATTTCGACAGTTGAATGTTATTTTACATGCAACTTTACCGCTAAACGGTATTACGGGCGGCGACGATCGGCATCGGCGGGCGCCGATACGATGGCGCCTGCGCACTTTTGGTTTCTGGTTAGTTTAAGTTTCACTTTGCAGTGCCGTTGCGCAATTTCGCGGATGTTATTGTTGTTTTTTTTTACGCGGGAATTTCGGCATCATGCGCTAACTAATAATAATTTTTATTTTTTTATTTTAACATTGAAATATTTTAGCTATTTTTAAATTTATAAATAATTTCTTTTTAAATAAATAAATCTTTATAAAATGATCCAACAATGATTATGATAACATTTTATTTCAATATTCCATTTCTGTGTTATTATAAAAGATTTAAACACAAAATCAATAACACCTGCAGCAGCAGTGGATGCCTTTAATACATTAAAATTTATTTATTAAAAGACATTTCAGAGGAAGAAAGGCATGCATGTTTTTTCAAAATGCCATCTGGAATACATCCTGAATAGGATTTCAGTGCAAAAACAGATATCTATAAAGGAATTTTTTAAAAGATCTCTTCATGATTATTTTAAAATAATATTTTAAAATTTTATTTTTATATATTTACCATATTTATTTCCTTTCAACTGCTATATTTTTCAATTAGAATAAAATATTATTTAATATATTATATTTAATATTTTAATGTCTGTAGAGTTAATATTTGATTATATTACTGAAAAGAAACACATTGCCAATAAATTTATTTGTTACAATTATTTATGTTTCTAAAATATGTATTAATGCCATTTTGTCACTGATACTAAAAGTTAATCATGAAAATAATATAAAAACACACAATGGTTTCAATTAATATCATTAATTTATATTACAAAGCTATTTTAAAAAATATTATTTTAGCGAGTTAGATGATTACCTAATCATATAACCTTAATTCAACACTTCCTTTAATTCAACCGAAAGCTCTGATCCCTTGGGGTGTTGAATTAAAGAGGTTCGACTGTATATATTTTTTTCATAGGTTCAGCATAAATACACAAATTTGGTTTTAAACACCCATTTCTTGATTCTTCTTGTAGGTATCACTACAGGGCCTATTTTGCATAAATGCATTGAAAATCTAACCATTTGAATATCACAGCATTTTTCTATTGTGCAATCATATCTGTAGCATGTCGCCTTTTTGATGTAGCAATTTTAATGGCCAGTGTAATGTATTTTATAAAATACACAAATTAAAGCTGAATATGAATTATATATATATATATATATATAAATATAACCTCATTAAATCAACACACAATAATTCGACTCAGTTTTCATGTCCCGACCTCCAGCCTATCAAATAACCAACATTAATTCGATCGAACGATAATTTAACACTCGATAATTTGGCCAAATTTCAAAATTAGATAGTTTTGTTTAAATATAAATTTATTATTTAAAATACAATACTCTGCTGGCATGTGGGTACAGTGGCCATAGTTAGCATATGCGTACCTTGCTTCAAAGTGATACAATGTGCCGCAAATATCAGCGCAGAAATCTTGCACAATTCTTGTTTCTTTCTGGACAATTTAGGCCTAACTTAAATGGTTACTAGTCACTAGTGTAAACAATGAGATGTCTTAGTGAGTAACGTTATGCTATTTGAGCTAGCATACAGATGAGGAAAGACATGCATGCCTTTTGAAGATTGATCACCCAGATAGGGTTCTAGCCTAAAGCAAACAGCCATAAAATTTCTTTAAATACTATTTTTAGCCTTTTCTTTCTTTTCTAAATTTATTCATTTTCCTCCCATTGTGTTTTTTCACTTAGATTAAAATCGTACAGTAGAACCTCCATGAGAGGACACTTATGCTAAAGGGCATTTTTCTACAAAGGTCAGTTTTCATCGTCAAAATTACCATTTTTACTATATAGCAACTCTCAGGCAAGAGGACATTTCTCTCTAAAGGATACTTTGGCTCTTCAACTAGGTGTCCTTTATCGAGAGGTTCGACTGTTTTGTAATTTTTCTTTGTTCAAAATTGTGTTGATGCAATTTTATCCATCACTAAAAGTTAATCTCTAAACATTCTAAAAAAAAAAAAAAAAGTCTCAATATGAGATATCAATTCAAATTATTTAACCAAATGGGATTATTTGGCCACGGTTTGGCTTTTTTTTTTTTACTTTTCAAAATTTTTAGACTGCATAATTAAAGGACAGCCATACACATTGGAAGAGGCTGCCTCTTAATAGTGGTCACTTTGTTTTAATTCTCTTAATTGACCAATTTCCTTATATTAATACTGAATAATAAAATAAATTATTTGATGATGGTTCTTTTTATCATTAACATACATGTACCTCTATGTCTAATTTAAAAATCAAGACAAATCCTAGGCAAAGTTTTATTAAATATATATTCAAAGATATAAAATGATTTTAAAACATCTTTATCACATTATATAATACAATGTTTACTTGTAAAAATGGCTCTAAAACCTTGTTGCTTCAAAGCACTCTTCAAGCATTGCGCCTTTCAAATAAAGTTAATTAGTGTTTTTCTTCCATTTCATGTTTCCACATATTCATCTTAAGTCTAGATTTTTTTTTTTTTTTTTAAACCTGTCATGCAAAACATTGCTAGCTTTAAAATCACCATAGTTATTAGCATAAAAATAATTTTTGTTTCATCACGGGTCTGTTTAGACATTTGTTTTTTAGCCCTAACACGTACAATCGCGGCAAAAGTTTAGGTTGATTCCTCTCTGTAAAATTTTTTATAATAGCCTTCAATTTTATCTTTTATTATTTTAACATGTTCTGAAATTTTGACTGTGTTGTTTCACTTCGAAAGGTTTTGAAATGGCCTTTTTTTTTCCTTTAGTAATAACGTTTTAGTTTTTAGAATGCCTTTGTTTTCTTTATTTTGGAAGCCATTTGCATTTTTTCTATTTCAAATTTAATGGATGCAAAGATATTATATTTAATAAAAAGTATAATGTGTAAAAATTTATACAACATACAGCAAAAATAGAATGTAAATCAAAGCAAACAATGGCGCTTAATTTATTGTTTTGAAATCACAATCCGCGAGCTGAAACATGCTCAAAATTTTGTTGTTTTAAAATTTTTTAAATTGCAATTACAGTTTTACGTTCGTTATAAGCATAGTATTTTAACTAGATTTTATTATTTTGGAACCGAAAATAGGTTCGTTATAGGGGTAGTTCGTTATTTTAAAAATCGCAAAGTTCATTATAAAGATGGTATTTTCAATGGAATGGAATTGGGATTCGCCTTAGGTTCGTTATAAGGGAAGGTTCGCTATATACAGGGTTCGTATTAGTGGGGTTTTACTGTATGTAGTTATTCCTAGAAAGTGAATGTTGTGATGAAATCATTTAACCAACTTTAACCGAAAGTTCTGATCCCTTGGGGTGTTGAATTAAAGAGGTTAAAAAAGACTATATACTATTTATTTTGATAAAGCACAATTTGGATTATAGATACAAGAAAATAAGACCTAATCCAAATATTTTAATAGTGTGTGATGTTTCGGTAACAATGTTGTTACTGAAATGTCATACACTATTAATTTATTTGGATTAGGTCTTATTTTCTTGTATCTATTCTTTATTTTTAAAATATCCAAAAATACTTTCAGCTTAAAGATACAGTAGAACCTCAATGAGAGGACACTCGCACTAGAGGACACCTCTCTACAAAGGAGAGTTTTCATTTTCAAAATTACCATTTTTACTATTTAGTAGCTCTCCAATAAGAGGACACCTCTCTGTAAAGGAGGCTTTAATTAAATAATTTTTAAAAATCAAATAATTAAAATGCTTTGCAGGGAGGTTCTACTGTATAGGTAAGAAAATAAGCTGCCATGACACCACTGACAAATTGCTTTCTTCTGCTAATCAGGGAATACACTTTTATCTTATGAAAGAGAAGGGGGTATGAACATGGCAGCTCAACTTCCAATGTCCCAATTTAGCAACTTTTGTAATCAAACATAAAATATAAAAAGATTTTCTTTTGTTATCTTTAGAGGGGAGAGAGTGGGAAATTTTTAGCCAACATTTTTCCTTTCCAATTTTTATAATAACCAGTTTACACGAATCCTGTATGGGACTTTGATTCCAGTAAAAGGCTTGTTGCTGCTGTTGTATATAGTCACAGTGTAGAAAATACTATACTATACCTACTACTTATAGGTTTCTCTCTGTATTCTTAGTTCTCTTCTCTTACTCTGTAAACTGGCCAATCCTATATAGAACGAGAGGTCCTCAATAAAGGCTTTTGTTGTTGTTGTGTTGAATAACCAGTTTACAACGAACCATGAAAATTCTTAAGGTATTTTTATCAACAATTGGAGCGGTTGAGGACTCTAGCTGTCACTGTGCCAAGGAAATTCAGGACTCGAGACACCTACTGCTGGAATGCCCACTCTTCTTTACCGCTAGACAACAGACAGTAAATAATGTTGTAGATCTATATCAATTTGTAAATAGCAGAGAGAATTGTCACAGATTTAACTATTTTTGTAAATATATTTATGATTATCTTTCTAACCTGAAAGGTTCAGGTTCCTAATATATATTATTGTTTCTCTTTTTTATTTTTAAATTATTTTTTTTTCTTGTATAATATGCTTATAACTGTTTCTGTTTAAAAATGTAAATCAATGCAATTATCCCAAGCCGGGATATCGCGTTTTGTGTGTTGAAATAAATAAAAAAAATGTACAATTTTCACACTACTTTTTAAACCTGCAATGTCTAAATAAATAAAAATATTTTAAAGTTTAATAATACCATATTTTAAGGTAAAAATAAATAATGCTGCATTACATAATTAAATAAAATAAGGTTGAATAATGTAATTTTTCATTTAAAATGATAAATTTAAAACAACAGCCTAAACTAACCTAATTATTAGTATAAACAAAGATCATCATTGCGATTTTTGACATCATTTTTAAAATGTTGCATTACATAATTAAAAACAGTAGAACCTACCTTTAGAGGACTCCCCGCTAGCGGACACCTCTCCATAAAGGACAGTTTTCATTTGCAAAATTACCATTTTACAATTTAGCAACTCCCCGGTAAGAGGACACCTCTTCCTAAAGGACACTTTGGCTCTGCAAATTAGGCGTCCTTTACAGGGAGGTTCTACTGCATTCTAAAGTTTTAAAATACCAAACTTTGATAAAAATTTTATTTTATATTTATAAATAAATGCTGTATTACATATTTAATGCATAAAATAATTTAGGGTTAAAGATACAATAAAATAAGACCTAATCAAAATAAATTAATAGTAACATGAATCATGAAAATTTCTCTTATAGAATTGTAAATAGTTATAAAACAAAGAGAAAATTTTTTTATTAAAATGCATGGGCTACAAGCTTTCGGGCTTCACGCCCTTCGACGGGTACAACATATTGAGAGAAAATAACGCTATATATAGTATCGATATGTAAAGAATCTGCATACATAACCATATATGAGTTAACAATATCAGATTAAGTTATGGAAATAAGGCTTTTTATAGAAAAATTTTGACGAAAGTAGGATGTGATGCTAATTAAAAATTAAAAAACTAAAAAATTTATGACAGATTTAACATAACTAAGACTATTGCAATTTATAGGAGAACATATGATCATCTATGGATGTCAATCAACTTAAACCAATGTGATGTTATATTAAAAAACCAACAGCAGTGAGGAACTATGGCATGGCCCGCCATCAGCGCGATCATCGGACAAAGGAAAAAATTATATAGGGGTAGGTGTCTGGGTGGGGGGGTGGTTTGTTTGCGGTGGGATTAACAGTAAGATCAGGGAAAAGAAGTGAACGGCCTATAGGTTATTACAAATATCTAAATACTGCGATGGTATGTCGATGTGTCTGTTAATGCTATGGTTATTGATGGATAAAATAGCTTCAATGATCAACCTTTGGTATTTAGTATTGACATTAGAATACAGGGTGGTAGGGGAGGAAAGGTTGAATGAATGGCCGGGTGGTGTTAATATGTTGAAAATAAGCGACCTGTTGTCTCTGTTGGCAATGCATCTACCGTGTTCGGTCATCCTGATGGCCACGGACCTACCAGTCTCGCCTATGTAAGATGCACTGCAATCGTTACAAGAGACTGAGTAGACCGAGCCACCAGAGGACCGAGCAACGGTAGATCTAGGTAATCTGGTGATAGGGTGTCTGAGGATGGCGCCGATACTATTGCTATTAGTAAAATGGGTGTTAATTCCGTGCGTTCTGAGGATGCGGGAGATGGCGACTGATTGGGTGGAGAAGGGAAGTAAACAACTGTTTCTGGTAATTGCAGGAGGTCTAACGGAAGAAGGGTCAAATTTATACTTATGTATGAAATGGGGGGGGGTATTGGGACCGGGCCAACTGTTTACCGGGCCACCCCCCCACCCAGACACCTACCCCTATATAATTTTTTCCTTTGTCCGATGATCGCGCTGATGGCGGGCCATGCCATAGTTCCTCACTGCTGTTGGTTTTTTAATATAACATCACATTGGTTTAAGTTGATTGACATCCATAGATGATCATATGTTCTCCTATAAATTGCAATAGTCTTAGTTATGTTAAATCTGTCATAAATTTTTTAGTTTTTTAATTTTTAATTAGCATCACATCCTACTTTCGTCAAAATTTTTCTATAAAAAGCCTTATTTCCATAACTTAATCTGATATTGTTAACTCATATATGGTTATGTATGCAGATTCTTCACATATCGATACTATATATAGCGTTATTTTCTCTCTCTCTCAATATGTTGTACCCGTCGAAGGGCGTGAAGCCCGAAAGCTTGTAGCCCATGCATTTTAATAAAAAAAAATTTTCTCTTCGTTTTATAACTATTTATAAATTAATAGTGTGTGACATTTCCGTAACAATGCTGTTAAAGAAACGTCACACACTATTAATCTATTTGGATTAAATCTTATTTTCTTGTATCTATAATGTGCTTTATCAATTTAGGGTTAAAAATATTTTTTAAAATATTTTTATATAAAACTAACCCAAAATAGCCTAATTTTTAAACTTGTATAAAACTAACCTAATTCAACCCATTTGAACCCAATTTTTCTTATTGAAACTAACCAAACTAAACAAGTTGACACTTGGCTTTAGAATTTTTTCTATTTTTTTTACCAAGATATTTTAAGGTTTAATAATCACATCTTATGGAATATCAGTTAAATGAATATTAAATTTTTAATTAAAGAAAAAAAAAAGGCTTGACTGAGTTTTTTATTATTGAGAAAAAAGGTAAACTTAACAAGTTACTAAATACAAACATTTTAACCCAAAATTTTATTTGTAAATAAAAAAATTTAATTTGTGCATTAAAATTTGGTATTATTAAACTTTAAAATTATTTTTAATTAATTACATAATGCAACGTTTGAAAAATGATGTGAAAATTTTTCACATAACACTCTTTGTTTACACTTGGCCAAACATCTCCCTATCTACTAATTTTATTTATTTATTCTTATTAAATCAGAGCAATTTTTTCTTTTTATCTGTTATTCCTTTATATAATTTTTCTGTGTCATTTAAAATTCTGCTTGCATTTTTTTTGTCACTCATCCATTTAAATTTCCTATATTTCAAAAAAGAAGTCATTAAATGGGGATTAGCTTCTTGAATTATTTTTCATCTTAATTTATTATACATAGGCTTTTTGGTTTATTTACTTTAGAATTGAAATGACATTTTCCAATATGGCTACAGACATATTAGTCTTTCTTTTTCAACATCTTTTGATATATTTTAGGTAATTTTGCTTAAAATTTTTATCAACTCATGTATATATGTGTGGTACTGACATTTTTATTTATATATTTTTGAGACTTGGATATTCTAGAATCTTCTATGTTGATAAAATGCTGAATTTATCATTCGTAAATATTAATTGGAAAATTAAAAGAAAAATCATGGGTTCTTCATCACAAAAATAAATTTAAATTTTAAGAATGTATACATGACGTGGATTTTTTTAAATTTGTGTTTAAGAAATATATGTTTAGTGTTTGTATATACTTCCAAATTAACGATATTAAACAATAAATTAGTTTTGGCTGTTTACCGAAATAAACCGAAGATCCACCATTATTAGTCTGCATTGTTTATTTCAAACTATAAAATGGCATTACACCTCAAAGCGTATGACTGCAAGCAAATATTTATATACTTAAGTGCAAAATGGCAAAATGTACAAATTTTTAAATTATAATAAAAAAAACTTAAAATGAATTTTATATTCGGATAAAAATTAACTTACATTTCGAATTTTAACCTTTAAAAATTAAGAATGAAACGTTAACACAAAACACTTTCAGTTTACCGCCACATTATTTGTATGTTTTGATCCTAAAATAAACGAAATGGCATCAACGTTGTCAAATTGAATAAAAGTTTTTTTTTGAAAAGCTATAGGAGCAGCATTCTTAATTCATACTCCTTAATTAGGAGATCTGGTTACGTTTATAAAATATATATATTTTAATGAAAGGGGCCTGTCAAAATAGATCGTTAACATCAAAATTAAGTTAAAAATATATATTTTTCGGTTATAAATTTCCACACTCCTATTCACAATTTTGTGAATTCGCATTAAACAATCACGTATTTTTGTTACATTAATTTTGAAATTTACTCTATTATAAATTATGAGCTTTCTTTGTCTTTTATTATTATTATTATTATTATTATTATTATTATTATTATTATTATTATTATCATCATAATTATTGTAACCAGATAACCTGGTTCCTTTAGCGCAAAACTTCAAATATCTAGATTTTAGCTATAGAAATCTATTTGTTCCATGGCGTTAGCTAATAATATCTTGTCCTTTTCTCAGTGATTTTTTTACGAAAAGTTATTTTAAAAGTTTTTTAAAATACATTCTACTATACAAATTACCCAGACAATGAACATTTTCTGGCAGCTAGTCGTGAGAATTTTTAAAATGTTATCTTTTAATAATACTTGCAAGAACATTTGTTTTTGAAAGGAATAAATAAAAGGACATTTAAAAAATGCAGCTAAATTGAACCTGTTCATATTTAATTATTACCTTACTCTCTAATCAGAGAGCGAAGAAATTTGTTCTCTGATTGGCTTACTAAAGTCAGTGACAGTAAGAAATAAATTAGCTGACAAATATCAGTTTCAGACTGTTATGCCTTTATATTTAAATTAATAACATTTGTTTGCACACAATAACAAAAACAATTTATTCTCGAAACAAGTTTTGATTACAACTTGGATAATGATTTAAAAAAACTGAGTATATAAAATCAATAATAAACAATACACAACAACTCCTCCCCATTAAGTCAAACTCCAATCAGGTGTCAAAAATCTTTGTAGGCTTCTTTATTCTTGAGGACCTCTTCAAGACAGGCTGCGGAGTCACTGCAGGAGATTCCATTACTGGGGCAGCTTGAGTTCCTTCAACTTCACTCTCAGGTGCCACTTGTGGAGCCGATGATGTAGAAGGCAAGGATTCAATTTCTCCACAGCTCCTCACCTGATCCAAATGTCGATTAATAACTCTTCCATCACCAGTTTCTACTCTAACTGAAACGGCTCGTTTTTTCATAGACAACTCCAGGTAGCCATTTAGGACCATGGTAATTCCTAGCCACAATCTCCTATCCTTCCTCCACCTCCCTATGGGGTCTCCATGTTCTCATGAATCTCTCTTCTTGTTTACTCCTCTCCTAAGATACAATTTCTGGATGAAATTTATTCAGAAGAAATTTCAAATTTCTGTTTATCAGAAGCTGAGCTGGAGATTTTTGAGTTGTATTGTTTACAGTTATTCTCATTGTCAAGTGAGATCTAGCTAACCTGGTTGACCAATCGCCTTTGTCATTTTTTCTTTATAGATTTTTCGATGTTTGTATTGCGCTCTCCACCTGGCCATTAAAGGCAGCATGATATGGAGCACACTAAATGTGTCTTATACTGTTTCTTTTCAAGAATCTGGCAAACCATGAGTTGCAAACATTTCTCTTAATAACTTTAGTTTCAGCAGAGGTTGATCGCACTATTGTTGCTTCTGTCCATTTTGAAAAAGAATCTACTGCTACTAAAAATAATTTTCCTTTAAAGGGACCAGCATGGTCAATGTGCAATCTTGACCAAGGTATGGAAGGCCAAATCCAGGGGTATACACTAGTCTTTGGTGGATCATGACTACAAGTCAAACAGATTCTGCAATTAGATACCATTCTCTCAATGTCCTTGTACATATTAGGCCACCAGCATAATCCTAGAGCTAATGCCTTAGTTCCTACTATACCAACATGGGTGTCATGCAAAAGATTTAAGATGTCTCTTTTCAAATTTTCAGGAATTTTCACTCTGCTTCCTCACAGAAAGCAATCTTTGTGAACTGAAAACTAGAACTAGAAAACTCTTCAATGATGTTTTATTGAAAGGCTTTTTACACCTTTCCAATGCTTCCAATTTCTTTAAATCTGGTCTAACACATTTCGTTTATAATATGACCTAGAAAACAAATATATATATTTAAAAATAAGCATTTTTCTTTATTAAGTGTGAAATTTAGCTCTTTTAATTTATCGAAGTTCATTTTTAAAATTCTGTAATTTTCTTGTTCATCTTTAGAACCAATGAAAATATCATCTAAGTACGTATATCACTGTGTTGGGAACATCATGAAAAAGGGTGTCCATACACCTCTGGAAAATGGCTGAAGCTGGACTGATGCCAAAAGGCAATCTATTATATCGGTAAAGTCCTCTATGGGTAGATACCACTAGCAGATTTTTGGATGCTTCATCCATTTCAATTTGATGATATGCGGAGGAGAGATCCAATTTGGTAAAAATCTTGTTTCCTCCTAGATTTCCCAACATAGTAGGTAATGGATATTTCTCGTCTTCGATGCAATTATTCAAAGTATTTTTAAAATCACCACACAAACCATTTGACTTTATTACCGTTACTAAAGGCGTAGACCAATCACACTCGCATTAACCTTTTCAATTATTTGACTTTGTTCAAGTGTGTCTAGTTCTTTGTCAATCTTCTCTTTAATGGAAAAGGGTACTGGTCTAAATTTTAAAAAATTGGGCTTTGCATTTGGCCTCAATGATATTGAACCTTTAATGCCCTGAATTGGTAAATCTTTATTTTCAAATACATCTTTATACGCTTCTAAAAACAGTTCTAAATTTGAAATTACATTTATATTATTGCAGATATCAAAAACGCAATTGGGCCAATCAGCTTTTAAAATTCTTATCCAATTTCTACCCAGTAGCGGCGTTTGGTTGTTAAACTGGCCCGTCACAACTAGAGGTAGTTTTTCCTGATAGTTTTTGTAACTAACATTAACCAAGCATTTTCCAAAAACTGGAATCAAATTTCCCGAAAAACTTTTCAAATGTCCACTGTATTTCTCTAGAGTGACATTTTTGAGATTTTTAAGAAAAAAATTCTTTGAAACTACAGACACGTCTGCACCAGTGTCAACCTCCATTATAGTGTTGGCATCTTCAATTTTAACGTTTACCAATATTTTTGGTGCTTTTTCTAATGTGTTGCACTGAATAGTATTCAATTTATTCTGACTGGATTTATTCATTTTAAAATTATGGACCAATATTTTATTCCAACATACTGAAGCAATGTGCCCTTTCTTATTACAAATATAACATTTAGCATTTTTAAATTTGCATAACTTAGTATCGTGGTTAGACTTTCCACAAATTTTGCAAGGACTATTGTATTTACATGGGAATTTAAAATTATTAGATCTGGCCTTCAACTTATCAATATCATGACCAGAATTTTTCATCAAATTTACTTGTGACTTCGCTGCCTCTACAGAATTTGCAATATTTATTGCACTATCAAACGTTTAAAAAGGTTCACTTAGCAGCCTTTTAAGCGTTCATCGTAGCAACCACTTACAAATTGGTCACACAAATTTTCATTAACGTCAGTAAATTTGCACTTATCTGCCTGAGATTTAAGCCTCAAAACAAATTTTCCCACAGACTCATTTTTTATTTTTGTACAATCTTGTGCAATAAATATCTTTCATAGTGCTTATTTTGTATCGGATATAAATGGTTGGTTAAAACTTCTACCAAATCTTTATATTTAAGGTCACTTGGCCTACGGGGTACAAACAAATCGCGCAATGTCTTATAAACATTAACATCAATAGACGTTAATAACACAGATATTTGTCTGCTTCTAATGTTTTATTCAATTTAAACATTCTTTTAATTGTTCCAAATACAATTTAGATCTTCACCTTCACGAAATCTTGGAAAAATTAAATTAGTGGTGGCCATACTTACATTAATTCTTCGTCGCCATTTGATATGTTTCTATTATAGGTTGGATATTAATAGTGAAAGTTATTTTATATTTTTATAAGAAATTGTACTTTATATATTTAGATATCTTTAAATGAAGAATAAAATATACGAAATTTAATGCTACTATAATTATTTAATTATTTCACAATTCTTGCGCACATACCCATTATAAACAAAGCCTTTTAATGAGGATATACGTTCGATTCTTTCGAATCAATACAGAGTAAAGTAATAATATAATATATCACTGATATATTCTCTTTAAACAAAGCAGATCAGATCACTGACGACCGTTGCAAACGTGTCTGGAGACGTCCTTGTCAGCGTGTGGATCCTGGTCTTGATTTCGAACCCTCACTGGTCCACAACAAGGCGTTATGTTCTGGGGTGCCATTTCATTTGATAGCAGGACCCCTTGGTATTCATTCCTGGCACCTGACAGCACAACGGTACGTAGATGGCATTCTACGGCCTGTTTAGTTGCCGTTCCTCTATATCATTATGGGCTTATTTTTCAACAAGATAATACCCGGCCATACACGGCACGTGTTACTATGGATTGTCTTCAATCTCGCCGAACTCTTCCATGGCCAGAAAGGTCGCCTGATCCCTCACCCATAGAGCACATCTAGGACTTAATGGGGAGGCGATTGGAACCCTCCCGGAATGTTGAAATTTAGCCCGACAGTTTAGAGACAATTAGCAAGAAATATTGCAGCACACCATCCGGAATCTATATCAGTGACACGCGGGGGTGGCAGCCTGCACCCAGGCCAGTTGGGGTCCAACGGACATATTGACTTTCCAAAAAACTTGTGACGATCAAACTCTGTAATAAACAATTAATTGTTCTGATATTTTAATCGCTTTCCCCTATACATGTTCTCCACATACACCCATTTTTGTCCTAATCTGTCAACTATTTCTTGGGCGTCGATTATTTTTTGATAGAGTGCATTTCACATAAATTTCTGGTCGAAATCATTGCTGACAGAGTTGGTGATGAAATGTGATTCTTAATTCTATAGAGCCTGTTTAGAAAAAGAAAATCATCTCTTCATGTAAAAGTGGTTCATAAGGTGCATTAAATTAAAAGGTGCAAATGAAATTAAATTTGATAGTTACTTTTTATAGATTTTCGCGCCTAAGAATGCAAATTAGCACGACTTCATTTCTTGTAAATATGTAATTTTTTTGTGCCGTGAATCAATTAGTTCAATTAGTGAGTAAGTATTTCTTGTTAGGGAGTCGGTATATTTATTGGTAAATATTTAGTTAAATAAGTTGAGCGAAAATTACGAACATAGCGGTATTCTCTTCCAATTACAGGGAGATCAAAGCTTGTTCTGAACAATAGATAAATTTTAATGTTTTAATAGCTAACTTTCACATATTTTATAAGTTTTAAGACACACTTTATATATTAATAAGATATTAAATTATAAATTACTAAAATTACAAGTATATACATATCATATTATAAGGTATATATATGTGGTAACCGAGGGTCTCTCGCTGTGGTGTGGTAACCGAGAGGGGCAAACCTGTTGTAACCGAGAGGGACAGTCAGGGCGTGGAGAGTTTTCCAGTACTTCTCTGCACCTTAGAAGACCTTTATCAGTTTTCACAGAGTACAGGCAGTCGTGGTCGAGGCAGAGTGGAAAACTTGGGAATGTCCATACACAAAAAAACGAAGAGACACAGTTGTATTATTAAAGTTCCGTGAACAGATAGGAGTCGAGCTAAGCAGCGAAAGATGGAGAGATAAGAAGTTTTCTTACTGATCTACGGCATGACCGAGCATCAGAAGATGAAGTGACGAGGGCTCCCGCTGATGGTGAAGTGACTATATTTTCGGCTAGGGCGGAGGTCTTATATATCTTTGCCGAGAGAAGAAGTATTGAATTTCAGCGGATGTGCAACAAGAGCGTGGATCGGAAGCGATATTTTACACTCTGGCAACGCCCTGGCAGTTTCCTATCTTTAGACCTTGTTGCGGGACTGCTACATCTCGATCTCTGCTTTAGCTCAACTCTTAATCTATTACAGAGTTTTATTTATTTATCCTCAGTTTGTACAAAGTACATTACATATGGTGATGTAATGACACATGTCAATCATTCATATAATCATTTACAGATATGTTTCTATTATACAACATGAAAATCTTGTTATAAGTTTTATACAATATGGGGTTGTTTGTTTAAATTACCATATACATATACCTATATGGAAGCAATGGTCGCCTCTCCCGTCAAAATAAACGTCAGAATCTGACGCCATCTATTGACCGTCGCCGCAACTAGCGGCATCGGGTCGGTGACAAAGCCACAACACCAACTTTGGCAAACTGATAAGCGTCCACCTAGAGACCATGGTTTCGGGCTAATGGCCCTCGTCAGCCTAGGGCGTACTTTATTCCATGAGATCCACACGGGATCTAATGGAATCCTCACAATCTACCAAAGAGGTGTTTTGCTGGCAATGTGGCTGGGCCAAATCTATTGGCAAGACATAGATGGAAAATTTGCCGGGAGGAAATTAATCCTAATCAATAGATGGCGTCAGATTCTGACGTTTATTTTGACGGGAGAGGCGACCATTGCTTCCATGGATTAATTTCCTCCCGGAAAATTTTACATCTATATCCCTATATATATATAAAAGTCAGTGTATGTACGTATGTTATACACGTCCACAATACGTAATTAATCTGGCCGAAATTTTTACAGTATATAGTTGAATCTGGAAAAACGTATAGGCAGATTTTCAGGTTTCTATCTCGAATATCCTCAAAGTTATTAACAAATTATTAACATATTTTTCTAATTTCACTCGCAACCAGCGCCTCACTGCGGTAACTTAGAGAAGTAAAGTTGGGGAAGGATGGACCACGTGGGGCGACGGGGAATTGGTGGAGCGCGACGTTTCACAAGAGTGACGACCTTGAGTGACGTAATGACGGCGTAGGGGAAGAAATCACTTGCTATAATTTTATTTTTATATCAAACTAGCGGATGTACCCGGCTTTGCCCGGGTTTTACCCGAGTAAAGGTTTGTCTAACGAAAATTTGTTTAAAACAATTCTCTATAAACTTCTAAAAAAAAAAAGATATATTTTGATAATTTGAAACTCGTAAATTTGAATCTCTCGATAAAGTGATAATTTTTCCCGGTCCCTGTGTGCCGTGTCATCCTGAATTTTGTCTTTCCTAATTTTCTACATTACAAAATCAGCGTTTTATCTAGTGAACATTTTCCCCCGGTCCCTTGAAAAATACTCGATAAGTTGAATAAAATCATGGTCGTTTATGGAAGATGGACGAAGTTCCCGGAGGTCATCTTAGGCAAGCCCCCGCGAGGCTTTTTTCTTGTCTACTTGGCACAGCTGTGTCACCAACTCTGCCCCCGCGCGCCAGGATCTCTTGACCCCTCTGATTGGTCGGTGGGTACTTAGACTGTCCATCCGGCCGGCGGCCGGACGATTACATTCTCTCGACAGGGGGTGGGGAAGACCTAAGCCTATCTCCGTCGCAAGGTGGCGCTGCTTGCGAGTTAAAGCTACAAATCTGCAAATAACTCTAAGGATATTCAAGAAATTATATTCGAAAACCTTTCCGGGGATATACCTAATAATATCCCAAAATTTCACGGCGATTGGATGTATGGTTTTTGAATCTATAGAGTACACACACACAGACAGACATTCATTTATATATATATATAGATTTAAAAAATATTCATATAAAAAATCAAAATAATACAATTTTCAAATATCGTTGTGAAAATTTACATTTTTATATTTTAAAACACACACAGTTTGGAGCGGGACGTTTCATCAGAGTGACATCCACGGCGCCAATTTATAATTGTAACGAATAGTATTTGAATAAAACATTTGAACGGGTAAAACCCGGGCGTTGCCCGGGTCATTCGGCTAGTTATAATATATAGAATAGAAGTTATTTTTACCTCCTTAATACTCACACACACCCTATTAAAATACTGATTTATTTTGTTAGGATTTTTTTTATTTAATTAATTAAATAATGCTTTCAGGGCTAAGTTTCTCGTATAGCTTTTATTTTCTTAAACTTTCGGACTTATCAGCCCTTCGACGGGAGTATCACATTAACTGAATCAAACGCCGACATAAAGAATATATATATGGTTAAACCAACAACCTCATAATATAACAAGAATTTCATGTTGTACTCGTATAATAAACACTTCTGTTAATAATTATATGCATGATTGACATGTGTCACTACATCATCATATGTAATGTACTTTGTACAAACTAAGGATAAATAAAACTCTGTAATAGATTAAGAGTTGAGCTAAAGCAAGAGACTGAGATAGAAGTCCAACGAGGTCTAGATGTCAGGGCGTTTCCAGTGTACAATGTCTTCCGATCCACGCCCTTGTCGCATCCGCTGAAACCCAAATACTTCCTCTCGGCAAAGATATATAAGCCTCCAACAGGGCCAGAAATAAATAGTCATTTCACCATCAGCGTGAGCCCTCGTCGACCATGTAGACCAGAAAGAACTTTTCTCAAATCTCCATCTTGCTCTCCTAGCTCAACTTTTATCTGTTCACGGAACTTTCCTAGTACAACTGTGTCCCTTCGTTTATTGTGTGACATTCCCAAGTCTTCCACTCTGCCTCGACCACGACTGCTTGTACTCTGTGAGAACTGTTAAAGGTCTTCCAAGGTGCAGAGAGGTACTGGAAAACTCCCCACATTCTGACTGTTCCTCTCGGTTAACACAGTATAGCGAGAGTCGACAGGATCTCGCATCACAGCTTAGTCGACACGATTCCACAACGACAGGATTCGACATATATTTATATACAAATTATCATTATTATTTACATATTTCAAAACTATACATATTGTGTTTTTAAGAAACATCTATTACAAAATTTAAAGAAACTCTTTTTTTTTTGGAAAATATATGCAACTTATAAACGCGCAGGAGATATCAAATTAAATTAATAAACTAATAAACTATATATTCTGGTATTGAAAAACTGCCTACATCTATGGTATAGTATTTGGCTATATTGTTTCGTATGTTTCTTTTAGTTGAATGTATCTATTTATGCCTTCTTGGTGTTTGGATATCATAGCTTCTATTATAAGTCATTGGTATTTACTATGGATATTGTCATAATACACTATGGGTTGAGATAAGTTAAATGTATGACCTGTTTCTTTCATGTGTTGAACTATTAAAGATCTTGGGTCGATATTGTTAATATTCCTATTATGTTCCTTTATTCTATTATAGACTTTCCCCCAGTCTCCCCTACATATTGTAGAAGTATTTATTATTTTACAAGCATTTATTATTTTACACTAGTATCATTTTTTATGTTATATTTTACTACTCTGTAAACTTCCCTCATTTCTTATCTTTTGTTTATCCTTCATAGTTTGTTCTTGCCCTAAATAAATTGCTGTATCTCCCCGAAGTTTGTCTTTCCTAATTTTCCACGTGGCATTATTTAGAACTACAGGTATTGTATGATATGGAGTAGATGGCTTATTTTCTATTGAATGGAATATCGGACTGGTTCTTTGTTAATGGGTTTCTAATCATATTGCCTAAATTTGTAGAATTATAGTACATAGTTTTTATATCATTTTTTCTAAGTGTTCTAGCTATCTATACTGATTGAAGGAAATATGGAATGATGCTTATTGCCTTATAAATTTCTGGTTTTGGGGTTATTGATTCAGTATTTTCTGCAGACTGATGAACATTTCTTTCAAGCCGCAATCCCTCCCTTCTTGTATATTTTACAAAACGATTTAAAATTTTAATTTAATATGTCCATTGTTGTTAATTTTCGATTGAAGTGTTGAAGAGCATTTCGATATAAAATATATTTATTGACATTTTATACGCGCGCGCGTAGTACAACATTATAAATAAGAAATGATGAAATACAAAAGGTTATTTAAAAATTAAAGACCATCCAAAACATTCATTTCCTTTTTTTTTTTCATAGTTTTTATTGATGTTCCTTTTTTTTTCACAGACATTATACCATCAGCTATGTGGCGCTGAGTTTGTTTATACAAACTAAATTCGTTGCTATGTGTTTAGCCAACCGAAATATTGGCAAATAGATCCCCTTTCAATCAAATATTATGCCTTTTTGTTATCTAAAATGTAGATGGAAAAATTTTGCCGGGAGGATATTGATAAAGTTCACTTCTCTCGTTAAAATAGTAGTCAAGACTAGACGCCATCTATTGACCGTCGCCGTTTGGAAAACTGAATATATGTGTCTTGGCTTCGCCCTTGTTCCACTCAAATAAATGTTCGCCAGAAGAATCTTGTTTCTGCTCATTAAATATTGTAGCGTAGAGATCAAGTCTTTGTATATCTGAAGGTGTGAAAGTATTTATTGATGACATCACGGTGACTAGTCGACAATTATTATCAAATCAACAAAACTATCTACAGCTAGGGAATCTTGAACAAGCAAGCAAAGAAATATTTTAAATAATATTTTACAAATACAGAGTAATATATATTTTTATAATCTGTTAAGTATTTTTATTGAATAATATTAAATTAAATAATAAATTATTTCTTCGCCACATAGCCTCCTCCTATAAAGAGCATCGACCCGATGCTCAGCAGGAGACTTACGTCGTCAGTCTCAAGAACTAGTAATAGGGCCAGGGATATTTTCAGGTGACTGCGGTGGATGTCTTCTTTCAGCTGAGATATCTTCTTCTTGAGGGCTTGGCGGGTCTATATTTACGTCAATGAGTTTTTTCTTATTTCTACTGTGGTCGGCAAGGGAGGATTTTATAACTTTGCGGCCTCACCTCCAATATGGTCTATCATCTTCTAGCGGGTGAGAAAAATAGTCTGTTTCGACCGGGATATGAAGTAGGGCTTCGGTAGCGACTGAAATTTTTTCTCGATGATTCGTCGTAGGGCTCCTGAGATTCAGCTCAAGAGTTGTAGAATACCATTGCGTCTTGCTTTCTTTGGAAATATTCATTTCTCCTTTTCTCATTGTGTCTCTTCCTGTCGCGGCAATAGTGGACGACATGACCTGGGCGTCCGCAGTAGAAACAGATTGGCTTTCCCTCAGTTGTCCGCCATTCATTGGTGTCACGTCTTCTTCCTTGTTTCTGATACTGAGTTGTAGGATGGGGAGTTCTAGGTTGAACCTCGAATCTAGGATTTGATACCGGCCTGGGTGCTTGAGGGGGACTTATTGTAGGTTTTGATCTAGGTGCCAAGGTCTTTACAATCTCTTCCCTCACTAAATCTTCAATGGCAGCGATTTTAGGCTCCTCTTGAGGAGAGTGCAATGCTTGCTGTATCTCCTCGCGGATAATTTTCGGATCAGCGATGACAGATCTTCTCCGTCATCTTGGTCACAGAGAGAGGCTGCATTTGGTAGGCGCTCGTACCTGGTTGGGGTAACTCGCCTACAACGGAGCGCTTCGACACGGCGACATTCTGTAATGAATTGCTCGGTGCTCTGTACATCACTCGGTAGGAGTGCTTGATGAAGCTCCTCAGCTATCCCCTTCATGAGGTGGGAGATTTTATCTTCCTCGCTCATTTGAGGATCAACCTCTTTGCACAGGCACAGGACATCCTGGATGTGAAATTCGGTACTCTCACCTTTTAATTGCGCCGTGTTTTAAGTTTCTTCTCCGCTTGCAATATTGAATTTTTTTCCGAACACATTCTCTAATCGAAATGTGAATTCCTTCCAAGTCTGTATGCTTTCTTCGTTGTTCTCAAACCATTTGAGAGCAGTTCCAGACAGATAAAAATAAACTTTAGTAAGACAAAGGGTTTGGTCCTAATGGTTGTACCTTGCCACACGTTCATACCCTTTTAACCATTTTTGGAGATCTTCACCACCCTCCCCTGAGAAAATGGAAGGGTTCCTTAGCAGATGTTGAACAACGTAGTTGCTTACCTGGGTACCTTCAGTCTTTACATTCATAGAAGTTTCTTCTGGTTCAACAGAATCAATTTTTATTTCTTAATGGGTATCGGTCCAGTCTCTCCACCAGTTGCAGCGTAGAGATCAAGTCTTTGTATATCTGAAAGTGTGAAAGTATTTATTGATGACGTCAAGTCGACAATTATTAACAAATCAACAAAACTATCTACAGCTAGGGAATCTTGAACAAGCAAGCAAAGAAATATTTTAAAGATGATTTTACAAATACAGAGTAATATACATTTTTATAATCTGTTGAATATTTTCATTGAATAATATTAAATTAAATAATAAATTATTTCTTCGACACAATATGATGCAGCATTATTATCGAAATCATTTTCTGAATAAAAATAAGTAAATTAGTCTAGTATTTGGTTAGTTTGAATTTCTCGATTGAAATTGTGACAAAACGACTTCCAAACTATTAACTCTATAGCCTGTTAAAATTTCAGCCATGTTGAGTCAAATATTGAGGTATAAGGCACATATATATATAGTTGACTTTATATATATTTATATGAGGAAACGGCAGTGTGACAGGAAAAACCCTGGCATTTGTCAACAGAGCCAAGCAAATATTGGAGTATTTGTGACCCAGTGGGGCGACTGACCCACGGGCTATCCAGGTCAAGGCTTACTGCCTGACACCATTTAGGTCGCCGACGATCATCTTACTTTCCTTTCCCTCTCCTCCCTTAGTGGATAGATCAGAATAATAGTCGCGATTTGAGGGTTCTATTTCTGGAAAAAAATAACATTTCCATTTAAAAAATTGAAGCTATATCAGCGCTGATATTCAATTATTCTTCTTCTTATTCAAAAAAGGTTTGATGTGTGTACCCGTGTTGTTGTCCTAAGGGACAATCTCTCCTAAGGGAAAATAAAATCAATTCTTTTGCCTCTACTCGTGGTACTCACATAAATAACCATTTGGCCAATATAGAACTTAAGGTCACCAGTTAAATGAGGAGCAAGTTGTTACGTTTTTCCTCAATATATAATTATCGACCCTGACCCTTTTATCTTCACTCTATAAATCCAATAGTTCAAAGGCAGTAGCTGAAATATATTTAAGATAGTAAATTTGTTAAACTTATACTCCAATAATCTTTGGTTCTGTTGACCTTGCTTAGAATTTTTAAAGAAACTGATTCCAATAATTATTAATTAAACATTATATTTATTGATTTACAAGAGAGAGAACAAAATATAAAAGGGAAACCAATATTGAACAAAGGATTTTTTTCTTCTTTCGGTTAGCGCCTATTTACCTGTGGAGCTTACACACACTCTGTGGTAACAATTAATTAATATATATACAACACATGCTCCCCTGTATGTAAGCCCTAATCAGCAAGTCCAAGGCTATCTGCACATTTCCGTAGTTTGTCCTTAGGGAGACTTTTCGTTAATATATCCGCCTCCATGTCTTCACTTTTAGTGTATTCCAGCTTGATTCCATTTTGAATTTCCTCTTTCACAAAATAATACTTTCGGTTTATGTGCTTTGTTCGTTAAGTACTTTTGTCAGATTGTATCCAGTTTATTGCAGCCTGGCTGTTACTTTTCAAGGTAATTGGGGAAAGTTAAATTTTCACAAAGTTCTTCTAGTAATTCCTTTAACCATAATACTTCTGAAATTCCTTCACATATTGAAATAAGTTCTGCTTCACATGTAGACAAGGCTACTAAAATTTTGCTTTCTACTTCTACAGTTTATTAAATTATTGCCAAGTTTGACTGTATAGCCTGAATAGGATTTTGCGTCTCGGGTTGTGCACCAGCTCGCATCAGTACTTATTGTGATATTGTTGTCTTTTGACTTATATGCCAAAATTTTATTTCTTGTTCCCTTCAGATATCTATAAATCCTTTTAACTCCAGTTAAGTGTATTTCTCTTAGATCATTACTATACTGAGATATAAATTGCTGACGTTGAAGGATATGTCCGGTTGAGTATCCGTAGAAAGGTACATTAGTGATCCAATCATTTCCTGGTATACAGTTTTATCTACTGGCTTAGAATCCAAATATTCATCCAAATTTTGATTTTGATCTCCAGGTGTCTGCACACTGTTGCATTCTTCCAGTCCAAATCTGTGAAGAATTGTATCAACATAATGAGTCTAAGTTAGATAAAATCCATCTTCTGCCCTTTTTATTTCCATTCCAATAAGTGGTTCGCTATCTTTCTTTTCTGTTAGAGTAACATATTTTTCTATTTCTGAGGCTAGGTTGTCTTTAATTTCCTTACTGGTTCCAGCAATGATGAGATAATCTACATATAGACCCATTATTGCATACTCTTCTCCTCTCTGGAGTTTATAGACACATGGATCACATTTGGTTCTAATCATTCCCAACTGGTATAAAATTTCATTAATCTTTTTGTTCCAACATTTTCCTGATTGTGTTAGACCATACATACTTTTTTCCAATTTGCACACTTTGTTTTCTTCTCCTTTTTGCATAAAACCATCTGGTTGTCTCATGTATACTGTCTCTTCTAACTCACCATAGAGATAAGCTGTCTTCACACCATAAGTCTTTATTATTAAATTCTGTTGCGTTGCTACTATTGTTCTCAAGCTTTCCTTTTTGAGTACAAGTGAAAAAGATTCCTTTTAGTCCACACCATATCTTTGATGGCATCCAACAGCAACAAGTCTGGCCTTTCTTTTATAGATGCCGTCATTTGATATTTTATTCGTACTGTAGACCCATTTACTATTGATGACTTTCATACCATTTTCCCTTGATACTAGTGTCCATTACTTTATGTTTCTCTATCTCACTGAGCTCTTCTTCCATTGCTTTGTGCCCTTCATTTCTTTCTCCACTATCCATTGCTTCTTTAAAGTTCTCCGGAATATAATGATCTATTTTTTTTCCATAATTAATTTGCATCATTCCTATCCTTCATTCTTTGTGAGCGCCGAACTCCTTTTTTGATCAATTTCCTTTCTTGTTCTTCAAGTCTTGCTTTGTGCCGTTCTCCTAAGATGCTCTTTGTTTCTCCTTTCTTTCTTCCTCCTTTTGCGCATCTTTCCTGTATCGGTTCAGTTTGTGGTGAGTCATTTTCACAGTCACCACCTGGTTTTACTGAAGTATCCTCCTGAGACTTAATTTTACTCTCTGTAACAGGATTGTCTTCTTTCAAGATAAGAAGGTCTTTAGCAACTATTTCTTCACAATTTCCTTTATAGGTCAAATTATCACAATTAGTAGCTTCCTGAATATCATTTGCATAATCAATTCCTCTCTTATCTTCACTAAATTTTACTGATCTGACTTAATGAATTCTCTTTGTCATTATATCATATATTCTGTAAGATTTTCGTTTAATGGAATAACCAATAAATATTCTCTTTCTCTCCTTTGGTGAAAACTTGTTTCTTCTTGGTTTGCTCTCAAGCCAATGTGTCAAACATCCAAATATTCGAATGTGTTTGACCGATGGTTTCCTGCCATTCCATCTCTGCATAGGTGTATGGTGCTTGATAGACCTGTGGGGTGTGCAATTCTTAATGTATGTAGCTGTAGCAATTGCCTCTGCCCAAAACTTCATGGGTAATTTTGAGTCAATTAGTAAGGTTCTCGCTGTATCTATAAGAGTCCTATTCACTCTCTCTGCGACTCCATTACTTTGTGGTGAGTATGTGGTGGTAAGTTGGTGATGGATCCCACTTCTCTTGAAAAGTCTTTCAAATCTAGAGTTACAAAATTCAGTTCCATTGTCGGTTCTTACATCTTTTATTCTAAGACTTAATTCGTTTTCGGCTCTTGCTTTAAATTCTTCTAATCTTTCAAAGGTCTCAACTTTTGACCTCAGGAAATATACAAAGATTCTTCTACTGTAATCATATACTATAACAAGAAAATACTTAGATCCCCCTAAAGATTGACATGACATTGGTCCACATAAATCCATATGAATCAACTGCAGGGGTTTAACTGTATAATTTTCCATAATATTATATGGCTTCTGAACCAGTTTTCCCCATTATGCATGCTTCGCACTCTGGTAACCTTTCGAATTTTAGATCCAATCCTCTTACAATATGTCCTTGAATCATTTTTTTCATGTATTCTTCATTTATATAGTTTAATCTTTTATGCCATAAAATTATATTGCTATTTTTATTTGATAAATGTGTATTTATAACCCATGACATTTTCATTTTTTGCTATTGGTACATTTCTTAGTTTTGTTTCCATCATAAACATTCTATCTTTAATATATGCTTCAGCAACTAAATCATTCCCTTCATTATAAATTTTTGCTCGATCCTTATTGAAAATAACTGAATTTCCTTTGCTGACTAATTCGTATACTGACAAGAAATTATTCCTTAAATTTGGTACATGTAAGATATCTTTGATGCGAATATTTTCTTGGCCTTCACTCGTGCAAACATGTAGTCAGTCTCATATCTCCTTTGGCTATGGCTTGGGTAGTTTTGCCCTTCTCAGCTAGGTTGATTTCACTTTTGTACTCTGTCACATTTTCCATCAAAGTTAGGTTTGGGGTTAAATGTGCGGTGCATCCTGAATCTACACACCATATTTGCTTATCATTTCTCACATCTGGTGAATCTTCAAATTATTTTACATATGTTTTAAATGCTTGCTCATTAATCCCGCCTTTCTAAGTATCCACTAGGTTATTTGAATGTTCCCTACTATATTTGTGATTTCTATAATCAGGAGTCCATTTCTTTTGATATCCTTGTTTCTGTTTATCTCGAAACCAGCAATCATTAGCTAGATGTCCCTTTTTATTACAAACAAAACGTCTTTTTGGCTGATTTTTTAAAAAACTTTTCTATCTTTTATTCTGTATGCTTGTCCATGCCCATTCTCAACTGATTGATTTAATCTCATATTTATTCTCGACTCCTCTTCTCTTAGAGTTTGTGAATCTCTTCATGTGTTGCCTCTCTCTTAGATCGTAAGACAATAGCAATATTTTCATACTCTCTTTGGATGTATGCCTCTGAAAATATGAAATGAAAGTTCTCTTGATGGAAATTGATGCCCTAATGATGAACTTCTAGCAGCAATATTTTTTTGCCTTGTTATATATTCATCTACAGTTTCATATTCTTTCATTCTAATGTTCTTTAATTCTAAGTCTATATCAACAACAATACAACAAAAGCCTTTATTAGGCACACGTGCCATACAGGATTCTCCCGGTAGGACAAAATAAATAAATAACAAATTAGTATCATAGTTATATACAAAAATTGGGTATTGACCTCGACCAATTATCAAGTTGGATCCGGTGTCTGTGCTAAATATTTTGATTGAGCTGATTTCCAGTATTTATAAAAAGCGAATGCAAAGGGTCTGGATTTTACGACTTTTGCCATTAAAACATAGGGCGAATCGCTATTGTAGCCGGTCTCTTGACGAAGAATTTCTCTCTCTTCTTCCATTGCCGTACAGTAGAACATGTAGTGTGGAAAATCGAGACTAAATTCACCGTTGCATAAGGTGCATTTTATGGTCTTAGCTTTCAAAAGTGAAACATGATTAATTCTCTGTACTGCAAAAAGGCTTCTTACTTGTGCAATGATTCTCTTTAAGGTTAGGGGGATATTGTCATTAAGATAGCATTCCATTGTAGGTGATGAATGAAAGTATTTATAGTGAGAGTAGAGCACTGATTTTCTTATTCTTACATAATCCAGCTGCAAGGACTGATCGGTTGCCGTTCTAATAATTAGGGGGATGTATCTTTGTAGAATATTGAAGTCTGTACTTCCAACAAGCCATGAGAAGCCGGTGTTATTAAGTAGCTCTGTTATACTTTTTACCAGTCCGATATTCTGTTTTGAAGAAATTGAAATGTCCCACAAATGTGCCAAACAAATTGAAGGTAGCCTGCTGCCGTCCATTTTCAGAATTCTAGTCCAGAATTTTAAAGTTAGTTTTTTCACTGTGATATCAAGAGAGTTTCTTCCTGTTTCGGCCCTCAAAATATAGCCCGGAGTATAGCTTGGAAGGCACAGAAAACGTCTGAGAAAGGTATCCTGGATTCTATCTAAGATTAAGGCTTGATCATGTGCCCAGATTGGGGCCGCATAGAGTAGGACTGTCAAGATCATAGAATCCAACAATCTCATGCTTGCATGGATTTGATGCTTGGATTTGAGCTTGGACTTCAGAATAATATCCCCCACAGCACCCATCGCGGCCATGGTCCTGCCTCTATAATTTAAGGCAACTTGAGTGAAAGAAATCGAAGGGGTGAGCGGGTAGCCCAGGTACGTATATTTTGATGTAACACTCAAAGGACTTTGACCCCAATACCATCTCTCTGAACGCGCCACCTTTCCTCCATTACGGAAAACCATTATTCTTGACTTGTTTTCGTTCAGAGTTAGTAAGTTAGTTTCTAGATAGGTTTTCAGTATATTGATTTTCAATTGAAGGTTTATTTTAGAATCACCTATCAAAACAATATCGTCGGCATATAGGAGGAGGTGTATGTTTCCGAAATTGGGTAAGTATATTCCTGACAACCCCGAGTCATCAAAAATTTTAATCAAATCATTAATAAAGAGCAGGAATAGGCATGGGGATAGTGGGTCACCTTGGAGCACCCCCCGAACGGATTTCAATGAATTCAGTGATAGAATTGTTCCAACGAACCGCAGCGGTCATGTCTTCATAATAACATTTAATTAAGTTGACAAATCGGTGATTCAGTCCTATTTTGACTAGTTTTGTCCATAGCAATGCGTGAGGAACCGTGTCAAAAGCTTTTTTTAAGTCTACGAAGAAGGAGTAACATTTACCCTCTTTTCTTCCTTAGGGCAAGTTGGATTACAGATGTCAATATGAAAATATGATCTTGACATGAGTGAGCAGATCTAAAGCCCGCTTGATTTCTCTGGGATAATATCATTAATTTCAATCCATTTGACTAGGCGGGACCTAAGTATTGCTATAAATAGTTTCGCGAAATTGCTCAGCAGTGAGATTCCGCGGTAGTTGGATGGATTATCATAATCGCCATTTTTAAAAATCGGATGGATAATAGACTTCGAGAAGGAGGATGGGAATACAGCTGATCTTAGTATTCTGTTGTATAGATCCTTGAGTAACAGCAAGTAACTGTGGGGAAGGAGCTTGATTGCTTCGTTCGGTACCTCGTCGATTCCAGCTGCTTTACAGTTCTTTAAACGCGAGATTTCTTCTGTTATCTCCCCTCATTGTAATTTCCGCCAATAAGCCTGTATCCACTGAAAGCGTGTTTAGTATAGGAAGAATATATTCTGTTGATGTTTCGGATGAGAGTAGTTTGTCATAAAATTGGTGCCATTCTTGAAGCGATATGTTTCCTTGAATGAAACTTCTTTTTTTTATAAATGCTTATTGTTTTCCAAAAGTTTTTAGAGTCATGAGTATTGCTTGATAAATTTACATGCAATGATTGGTAGTATTTTTTCTTTTTTATCTCTAATTAATGCAGCATAGAATTTCTCTTTTGAAATATAGTTAACACGGTCTGTTTCTTTTTTTGATTTCATGTAGATTTTAAGATGGGATTTAGTATTCTTTTTTGTTAGATAACATTCTCGATCAAACCAAGGCTTTGAATTTGGGTTCAATGTTTTGGATCTTCTCTGCATCCCCCGCTTTGCCCATAGTATCAATGATTTTATCAGTTAAAAGCCTCATTGTACTATCTATTGAGTGATTCCAATTCAGGTGTATTTTATTTAGTGCCTGCGAGAAAAACTGAGTTATCATGTGTCCATCTATAACTCGTTAAAGGTGTTGGATTTGTATGTCTCGAGTAATTCACCATCGACTGTAATGAAGTAATTCTGCGATCAGAACCGGACACTATAAGGGCAGACAAGGTGATAGGGAGATGGTCTGAATATGGAGAACATTCAACTTGGAAGTTCTCAATTAGATCCAAAAGCAAGGGGGTCACCACAAAGTAATCCAAGACCGAAGAGCCACGGTCTGAGATGTAAGTAAAATTGCCATTTTGATCTGCCATCGATCTGCCATTTAATATTGTCAAGAAGCTAAGCGGCTCCAATCACGAGAGGCCCCATGGGACGTCTGTCAATCATCGCTGGACACCGGGTGTGAGGGGTTCTGGGGAATCTGGCCGGCGGGGGGAGCTGAGGTCCCTCATTAGGATTAACTCTGTCTTGGGGTAAGTTGTATTGACTCTCTCTCTCTCCCTATCAATACCCCTTATAATAAATTAATTATCCCCAAACTTGCCCTTGCTTTATTTATCTCCGCGACACATTTTGGCGGAGACGCTGGGTAGCGTGACGGAACTTCGAAGAAGTCGACGTCTACAGGGACGTGAACCAATTCTTCAACCTTTGCCACAACGAATAGAAATGGAAGACAACCACAGACCTACTGTTAGCGGATCCTACCTCCCTTGTCAGCGCCAACGAGATCCTTCTACCTTTTCTGGAGATGGAAATATAAACCCTGGACAGTGGTTGAAAGAGTACGAGAGAGTGTCGAAGAACAACAGATGGGACGAGACCATGAAGCTTGCCAACGTCGTATTTTACTTGAACGGAACTGCTGGAAGGTGGTTTGATAATAACGAAGAATCACTCAACTCGTGGAGAAGCTTTGAAGACGCATTCCGCGGTGTGTTCGGACTGCAAGAGGATTCTGTTCGACGCGCCGAGGAAGTTCTGAAGTCAAGAGCACAGAAAGCCGAGGAATCCAGCGAGTCATACATCCAGGAGATTCTTAGTCTCTGCCACCAGGTGAACCCTGGCATGGAAGAAGGTGAGATAGTTGCTCACATTATAAAGGGAATTTCGGAGGACACATACCAGGTATTGGTGGCGAAAGACATACAGACGGTAGATGAGATCCTGAAGTTCTGCCGTCATCTGACAACCGTCAAGCAGCGCCGGATCGGCCGTACGAAATTCGCCAGGTTGTCAAACGTAATGCCCATTTTGTGTGTTGACGACTCAGACGACTTGGCCGGCTTAATTCGCCGCATCGTTAGAGAAAAGATACAAAAGGTTTTCTCAGCACCTGAAGTGATCAATCCGCTCCGAGAGGTGAACGCCCTGGAACAGACTGTGAGGGAAGAGGTCAGCCGTGCTCTACAACCTACCAGACCACAAGTCAACGTGGTACAACAACAACCACGAACGCCCTTTTATAATATAGACCGACCAACCCAACCCAGGAAAACGGAACATTGGAGGACCTACGACGACAAACCTATCTGCTTCCACTGCGGACGACCCGGACATGTCGTCCGTTATTGTAGGGAACGACGGCAGGTCTTCGCTGAAGCCAGGTCAAGGAATGGCGGAGAAGGAAGAAATGTTGGATTTTCGAGTCGACCCCCGAGATATGACGCCGACGACGACTATGTAACGCCCCAAACCTCGACGTACTTCTACCGGAGCTCTTCCCCACATCCAAACCGCGCAAGGTCGCCAGCCCGAAGACAATCCCAGTCGCCAGCCCGTCGTTTTAGCCGTTCTCCCATGCCTCAGAATGTGAAAAACTAAGTGGAGCGGCTTCTAACGGGGGTGAGGTCGCCATTGAGGAAAATCCTCCAGGGTATATCGCCGCTAAATTAAAAGAAAATTTTGTTATGGTCGAAATAAATGGACGCAAAATTAAAGCATTGGTGGATTCAGGAGCCGACTTTTCTGTTATTTCAGACAAATTTCGACGCGAACTAAAGACACCTCTATTCAAAGAACCAGGTCCCATTCTTAAAGCCGCAAATAAAAATTTAATAGAGACCCTAGGAAAATGTGTCCTGAACATAGAAGTTAATGGTCTGAATATCTCATTTGAATTCGTTGTTATGGTGGAATGCAGCCATGACATCATATTTGGATGGGACTTCTTCAAGGCCACCGAGGCCGTCATTGATTGTGGCAGAAATGAACTCCATCTCGGGGAAACCTCCGTCCTGGAATCTCGAGAGGAGGAAAACCAGAGATTGTTTGCTTCCGACGACTTTGTCATCCCGCCTAAATCAATAAAGAAGATCAGTGTGATGAACGAAGAAATATGTGGTGTTAGAGATGTTTTAGTCTCAACTTCTAAGGACTTATTATTAAGAAAGGAAGTTCTTATACCAAACTCATTGGTTACATTTCGACACGGCCGAGGTAGCATTTGGGTGGCGAATGGAGCGTCTTGGCCGCAACTGATTCCATCAGGAATGAATATGTGCACCATGGAAAGTTATGAGAATGGGAATATCTGCAGTCTTATTGAATCCAGCGATAAGTTACAAGAAACGCAGCTAAAGTCACGTGAATGGTCACAGAAGATAAACCTTACTCTAGATCCAGGGCTGTCTGAAATTCAAAGGTTACAGCTTGTTTCATGCCTTGACGAGTTTATTGGCATATTTGACTTTGGGAGTACTCCTATTAAGCCCACCAGTACTGTGAAGCACAAGATAAACACAGGCGACCAGTCTCCTATCAAACAGCGGCCCTATAGAGTAGCACCAAGTGAACGACGACTAATTCAAGATGAAGTGAACAAGATGATTGAAAATCACATCGTGAAGCCCTCTGAAAGTCCTTGGTCATCTCCAGTTATTCTAGTTCGAAAGAAAGACGGGACCTGGAGATTCTGCGTAGATTACCGTCGATTAAATAAGATAACAAAAAAAGATGTTTACCCCCCTGCCACGCATTGACGATGCCTTGGACAGTTTAGCCGGCTCTAGTTACTTCTCCACGATGGATCTTCGGTCCGGGTATTGGCAGATTGAAGTGGACGAAAAAGACAGGGAGAAAACTGCTTTCATCACTCCAGATGGGCTGTATGAATTCCAAGTAATGCCTTTCGGTCTTTGCAACGCTCCAGCAACGTTTGAAAGGATGATAGATAGTGTTCTGGGCAGTCTTAAATGGAACATGTGCCTTTGCTACCTGGACGACATCGTAGTTTACGCACCTACCTTTGAGGAACATCTACGTCGTCTACAACTTGTATTAAGCTGCATCCAGAAAGCTGGACTAAGCTTGAACCACAAAAAGTGTCTTTTTGGATCAAGGAGGATAAAGATTTTGGGACACCTTGTTGACGCCAATGGAATTCATCCAGATCCAGATAAAGTTGAAGCCGTCCTCTAAATTTCCGAGGCCAAGGAATATCTCTGAACTGAAGAGCTTTCTTGGATTATGTTCCTATTACCGAAGATTTATTGAGAACTTTGCCGACAAAGCTAGATCTTTGCATGACCTACTGAAGACTGAAAAACAATTTTATTGGGATGCAGCTCAAGAGAAAGCGTTTGAAGTCCTTAAAACAGCTCTAATTTCAGAGCCTGTCTTAGGATACTTTGATGAATCCGCTGATACCCATCTACACACGGATGCAAGCGGACATGGTATTGGAGCTGTTCTTCTACAAATACAAGGTGGAAAGGAGCGGCCTATAGCTTATGCATCTAGAAGCTTGACAAAGGCTGAAAATAACTATTCTACAACGGAAAAAGAATGCCTTGCTGTAGTCTGGTCTATTAGCAAATTCCGCCCATATTTGTTTGGTCGACCATTCACGGTTGTCACTGACCATCATTCTCTATGTTGGTTGGTAGGGCAGAAAGATCCTTCTGGCCGTTTGGCAAGATGGGCGCTGAAGTTGCAAGAATTTGACGTGACCGTTATCTACAAGAGCGGACGCAAACATAAGGATGCCGATTGTCTGTTAAGGAGCCCGCTTGAGAACGATCAACCAAGTGCTGTGATGTCACTAACCAACGTCGATATAGAGCAGACTAAAGACCCGGATTTAGCTAAAATAATCGATAATTTAAACTCGGGCTACAACAGAAAGGAATTCAGCATTATCGACGGCATCTTATACAAGAAAAACTATAGAAGACCCTGGCTTATGATGATCCCTAAGCACTTAAGATCGGAAGTTATGGCAGATTTACATGATGCTCCTACAGCTGGGCATTTGGGTTTCGCCCGGACATATGACAAAGTCAAAAAACGATTCTATTGGCCTGGCCTTTATAGAACTGTTCGCCAATATGTAAGCCATTGTCGGAGTGTCAACGAAGGAAGAAATTACCTCGACGTCCGGCTGGACAACTTGTATCCATACCGCCCGTAGAAAAGCCATTCTATAAAGTCGGGGTTGATCTCCTTGGAAGATTTCCAGTTTCTAAAGATGGAAACCGTTGTATCATTGTGTGCACCGATTATTTGACAAGGTATGCCATAACGAAAGCGATCCCAGACGGAGGAGCAATCGAAACAGCTAAGTTCCTGGTTGAAGACGTCATCTTGAAGCATGGAGCTCCTAGAGAAATGATAACAGATCGCGGCAGAAATTTCATTTCTCAAGTAATAAAAGAGATCAATGCTCTGTGCGGAATTGTGCACAGATTTACAACGGCCTACCATCCCCAGACCAACGGCCTGACTGAAAGGTTCAACAAAACTCTAGGAGACATGTTGTCCATGTACACAGGTGTTGAGCAGAAGGACTGGGACCAAGTTTTGCCCTATGTAACTTTTGCTTACAACACTGCTAAACAGGAGGCGACCGGCTACACCCCGTTCTTTCTTGTCCACGCCCGCGAGGCCGAGACCTACATCGATGCCGTACTACCCTACCTACCAGATGAGATCTCTAACGACTACGTTGGAGAACTTGTGACCAGAGCTGAGGAAGCGCGTCAACTCTCCCGATCACGCCTTCTACAATCACAGGCGAAAGACCGTAGACTATACGACCAGAAACATACTCCAGTCTATTACCAGAAGAATGATCTTGTGTGGGTTTTTACTCCCATCCGAAAAGTAGGACTATCAGAAAAGCTACTGAAGAGATACTTCGGTCCCTATAAGGTGACCAAGAAGCTTTCAGAAGTTACGTATGAAGTAGAGCCCGTGGACCCCTCTCCCCGATCACGGAAAGCCAAGGATATCGTCCATGTCATTCGGATGAAGCCCTACCTGGACCCTGAAGAACAACATTCTATTCTGCTAGGGAACACCAGCCGTGATAGATTTCCTTCCAGAACAAGGGCTGAGACAAGCTAATCAGCGGGTCGCTGTATTTTTTCTAAGGAGGGAGTAATGTCAAGAAGCTAAGCGGCTCCAATCACGAGAGGCCCCATGGGACGTCTGTCAATCATCGCTGGACACCGGGTGTAAGGGGTTCTGGGGAATCTGGCCGGCGGGGGGAGCTGAGGTCCAACTCTGTCTTGGGGTAAGTTGTATTGACTCTCTCTCTCTCTCCCTATCAATACCCCTTATAATAAATTAATTATCCCCAAACTTGCCCTTGCTTTATTTATCTCCGCGACAATATTGTCAGTAAACTATTGTCGAGGAACTCAACAAAATGGGTTGCATTTGGAGAGATCACTAAGTCTATATCAATAATTTATCTTCCAAATTGCCTGTGTATGTTTTTCCTAGCTATTCCCATACTTTCTTCGCATTTGTTTCTCCTATGAACATTCCAGCTTGTTCATTTGTCAACGTAGTGATGATTATCCCAAATGCTTCATCATTTTTTATCACTCCAAATATCCCAAGAACTTTTGTCTTCTATATCAGGTTCTGGATCAGAAATTACACATTTAAATAATTTTCTTCCTCTCAGAACTGCGCCGATTTTCAACGCCCATATTTGATAATTAGTTCCTGTTAATGGTTCAATTTTTGTTTGGGATAAAAAATTATATTCAGCCATTTTCGCCTTTTGAGCTATTATAAACAAACCAATATAAATATATATAATTTAAAAACAAATATATATTTTAAATTTATTTAAAAATTGGGTAGCTTTTAAACATGCAATATATAGATATAATTTAACTCAATCTATATAAATACCTTTAATCTTCTCAGAAGTGCTTCAGTTTACCGATCAGAATAAACTTTTTGCTTAATCTTCAGATTATATATTTTCGCTTTTGACCTTTATATCAAACAACCACGCTCTGCTACCAATTGTTGACCTTGCTTAGAATTTTTAATGAAACTGATTCCAATAATTATTAATTAAACATTATATTTATAGATTTACAAGAGAGAGAACAAAATATAAAAGGGAAACCAATATTGAGCAGAGGAACTTTTTTCTTCTTTCGGTTAGCGCCTATTTACCTGTGGAGCTTACACACACTCTGTGGTAACAATAATTAATATATATACAACAGGTTCAAGTGTTCGTTAAGTTCAGTAAAAACGTTATTGATTCTAGCTTTTCCACCAAAATTTGTGTTAGTGTTATTCGCACACAATAGGCAATAATTTTATTGTCAAAATTATTCTTTTTTAAAATTGTACTCATATTGGATCAAAAATATTTGTGGAGTTTTACCCGACAATGTAATAAAATCTAATATATTCTAATTCTTGTTCCTGTGTAAAAAAATCTAATAATTGTAAGAAATAATTTGATATATTTGTGTTTGTAAACATCAGAATATATGGATATATAAATGTGATTTTATCTAATTCTTTCTGCAAATGTGAAAAAAATTATGATGAAAAACCTTACAAATAATTGGCTCCGGTTGTTGTGCTTGCACATGCACATTTTTTCGTACAATGTTTCGATTTGCGACGTACAATCCATTGATCTGAAACTTTTGTCGTGGTTTATGGTGTAGGGAAAGTTAATAGCCCATCATCTAATGCTAGCTGTTCTCTGTGTTGTCAAAGCTAGCACTGCGAAAAGACTTCCATTTTAGACGAGTAAGCGTCATTTTATTAAAAATTCTTCTGTGCCTTTTTGTGACTAGATGTTTAGTAATATCGATTTTCCACCACGTGAGACTGAAAAATCAGTGTTGCATCTATCACACCGTATCATATAGTCTATTTTGTTTTAAATATAAGCGATTATTCTCTGCTTAGCTCGTCATTAAATTTGAATTCTTTTTTACTCATCTTTTATATATATTTTATTGGAGTAAAACTATTGTAAATAAATAAATAATTCACTACAAAGGCTAAAAAAGAGTACTCAATTTTACCTTATTGACCGTTACGCTGTGGCGACTTCTTCCTTCGTCATCAAATAATGAGTCGAACGTCAAATTGACAAACCACAGCAATGTCTAACGGCAGTCCTCCGCACTCTTATCTGCATTAAGACGTAAAACAACACCACCGAGTAAATCTAACTCGCTGCATCGTCTAATTTAGTTTACTCTGCATGCATTTTATGTGTTAAAAAAAATCATTTTTTATTTCTTTATATAATCACGATAATTATTAATAAAAAAAAAATATTAATAAATAATAGGTAATATATTTTTACTGTAAATTTAAAATAAGAAATGCAGATATTTCTAAAAAGTGAGATTTTTTAAAAATTGGCGGGAAGTCCTTCAAAAAGTGAGACTGTCTCGCCAAAATCGGGACGTGTATCACCTTATTGAAAACCATACCCGTGCAATATTCTAAGAGATAGCAAGATTTTCTAACAGCTAGCTCAATTTACTTACAGTAATCCCAAATAATTTTATTCACTCTATATTCAAAGAGGGTAACCAGAATATTCCACCTTTTTACAATGGAATAGCTTTATTGTGTACTTTATCGAAATTTTTATATCTATAATATCTTTATTTCTTCTCTATTAGTATATTTATAATGTCACTGTCAAAGAGTATATGCCAGAATTAACATTCTGTAGTAGAGAATCAGAATGAACCTATCAGGATCGATGGGGGCGTAAATTAGGGCCACGGAATAGAAAGGCCGTAGGCTCATGAAATGGGCCCTGATGCTACAGGACAGGGAAATAACATTTTTCCATGTAAAAGGGAAGGATAATGCGATGGCTGACTGGCTGTCCCGCGACACCTATAATACCGAGGTTGCTGTAGTCGATGTCTATGAAGGGGTGACTACTATTCCCAACTATGAGAAGTCCATGCTGAACTGCCCTGCATGGAAAACCATCTACAAGAGGGTTCTGAGCACTGACAGTGAGGTAGAAGAGAGTGATGGCACGTATTTTATAAGCAAGTCCACCCGATATCTTGTCAAGGTCAGTCCAGACAGTAGACCCACTCGTAAGGGAAGGATGGTGAAGCAAATCGTAATACCTCCAGTTCTCCGTGATACCATTATGGAAAGGTGCCATGACAGTCCCATAGGAGGGCACCTTTCAATAGAGAAAACACTTTACGTGGTCTTAAGCCATTACTATTGGAAGGGGGCCATGTGTCTGATGTACGTAGGCACGTGAAGACATGCCCAGTGTGTGCCGAGAACAATGGTAGGCTTAAGAAGGCTCCTAATATGCCCATTCAACCCGCTAACTACCCTTTCGAAAGGCTATGCGTAGACTTCGTGGGTCCTCTTACCTTGTCTAGGAACAGGAATAGATACCTGCTCGTGTTCATTGATGCTTTCACCAGGTACGCTGAGGTTATCCCCGTCAGGGATTGTACTGCAGAGACTGCTGCGTTCGAGTTTGTCAATAAAATAGTGAACAGATATGGAACGTGCAAAGAAATTTTATCCGACCGTGGAGCTGCATTCGAGTCAGACCTGTTCAGAGAGATATGTAAGTTATATAGTAATAAAAAGTTATCCACAACTTCTTATCGTCCTACCTGCAACTCGATTGTTGAAAGAGTTAATGGCACCATTTGTTCCATTCTGCGTCACTATGCCAATAGCAGGAATTGGGAAGACAACCTCGGTGCGGCGGTTGCTGCGTACAATAATGCCGTGCACTCAGCGTTAGGTGAGAGCCCCCACTACATGCTCTTTGGTTACGACGCAGTCAATCATGACGTCAGCGATAAAGATGTGAGCGAATTCAGAAAGCCATCCTTGGCAGAAAGGCTGAAGGAAATGCAAGATGCCAGGGAGACAGTTAGGAAATTCTTGGCTGAAAACTAGGATGAACGAGTCAAGAAGTATAAAACTCAGACTGTGAGAACCTTTGAGACGGGGGATTTGGTATTGTTGGCTGTTCCTAAGGGCAAGGGATCCTCTAAATTCTCCGCAAAATTCTATGGACCTTTCCCTGTGGTGGCTAAAGTGTCTGAAGTAAATTTCAGAGTGCGCGGAGTCAATATGCACGATGAACAAGTTGTACATATTGACAGAATGAAGGCATTCAGGAGCATGCGTCATAGAAAGCCCCCAGCTGCTAAACGCGAGTGCTATCCTCGGAGAAGGATGATTCCATTGGCTCTGGAAGGTGGGAGTGCCTGTCGTATCTCTCCCCGCCGAGAGATGTCCCCACCACCGCTAGAGACCACGACTGTTCCCGACCAGGAGAATGGAGATTCTCATGACGAACCTACAGTGGTCGATGGAGCGTTCGACAGGGCACATTTCAGCCCATATTTTCTGGGACCAAATCCTCGCCCTGCTAATCCCAGATGAAAGCGTATTGCCCCCTCCATGTTTATACAGAGATATGCGGTTTTAAGGTATTACTCAAGGTAATTCACTGCTGTTGTTCCATGGTCCAAGATTGGAGGCAAATTTTCGGAACGACACCGGAAGCCTATTTCTTCTCCTCTCTTTAGTTAATCCTTTTTAATCTTATAACATGGCTCCCGTGAGCTTTTTCCTTCCCGACCAGCGGGAGGTTTTCCTTACGGGGCAATAAAAATGTGCGGGAGATTGGTTGGTTTTTTTCCTTGGAAGGATACTGTGCTGAGAACATGTACGAGAACATGTATGTATGTTTTCCCACGTGACGCGGCGGAGCGTGACCGTGCCTGCACGGGTGAGTAGTTGTTGTTTCGAACTCTGTATGGATGGACATTAAAACATGGTGGCAGCGATAACTGGATAAAATACGAACCCGTATATTGCAAAATATCGATTTTTGCGTACCTTGGAAGATAATTCAATATGGCTCAGATTCAACCTCAAGAAACTTTCGACTTCTCGACTCCCAACGAATGGCCCAAATGGAGGAAAAGATTCGAACGATACCTCGTGGTCAGTGGAATGAAGAAGAAAGAGGAGGCGGACAAGATCGATTTGTTAATGTATTTGATGGGTGACCGTGCGGATGATATATTCAGGACCTTCAAGTTCGAAAAGGAGGAAGAGGCAACGAAAATTGATTCCGTCCTCAAGGCGTTCGACAGCCACTTCTGTGTCAGGAAGAATATTATCTACGAACGTGCGAAATTTAATTCAAGAATCCAAGAGGATCGGGAGCCAGTGGACGAATTCATCACTTCATTGTACAAATTGGCTGATAGTTGCGAATTTGGGGGTCTTCATGAGCAGTTAATCCGTGACCGAATAGTGGTTGGAGTGAGGGACAAAGCTTTATCTGAAAGAATGCAGTTGGACAGCGAACTGACTTTGGAAAAGGCGGTGAAAATGGTTCGACAGCAGGAAACCTTTCGACAGCAGCAAGTCGACCTGCAGCGTCCCTCAACAAGCCAAAAGGTCAATCAGGTGAAGTTCAACTCGAAGAAACAATCACCGAAACAACAACAGCAGCCTTCGAGGAAAAAGGAGAAGTCAGCCAAAACAAGATCACGATGTCCAAAATGCGGAGGTTTCACCCACAGGGAAGGGCAGGCTTGCTGTGCTGAAGGACAAAGATGTAACCTATGTTCAAAAACTGGCCATTTTGCAAATTGCTGCCCAGATAAGCAGGCGAAGACTGCGGAAGTCAAAGCAGTTTCTGAACTTGATGAAGAAATTGGTTTTCTCCTGGAGGTCTCAGCTGTGGAGAATTCATCTAATCTCGATGATGATGAAGGCGAGTGCAGGAGGCGATGGACAGCAGAAATCCAAGTGAACGGGAAACGGCTGAAGTTCAAGCTCGACTCCCAGGCGGATGTTACATGTGTTCCTCTGTGTCTCTTCAAGAAGATAATGGGACAGCAACGACTAGTGGAAAGTGATATCAACATTAGAGCTGCTGAATTCTCCGAACTTCAGACTGTGGGTATGTTTATATCAACGCTGCGAAATGGCAATTATGAAATCAAGGAGAAGATTTATGTCATTCGTCGTTTGAGTGAACCTCTTCTGAGTCGCCGGGCATGTGAGCT
Organism: Cordylochernes scorpioides; assembly: GCA_030710605.1. Taxonomy (NCBI): domain Eukaryota; kingdom Metazoa; phylum Arthropoda; class Arachnida; order Pseudoscorpiones; family Chernetidae; genus Cordylochernes; species Cordylochernes scorpioides. The sequence continues at coordinate 33,629,163 of CP092880.1, read as the reverse complement.
CTTGAACCTGGCGAGGCGGATTGAAGTGGTTGCGACGAGAATTAACCCGATCAAGGAATTCCCTGAAGTATTTGAAGGACTGGGACAGATCGGAAACCCTTACGAAATCAAATTGAAACCTGGAGCAAAACCATATGCTGTGCATACTCCTCGACGGGTACCAATACCTTTGATGGAAAAGCTCAGGACAAGATTGGAAGAGCTCGAGAAGGCGGGAATCATAGCACAAGTTAACGTTGCGACTGAATGGTGTGCACCGACTGTGATTGCTGGTAAACCGAATGGCGACATACGACTCTGTGTGGATCTCTCAAGGCTGAACGAACATGTACAGCGCGAAGTGCATCCCATGCCAGTGGTGGAGCACATGCTGGGGCAACTGGGGGAAGCAAGATTCTTTTCGAAACTGGACGCGAACAGTGGCTTTCACCAGATTCCGTTGAGTCCGGACTGCCAGCATTTAACGACCTTCATCACTCCTTTTGGGAGATATAAATACTGCAGAATGCCATTTGGAATCTCACTCGCCCCAGAGTATTTTCAGAAAGTTATGTCAATAATCTTGCAAGGCATGGACGGTGTAATGTGTTACCTGGACGATATCCTGATATTTGCCTCCGACTCCAAGACTCACGATCGAATTCTTCGTTTAGTGCTCCGAAAACTGAAAGAGGCGAAAGTTACACTAAACAAGGCCAAGTGTGTCTTCGGCGTGCCAAGAATTAATTTTCTTGGGCACATACTGGATGAAGACGGTATCCGACCAGATCCAGCGAAAATCGAAGCAGTGGCGAAGATGCCTGCTCCGACCGATGTTCATGGCGTAAGAAGATTTATTGGCATGGTGAACCATCTGGGACGCTTTGTGGAAAATTTATCTGAAATCGTGGCTCCACTGAACCAGTTGTTGGTGAAAGGTCAAGACTTCGTTTGGGATTGCAGCCAGGAGCGAGCATTCCGAAAGTTGAAAGAATTGCTCACGACTCAACCTATCTTGGCAGCATACGACGTCAGGAAACCAACTATGGTGTCATCCGACGCATCTTCATACGGCTTGGGAGCGGTACTGAAGCAAGAAGGTAAGAACGGAATCTGGCGACCTGTTGCTTATTCTTCTAGAACTATGACACCTACCGAAAAACGATATGCTCAGATCGAGAAAGAGGCTCTCGCAATTACATGGGCTTGCGAACGTTTTCAAGATTTCCTGCTTGGAAAGCGTTTCCGAATTGAGACCGACCATAAGCCTCTCATTCCTCTATTTTCGACGAAAGAATTGAGTTCGCTGACCCCAAGACTGCAACGTTTCCGAATGCGTATGATGAGGTTTGGATTCGAAATAGTGCATATCCCTGGAAAGGAGCTGCTCGACGCCGATGCATTATCCAGACAACCACTTCTTACAACCGAGGGAGGTGAAAACGAACGGCAAACCTCAGCGCATATAAATGCAGTTCTCTCGAGTATAACCGACAAAGACGAGATGTTGACGAAGATTTTTGAAGCTCAACAAGAAGATACGACCCTGAAAGCAGTAGCCAACTACCTTGAGCAAGGCTGGCCAGATAAGAAGAAGATGTCACAGGCTCTGCTCTCTTATTGGCATGTCAAGGATGAACTCGGCGTTCAAAATGGACTACTGATGCGTAGCTGTCGTCTTGTTATTCCAGCAAGTATGAAACTGGAGATCCTAGATAAGTTGCACGCTGGGCACTTCGGGATTACAAAAACAAGACTTCGCGCACGTGAGACGGTATGATGGCCTGGGAATTTCGGAAGAGATCGCGGAAACGGTCAAATAATGCAGTGTCTGTATCCAGGAAGCCGTCTCAAAACATGAACCTTTGATACCAACCAACTTTCCTACACGACCGTGGCAAAAGATTGGAATGGATTTGTTCAAGTTCGAGAATAAATGGTATCTAGTCGTCATTGACTATTATTCTCGCTTTCCTGAAATGATTCAGCTGGATCGGCTCACAGCCAATGTGGTGGTGCGTAGTTGCAAATCCATATTTGCCCGACATGGAATACCAGAAACTGTTGTAAGCGATAATGGGACGCAATTTGGAGCTGCTCGTGAATTTGCAAATTTAGCAAGGCAGTACGGATTCACACATGTCACTTCAAGTCCTCGATTCCCGCAGAGCAATGGGATGGCAGAAGCAGGTGTGAAAATTGCTACGTTGATCCTCAAGAAAAATCAAGACCCATCGCTTGGACTCCTGGAGTATCGATCGACCCCTTTGGAGAACGGTTACAGCCCTGCTGAGCTTCTCATGGGACGTAAACTCCTAACGACCTTGCCAATTGCACCAGAGAATCTTAATCCAAAGTTGGTGGACTCTCAGACCCTAAAAAGAAAGGAGGGGAGAAGGAGAAAGGATATGAAATCCAGATATGATCGACGCTGCGGAGCTACGGACATGGAGGAGCTATCCGAAGGTGACACGGTTTGAATTACAGATATGCGAATCTGGGGGATTGTAAGCAGAAAGCATCGACACCAAGGTCATATATGGTTGATACTCCAATTGGGACTTTACGTCGAAACAGGTTCCATCTATGAAAAGGAGATACAGTGCAATATCCAGCCGACCCATCGACGCCGACCTTTTCGGGGGAGGAACTGATTGAAATGAAAAGACCCCAGTTGTGGATTATCCCTCTAACGACTCAGAAGACGGCCAGATAAGAACCCGGAGTGGACGAATTGTTAAACCCGTGGATCGCCTTCATTATTAATTATATTATGCATTTAAAGTTTGTAATGTATATATATATTTCAAATCTTAAAAAGGGGGATGTGCTGAGAACATGTACGAGAACATGTACGTATGTTTTCCCCACGTGACGCGGCGGAGCGTGACCGTGCCTGCACGGGTGAGTAGTTGTTGTTTTGAACTCGGTATGGATGGACATTAAAACAGATACCTTTTGTCAAATTATTTTGACAAACATTTGCATTTTTTTTCTGATCAGTTTTCTAGCAGGAACAATGTTGTTTTCGGTTGTTAGTGAACCAATCTCTCACGCCTTCTCATTGGACGAATGTGGCCATGTTTGTATATAAAGGGGGACTGGGGAATGCGGAGGGGATAGAGAGAGCGTGGATAATTGGTGTGGAGACACTTAAAGTGTTTTTCTACGTGATTTTTCCGTGTCTGGCTGTTCTCTTCGCATCCCTGTGTGGCCCCAGTCCGATCCCTACCAACGCTACAATAAAGATAAGTATTTTTTAATTTTATTTTACAAATCGCTAGTTCTTATTTAATTCCTTTTTGTTGTTGGTGTTGTACTCTTGAGTGTACGCTTTTCTGTGTATTAAGTTACATTTAATTTAGGCCCTAGTTTATTCTTTTTTTGTGTGTTAACTCGCAAAAGTTGTAACCTTTGTGATGGAATCTGTGTAAATGAATGCTTTTTAAAATATAATTAAAACGATTTTTTTGTTGCGCGTAGTTCTCATTGGAATTGAAGCAAGTGTAATCAGCTTTATCTTCTGATCGACTTATTAATAGATCCACCCGAACTGAATGTTACGAATGATTGAGGGGGATAATTGGCTTCATCCGGCACCCTAAAGAGACTAATTCGCATACAACGACAATATGGGATTTCATTGAATTAAATAAGACACCTTTCATCTAACGACCTACTTTTTCATTTAGGACTCTACTTTCGCTGAGAATCCATCTTCAAAGAACGTCTATAGAAATCGATCAAACTAATGTGTGTGCCGGAGTATGTGGAACATTCACCACTGAGGAACCAATCACGTTCTTACTATATTTATATACAGATGAACTTTTTTTAGCACTCTCGCTTAAATTCTATATCGATTTTTTTTTTTAGTATTTTTCCAAATTATTTCCCCCTTTTTATAGCTTATATGGCTATATCGATTAAAGTACAATTTAAAAAAAAAAGACTTCAGAATAGTCCTGCAACGCAGATTTTATTGTATAAAACATCTAAAAAGAGAGAGAAGAGATAGAGAGAAAGAGAGTTACAAGAATGCGCATTTTGTAGAAAATCCTGAAGAAAAACTTCATTGAGGTCTTCAAGATTTGTCTTTTTTCTTTTCAAAACTGAAAACTACCAAGTTTACGTCTTACGGAAGGTAAAAATATAGAATCTGGAACCGTTAATGGAGATGATGAATCATTTTTTTTTTTTTATGATTAAGCTAAATATACTGGCGTTTTCTTTTTCTTTCACTTATTTTAAAAAGTATGCCATTGTAAGCACCACGAAGAATAATTGTTGGTTGCGAGTACTTATTGCATATCAAAGTATTTGCAATATTGAATTCAGATATGAATTCAAGTTACATGCGGTGGGATTACGATCTACGCGACAATACTTTTATAAGAAATGGAAGAATTAAAGAACGAATGTTTCTTTTTAAATATAAAACAAACTTCTATGTCCGATGAAAAATATTGGGATTATATTTTCATCGCAGTAAGGACAGTAGATGTTTGTTTTATATTAAAAAAGAAAAATCGTGCTTTAATTCTTCCACTTCTAAGTACTTTTATAGTTTATTCCTTTTTAGATAATTTTTAATAAAGAAATTCTCTAGATGATGAAGACGGCCTTACTGTGTGAACTGGCTTACCTTTCAATCCAACCTCCCTGACCAAGTTCTCATATTCTCTGCCCAAATGGAATTTTATAGGAAAAATATTCTGCTCTGCAACCCAAACAGACCGTGATTCGTAGTTGGTGTTCTTCGCTCTAGAAACCTGGTTTATCAGTATCAAATATGGACTTCTTCATTCGGGTTGGTCCCATACCCGTTAGGTCTGTACGCCATTTTGTTAACATTATGTGTTTTTAGGATCATTCTAATTCGTCGTATTATACCTGGTCAGCCCCACATGATAGAATAAAATACAATACAACATGAGCTACCCATCTTCTGAACTACTATCTTTGTAAAATAAAAAAAATAAATAAATAAAAAACATGATCCATTTTATAATAAGAGATATCTTCCAGAGGGGACTAACACAAAATCCACGTGTTCTAACACTGCATTACTTTTTTTTTTAAATTTACACTGCAACAAATTAGATATTAAAGTACCATCGATTGTCTAAAATTGCTTCATGTTTGACACCAATGTTTTTTTTTTCTTATGGATTATTCAAAGTTTGGGGATTAATTTGGCGAAATCGATAAGAGATTTCACCAATAATGAACCAAGCCCTCTCATCTAATTTTAATATCATCTTAGTAAGGGGGTCTGCAGAAGTAGTTTTTGATGATTTGTAAGAAAAAAAAAAAACCACGAGTCAAAACTTATAAAACTTATTCAATTTTCACTGTATTTATATCCATTTAACTTTGGTTCATTACTACCTATAGTCCAGAAACCTGGGTTGACCAAATAAATAATAATTTCATTTTATGAAATTACAGACATTGTGTGTGTGCTTCAAGGTAAATTAGAGAATATACTGCAATAAATTTCTTGTTCTTTATAAAATAAGTTAACTTTCGGGTTATATAAATTCTTTTTCAGCCATTTTTGAAATAATATTTGAAAAATATATTCAACAAATATGGTCTTATTTGACTATTAAGGAGTCTATAACTCGAAACCTGACTTATATATAATAGGGAACTTCTAGCCTCAACTACCCATTTCATGCCTTTTCAGGATGCCTGAATGACCAGTTTTTTTTTTTTGTCGTTGAGCTTGCACCACACTGACGAGGGCCAACAGTCCGAAACGCGTATGTGGTTAGCTTTTCTTGATTAATCAAGAATATGTATTTGGCCAATTCTGGAATAATTAAAAATCAAGTTGCCCGATAAGGAGATGCCTTTTTCTTATTAATAGTAAACGTATTGCAATAGGTTGACTTAGTAAAACTACTTTGGTATTTTTACAGTACACTGGACATTAAATTTGCTATACAATTTACACGATAGGTAGATTCTGTGATATGCGAATGATTTGATTTTCAACCCATTTATACAAAATAGGCGCCGGTAGTGACATCTACTATGTGTTGAAGAGAATTGATTGTACACAGAAGGTTTCTTATACAGAAATTGTATTTGAAACGTTGCGCTTCGTTGTGAAAAGATGTTATGATGCCTCGTATAAGAAGAAATTTATACTAAAACTTTTCTGAGTTTGATAGAGGTAGAATTGTGTAGCCTATGAAATTGCAATTTATCGTACCACAGTATTGCTACTCGCGACGGTAGAGATCCCATGGCTGTTATCAGAATATGGAATCGAGGGGTTCAGGACGGAACGATTTACTGGATATCAGTGGCCCGCTTTTCAGTTGAGAAGAACGACATATTACTCACATGACTTTAATGGATCGTACAGCCACGTCAAGAGCCCAAGTCGTTTGCAAGTCAAAAGTGACCTGCACGAACAGTTCGACGTTTGAAGCATCATGGACTCTGAGCTCAGCGACCATGGCTTTGACGGAACATTACAGAATGGAGCGCCTTCATTAGTGTGATCATGAAAAACCTGGATGCAAGAATGGCGTGACATCGTGTTTTTTAAAATAATCTAGGTTCTTAATTGAAGTTAACGAAAAATTGCGCTGCAAATATTAAAAGAATGAAAATAAAACCTTTCGCAAAGAGTGTCTTTTTATTATATTTCACGGCGTGAAATATATTAAAAAGAAACTCTTTGCGAAAGGTTTTATTTTCATTCTTTTAATCTAGGTTCTGTTTGAAGCACCATGATGACCGCATCCGTGTTTGGCGCCATCGTGAACGGGCACATTTTCAGCGGGTATTCGACATCGTCAAACTGGCCATCACCCGGAGTGATGATATGGAATGCCATTGGATGCAGGTCTCGGTCATCTCATGTTCGCATTCCCGGCACATTGAACAGTCCCGCTACATTCATGATGTGTCAAGACCCGTGGCAGTAAACTTTATTCGAGGCCTGAGAAACCCTACGTTTCAGCAGGATAATGCACGACTACGTGTTGCCGGTATTGTACGGATCTTCCTTCATAAAGAAAATATTCAGCTGGTGCCCAGGTCAGCACGCTCTCCTGATTTGTCACCAATAGAAAACGTCTGGTCAATGGTTGCCGAGAGACAGGCTCGTTACCATGCCTTGTCGATGAACTGTGGCATAGTGTTGGAGCTGAATGGGAAGCTGTACCTGTACACGCCACCTAATCTCTGTTTGCCTCAATGTCCAGGCGTATAAGTGCTGTTATTGCTGCCAGATGTGGTTCTTCTGGGTACTGATTTATCAAGACCCGTACCTTCAAATTTCTTGAAAATTTATTATTTCCTAGTATAGTGTATTTGTCCAATAAATATGTATTTTTGCTATTTGCATTTTTCCTAGTGTAGCAATTTTAATAGCCAGTAGTTTATATATATATTATACTGCTGCCTGAGGCTTTCATTTTTGAGTTTCAAGTATAGCCACATTTAACTACCCTTTACTTTATCATTTACTAGCCGAATGACCCGGGCAACGCCCGGGTTTTACCCGATTAAATGTTTTTATTCAAATACCCTTCGTTACAATTAAAATTGGTGTCGTGGATGTCATTCTTGTGAAACGTCCCGCTCCAAACTTTGTGTGATTTTAAAATATTAAAATAAAAATGTAAATTTTCACAACGATATCTGAAAATTCTATTATTTTGATTTTCAAATACTATTCGTTACAATTATAAATTGGCGCCGTGGATGCCACTCTTGTGAAACGTCCCGCTCCAAACTTTACATGTACATGTCAGCTGATATTACCTCCCATCTTCACCGCTAGAGGCGCTGCTCGCGAGCGAAAGGGAAAATTTGCAACGCAAATTTGCAAATAACTCGACGAATATTCGGGATAGAGACCTGAAATTTTTACTAAAAGTTTTTCCAGATTCTACTTTATATACTGTTAAAATATCAGTCAGATTACTTACGTATTGTGGACTTGTATAGCCGACAAACATACATACACTGAATTTTGTATATATAGGGATCAGAAACATACCTTAAAATTTGTAACAATTATTTTTGTAAATGTGTTTATTTTTAATAATTTCGTCTAATATTATCTCTATAGACCTCTCTTACTACAATGATAATATAATGAAAAAGTTATTGAATGAGAGGGCTTGGCTCATCAGTGGTGAACCCTCTTATTCAATAACTTTTATCATTGCAATATAAGGTGTGTAGAGATCATATTTGATGATATTATTAAAACGAAACACATTGCTAAAATAATTGTTACAAATGTTAAAACGATAGTTAACAATTAAATTTATAAATAGAAACCTGCTTGTATAATGAGGACTGATATTCACAGAAAAAGTCAGGTCTAAATCCCCCGAGAAAAGCTGCTAACGAAACCTCCCACGAGAAAATATTTAATAATATTGAAATTTTCCTATCTGAAGAAGTTACTCCAAGTTTCTTAACAGGATTCAACAATTGACATGTCTATCGACAGTGGTTGGTCTGGAGGCATGCCAAAAACACTTTTAGAATTTTGGTATTAATTCTAGAAAACAGACAAAGGCTCTCAAAAGCAGAAAAGTACTTGATATGGTATTGCAAAATGGATGACAAGTTACCGAGAGGCCAAGATTCTAGAGTAAAGTTGGGGGAACATGGGCGGACTCCAGCTGCGGGGAATGGCCCATGTGTGTGGGGGACAGGCGCCAAAAACGGCATCCCAGTGTGGGGGACAGACAGTTCTGATGATATCGGCGGTGACAGAAGGTGCGGCGAGTTGCCTCCAGGCGTTTGGATGATCCTGAAAAAGTGGGAGGAAACGGCGAAAGCGCAATACAAAGGATCCCAACCCTTTGGAAATGTACATCACGGCTACAGAGTGTTCACACGAAGAAAAACCAAAACTTCCCATGTAAGAAAGAATCTTAGGCAGTGAAATATGGCTGCCATCATGTGTAGAATCACCGCCCTGTGCTAGACATCAAGCAAACCAGTGGCGTCGGCTCTGAATGAGAGTGGGAAGAAAGCCTGAGTTAGGATGTGGTTCTGCAAACAAGGGTTGGCGCTAATCCTGCCGTTACACTTCCGAGAGGCTTGACGAGCCTCATGTGGCCCAGATACGTCAGGGAGTTCAAAGGGCCGCCGATCAGCGTCGCTGGTGAAATCAGTCATTTTCGGGACGAAAAGGATTGGGAAGGGGGGCAGTGTAAATTGATGACAAGCTGTCCGAGAAGCCAAGATTCTATAGTAAAGTTGGGGGAATATGGGTGGACTCCAGCTGCGGGGGATGGCCCATGTGTGTGGGGAAACAGGCGACAAAAAAACGACATTCCAGTTTTGGGGACAGACCTTCTGGTGATATTGGCGGTGACAGAAGGCGCGGCGAGTTGCCTCCGGGCGTGTGGATTGATCCTGCAAGACGGTGCCTGGAGAGCCTGACTTCGGATCGGCCTACAAGGCGGTAAGTCCAGGCTGGACGTGTATAGTGTGGAGCAGAACGTTTCACAAGACTGACATCCACGGCGCCAAGAATCCTTCTAACGGGGTAGTTGAAGGCAAGTCCCACATATTGTACTCCTTCTGTTCAGTGATATGTCTAATAAAGCGCTAAATATTGCTGCATCCTTTCGAACTCACGTGTGTATCTTTGTGGATTCTGAATAGACAAAGAATACGAACAGCGTCTGGATACGACGTAACAGTATTATATATGATTAAATATCAACTTCAACCTTTCTTCATTTCTGACGTCACCCGCTGTCACCCTTGTCAAGGAAAGCAAATTCTATGAAGAAAAATAAAGGACGAAGTGCATAATTAATATCAGTAAATTAAATTTTATTGCCCTCTATCGTTAAAATTTTACACAAATAAATTTACTGGCAATGCGTTTCTTTTTTAAATCTCTACAGACCTTACTGCAATGATATGATTTAATGAATGAGAGGGCTTGGCTCATCAGTAGTGAACCCTCTCAGCGGTTTCGCCAAATTAATCTCTAGACCGCTCTACTATTGTATTGGACTGGTTTTGTTATATACCCTGCATTTTCTATGGAAGGCAGCTAAATGGTGTTTAGTGAACTATGGACATAAGCTTAAAGGTCTGTAGAGGTACATACATATAAATTTCAAGGTATTGCATCGAGCAAAGCTCTTCCGCGCAAAACATGTTTTCATAACCATTATATATTAGTAAATTAAATTTTATTGCCCTCTATCGTTAAAATTTTACACAAATAAATTTACTGGCAATGCGTTTCTTTTTTAAATCTCTACAGACCTTACTGCAATGATATGATTTAATGAATAAGAGGGCTTGGCTCATCAGTAGTGAACCCTCTCAGCGGTTTCGCCAAATTAATCTCTAGACCGCTCTACTATTGTATTGGACTGGTTTTGTTATATACCCTGCATTTTCTATGGAAGGCAGCTAAATGGTGTTTAGTGAACTATGGACATAAGCTTATAGGTCTGTAGAGGTACATACATATAAATTTCAAGGTATTGCATCGAGCAAAGCTCTTCCGCGCAAAACATGTTTTCATAACCATTATATATTAGTAAATTAAATTTTATTGCCCTCTATCGTTAAAATTTTACACAAATAAATTTACTGGCAATGCGTTTCTTTTTTAAATCTCTACAGACCTTACTGCAATGATATGATTTAATGAATGAGAGGGCTTGGCTCATCAGTAGTGAACCCTCTCAGCGGTTTCGCCAAATTAATCTCTAGACCGCTCTACTATTGTATTGGACTGGTTTTGTTATATACCCTGCATTTTCTATGGAAGGCAGCTAAATGGTGTTTAGTGAACTATGGACATAAGCTTATAGGTCTGTAGAGGTACATACATATAAATTTCAAGGTATTGCATCGAGCAAAGCTCTTCCGCGCAAAACATGTTTTCATAACCATTATATATTAGTAAATTAAATTTTATTGCCCTCTATCGTTAAAATTTTACACAAATAAATTTACTGGCAATGCGTTTCTTTTTTAAATCTCTACAGACCTTACTGCAATGATATGATTTAATGAATGAGAGGGCTTGGCTCATCAGTAGTGAACCCTCTCAGCGGTTTCGCCAAATTAATCTCTAGACCGCTCTACTATTGTATTGGACTGGTTTTGTTATATACCCTGCATTTTATATGGAAGGCAGCTAAATGGTGTTTAGTGAACTATGGACATAAGCTTATAGGTCTGTAGAGGTACATACATATAAATTTCAAGGTATTGCATCGAGCAAAGCTCTTCCGCGCAAAACATGTTTTCATAACCATTATATATTAGTAAATTAAATTTTATTGCCCTCTCTATCGTTAAAATTTTACACAAATAAATTTACTGGCAATGCGTTTCTTTTTTAAAATCTCTACAGACCTTACTGCAATGATATGATTTAATGAATGAGAGGGCTTGGCTCATCAGTAGTGAACCCTCTCAGCGGTTTTGCGCGGAAGAGCTTTGCTCGATGCAATACCTTGAAATTTATATGTATGTACCTCTACAGACCTATAAGCTTATGTCCATAGTTCACTAAACACCATTTAGCTGCCTTCCATAGAAAATGCAGGGTATATAACAAAACCAGTCCAATACAATAGTAGAGCGGTCTAGAGATTAATTTGGCGAAACCGCTGAGAGGGTTCACTACTGATGAGCCAAGCCCTCTCATTCATTAAATCATATCATTGCAGTAAGGTCTGTAGAGATTTAAAAAAGAAACGCATTGCCAGTAAATTTATTTGTGTAAAATTTTAACGATAGAGGACAATAAAATTTAATTTACTAATATATAATGGTTATGAAAACATGTTTTGCGCGGAAGAGCTTTGCTCGATGCAATACCTTGAAATTTATATGTATGTACCTCTACAGACCTATAAGCTTATGTCCATAGTTCACTAAACACCATTTAGCTGCCTTCCATAGAAAATGCAGGGTATATAACAAAACCAGTCCAATACAATAGTAGAGCGGTCTAGAGATTAATTTGGCGAAACCGCTGAGAGGGTTCACTACTGATGAGCCAAGCCCTCTCATTCATTAAATCATATCATTGCAGTAAGGTCTGTAGAGATTTAAAAAAGAAACGCATTGCCAGTAAATTTATTTGTGTAAAATTTTAATAATTAATATCACATGCCAAAAAAAAATTTTTTTTCATTTATATGAAATTTGTAAATTCCTATATGGAGAACTTCTCCGAGGTTTCTTAACGAAGTTTACCGATAAGGCTGATTCTGAAAGTGTACCAGAAACTTTTAGAGTTTTAAAAATTCGTGCTGGAGCCCTGGACATAAGATCTAAAGAAGTGGGACCAATTTTACAGTAAAATTTGATGACATTATCAATTTTTTTCAATGATGGCCTCGTTGCTCTTGAATCGACTCTGTCGCTATACTGATCCTCTATAAAACTGGCTACTTTGATAAAACCTGGCATACAAATATACACCGAACAAGCAACATTAACGAGTAATTAATCTAACATATATTTATGAACGAATAAATAAATAGAACTATTAATAAAAGTCCACTTTCACTGCCCAATAGGCATGTGTGTGTTTATTGCTGCCACCATATCAAGAAATCAAAGCTTATATCGACTTAAATATTTATTTCAACCTAGCTGTCTTGAAATTCTCTATCGAACCTATGATGGGCTAGTATTCTGTTTGGATTTATTTGTGCTACTTTTCTCAAGCTTGTAATCCAAATTACGCTGGTGTGTTTCCCCGCGATGTTCTACCGTTTGGTATCGAGACAGAGAATCAAAACACCAATCTACAAAGTTCCTGCCACGTAAACTTTACGAGTCGACAAGTTACGTAGTGGCACTTCTCTTAGATCCCTCCTGTCGCCCCCCACATGACCTTGTCAAGGTCAATGATTCTCTTCCGGATTGCAACTCAGGGCATCGGTCGTATTGGATGTTTCCCAAGGATGGTTGATCGTTCTTCAGGTGTAAGCCACATATCTCAATATGATAGCTAACACACAATTACGCCTTTTATTTGAGCCATACAGTCAAGGTTGGACGGAACAAATAAGAAATGTAGGAATGGTAAAAAAAGAGAAATCGAACATATTCAACAATTTTGCAACGTAGAAGCTTTATGAAAATTATATACACTGATGGCAAAAATATTTGTTAGCACGTTTTCTTTGAAGTTTCTTCTAGAAAGAACGAGCTGACTCAATTCGATTTATTTCAAACAACAAAAGAGAATTACATTACGATTTAATGCGATTTAGTTGTATTTATAACACAAAAGAAAACGGAAGAAAAAAAAAGAATGATGATAAGTAGCAATAAAATTCTATGAATATGAATTATAATTAATTAATAAAATACAATAATAATAATGATTAAAAAAACCTAACAATATTGTTATCTATAAACTTAAATGGGTGAGAATTGTGAGCATGCAATTCTGAAAAAAAAAAAAACGGATTTTCTTTCTTCTTTGAAATTGCAGAAATGTAGTGAGATATTTCGGATTCAATATTCAATTTGCACAAATACAAAATGAAACCATTAAATACAATTTGTATTTTTCTCTTTATTGCGACGAAAAATATTGGGAGGGCCTGGCTTAACTGTGGTGAATTCTTCCAGCGGTTTCGCCAGTGTAATCAACCATATTGCATGTTAGATCTCTACTATTGTATTGGACGATTATGCTTATATATTCGACCTGTAAAAGAAATCTTGATTCTGTTATTTAGACAAATATAATAATTTGTGAATAACTGTAGAGATTTTTAAAATAACAAATAACGAATTTTGATCAAACTCTTCTTTACTTGCTTTTATTAATTAATATGTAAGGTTCTCTATCTGAAAATTAAAATATGAGAGGGAAAATGTTGCCGGCGATTTCTCAAGCCAGACCAGCCGGCGAACTAACTAAACAAAGTTATAGCTCAAATTTCCCACGCCGTGCATGCGGAGACTTCACATTTCAACTGGGCGACTAGCGCGCGTAGGCAGCCGTACTGAAAGGATTCAATTTTTATAGCACGTGGACTATAGTCGCTTCCCGCACCTACGGACAAAATCTTCGAAGCAACTATCGTCGCGTTCCGCACCCGAAGGGTTAAAGTGTCTCCTTTTAATGTTTGATTTGTGTTATTAAAATGAAATCAAAAGAGAACAAGTGTCTTTCCATAAGTAAAAAAAAAAGCGCCTGGTTCAAACTGTGGAGGATGGGCAATTAAAAAAAGATGTCACTAAACAATTTGGCTTTTTACCTCCCAATAAATTTATTAATTTTTAAACTTGCGGTAAGTCACTTATTTGATCTTGATTAACATAGTATGTATATCCCAATACTGCCAAAACTTCAAACTCGTTGTGGAATAATAAAGATCCATTTCCGGAAGTCGTCCGGACGGCTCGGGTGACTGTAAACAAACAAGCCCCCGGCGGAACCAGCCGCCAACAAAGGACCAGAACACGGCCTGGTCTGCTACCGTCCAGTTGGGTGTTTTCCTCTGTCCTCTTAAGATGTTTTAATAAAGTTAGTTTGAAGGAGCCTTTTACCCTCTCCTTTCTGCTATTCAGTGATCTGATTTAAATCCTTGCAACAGCCCACAAAAGAATCATCACTGCGAATTCTTCTACCGAATTTCGCATCAGTGTTTTGTGAAACGATTACCCGACTTTTCTACACAAAGTGGCGTCCCCCCGGGTGGGCTCCTGACAAGGCAAGATCAAGTGGATTGAACGGCGGAGTACAAGTCAAGACTCAAGATAAGTTCCTTTTGTTTTACCTTCTGTTTATAGTTTATTTTGAAAAATGGAAATTTCAAAAAAGGCATAGAAGTTTACTTAGAAAGCGACTAACTCACATCTTGAAGACGACAGAAGAGTTTCTGTCAAGTACTCCACCGATACCTGTAGATGACATTAATAATAATAGAAAAGTCATTGAAGAAACTCACAGTGAGCTTCTTGTGATCCAAGGAAAGATAAGAGACTTCATGCTAACTTCAGACGTTAGCGAAGAGGAACTAGAGCACGACGATGAGGAAGCCTTGGAATATACCTTCAGATATAAGAAGATATATAAAAAATGTCTGGCTCTTGTTAAACCTAAGGTCGCTGCGTTTAGTTCTACGACCAGTGAAGTGAGCTTCGCTTCTAGATCACACCATAGAATTAAAACTTCCCAGGATCTCGGACTATCTCCCATTGGCCAGGAATCACTTAAACATGTGGTATTTGAAGGCCATACTAGTGAAAGTGTCCACCAAGAATACAGAGTCACTTTGGGTCATGCATCGGGGAATTTTAAAATGGTCGCGAAGCCTCTTGATCAACAAAATATCTGTGGTAACTTACCAAGACTGAGCCGCGGGCCATGGATGAAAGAACTCAAAGCCCGCAGAATCGGTTTCTGATATTGGAAAGGATGACAAGGAAATTGAAATACTTCTAGAATGTGATGTGTTGGGATTTATTTTCATGATGAAATCTTGTGTTCTGTCAAATGGATTGACTGCGTCGCAGACGCGTTTTGGATGGACTTTAATGGGAGAATGTCAGCCAGGTAGTGACGTTTCACTCGCTCATCATGTTACAACGATGACAATATCGGAGAGCAGTATACCCATTCTGTGGAATCTCGATGTTCTTGGCATTATGTATCCTTTTGAGGTTAAACAGAGACATTAGAGAGACGCATTGGCGCGTCGACATTTTCTAAAAACAGTCCAACATTCTGTTTCTGGAAGACATGTTGTTTCCCTCCCGTGGACTGTAGAGAAAGCTAAAATCGCGGACAACAGGGAGATTGCTATGAAGAGATTAGAACAGACGACTAAGAAATTAATCTCTTTGAATATTTATGAGGACTATGATGATATTATCCGAGGCTGGTTGGCTGATGGGATAATTGAGAAAGTTACAGCTGAACAACACGACGCTGAGGCCTTCTACCTGCCTCATCGTCCTGTGGTGAAACTCTCCAGTGGGACTACGCCTATCAGGCCTGTCTTTGATGCTTCTAGCGAGGTCTATAGATCCTCATCTTTAAATGACTGTCTTGAAAAAGGACCTAACCTCATAGAGATGATTCCCAACCTTATGCTAAGGTTTAGAAATGGCAAGTTTGGTGTCGTGGCAGACATTGAGAAAGCCTTTCTGCAGATTGAGGTGAATGAAAGGGACAGAGATTACCTGCGTTTTCTTTGGTATTCCCAAATGGAGAAAATACTGAAGTATTCAGACATAGACGTGTCGTTTTCGGTGTTAATTGTAGTCCTTTCATTTTGGGGGCAGTAATCGAATACCACCTGTCTAATGTTCGACCTGAACATAAACCGTTAGCTCAGAGGTTGCAAAAATCCTTTTATGTGGACAATTTAGTCACAAGCGTGAACTCTTTTGAAGAGTTACAAGATCTCAAATTGACTGCAACGCCCATCATGAAAAATGCTCGGATGGAGCTAAGCCGGTGGAAGCATAGCCTGGACGTGGCCTCCGATACTTACCCCTATGAAAGAGCAGAGATATCTAAAGTGCTTGGTATATATTAGGATAAAGGTAAAGATTGTTTGTCATGTGAAATTTCCGTAGTCATACCCCCCAAGATAACCAAAAGGAGTATCCTGTCCTGCTTAGCTCAGATATATGACCCTATTAGATTTCTGAACCCAATATTAATAAAGCCTAAAATTCTATTGCAAAAAGCTTGGACTCTAAAGTTGGCATGAGACGATGAATTGGACCGTCACTACAAGGATTATTTAGGCCTATGGTTCGACGACCTTCAGCTGCACAAAGACATGGCAATTCCTAGGAATTTCAATCCATTGATGGTACTGCAGAAGGACTGGCAGATACACACGTTTGTTGGTGCTAGTAGTGAAGCTTATGCTGCTGTGGTCTTCCTTCGGACACGGGTTGGTGACAAAATTGAAGTGCATATGATGGCGGCTAAGTCTCGAGTCGCTCCTCTCAAGAGACCTACGATACCAAGACTTGAACTTTTAGCCTGTGTTGTAGGAGCACGATTAAACAAGATGATCTTTGAAGCTCTAGAGTTAAAAGATATCAAAAATGTATTCTGTTCTGATGCCACAACAGCCCTCGCTTGGATAAAGCGCGATGATCAGTGGGGTACCTTTGTCAGGAATCGCGTGAAAGAGATATGCAGACTTAGTGATCCTGGAGATTGGAGATATGTTCCTAGCGAGTGCAATCCAGATGATTTACCCTCCAGAGGATGCAGCCTCTCCCGACTGATACAGTCTAGATGGTGGGAGGGCCCTTCCTGGTTAAAACTCTCCGAAGAATATTGGCCTTCCAGGTATAGAGACCTGAATGAAGAAGAAATCTGTGCGGAAAGAAAGAAAATTGCTGTTGTGACAACAGTTAAGAGTACCGATCATTGGGACATGAAATATTTCTCCTCGTTCATAAAAAAATTTGCGGATGATGGCGTGGATTAGAAGATTCATCAACAACCTCCGATCTTCAACGAAAGTAAAGGGCGAACTTTCTGTGAAGGAGATCGATGAAGCGGAGCTAGCGCTTTTGAAATTAGTTCAGGCCGAGTGTTTCCCTAGCATTCTATACCTGGCCTGAAGATATATTAAGTAGAAGGAATCCTGCGTGTGAAAACAAAATTAATTTACAGCAGCGACGAATTTGGCTTCCGTTTGCCAGTACTATTACATGGGACTCATCCGTTGATTGGACAAATGATATGTGATTCACACGTTGAGAATTGCCAGGCTGGTGTACAATTTTTGATGAACAAACTTCGGGAAAAATATTGGATAGTAAAAGCGAGGCAGACCATTAGGAAAATAGTGAGAAGATGTGTCACATGTCGCCGCTTCTCCGCTAAACCCGTTGTGGTGGAAGACGCTCCATTACCTGCCACTCGAGTACATAACGCCAAGGTATTCGAGGTGGTAGGGATTGATCTGGCGGGCCCGCTCTATCTGAAAGATCGGACCAAGACCTGGGTTGTTCTCTTCACCTGTGCTGTGTACCGCTGGGTACATTTGGAACTGGTAATATCTCTCAGCACAGGAGATTTCCTAATGGCCCTGGAGAGATTCATCAAGAGACGAGGACGTCCATCCACCATCTTCAGCGAAAACGGAACAAATTTTGTAGGAGCCAATAACTTCTTTTAAACAGATTGACTGGGAATGCGTTTCTAACGACGGGAAAGTGAAGCGTATTGAATGGAAATTCATCCCGCCCACTGCTGCCTGGTGGGGTGGATGGTGGGAGAGATTGATTCGTTCCCTCAAAGATATACTAAAAAGAATGCTCGGAACATCAACATTGACATATCAACAATTGATTACCCTGCTGTGTCATGCAGAGGCAGTGATGAATGGAAGGCCCATGACTTATGTCAGCGACGATCCGAATGATCTTGTGACAATATCACCTTCCATGTTTCTACAAGAACAGACAGATGTCGAGTTTCCCGAGTGCCAGAATATGGGATCTAACCCAACGACCCAGAAACTGCGCTATTTGAACAAGCTGAGGGAGGAGTTGAAATCACGATTCAGGAAGGAATATTTGTCCCTCCTGGTCCAGAGAAACAGACGCATTCAAAATCCAAAACTCCAGGCTGCGGATGTTGTCTTGTTGGAATGGACAATAAAAAGCGTAACTTCTGGCCATTAGCAGTGATCGAGGAGATATTATTTGGAAGAGATGGAGTGAATAGATTAGTGAAGGTGAGAACCGCAGTAAGAACCTTCCTAAGACCTATTCAGAAAATATATCCCTTGGAAATTACATCAACAGCAGCTTCTTCGCGTTTGCTGAACGATAAAGAGAAAACTTCAAAAATACAGACTAGATCGGAAAGAACCGTTTGTATACCCAACCGATTGAACGATTATTATTGTTTTCCTATTGTGCCTAGAGAAAAACAGGTGGGAGTATGTGGAATAATGGAGATCCATTTCCGGACGTCGTCCGGACGGCTCGGGTGACTGTAAACAACCAAGCCCTGGCGGCGCCAGCCGCCAACAAAGGACCAGAACACGGCCTGGTCTGCTTCCGCCCATTTGGGTGTTTTCCTCTGTCCTCTTAAGATGTTTTAATAAAGTTAGTTTGAAGGAGATTTTACCCTCTCCTTTCTGCTATTCAGTGATCTGATTTAAATCCTTGAAACAGCCCACAAAAGAATCATCACTGTGAATTCTTCTACCGAATTTCGCATCAGTGTTTTGTGAAACGATTACCCGACATTTCTTCACATATTGGTTACTTGATTTTTTTCCTCCCTCCCTCTTGGTTGTTCTCTCATGTTACTCTCCTGTTATTTTGAACTCTTAATAAATTGAAAATTTTCTCTGGTCCCTTGAGTTTCAAGTATTACACGTGAATAATCTAATATGAGCCTCTTAATTCGTTTCGTTAAAATATTTTGTAGGTATCCCTCTTATACTGTAGATATTATTATCATGTGCCTTCTCTAATTTAGATTTTCAGTCATGGAGTTTCATCCGCCTCAATCCTGGGCCTTCCTCTTTAGCAGAACTTAACACACTTTCTCCAGTCTTTGAGTCCATTGGTTCATATTATTCTTTGTCTTCTCCTCTTTTGCTGAACTAAAATTCGACTCCTGTCGTTGATTTCATCGGCCCACATTTTTCTCGGTTTTCCTCTCTAATAGTATGCAGCTTACTCGACTCCAGTTCTTGAATTAATTAGTTCACATTCTTCTTGGTCTTCCTCTTTACCAGTATGTAGCTTACTCCACTACAGTCCTTGAGGTCATTGATCCATATTATTCTTGGTCTTCCTCTCTAACAGTATGTAGCTTATTCTACTCCACTCGTTGAAGTCATTGGTACACATTCTTCTTTGTATTACTCTTTAGAAGCATTTAGCTTACTCCGCTCCATTCCTCAGCCCTATATCATTTTCGGCTTCCTATATCATTTATCCTTTCAAGGCCATAATCATCTTCCGAAGATCCATTCAGAACATAGCTTGTATATCCCCAGTTCATTTGTCTACTGCCGTTCTTCTTCTCATTTAGATCCTTGGTGTCAGTCCATTTTACCTTCAGTTGTGGCTCTCCAGCTTAACAATACAAGGTGAGTGAGCTATGTGTCACGAGAGTTTCAAAATTGTCAAAAACACAACTAAAGATGCAATATGCTTCTTTATTGAGAAGCTCTATATTTTCGAGAGAAATATCTAATTAAAAAATGGTAATTTAAATTCTTTTGTAGATATTTTCCAAATATGTTGTTGACTCGAATGACAACTTGATAAAATATAAAAGCAATATATGAATCAAATCGCACCGGGTGACACGGATTGTTACATGCCACGTTTGCGAGATTCCCGCTTAACAGACGGCCCCCATTTAATAAGAGGAAATCTCTGATTCCTGATTAAGACAATTTGTAAATATTTTTACATTGGTGTGTAAAAGTTAAGGAAAGAATTCTAAAGTGATTTTTTTAAAATTACCGAAAGGTGTTTATAAAGTAAATTTACACATCTACTACATATGAAGAGCGAGAAATATGTAAATATAAAAGAAAGATAATACGACGCTTGATTACAATGATCATGTTTGTACACACCATAACAACAACAATTTATTTCTCCCGCGTGCATCATTCGCTTTATGCGAACTCTACACGCCACGCCTTGCTAAAATATCTACAAAGATATATGATACAAGGTTATATATTGTTTGAGTCAAAAGGCGATCCATTAATTAAGATTATATAAAAGGGCGTACCTGGATCTGTAAAGAAGAAAAAAAAAAAAGAAAAACAATTTTTTCTTAAAATATTTCGAGAGATTGTTCCCTCTTTATCAATTTATATAAATTGATAAAGAGGGAACAATCTCTCGAAATATTTTAAGAAAAAAAAATTTTTTTTTCTTTACAGATCCAGGTACGCCCTTTTATATAATCCTAAGGTTATATATATTGTATGGATCTATATGGATTTATATTCAAATAAACATGTGATGGATAGAATCGTATTGACTGGGGCAAGATTGGTAGTTAGGTTTTGGTTTAAGTTTGATAAAATTAGTTTCTTTATTCTTTTATTTTGAGCCAAGGGTTTAGTCTCGTTGATGACTCCAAAAATGTTTATATAATCATGTAGAAATAAGACCAATTGAAAAGGCACAAACATTTATTAGTAGAACGCAAATTTGAAAAAATTGAACCATTTTGCAAAATTCAATTGTGTTTTTAAAAATATTTTACACCATTGTATACCAAATTTTCTGTTTCCTGAATACTGCATATGCAGGGATAATATAAAAAAAGGCTAGGATATTAAAATAATGGAATCATGAGTTGCAATCAATAAACCAATTTACAAAAAGCTAGAGAGGCTGTAATTAGATCGACAAAATGCCAACTGTGTAGCACTCCGCGACAAGCGCGACAGAACGTATGACAGATTGAGGTCGCCAGCTGCAGCAGTGAGACAACTTCCAAAATCTCCTGAAATGTCGACAGAACTTTTAAGATGCCCTGCTAGCAATGCCACGAAGTAACTCAATTCACCAAAAACCGTCTATCTTAAATATTTTGATCTTGCATTTCAAAGACAGTAATAAAGGTAATTGATGTAGGCTTAGCAAAATGCGGTTATTCTTTTTGAGGATTTCTGGTTGTTTTTGTACTCACGTATGTTGTAGTTACGAGGACATCCCTTCTGATAAAAACAAATATATATTTATTTAAGGAACGACTTGTTCCATTACATATATTGTTAAAACAAGTTAGCGGTAAACATCAGCAAGGTTGAAGGTAGTTGTTGGAAGTTAGTTACGTCATCGTAGTGACGTCAGCTTCTATGATGATTAAAGTCAAAGTCTGCGTAACAATTCCCTCCTTACTTTGTCTTTATTCCCACGATGCTGAGGCTCTCCAGGTGTTTCTTCATCTGGTCTCGGGATAGGTCCTTTGTGAAGATATCCGCCTCCAGGTCCTGGGATGGCTTGTACAGAAGGCAGATGTCTCTGGATTCATAACAGTCTCTCAAAAAGTGGTACTTTCTGTTGATATGTCTACAGCGACTGCTTTGTTTAGGGCTGGAGATCCAGTTGATCAATGACTGACTGTCTGTATAGATCGCAGTTGGTTTTTCCATGAAATTCCATTCTTCCAGCTCTCGTAACAGGTTTATTATCCACTTGATTTGACAGCAGCTTTCACAAGCAGCTATCATTTCCGCTTCCATTGTGGAGAGGGCGACGAGTGGTTGTTTACTACTTTTCCAGTCTATAGTTGCTTCGCCGAGCTTCAATACATATCCGCCGTAGGATTTTCCATCATGAGTGGTCGACCAGCTGGCATCGGCGTAGGACTTCAGGATTCCAGTCTTCCCTCTTTCAAATTTCATTCCTAGGTCAATTGTTCCTCGTAGGTATCTCATAACTCTTTTGATTGCTGTCCAGTGCATCTGTTTTGGTTGTCTGGAGTACTGTGAAAGTTTGCTAGTGATGTAAGAAATGTCGGGTCTGGTGTTGACAGCTAGAAACATTAGCATTCCAAGGGCTTCTTGGTAAGTGTGCTGATCGCAATTGTCATCTTCAATATGATTGTCCAAATTGATTTCTTTGGAACCTGGTGTTGGAACTTCCTTACAAGTTTCCATTCCATATTTCTGCAATATTTGTTGTACATAGTGGCTTTGCTGTAGCGAAATTCCCTCCTTGTCTTGTATGATCTTGATTCCCAAAAACATGCCTTTACATGTTACATCCTTTATTTCCAGGTGATGTCTCAATTTATTGATGAATCTGTTTGAGGTATCTTCAGAATCTGAGACAGTGATAAAGTCATCAACATATATCCCAACATAGAAGTATTTGTCTTCATTCTTCCATTTAAATACGCAAGGATCAGATTTAAGTTTTTCCAGTCCACAGTCATGAAGTACTTGACTGAATTTCTCGTACCACGATCTTCCGGATTGGGGTAGACCGTAAATACTTTTGTTGAGTTTGCAAACTTTGTTTCTGTCTTGGACAAATCCAGCAGGTTGTTCCATGAATATTGTGTTTTCAATGTTTCCATTTAGATAGGCTGCTTTCACATCAAATAGTTTAATGACTGAATCTTTTGTTGCTGCTATTGACAAAATAGTCCTGAGGGTGGCATTTTTGATTACAGGGCTGAAACTTTCGTTGTAATCTCTTCCTGGAATTTGGTTGTATCCCATTGCAACAAGTCTAGCTTTGTAAGTTTTGTTTTCTTGGTCTTTAGATATTTTGAACACCCATTTACTTTTGACAACTTTAGCGTTTACAGGTCTAGGTACCAGTTCCCATACTTGATGCGAGTACATGTTCTGTATTTCCTCAAGCATTGCGATTTCCCAATGTTTCTTGTCTTCGCATGCGATGGCTTCATCATAGTCTTTCGGAATGGTTTCATTCGTAGTAGCCAGAACGTAGTCATCAAATCTTTTAGGTATTGTTCGAGTTCTTTGTGGTCTGTCTGATTCACTTGACTCTGTCTGTCGGTTGATCATGGTATCTGGTGCTGGCTCTTCAATATCAACATCTGATAGAACATGATTGTCCAGTTGTTCATCCTCCTGAATGAAGAAATATGTGTCAGTGTCCGTATTATTATCATTTTGTTTTTCTTCCGAGATGACATTATTGTTCTCTCTGAAGTGAATGTCTGCGGTTTCAAGAATGACTCTCGCTGTGATATCAAATACTCGATAAGCTCTTCTGCATCTTGAATAGCCTACAAATATTCCTCTCTTAGATTTAGCTTCTAGTTTGTGTCTTTGATGATTCTCGAGTTTATAGAAGACTTCACAACCAAATCTCATGATGTGAGAGACCGATGGCTTTTTACCTTTCCATTTTTCCATAGGGGTAGTGTCTGGGTCATTGGTTGTGGGAGTTAGATTTGTACAGATATGCAGCTGTATTCACAGCTTCTGCCCAGAAGTGTAGGGGTAATTGGGAGTCTGCCAGAAGTGTTCGGCCTTTGTCTAATAGTGTTCTGTTAGCTCTTTCAACTCTCCCATTGCTTCTTGGGGTGTACGGTGTAGTTAGTTCATGTTTAATTCCTTTGGATTCTATGAAGGTTTCAAGGTTTTTATTGATAAATTCTGTTCCGTTATCTGTTCTAAGTCGTTTTAGTTTTGAGTTTAGCTCGTTTTCTCTCTTTACAATAAACTTCTTCAAAACTTCTGCTGCTGAGAGTTTATCTTTGAGAAATTCTACAAATATTCTCCTAGAGAATCCATCTACGATGGTCAAGAAATATTTACTTCCGCCCAAGGAGTTTATTCTCATTGGACCACAGAGATCGACATAAATGGCTTCAAAGGGGTAGCTTTCCTGATTGCTATCTGTGTGAACATAGGGTACTTTGGTCATTTTTCCCAATGAGCAAGCATCACATTGATCAAGGGTACCATTTATAGAGTTCAAGCCTTTTAGAAGATTGTTCTTCAAAATCAGGTCTAGTTTGTTGTCACTAGGATGTCCTAACCTTCTGTGCCATGCAGTCCTAGAATTGTCCTTTGAAATCAAGCAATGTTCATTTGGAACATGAGTTGCTTCAGGTAAACGTGATAGGTTCAATGTGTACATGTTACCATCAAAGTTTCCTGTTCCTATTAGCTTGTCATCAGAAGAGTATATGTATGCTCCTTCAGAATTCAAAAGAACAGAGTTCCCTCTTCTTACTACGCTTGGAATGGACATTAGATTTCCTTTCAGGTGTGGTACATGGAGGACATTATGCAGGGTTACAGCGTTGTTAAGTTTGTCCTTACCTTGTACAGTAGCTTGGATTAATCCTGATGAGGCAGATTCGATGTGTCTCCCTTCTTCCGCCACTTGTATGCTTCTTCTCTCCTCCGTCTTGTGCTCGATCCATTCACCATGGGAAGTCATGTGGCTTGTGCACGCAGAATCAATTATCCACACGTCCTGAGTTGTCGGGCGTTCCTCCCTTGTGCTTGCATGTAGTGCGTATTCTGAAGTGGAGTCTCTTCGTTGGGATGATTCCTCCGTTCGTTCTTGGATTGCTGATCTGGCTGTGTCTTTGTTTTGTTTTGGTCCTTTATGGTAGTTCCTTGTACTGGCCATGTTATTTTTGTTTGTTGTATTATTTTGATTTCCTTTGTTGTTAGGGTTGAACCAACAGTCTTTCTTGAAATGTCCTTTTCTTTTGCAAATGTAGCATGACTTTTCTTTAAATTGGTTGCCTGATGATCTGAAAGCATTTTCATGATTTTTGCTTCTGTCCTGTCTTTTCTTCTCGAAATCCAGTAGAGCTTGTCTCAAGTCTGGTAAGGAGATTCCTCTGTTTATTGACAGTGCTGCTGCGATCGTGTCAAAGTTAGGTGTGAGTCCTTCAACAATGTATCGTACAAGTTCTCTTTCTGTTACAGTCTTTCCTAGCTGGGTGATCTCTTGTGCCAGTTTCTGTGCTCGTACAATATACATGTTGACATTTTCATTTGGGTTCAATTTTAGTCTGGCTAGATCCAACATTAGGTCTATCCTTTTATTTTCTAGAGATCCTTCAAACCTTTTCTTTATGTCGTACCAAATTCTTTTGGCTCTTTTATCGCCTCGAAAGATGATTGTTAAGTCATCCGAAAGTGACAATATTATTAGGCTGTATGCTTCCCGATTCTTTTTCTTCCAAATATCATATTCTAGTTTATTATTTGTAAAGTCTGGCTCGTCATTAACAATTACGTCCTCGAAGAGATCTTTTGAATCTAGAATTGCTTCCATTTTCATGGACCACGTGGTATAGTTGTTTTCTGTTAATTGTTCGATTTTTGCTAAGTTATGTGTATCCATTTTTATTCAACTTTTTCTTTCTAAATTGGCGGTTAGTCCAATTATTTAATTTCTTTTTGATTTAAATGGATCAATTGGCGGTTAGTCCAATTCGCGCGCCCAAACAACGCACTGCTACCAAATTGATGTAGGCTTAGCAAAATGCGGTTATTCTTTTTGAGGATTTCTGGTTGTTTTTGTACTCACGTATGTTGTAGTTACGAGGACATCCCTTCTGATAAAAACAAATATATATTTATTTAAGGAACGACTTGTTCCATTACATATATTGTTAAAACAAGTTAGCGGTAAACATCAGCAAGGTTGAAGGTAGTTGTTGGAAGTTAGTTACGTCATCGTAGTGACGTCAGCTTCTATGATGATTAAAGTCAAAGTCTGCGTAACAGTAATGGACCAAGATATAGCTTTGTTAAGGTTCTCGGGCGACCTGAACATTCATATTCTCACTTTATATAAGGTGATAAATATAAAATAGTGGAAATAGAACATGTTGCCTCTAGACAAGAATTTACAGGACTGCCTAGGAAAATGACGCCCTTATGTTCCAGAAGATTTATCGAGGAGAGAAACTAATGAAAGCTAAGGAAGAGGATCTAAGAATAAGTATAAGAGGACGCTTGTATAGAAATCCTATGTATATAGAGGCTAAAGTTAGAGCTGATTTGAAGAGAAAGCAGCATAGGTGTAGGTACACTAACCAAAAAGTATTTCCAGATTTCCCCCATCAAGTAACTAAAATATGACTGGTAGAATATCTTTAAACTTGGCATGAATGTACAGACAAATGCGACCACATTTTTAATTATTTGGTCTATATAATAAACTATATTTTAGACTTTTGCCTCCAAAATTTGATCAATCATTACGTGCCATAAGAATTTAATTTAAGCCAAATTCCATGTTTTGTTTCAACTCCTGGCTGGTGGGTTAGCATGTGTTAAAGCTAGACCAATAAAAGCCCCGAAGATGGTACAGGGTGAATGACAATATTGCCACGTGGAAAATTAGGGAAGACAAAAACTTCAAGAGGAGACAACAATTTATTTCACAGGAAGGACAAACTATGCATTGTAAACAAAAGATAAGCCACGAGGGAAATTTACAGAGTCGCAAGATATAACCATAAAAATGACCACTCTGTTAATAAAAAATAATAAAATTAATAAATACTATGTTACATAGCTTCTTCCCTATGGGAGCTGTGACCCACAGCTAGCAATTATTGTAGATACCGACGTGGATTTGACGTGCTTCTGCCAAGGATTCTATCGAAGTCTTGGAACTTTGTCACTAGTACCTTTGCATCCATTTTCTTGCGGCGTGAAGAGCGGCTTTGTCGTCGAGTCGTCGTCTATAGGGACATCGTCATCTTGGAAGGAAGTCTTGGCTTTGACACGGCGGTGGAATCCTGGAGCCAGTCTCTAAAAATGTGGATTACAGCACCCATGGCTTCAAATTCTTCTCGGCGATCTTCAGTTTTTGTCTTCCCTAATTTTCCACGTGGCATATTGGTGGAGAAGCTGGGTAAGTTAGGGAAGACAAACTGAAGATCGCCGAGAAGAATTTGAAGCCATGGGTGCTGTAACCCACATTTTTAGAGACTGGCTCCAGGATTCCAGCGCCGTGTCAAAGCCAAGACTTCCTTCCAAGATGACGATGTCCCTATAGACGACGACTCGACGACAAAGCCGCTCTTCACGCCTCAAGAAAATGAATGCGAAGGTACTAGTGACAAAGTTCCAAGACTTCGATGGAATCCTTGGCAGAAGCACGTCAAATCCACGTCAGTATCTACAATAATTGCTAGCTGTGGGTCACAGCCCCCATAGGGAAGAAGCTATGTAACATAATATTTATTAATTTTATTTATGTAACATAGTATTTCTTAATTTTTTTTTATTAACAGAGCGGTCATTTTTATGGTTATATCTTGCGACTCTGTAAATGTGGATTACAGCACCCATGGCTTCAAATTCTTCTCGGCGATCTTCAGTTTGTCTTCCCTAACTTACCCAGCATCTCCACCAAAATGCCACGTGGAAAATTAGGGAAGACAAAAACTTCAAGAGGAGACAACAATTTATTTCACAGGAAGGAAAAACTATGCATTATAAACAAAAGAGAAGCCACGAGGGAAATTTACAGAGTCGCAAGATATAACCATAAAAATGACCACTCTGTTGAAAAAAAAAAAAAAATTAAGAAATACTATGTTACATAAATGAAATTAATAAATACTATGTTACAATATGTATGCATACCCTTTAAAAGTAATCACTGCCAACCAAGAGTAACATCTGAATCCATGTGATGCCTCATCTGAGTTCAACAGCCATAGTAGGTGCTTCATTTATTTAACTGACGTACATTCGCCTATAAGTAATTCCCCATAAGTTTCCTACTTTTTTTAGGAGCTGAGATAAGAAACAAGCAGAGAAGAAACTTTCTGCAAGCCTTGTAATACTCATTTGCACCTTACAGCTTTAAAAGAGTGATATGTGGTGTTTCAAAGATAATTTTAAAAATTTATTAATCCCATTTTAAATGAAAAATTGCGATATTTTCTTCATTTATATATTCTACACTAGATTGATTTTAAACACATTCCTGGCATCGCTTTTCATAGCGAATTGGTGTCAGGGCTTCATCAATCTTTTTCTTCAAATCACTTTTCATAGTGTCAAGGCTCTGGCAAGTCCGATCCATTTCAGCCTCCATTTTCTGTAATTGATCTTGAGCCTCGTTGAGTTTTTGGACGACTTTGTCTCTGAGGACCTTGAGCGCGTCTACAATTTGTCGGGTCTCGCACAGCTTGTACTCGAGGTCGTATGGCGAACGTTGGCCCTCGGCTGCCAATCTGGACGAGAGTGCCACCAGGCAAAGCACGGCCACCTGCAGCGTCTTCATCCCAGCTAAACTATAGAATTTTAATCTTCTAAAATTTCTTCATCTTAGATGCTTTAAAATGGTCAATCCTTTTCCCTGAAAGAGCCAATAATGGGAATATAGAACAACAATTATGGAGATATTTATCATTTTGCTCTTTGGAACAGCATTTTGAATCCTTTATAGAATCCGACTTCACCATGCGAGCATAAAAATTTCTTAAATAAATCAAGAAATCTGTACTCCATCAAGTTAATTCTCTTCATGAAACATATACGTACCCAGAATTTTATTCGAACTTCATCTAAATCTCATAAATAAATCCATTGTGATTGAAAAGCTACGATGACTCATAAACTCTGCGTAATTTTTAAAAGAATAATAGCTACATAGGCGAATGCATTATCTACTTATATATTTGCCTTATTCTGTCTGTTTGTTTGTCTGTTTGTCTGTTTGTCTGAAGCTCACGGATAGAATGCGCGCTCATTGGCTGCCAGGGAACACGTGTCCTCCCTGCCCCCCTCTAGACAACCCTGTTATTCAAAAACCATACATCCAATCGCGATGAAATTCTGGGATATTATTAGGTATATCCCCGGAAAGGTTTTCGAAAAATAATTTCTTGAATATCTTGAATATCCTTAGAGTTATTTGCAGAATTGTAGATATAACTCGCAAGCAGCGCCGCCATTGCGACGACGGAGATAGGCTTAAGTTTGCTGCTCCACCCCTGTTGACCTTGGGTCATCGTGTGAGTCACAGCATGATGCAACAAAAACACTCTCTCTGGGGATTGCGGCGTCAACAACCTGTAAGTTTGCCTCTCTCATAAACCTGTCTATACAGACCACCCTGACTATAGCGACCACTCTAGACAACCCTGTTATCAGCTGCCTGTCTATACAGACCACCCTGTCTATAGCGGTCACCTTAGGCAACCCTGTTATCAGCAGTGTGATACATCCACCTGTCTATACAGACCACCCTGTCTATAGCGACCACTCTAGACAACCCTGTTATCAGCTGTGTGATACATCCACCTGTCTATACAGACCACCCTGTTAATAGCGACCACCCAAGTCAACGTTTTTAAAATATATTCGCACTCGGGTAAACCCCGGGCGTTGCCCGGGCCATTCGTCTAGTATTATCATAATGAACCCTAAGATGTTATAAAACTATTGGAACAAAGATGCTCCTGTATTGCTGAGGGCCATAGCCCGGAACTATGATTTAACTAATTATCTTAATATGGAATATTTATTGAAACGAATCTGTGCGGCAGAGAATGTGAAAAAAATATTCAAATTATTTTTTTAAACGAGAGAGAGAAGTTGGGTACAATTCTATTATAGAGATCACGGCATAAGGAATTTAGAATTTAGCTTTGAACCCATTCTGCGGATGTGTACTCATAGATATTGATCGCCTCAATAAAATTGATTTATTTAAGCATACTTTTTTTTATTTATGTAAAAAATAGACACTTCGGTCAGTTGGAGTTTTTTATTTTCTCAACGTTTCGACAAAAATATTTTGTCTTCGTCAGAAGTAAAAATAAAGTATTTTCAATGATAAATATACTTTTGGGGCGTTAATAAATTTAAATGATCCTAAACCATCCACAAATCGAGTTATCTATGAGGATTATAAAATGAAATTGAGAAGTGTAGTCGAAGAGAAGCCAAATATCTTGAAATTTTTAGAGAGAACAAACACGACAGTCTTGTACCTTGTGTAAGTTAAATGTCTTTTTATAAGCCGACTAATTAATAAGTAAAAATACATTTTAAAATTTTTTTAATTAAAATGCACTAGAAAGGGAAAAAATTAAAAATTTTATTTCCTGTCATTGAGCAATTAGATGCATCAGAGTGAAAATAAAAGCGGCGGGGGATAATCATCAGGAATTGCAAACCTAAATTGATTTAATATGTAGCGACTGATTAGCGATTTTTATGTGTTTGTTATATTTTACCTCTTCTCTAAGTATGATCATCCCCGCCGCTTTTATTTTTACTCAGATACATCTAATTGCTCAATGACAGAAGATAAAATATTTTATTTTCTCCCTTTTAGTGCATTTTAATAAAAAGCTTTTTAATATGTATTTTTACTTATTAAATTTTTTAGTTTATTTATTACCATTTGCAAACAAAACACGCTATATCCGATCTGGATAATTGCGCGTGAAACTATTTACAATATAAAATATTTAGTTAGTATTTATTCATGAATTTACAAACCTTAGAATCAAAATTTCACTGGGGATTAGGCCTTAAATAGAAGGGAGGCCTGCTCGCGGCGGATTGGTCAATGTAAGGGGCGTTAACACAAGACTTAAAAAGAAAAATAGAAATTTGTTAATTCCTGGCCACACTTCGTCCACCCTGAAGTCTGAACATTTGTATACTTGCATTGTTCATTGGACTGAGTGAGTGTTAAAAGTTTCATACTTCTATGTGATCTGGAAGTATATTAAAATTAATTTACAAAATTTGAAAGGCAATTTAGAAATTTCTCCATTTTCAGGCCACCCCGTCTGAAAATGTGTCAACTTGCATTGTCATCGGGTTCTGAAAAATATACAAAATTTTAGATTCCTACGTGCTCTAGAAGTATAATAAAATTGATTACAAGATTTGTGGACAGACAAACGGACGGACAGACAGGGAAACAAGTTAAATAAAAGCTTTTAAAAAAGATAATTGCTTGAATACCTATGCGGGACCTCTGGCATACATATATTTAGTTAGAATTCGATAATACATTTTTCTACCAGCAAGTTATACATTTTCAGTCATAATCTTTGTTATAAGAGAGGATTTCAAAGACTGGCCAGAAACGCAATATAAGCATTAATATAGCGTTGAAGTTATATTTAGATGGATGATTTTTCCCAGGAGGGTATACACTCATGGACAAAACTTAAATAAGTTGTTCCTTTTAGCATGTATATCGGGATTCACAAAATAACTCTAAAAGATAATTGATACTCAGTAATCTATATTGAATACACACGAAATAACCAAGTG
The DNA here is from genome assembly GCA_030710605.1 of Cordylochernes scorpioides. Taxonomy (NCBI): domain Eukaryota; kingdom Metazoa; phylum Arthropoda; class Arachnida; order Pseudoscorpiones; family Chernetidae; genus Cordylochernes; species Cordylochernes scorpioides. The sequence continues at coordinate 33,597,433 of CP092880.1, read as the reverse complement.
TAAACAAAATTTCTTCTGTCACCTTAAAAAAAAAAAAAAAATAATAATAATAAAAAAAAAAACAGACGACCGGCGATATCAAAGACTTTCCACCTAATAAATTTTTGTCCATGAGTGTGTGTGAAAAATAGTACAAAGGTGTACTGGATCAGGTGGATAAATATAAAAAAGGCATTTCCTGCAACTAAAAGTTGCTGATGTCTTGAGCCATCTGTCGGTATAAATATTAACTACTCGTTGTTGTTGTTGTTGTTATTCCAGAATTGGCCAAATACCCTTTCTTGATTAATCAAGAAAATATAACCACGTACGCGTTTCGGGCTGTTGGCATTCATGGGTGTAGTGCAAACTACCTCTCAACGACCAAAAATCTGCTCTTTGGGGCATCCTGGAAAATCATGAAATAGGTATTTAGACCGGAAGGGCGTGAGAACGCCAAACTATGTGAAAATAACACAAAAGTGAAATTGTACTGGGATCAGGTGGGTAAATTAAGACATCTCCTGATTGTGCAACTCAAAGTTGCTGATGGTTTTGCTGATTGTTATTCTTTATATTTTATGTTCATTTTCTGGATGATGAATTACTGATTGTTAGATACTTTAAGTTCTGCACAGAAGCTGGGCGCATGAGAAAGAATGCAGGGTAAAGGATACTGGAGGATGACCTATCTGTAAATAGGTAACTGAATGTGAGACAAACTTTATTTTGTTGTAAATGTTTCCTTTTCCCTCTCCTCTTGTTGATGTGTAAATACGGCGAATCCTATATGGGGCGGAATGCCCTAAATAAAGGCTTTTGTTGTTGTTGTTATATTTTATGTTCATTTATATAATCCCTACAATGTTTCTACAAGGGTCCCTCTAAAGGTTTTTGCAATCACTTATTTTGTTAAAGCTGCAACTTAAACAATTTCAGAGTTTCTCAACGTATTCACCTTTATTACCTATGCAAGATTTCATCCATGAAAACCAATTATTGAAGCACTTACACCAGTCATCTTCGGGGATGAAATTTACGACATTGATAAAGACTTGTAGTGACCCCAATGTTTTTACTTGTATATCATGCTCTATGATTTCAACTAAATTAATTTTTATTTAAAAAATGCATATTGTGGTTTTGTGATAAATCTTTGGATATGACTTTAATAGAGTATATTAGTTTGTAGACATTTACACACACACACTGGGCCTATTTCCTAAAGATTCTCTACATTACCAGAGCTCTACAATCCAATAAAAGAGTACGCTGCTGGTTAAACCTCTGGAAAGATTCACCATTATGGGTTCAAATACATTTTAGTGAAACTAGATTGTGTTTCAAACGTGCATACATTCAGTTTATTACTTATACTACAATTTGTTTAGAATACTAAAAAAGTTCAAAATTAGAATATAAATCTGTAATTACATTTCTCTTTTTTTTTCTATTTACCTAAGTCACATAGTTCTACACCAAAACATCAAACTTGTTAAAATGTGCATTTTGGTGCGTCCGGCTTTTTAAAAATGAAAATAACACTTTAAAAACGCGTAAAGAAGAAGGCTTTGTAAATTAAAAAATAATAATAATAAAATAAAAAACAATCCATGTTCACAGAAGTAGTTCTTATGGCTGCCTCTCAGTGGCGCTAGGATTTCTGGAACATCTCAGCCAGGTTTATTTGGGATTTTTTAATAAAGGATTTAGTGAGGCGGAAAAAAGTTTTTATTTGAAACAAAATAAAGTGAAACTATTGCGACGACCGGAATTTGAGCTGGTTTGTCCCTTTTAGGCGAAGAGCAGGGCACGACACTATCAATATAACTTTTATTTCGCAGATGTGTATATATTAAGCAATGATCGCCTCAAGACATTTTATATAGACTCATCCTGAAGTCCAGAGAGAGAGAGAGAGAGAGAGAGAGATTGAGATTGAAACTGATTTATTATAACGTCCATATAAGATTATATAAAGTTAAATACATAAAATGAATAAATATGATTAAAAATGATAGATATATGAATAAATAGATAAAATAATTGATAAATATACATATATATGTCATAATTTGTATATAATTAAATGCAACCCCCGACCCACTATGTATGTACCATGTATGATTTCAAAGATCTAATAAAAGAGTAAGGTAACTGGAGGAAAGAAAGTAACAAAAGACATAGGAAGTAGATCTAGAGGAGAACATATTTATTAATAACGTCGCAGCTAACCTTCTGACCCCGGGAACCCTGCTAACTAAGTTTAAACCAACACTTCCTGGCAAAACAGGACGTGTCGAGTGACCAGAAGTTATAAAAGTTTGAGAGACATCCAATGCTTCCGGACAGAGACCGGACGTATTTTGATAGCCGCGGAAGTAAATAGAGTCAAACAAACACGAGACTTCCTGACCCAGGCCGGGCGTAACTAATACCAAAGGAAACCGCCGGCCAATTAGGGAGGAACCATTAAGTAGGTCAACCAATAGGAAAAAGAACACATTCTATCTCTCGACCAATGAGAAAGAAGCCAACTCGTGGTGTTAAATCGAAAGACAAGAATTGTCAGTAGTGATTCGACTTCCAAGAAGGTGACATCTACTCTCGAGGTCTCTCTCTCCCCTCTTGCTCATCCGTAGCTAAGTACAATCATCACCATGTGATCATATAATTAATAAGTCAAATCGCTCAGCTCTTATCAAGCTTTCTTCCCTCCAATCCAGTTGCCTTTTATTTTCAAACCTCATCATGTGTCCTGATTATTCCTAACTGTATGCTTCACTTACCACTCAAGGACTGCGTTTCAATCAATCCTCACCATTCAAATCAAACAACAAGAAATTCCGCAACGATATTGTCACAGAACGGTTAAGTCGACAGGATTCTACAACAGTGTAATACATCAAATATTATAGTGTAATAACAATTGCAGCATCGTATTACACAGAGTCGACAGGATAAAGATTATGGAGCTTAATCAGGATCAAAATGGAAATTAGCCCAGACACCAGCAAATCAAACGACAATGACAAAACCCAGAGGAAAGAAGCGGGCAAGCGGCGAGGCGACCAGGCGCCTTCTAGCGGCCATCATATGGCAGATGACCGTGGCCATCCGACGTGTCAACGCCCCACAAAGTGAGACGGAATTCCGGAGCGCCATTCCCCGGGGAGGACGACGGACACAACCCCAGCCAATCCAGGCGAGTGTCACCAAGGTCGGACACCGACCACCGAGGAGTCATCCACCGCCATGCCGTACACAGTCCCCGAAACCAATCCGCGCGATCCGGGTCAGCATAAACGATCCCAAAATGATCTTCCAGTACCGGACTTCACTTCAATTTCGCGGACGGTGCGAGCAGTCCCGAGCCAAGCCAACCACTCCAAACCAAGACGTCCCAAAGGAGACCTGTTGAACTGAGGTAGGCACCCACCCTATGCCGTCAAGGAATTGACTTTGAACTTCTATCTAACCTACCTACCCCTTTAACCATATCTAACCTTTGTACTCAATGAATGCACGCACGGGCTAGACCAAACCTGTCCGAAAGGACTTGCACTGCAATCAAATTTGTCACACAGGACGACCCTTACCTGCATTCATTGACCCCACTACCATGTTTATCACCCGACCCAATTACAAGTACTATATGCCCTCAAATACAAGCCACAACGTCTTCAACCCTCACCATGCCAAAAAAAAAAAAAAAAACGTGTCAGTACAGCTCACACACTTACCACACAAAATCTATGCATGACCATACGTCGCCACGCCATAAAAATGTACCTCACAACAATCCCACAAACGTATTTAGCAACAATCACGACATTCGCAACAACAATACACCGACAACACCCATCCAAAGGACGGTTTTCACACTCACAACACACGCACCCATACGTCGTCACACAACGGTAACACACACAACCAGCCCAACAAGCACGACACTCGCGCCAAAAGACGACAACCACCAACAAACGCATGCACCATCGTTAGTAACAATCATCTCGTCTACCCAAAACACTAAAAAAAATGTTCACATTAAAAGGTTGCCATTTACACTAACAATAGAAATTTCGATAGATGTTTCGTACAACCCGCACCCATGACTTTAATAAATTTGTTGTTCATAGTGAGAACAGGTAAAATTTTGTACAAACAAGGTTTTCGCGTGACACCTTTTCATTCACAATTTTTTTTTCGATTCGTGTCACAGGTCACCCACAAAACTTTTTCACTTCAGGCCACAGACGCCTTTCACCAAGCCTGTGACACGTCTCTCACTCAAAGCGTGTTCACGTCGTAAGCCTCATTTTTCACTCAATTCCACTCTAATATCACTGAATAGCTTTTTTTTTTTCTAAAGTCACAACGACCATTCGATTTAATAATGGATACAACATCCGGCTTTTCAAAATACAAATAACGTCGAACTTACACCAACTTATCTCTTCACAATGTATTGGCAGACCATAACACATGACACAAGACATCGTCAAACAAGTAAAACCCACAAACAAAACAAAATTTCGTACACGAAACATATCATACACACAACGCAACCAATGCCGAAAGTAAAAGATTCAATTATAAAAAACAATTAGGCCGACAAGAAACGTAGAAGCAAGGCAGATATCTTCCCGCGAAGAAATAAGGACGTCGCCATGACTCCAATTACGCAAACAGGGGGTGGATAAGTTTAGACCGGGACCTCGCGTCCCCGAGTCCCGCTTCCGCGTCTCATTACAAAGCCCCGCTCATCCAAATTAGGTCACCGCTCTCCCCAGCCACAGATTTCTCTATGCCACCGATTTTTTGGATTCCAGTTCGAGTCTACATATCGATTTTTACCACCCAACTCCACATCCACGAGATAACACATAGAACTAGCTCACACATTTCTTACACAACAAACTTCTAACATTTTTTCACAACACACACAAAGATAAAAATTACACCTAAAGGTTATATAGATCTCCATGTCTCCTATACACATAGCATAAACGCACTTGAGGGTAGAATCACATTTCTCACCTAAGTATCGCTACAGATGAGATAAAAAATTTATAGGGCATAATTGAGCAATTAAAACATTTAGATCAGGGCATGTAGATACACAAAAGGGTTCAAACCAATATACCTTATTTTTCATATCAATCATTTTCATTATTTTCTCTCAATTAAAAATGTAAATATTTAATCAATTTATCAATTTATTCAGCTTATTATCACTTTTAATCATTAACTATCATTTTATTTACCAATTAGTTTATATTATCATTTTCATTTATCAATTATCATTCTATTTACCACTTAGCTTAAACTGCCACAACACAATTATCAACGAAAACCCACTGGTTTTCGATTAAACTAAAAACATTAAATCACCCTTTGTTGTTGAAACCTTTTATTTTTCATTTTTCTTTTTCAAGCACTCAACTTTGATTTCGTTCAACTTTTATTTTATTTTTATTTTTGATTTCTCAAAAGACCTAATAGAATTCCCTCGGTTTCCATTCCCAATCTCGAGCTAGAATAATGGTTAGGCATTTTTCCTTTTTTTTTTCACCATTCAACCAAGCACTCAACTTTGATTTCGCTCAAAAAACTTTTATTTTATTTTATTTTTGATTTCTCAAAAGACCTAATAGAATTCCTTCGATTTCATTCCCAATCTCGAATAGAATATGGTTAGGCATTTTTCCTTTTTTTTTTCACCATTCAACCAAGCACTCAACTTTGATTTCGCTCAAAAAACCTTTTATTTTATTTTATTTGATTTCAAAAGACCTTATGAAATTCCCTCGAATTCTTTTCCAAAATTCGAGCAAAAAAGTAACTAGGCATTTTCCCTTATCACCATGCAACAAAACAATTTTTCTTTTTCAACCAAAAACATTCAATTTTGATTTCATTCAACTATTTTTATATTGCTTTTATTTTGATTTCAAAAGCCTTAATAGAACTCCCTCGAATTCATTTCTTAACTCGAGTAGAATTCGTTTAGGCGCATTTTCCTTTTTTTTTGCCTACTATGTACCATAACATTCATTGATTTCTTACAATTAAAAATTTTTGATTTCTATTAATTATACTCAACCTATATCATCAACACCATTCTATCTTACTTTTATGTCGCCACCAATGCTTGTATATAGACTCAATACCCACAACTAATTTTCCCACAAAATTATTTTTCACTTTACAGAATTCTCTCAGGCTAACCCCTTCTTGAATTCTTCACATGTAGGGGGCGCATCTGTCATAATTTGTATATAATTAAATGCAACCCCGACCCACTATGTATGTACCATGTATGATTTTCAAAGATCTAATAAAAGAGTAAGGTAACTGGAGGAAAGAAAGTAACAAAAGACATAGGAAGTAGATCTAGAGGAGAACATATTTATTAATAACGTCGCAGCTAACCTTCTGACCCCGGGAACCCTGCGAGCTAAGTTTAAACCAACACTTCCTGGCAAAACAGGACGTGTCGAGTGACCAGAAGTTATAAAAGTTTGAGAGACATCCAATGCTTCCGGACAGAGACCGGACGTATTTTGATAGCCGCGGAAGTAAATAGAGTCAAACAAACACGAGACTTCCTGACCCAGGCCGGGCGTAACTAATACCAAAGGAAACCGCCGGCCAATTAGGGAGGAACCATTAAGTAGGTCAACCAATAGGAAAAAGAACACATTCTATCTCTCGACCAATGAGAAAGAAGCCAACTCGTGGTGTTAAATCGAAAGACAAGAATTGTCAGTAGTGATTCGACTTCCAAGAAGGTGACATCTACTCTCGAGGTCTCTCTCTCCCCTCTGCTCATCCCGTAGCTAAGTACAATCATCACCATGTGATCATATAATTAATAAGTCAAATCGCTCAGCTCTTATCAAGCTTTCTTCCCTCCAATCCAGTTGCCTTTTATTTTCAAACCTCATCATGTGTCCTGATTATTCCTAACTGTATGCTTCACTTACCACTCAACGACTGCGTTTCAATCAATCCTCACCATTCAAATCAAACAACAAGAAATTCCGCAACGATATTGTCACAGAACGGTTAAGTCGACAGGATTCTACAACAGTGTAATACATCAAATATTATAGTGTAATAACAATTGCATCATCATATTACATATATATATATAAATATATATATACAAGATCTTCATTGGTGGCGCCCACCGCGAGAAAGACTCCGCCACCGATGGACTGCGAGAGTTCTTTCCCACAGAGTGGGCAGGTCGAGGTGATGGCTGGCATTACCAAACTCAAGACCAAGATGGTACTTGTAGATGGTAGCCTTCGCCACACTTGTGATATTTATTGCCTCGGGATGGAGGCCGACGCCGAAGAGCCAGGCCTGAAGATCCAGGGGCAAGTCGCAGGAAGCGAACACCTCCCGGAGCAGGGGTCGCACGGCTCGGCAACTCCAATATCTGTGGGTCAGCGACCCGTCGCTGGACCCACAGGCGGCACAGTTGGCACGCCTCAAGGCAGGATGGGGTAGGGCGTGGAGGGCCAGCCGTAGGGCGACATCTGCGTCGTGCCCCGAGAAGCAGTTGCGACGCAGGTTGGTCCAGGGGGTGGAGCGGGGCACATCCACGGTGGGGGTCCACCGGTCAGCCAGCTCTGCAGTATGATGCGCCTGGAGCCGTGCCGAGTCCAATGCCTGGCGCGCCCTCTGGCTGGTTAGGCGGGTGATGGGGGTCGCCGATCCCCGCAGGACGATGGTCTCCGCCTCGTACTGCGCATGATAGCTGGAGCTGGCGTTTTCTTGCAGGAGACGTTGGCAGAAGGCCCCCAGATGCTGCGCGTCCAGGAGCGCGGCCCGCGTTGAGCGCACTAGGTCAGGGGCGCCATCGGAGAAGTCCCCGACAGTCACCTGTAGCCAGCGGTCGGGAGCCAGCAGGTCTGGCGGCCGCAGGAACCTGTTGTCACCTCGAAGACGCAGGGACCTCAGACTGGCGGGATGAAGAACCCGGTGGTCCAGCTCGAGGACGCTGGACGCGGCTTCCCACAGGATCAGTAGTCTCCTCCTCCTAGGCGAGTGCCAACGTCAGGAGCCGGCGGTGTCAGCCACGCCCGGCTGCGGACCAGCCAAGAGTAGCCATTGGCGGCGCCGCGAAGAGAGGCCTGGACCCCCTTCAGGCAGGCGAGCCAAAGCTGGCCCGCGATGTCAAGCAGGCCGACGCCACCATCGGAGACTGGACGAGCCAGGATGCGCCCGGGGAGCCACGAGACTCGGCTCGTACCCCATATGAAACGCGCCACCGCGCCTACAGCCGGTCAATGGTGGTTTCAGGTGGAAGGTAGCCGTGGAGGTGGTGCAGGATGAAATCCAGGACCAGGCTGTTGGCCACGTGAGCACGACCCACCAGCGACAGGCCGCGGGTGAAGGGCGACCACCTCGCGATGGCTCGCTCCAGCAGCCCCATCAGGTGTGAGGCCTGGGAGGCGACGGTGTTTCTGGTGGTGATGGTGCAGCCCAGGACGGTCAGCGACTAGGAGAGAGAGAAGCTGATAAAAATAGTTTAAACATTTTTATTGAACGAGTCTAAAATAAAATACAGAGTTCAACATATAGAAGATGTTAAAATATATAAAAATATAATATTTACAGTTTTCTAGTAAGAATAAATTGTGTAGAGAGAGAGAGAGAGAGAGAGAGCGGGAGAATAAAAAAATAAATATGTACAAGGACTTTTAGTTTGAGGCCTTTGGATCCAGGCAAAGAGTTCTCCAGCAGAAAGGGTCACCTCTTCTTTCTTAGCCAAAAGGCCGAGAAGAGAGAGAGATTGAGATTGAAACTGATTTATTATAACGTCCATATAAGATTATATAAGGTTAAATACAACAACAACAACAAAAGCCTTTATTTAGGACATTCCGCCCCATATAGGATTCGCCGTATTTACACATCAGCAAGAGGAGAGGGAAGAGGAAACATTTGCAACAAAATAAAGTTTGTCTCACATTCAGTTACCTATTTACAGATAGGTCATCCTCCAGTATCCTTTGCCCTGCTTTCTTTCTCATTCGCCCAGCTTCTGTGCAGAACTTAAAGAATCTAACAATCAGTAATTCATCATCCAGAGCTGAAGAGAGAAGTTGACATATGCGATGGTATCTAAATTGACAAAAGTTAGGGCTTGGGAAAATTTCAGTACGTTTTTTCTGTTAAGAGAGGGCATTGGAAGAAATAGTGAACCAAATTATCATCCATGAGATCCTTACCAAGTAAACAGTTCCGGCCATTTTCTTTTTTTCCAGAAGTATTTTCTTCTTCCCTGAAAAATTGTCATAGAACTCTATGTTGTGCAACTATTCTTTTGTTGAGAAGCGAGATATTTAATAGTAGGTACTCCTCTGTCATGAATGATTCACTCAAAATTTGCAGTGAGCAAAGTGGGTTGAATCAATGATTTTCATCTGATCGTTTTGAATTAGTTGGTCTGTGGTGGTTCTAATTATGCCTGGCAGTTCTTTCTGTATGGCTAAGTAGTCTTCGCAGCCCTTAAGAAAGGAATATCCCTTAGAGTCTAAAATTTTTATTAAATTTTGAGTAAAACTGTTTTCTATTTTCTTTTTCGCGGTGACTTTCCAGAGATAGTTTAAGCAAGCATGTGGTAATCTGCTTGTCTCCATTTTTAAGATCCTGACCCAAAACTTTAATGTGAGTTTTACAGCATTAAGTTCAGTTGATATTCTTCCACATTCTCTTCTGAGGATATATCCTGGTGTGAAGTTTGGTAAGTCTAAGAGACGACGAAGAAATGCATCTTGGATATTATTGACTGTCTTCAGCTGGTTAATTGCCCACATTGGTGCCGCATATAGTAACGTAGGAAGAACGATAGTGTCAAGAAGTTTCATTATAAGGTTAAATACATAAAATGAATAAATAAGATTAATAATGATAGATATATGAATAAATAGATAAAATAATTGATAAATATACATATATATGTGGCAATATAGTGATAATGTGGGGAGAGAGAAATAAGGAAACCACAAGTTTGGAAGATGGGACCCAGCAAACCGAGAGAGAGATGGAGCGCTAGCGGCTGCCACTGCGGAACGACCGTTTGTGTCCCAAATGACCGTACTTTAGCTGCGTTCTCTCTCTCTCTGGTCGACTGTAGATTTACTTTATTATTCCTGGAAGAGCATATATTATGACATAAATATAAATATATATACAAGGTCTCCATTGGTGGCGCCCACCGCGAGAAAGACTTCGCCACCGATGGACTGCGAGAGTTCTTTCCCACAGAGTGGGCAGGTCGAGGTGTTGGCTGGCATTACCCAACTCAAGACCAAGATGGTACTTGTAGATGGTAGCCTTCGCCACACTTGTGATATTTATTGTCTCGGGATGGAGGCCGACGCCGAAGAACCAGGCCTGCAGATCCAGGGCAAGTCGCAGGAAGCGAACACCTCCCGGAGCAGGGGGCGCACGGCTCGGCAACTCCGAAATCTGTAGGTCAGCGACCCGTCGCTGACCCACAGGCGGCACAGTTGGCACGTCTCGAGGCAGGATGGTCAGGATGGGGTAGGGCGTGGAGGGCTAGCCGTAGGGCGACATCTTGCGTCGTGCCCCGAGAAACAGTTTCGACGCAGGTCGGCCCAGGGGATGGAGCGGGACACATCCACGGTGAGGGTCCACCGGGCAGCCAGCTCTGCAGTAGGATGGGCCTGGAGCCGTGCCGAGTCCAATGCCCGGCGCGCCCTCTGGCTGGGTAGGCGGGTGGATGGGGGTCGCCGATCCCGCAGGACGATTGGTCTCCGCCTCGTACTCGGCATGATAGCTTCTCCAGCAGGGGCGAACAGGTAGCTCCTGCTCAGGGTGTCGAAGGCCGACTTCAGGTCCAAAGAGATGAGAGCCAGCGGCGTGTCATGTCTGGATGCCCTGGCGGCTTCGTCAGGCACTCGCGCGATATTCCAGGAAGATGACCGTCCTGGAACGGCGTAGGTCTGACATTGGGGCACCAGGTCTGGCAGATGACGTCGCAGACGAGCCATGAGCACGCCGCTGAGGACCCTGTAGTCGGTCGTTGGCAGGCTGATTGGCCGGAATGCCTGTAGACCCGGACCACCGTGCACTTTCGGCAGCAAGATCACCTTGCTGCGCCTTGAGGATGGAGGTAAGGCCCCGCTGAGTCGAGAAGCCTCGAAGACTTGCCAAAGAACTTCGGCGAAGAAATCTTCAAAGGGCTTGACAAACTCGCAGGGGAGTCCGTCCCATCCCGAGGCAACGGCCATTTGGCAGGCGATGGATGGCTGACGCTATCTGGTCGCGGGAGATGTCGGCGAGAAAGAGCTGGTCCCACTGGTCGAACTCCAGTGGAGTCACTTCAGCTAGGAAGTCGGCGATGGCTTCTTCCGAGCTTAGAGCCTGAGCGAAGCGACTGCTTAAGCGCTCCAGAAGGAAACGCCTAAGCTGGCCCCCGGAGATGGCGTTGCCGTCGTCGTCGGTGAAGGTGGAGGGAGAGCGGCGTCTGCTCGGAGGGAACGCCCGAGGTCCGACAAGGAAGGATAGTCGGAGCGGGCAGTGTCTTCCTCCAGTCTCCGCCTCAGGAATAGGCTTGCTCTCTCAATGTATCCACCGCCGGACTCGGCGACGGCAGGCGCGAGTGACCGTATCTCCGCGACCAGATTTGCCTTGATCTTGGTCAATTTTTCCCATAACATCGGAGGTGAAAGATTTGCTAGGTCTACCGATATTTCATCGATGAACGTTTCCATTCGATCGACAAAGAGGTCTGACCGTAGCAGCTTTCCGATGCAGGGAAGTCTTGTAGGAGCTGGGTCTCCTACTTGGATCAGGACGGCACGGTGGTCCGAGTAGGCATAGTCAACAGTTTGGTATTGGGTGACGCGGTCGCAGAAGAGAGAGAGAGAGAGAGAGAGAGAGAAATTACCAAGAGTATAAATAAGTAACCGTCTATGCACAATATTGATGTTGAGAAAACGTTTTTTTTTATCGATAGTCTAAACTTTTCTGTCGAACAGTAAAACTGAAAGTAAACAAAGGCCTTATCAGCCATCGGATAAAAGAGCCGCTTTGACTTGTTACGGTGCTAGTCCTATGGAAGCGTGTATCAATGGTTCTTCGCTGAATGTGATTAATATTACAACATGACCTAGCAATGGCGTAGCTTTATTAAAAGCTAAAGACAGAGCGATTTTTCGATCCAAAAACGGCTAACCGACTGTTTGCTTTTAACGCTCAAATACCATCACCAAGAATATATGTGCGCTCTAGATTCAGAAAACCTGCTAATATGAATAAACGAAACTACCTACCATGTTAAACGGCGAAGCCGTGGATAATATTCATCACGAACAAGCCACGCCATCCTAATATTTTTCAATTCCAGTAATGACTGTAGAAAAAGATACTCTGGTTAAGAATGAGCGTCGTCTTTATTCGTGGTGTTGTAAATAGGCACGTCAGGAGATGTCGGGGCGGCGGTGGCCGGGGGCGACGGTGGCGCCGGCCGGCGGACAGTCGGTGTTACCACCAGACCATGCCCCACCTCGTCCTGCTGCTGCTGCTGGCCTGGGGCGGCGTCCTGCCCTGTGCCACCGCCCTGTGGTCGCCGATCCTGCTGCGGCTGGACACCATCTCACTCGCCGGGTAGGTACGTCACTGTACGACTGGTGTTATAGGGCAGTCCCGTCACTGACTTGTATTATAGCTAACTTGCAGGTATTTCGTAGGCTAGCTTGCAGGTTAGGTTCGTAACTAGCTTGCAGGGCAGTTCCTAATTAACTTGCAGGGTAGTTCTTAGTTAGCTTGCAGGGTAAGTTTCTAACTATCTTGCAGGCAAGGTCCGTAGTTAACTTGCAGGGTAGTTCGTAGCTAACTTGCAGGGTAGTTCGTAGTTAACTTGCAGGGTAGTTCGTAGTTAACTTGCAGGGTAGTTCGTAGCTAACTTGCAGGGTAGTTCGTAGTTAACTTGCAGGGTAGTTCGTAGCTAACTTGCAGGGTAGTTCGTAGTTAACTTGCAGGGTAGTTCGTAGCTAACTTGCAGGGTAGTTCGTAGCTAACTTGCAGGGTAGTTCGTAGTTAACTTGCAGGGTAGTTCGTAGTTAACTTGCAGGGTAGTTCGTAGCTAACTTGCAGGGTAGTTCGTAGTTCACTTGCAGGGTAGTTCGTAGCCAACTTGCAGGGTAGTTTGAAGTTAACTCGTAGGGTAGTTCGTAGCTAACTTGCAGGGTAGTTCCTAGTTAACTTGCAGGGTAGTTCTTAGCTAGCTTGCAGGGTAGTTCGTAGTTAACTTGCAGGGTAGTTCGTAGCTAACTTGCAGGGTAGTTCGTAGCTAACTTGCAGGGTAGTTCGTAGTTAACTTGCAGGGTAGTTCGAAGTTAACTTGCAGAGTAGTTCGTAGCTAATTTGCAGGGTAGTTCCTAGTTAACTTGCAGGGTAGTTCTTAGCTAACTCGCAGGGTAGTTCCTAGTTAACTTGCAGGGTAATTCTTAGCTAGCTTGCAGGGTATGTTCCCTAACTAGCTTGCAGGAAAGGTACGTAACCAACTTGCTTAGTAGTACGTAGCTAACTTGCAGGGACGGTCAGTATCTAATTCTCAGTGTAGCTCGGTAGGTGAGACAAGGATCGTAGCTAACCTCTTCTAACCCCACCAACAACGTATTGTACATGCTCCCGAGCAAGGATGTGACGCGTAAATAATGTGGATTTCCAAATTGGAGAGAATTTGTATTACATATTTATTCTAACTTAGTTTCTATATATACATACTTACAATATTGAGGGAAATTAACGAAGTCGCTACCAAAATAAAAAGGACACCTTTATAAAGAAAAGATAAACATTATAAAAAGTTAAGAAAAAGGCATCTCCTTATCGTGCAACTGAAAGTTGCTGATGGCTTGCGCCATCTATCGGAATAAATATCAACTATTCTCGTTAATTATAATTATTCCAGAATTGGCCAAATACCCATTCTTGATTAATCAAGAAAAGCTAACCACGGACGCGTTTCGGGCTATTGGCCCTCATCAGCGTGGTGCTAGCTGTACCTCAACGACCAAAAAATTGGTCATTAAGGCATCCTGAAAAATCATGAAACGGGTAGTTAAGGCCAGAATTGCGTGAGACCGCGACACAATGTGAAAAATAGTACAAATGTGATATTGTACTGGGATAAGGTGCATAAATAAAGAAAAAGGCATCTCCTTATCGTGCAACTGAAAGTTGCTGATGGCGCAAGCCACCAGGGGGGGGGGGGGGGGGGGTACGCCTTTTTTATGTTTAATATACATACTTGACTTGTATTTACTTATCTAGTAAGCTTGAACTTTCTGAAGAAGTTCTTCTTCTGTAAAATATTAGAAAATATATATATGAAGGTATCAAATGTCCTATACAACGCCAATTTTGCAGTTTTCACTGACAATTAAACCTGTGACCACCCTACTTAAAGTTTACGGTTTTTCATATTTTTTCTACTTATTCCAAGTGTACGCGCACAGACCACGATAATCATGGTGGGCAGTTAGCGACTGCCTGTAAGTGCGCCGCACGTGGTTAGCTTTTCTTGATTAATCTAGAATGGGTATTTGGCCAATTCTGGTGACAAAAGTTACTTCTTTTGCTGGTTATCACACAAAAATGGAATAAGCTAGGGCCTAAGTTAAATGTACCTTAATACACAGAAAAGCGTACACTCAAGAGTACAACACCAACAACAAAAAGGAATAAATAAGAACTAGCGATTTGTAAAATAAAATAAAAAAAAGTACTTAGCTTTATTGTAACGTTGGTAGGGAGCGGACCGGGGTTTCACAGGTATGCGAGGAGAATCACCAGACAAGCACACAGAGAACGCTATGAGCGTCTCCACTCGAACACCACTCCACGACTCCTCGCATTCCGTTTCAACCCTTTTTTATGTACAAACATGGCCACATTCATCCAATGAGAAGGCGTGGGAGATCAGTTCACTTAACAAATAAACAACATTCTTCCCGCATAACTGAGAAGATTAAAACTGCTATGTTTGTCAAATAATTTGACACTGGAATAATTGAAAATCAACGAATAGTTGATATTGATTCTTATAGATGGCGCAAGCCATCAGAAACTTTCAGTTACACGATAAGGAGATCCTTTTTTTTTTCTTAATTTATACACCTTATCCCAGTACAATATCACATTTGTAATATTTTCACAGTGTGTAGATAAGTAAGTGAGATTATCACAATAATATATAGGTCTATGAGTATTTATATATCTACATTTCTCAAAGTTTACATGCTTCTGGGGCTCCCATTTATCGACAAAATTAATAAACACGTATTCTCCAGATGAGAGAATGCAAGTTGAATGTGTCGCGTTGTGTTTAATATTTTTTCCTGCTGAAGAGAGAATTCTCTTTTTAGCTTCGAAATAATAATTATCGTGGATTTATATATTATTTATAATAATTTAATTAATTTTATAAATGTACGATAAAATATATATTAAACTAATTTAAAGAGAAATGTTAAAGGCAAGAAGTTTAGTATAAAAGTACCAGTGAACAATTAAAGAAAAATTTTTAAAAAGAAATATTCAAAGCAGGTCTGATGGGCTTGAGTCCAGTCACGCGTAAGGGGGCTGTTTACAGATATTTATTTTCAAATGTATGTATATATTTAGGTTTATTCATTTCAATTTAAAGCGCTATGTCCCCCTAGGGACACTTGCGCTGTCATACATGTATGCCTTTACATTTGTCTATACATATATATTTACAATAATTTTAGGCCGTAAAGAGAACAGCCATATTATATTAACAAGGAGAAAGAGAGAGGGAAAAAAATGAGAAAAGAGAACTGTATACAAAAGAAAGAAGTGTCTGGCAATATGTACAATCAACATAATATAAATTATCAGTTGCTTAAAAGATATTTGTTGCTATATAATTCAAAATATATCTACAAAATTTATTATACATTTATTTACTGGAAATTAAAATACTTGGATCTGTTACTATTAAAAATATTGTCGATTCTATAGACTTGAAATAAGGACAATCCAGTAAAAGATGTATTGAAGTTTGTTCCTTATATGTTCGCCAAAAACAACTCGAGCCTTCCACGGCTTTAATTATTTTTAAAAAGCTTCTGAAATTTCCATGATTAGAAATTAATTGAGAATTATGAAAGTTTGGCCGGATATATTTTATATGTGTATATTTTTAGATATACCTGTTTATGAGTTATTAAACTCGAAATATTGCTATATATAATAAATATTACAAGAAAACTTTTGCGGAGAGTAGTCAATCTATATTAATAAAATGCAAATTTCATAAGTGGTGTTCGCTAAAAACTTTCGTTACAATGCATCAATTTCGACCAAATTTTCAACATTTATGTAAAACGAGATGGAGCAGGTTTTGCTTAACATCAAAATATTTTTCCTAACATTAACATGCGTAACTTCGGTGTTATCGATTAAATACAAAAAAAAAATCAACAGAGTTAATTTTATTTATATATAAATACAAAAAAAAAATTCAACAGAGTTAATTTTTTTACATACTAGCTAATAATCTCAATCTAAAAAAATATTCAAAACAAGCAATTTTAAGATAACACCATATGTAAAACAGTCGGCCAAGAAAACAACAACGATATTACATATTTCTCACATATTCACACACAATCTTGATTAATAATTAAAACTAATCTTTAACATTGTTTATTATACTTCATAATATATAATATTCGTTAGGCAAACTTTCACTCGGATAAAACCCGGGCGAAGCCGGGTACACATCCGCTAGTTAAATATATAAAAAAGAAATGTGTCAATTTATTTCCTGCTGATGATGTTTGGGATCTAATGTAGAAGATAGACTTTTTATATAAATAATATTTAATATATAGGTGAACATGTGATACATTAGCGCACCATCTGTCATTGGAAATGTAAACCATCTATAGAGCGTAAGTTTATTTTCACAAATAAAACATTTGTTATTAGAAATACGGATGGCATGCTCATGCTTCATGTTGAACTTTATTGCCTTTATTGATTGTTTAAAGAAAGGAAATGCTCGAAGAATACATTTATATGTATTTCTTCTGTCCTCAAAGTCCACAGTTCGTTAAAAATGTGATATTATTTTCCCAAGAGTTCATTTCAGTACCTGATATATAAAAGTGCAAAACTTCCAAATAAAATATTAGAACGGAATGGTAGATTAAACTGATGAAACCCCTAGGATGCTTTATTTCTGATGAGCCAGGCTCTTCTATTATTTTTATCATTGCAGCAAGGGCAATAGAAAATAATTTTATTTGAATAAAAAAGCATACGCGCTAAAAAATAGTTTACATTTCACATATTTAATGTATTTGAAAATATTGTGATAAATTGGGGTTTATAATATTTGGGATATGATATTTTTAAAAATTGGATTTTCAAGAAGAAGATGAAGTTATTCTGTAATACGGATTGAGTAGTTCCCAATATATAGTTGGCAGAACAGGTTAGCTACTTAGATTGAAGGAAGGGCTTAGAAAGAAATATTCTAGGATTAACTGGACACAATATTATGGTATCTTGTCGATTCCCACTTAGCGGACTTTAAAATCAACTCCTTTTTGAGACCATCATTTTCCGATAATAAAATCTTAAATATAATATGAAAGTATAATTAAAATTATAATATTTTTCAATTGTGTTAGAGGATCTCTTTTTAAGATTATATATTCACAACAACCTTGGAAAAACTCCTTATATTTATTATTTATTTGGTTAACCCACAGGTACCTGGAGCGCGTAATTCTTTATTAGCAACATTTCGGTGATCCGCTGTCAAGAAAAAAAAAACAAGCAAATCTTATAATATATATCTTTTCCGATTTATATGTGGAGATATTTAAAAACGTGTAGAGTGCACATTTCGAGCGAGTATCGCTCTACTACAGACTTATATCTCTTCACCATGCACAAAGTTTATTTTTACTACAGACTTATATCAAAGAGCTATCGACTATTTTCTAACTAGGAATGTTTGCAATGTGTATGCGATAATAACTATTTACATTTTGCTTTAATATTGAGCGTTAAAGGAATGTGTCATACCTTGGGGGGAACTTGAGTTACTAACTGTGAGGAAATCGATAGTCTTCTTATAAGGAATCGATTTATGGTTTAATTATCTCTTACGAATTTGCTTAAGTCATTATAGTATGATGCTTAGTCAGGACTATGACCTATCGCATTCAAGACCGAATAGGATTTACGAACACCATTTTTCAAAGCAATAATTTAATGGTATCTTTTAATTTTATCGTATTCATGGTCAAAATATTTGTGTTGCATATATCGTGGTGAATAGCGAACATGTCATATATTAAGAATAAATGTATCTTATACTGAAGTTTTAAATGAAAATGACCTGTGTGTGTGAGAGAACGCATAGAAGAGAGAAGTTCCAAATAGAAAGAAGTTTGACCAGGTTGTGTATGACGTAACCTTTTGTCTTCTTACAGAAAGGTCGCTAAACTGTCCCCTCACTTTTTGGGACTCAGGATCAATGCTCGACCCACTTTCTGAGAAAACTATAAGACCCATGGATTTAATCCTTAGTGACCAGATTCATCCGACACCGTTTCCACGCAAGTTGAACCTTTGTCGGACTTTCTCTCCCCCCTTTTGCCCACGTCTCACAGCTCCTTGCTCCTGTGGCGTCCACTCTTCCACATCGACTGCGATTCACCTCACTACATATATTGCACTTAATGAGCATTCGGGGGTTGTGATAATTATTAGAGAAAGTGTACTCGAGTCATATAATATTCAATCTTAATGTACACAAATATCGAAATATTTCACTTGCTATTTAACACTGTAGGAAAAATTAGTGCGGGAATGATTGAGATTTGTTTGTGTTTATAAATATTTATTTATTTAGGCGAAAATCACTCCCTTGACAAGGGTCGGCAAACTTTTGAGTAGAAAGTGTCAAAAATAACAATTTACAAAATTTCAAAGTTTTTAAAGAGCCACAAATTCTTTTCTTGCCAACAATAAATAGCACTCGCATAAATAATATTTGAGTATGGAACTATATAAAGAGCCGCAACTTCATATCCAAAGAGCCGCATGTGACTCGTGAGCCGCCGACCCCTGCCCTAGACTTCCTCAATCAGGCTCCTCCAAGATCCTTCAACGGGCAGTAAGACTTGAATGTCTATCGTCAGTTGGTCCACAATTGTGAATGATTCATTGAGAATTCTCGTGGGGGAGATTGCCTTCGTAGTCATATGTGATAATAAAATACCGTATTTCTAAACAAATGGGATTTAAGGCAGATAATTATGGGTTTAGTAGACCCTAGGCTTAAATCGATTATCAACTGCAGCAGTACTATATCGATGAAGATTAAGTTATCTAAGATTTTATTCTTTCTTTCTAACACCCTCGAATTCAATCTGCTTTCAATATCGCTTGGCTAGCGCGCACTTATACTTTATTTAAAATACTTTTTCCGCACCGTATATATAGAGTAAAAATCCGATTCAGATAGGAAATTTATTTTCTTACTAGGACTTCCATACCTATAAGGGAGCCTGTGATATTAGTTATTAAAAAAGGCGGCTATAATTCCCCCAGTTGATTACAATAATACCACATTTATTTCAATCTAAATATATTTTCTCCTCGCGGTATTCTGTCATTTGAAAAAGTTAAGCTATCGGGTTTTAAAACATGAGATATCATTCAAACAAACGAGAAGGAATATACTCCACATTAGTAAACAGAGCACCTAGCGCCATCTGTAGGTAAAGGAATGAATTATTCGGCGCTATATTTCTACAATTAGTGAAATGAAGAAGAAAAATATATGGCAAGGATTAGCTCATCAGTGATGAACCTTCCCAGTGATTTCGTCAATTTAATCTAACAGATTGTGTGTGCTGCAATTATTGTATTGTTTATTCTGTTTATTTATTTGAAGGCTTATTCTCTTGATGATAAATGTGTTTAACGAAATTATAGAAAGATGGTTATTTAATTGCGGCAATTAAAAAAAAAAGCGGATGCGCTGTAGTATTCGAATCAAAACTATTTATAAAATTTCCAAAATTACAGAAGACTATTTTAACTCTTACCAAGAATAAACCTTCAAGTGTACACTATATAAACAGAATGAACATTGTAAAAGTTGTAGGATATGGTAGATAAAATTGGTGAAATCGGTGGGAAAGTTCACTCCTGTGAGAGAGATGAGCCAAGCCTTCCCAAATATATATTTTTTCATCCTCAGTTTACTAATTGACCGAAGTCTGGAGCAAATATGGTAGAAGAAAAAGAAAAAACACTTATATGCGCTCTGCCTTCGAAATCTGGACTCTTTGAAATACAGAATTGGTAACGTTCCAGGCTTTTGAGAAATGATGCTAGCGCCTAATGATGAAAATACCACGGACTGCCTGACAAAGTAATGAAGATGTTCTAAAAATTATCAAAGAGGGATAAGACCTTCTGGGCCGGTTGATAGGAGAAGAATCAGCATATTTGGAAATCTTGTCTGACGCTCAAAGAGGTTAACGGTATTACTGGAGGGATGTATGGAAGGAAGACCGGGAAGGGAATGGAATCTAAGGACAATTTCAGGAGAAGGCCCCACGTTATCATTAACACTAGCCATAGAAACGAAGCTCCGAGAGAGCAAAAATACTACCCACCGACATCTAGGTAGCGAGGAGAAATAGATAGATGCATACTAGTGTTTTTAAGAAAAGTACTCTAAAATGATTTATTTCAAAAATTGATAAATGGCGAAAAAATATGCATTAATATTCTTTTATCTTATTCCAGTGCCTAAACACTAGGTAACTTCATGAAAGCGATAGGAACTTTATGATGGGTATAAATGTGTGTTTGCCTTTGATTCAAAGAATCTGAAGCACCTACTTTGACATTCCGACTTAACTTCAGAAGAGGTCACTCCTAATATGGAGAACAGACAATTTGGATGCTGACCCTAACATGGATTCAGATACAGCTTTTGGTTAATAGGCGTTTGCTTTTATTGACACCACATTATTTCCCCATTCACTCAGAATTGTCTTTGAGTTTTATGGCTTTTTATAGATCTAACCCCACTACATTCTTTTGATGACTAGGGCTATTTTTGAAAGCTTTTATTTAACTTGCCTCCATGTCTGTCTGTCTGGATGTCTGTCGCCAAATCTTGTAATCAATTTTTAATATACTTATAGGGCACCTAGAAATATGAAAATTTGGTACACATGTTCAAACCTGATGACAATGATAGCTGACCAATTTTCAGACTTCTGGGTTGTCAGGTTGGCCAAGAACGGACAAATTTCCAAATTTCCTTTCAAATTTTGTATATTTAATCTTAATATGCTTCCAGACCATATAGAATGATGAAACTCACAATACTCGTTCAGTCCAATTAACAATGCAAGTGTACTAATTTTCAGACTTCTGGGTTGTCAGGGTGACCGGAAATTGACAAATTTCCAAATTGCCTTTCAAATTTTGTAAATTAATTTTGATATACTTCCAGATCGCATAGAAGTATGGAACTTTTAACACTCACTAAGTCCACAATGAACAATGCAAGTCTACAAATTATCAGACTTATGGGTGGTCGGAGTGGCCAGAAATGAACAAATTTTTATATTTCTTTTCAAGTCTTGTGTTACGCGCCTTACATTGACCAATCCGTCGCGAGCAGGCCTCCCTTCTATTTAAGGCCTAATCCCCAGTGAAATTTTGATTTTAAGATTTGTGTATTCATGACTAAAAATTAAATAAATAATTAATAAATAAAAATACAATCTGAGTGAAAATAAAAGCGGCGGGGGACGAACATACAAGGTGCGTTCATTAATTTCCAGGACTGGTTAAAAAATAAAAAATATAAAAAAGCTAGAGAAAATTTTTTTTTACAGAGTTGAATATTGGACATTCGACCACACCTGACTGAAAGCACGAGTCTCGTGGCGCACGCGCCGATCTAAAAATAGAACAAAACATCTTCCTTGTAAGGTTCGCATTTCTAATTTTAAAATGGCCATTTTCGAAGAGCAGAGAATCTGCATTAAGTTTTGTTTTAAATTGAAAATAAGGTGCTACTGAGACGTATGAATTGATTAAAGAAGCTTTTGGCGATGCAGCTTTATCCTGTTCAAGAACTTTTGAATGGTTTTCACGCTTCCAAAAAGGTCGGGAAAAGGTAAACGATGATCAGCATACTGGGCGTCCAAGATCATTTCGTTGCGAGGAAAACAAGCTCAAAATAAAGGAGTTAATTAAATCTAACAGAATAATTTCTATTAAAGACTTATCTTCAGAGACTGGACTATCTGTTTATTTGGGGATAATGAGGTGCTTAAGGGTGGCAGTGCGCCTTAAAAGACCTGAAAGATGGCAAAACAATGACTGGATACTTCACGTCGGTAATGCGCGGCCGCACACAGCCCATGTTGTTTTGCAGTTTTTGGCCAAGCATTCAACCATACAGATCCCTCATCCACCCTATTCCCCGACTTTGCCCCCAATGACTTTTTCCTCTATCCTAAATTGAAAATGAACTTGAAAGGAAGGAAATTTGACAACGTTGATATGAAACAAGCTGAATCGAAGGCAACCTTGAGGAACCTCTCAAAAAGTGATTTTATCTCCTGCTTCGACAATTGGAAAAAAAGATGGAACGGGTGTATTGGGGCAGGAGGGGCATATTTTGAAAAATATTAAATTAGTTTTTTTATTTGTTTTATTTTTTCAAAGATACAGAGCAGTCCTGGAAATTAATGAACGCACCTTGTATTTAGAGAAGAGTTATTTATAGCAAACACTTATAAAAATCGCTAATCAGCTGCTACATGTTAAAATACATTGGTTTGGAAATTCCTGATGATCGTCCCCCGCCGCTTTTATTTTCACTCAGATACATCTAATTGCTCAATGACAGAAGATAAAATATTTTATTTTTTCCTTTTTAGTGCATTTAAATAAAAGCTTTTTTTTTAAATGTATTTTTATTTATTAATTATTCTGGATAGATTTATTAGATATTTTCAGAGTTAACTTACCTATCTGATGACCATTCTTGTCTATCTGCCATTATTGTAAAGTGGAAAGAAGATATAAACCATGTAATATTGCCCAAGGATGAATACCAACTGCCATTTTGGATAAACACAATCTTCTAATTTCGATACTCGATCTACTCTCTAGTTTCCGGGAGACAACGAGGTAAACAACCGCAGGGCAAAGATATCCTGACCACGATCACATGAGCTTTTTAGATGGCGCTCTTGATAAATCAAGAAAATGGGTTGGCCAAATATCATGGAACAGGCTAAATCAATGCTTAGTTGATTTCTGTTCCACTAGATGGCCCTCTGCCATCTAAAAAGCTCATGTGCTCGTTATAAGGATATGCCTTCTTTGATTTTAATATATATATATAACCACATTGTCTTGAATTGGAATGTCAAACTTGGCGCAAATATATATATATATAATATATCGCCAAACAATATATAAAAACAAAAATACCCACTACAAAAATCATCTAAGAAGATTTTCAAATTTTTGAGACCACTGCCTGTATGAATGTAACGGCGGTAAAAATACGTAAAATGAGCTACGCATGCGTGGAGCTGCGGTTGGTTAAGGCCTAGTAACAGGTAAGCATACAAACAAGATTAAGAAACACGCATAAATACGGTATAGTGTTATTTAAATTAAGGTCTTGAGTGTTTTTAAATCGTACACGTGGTCATAAGTTCCCTTGCCTTTTTTGCGGGAACTTCCCGTAAGGAATAATTTTACGGTAAAATTTCTGTTTTTAATTCTGAAAAAAATGAGGGGAAATTCAATAACTTTGAAAACATGCGGGACGATGGTAAAAATGTCAAGAATCCCTGACAAGATGTATTTTGGCTTCAATCTTTCCGTTTCGACTCGTGTTAGACAACATCCTCAACGTCCAAGAAGACGCACTCGTTTTTTCAAAAAGTCAGAGTTTTCCCTCACTTTTTTGTTAGCATTAATAACAGAAAAGTAAAAATAATCGTAACAGAAAGCATACGCAACACATGCAAGAGAATTTATGGTCATGTGTGTATGATTGTAAAAAAAAAAAAACAGTATAGAGTCCAGAAACACCATACATTACCAGAATAATAAATCCACTGGTCATCTTTTCCTAATTTTGAATCTGTACTTTTACTACACTCCTGCAAATGAACAAGACACCACCACTACACTCCTACGTCACAAAAAAAATCCAAAGACTAGCATTGGAATCTTTTAAGAACCTATCGCCATTCAATAAAAATATATATAGAAATCCCCAAACAATATAGAAATATGTTAATGTTATTTTTAACAAGAGCTATTATCAAAATGATTCTCTTTGTAACACAAATAAAAGGCTGTAAAATCATTTGATAGTTGGGAGTTTGTTTCAAATAATATAGAAACACAATCGTCTGTATATAGGGTGATTCAAGAAGCAGTCGTGGTAGTTGTGTGGTAAAGCGCACAGATGACAGGATC
>CP092880.1:33521823-33572772 GCA_030710605.1 Cordylochernes scorpioides | reverse complement strand
TGACTTTATTAAAGGGAATAGTGCTGATGATGTTTCCATCCTACTACCTCCAGCAAATGTTGTCACCACATTGGTGTGTCTTTAACCTTTTCCATTATCTATATCAAGATATTGGGTTCATAATTTTTGTTTCCTTAGTAGCTCACAAAAATTTCTGTTTCACAATATTCTCTATGACATCTATTGTGAAAACAGCCTAAAATGGTTTATAAGCTCTGCATCCCAGGGTGGAGCCATAGTGAAGGTGGGAGCTGTGAATAAAGGTGAAAGTCCTCATCTTGTGAAGGCAAGATCTCAATCTACTGACACATTTGTTCCATTGGGGGTTCTGTGGCTTCATTCTGAGCACGTGGATAAGATCTCTTTTCTGGCACCTGCGCTCCGATGTGTCTAAAAATTTACTTGGTAGGTAACATCGGATAGTTTTCACATCACCTTGAACAGTCCAAAATACCTTTTCAAAAGTTTTTCAGAAAGTCCAACCTTTCACACAGTAATGAAGATCCACATGAGATCACCTATGCTGTAGTCTGCTGCTTCATGTTTGTGATCTCATCTAATTTTGTCAATTTCTTGGGATTTCAGTTTTCAATTGTGCCAGTTGTCTCGCTTCTTCAACTCTTGTTGAAATCTTCTGACTGTATTCCTCTTGGAGATCTTTATTTGGGTTTGGGAATAGAGTGTCTACAATCATTTCAGCTTCACATCTATTAAACCAGTTTAGATGGAGATGGACCTGTCGTCTCCTGTTTGGCCATCTTGTAGGCAAAAGTGACGTAGGAAAGAACAAAACCCTAGTCCTGATGCTCACATACATTGCCAACATGTTAGCTAATGTTTTGTTCAGTCTCTCATAATCTTAACACTTACTGTTAAATCTTACTGTTTTTCTATAATCAGACACCAAGAGAAAAAGATGAAATTTACATACATAGTACTTGCATTGTTTTTTATCGTTTGCATTAAAGAGCCTAAATTTCTCGTTGAGAAGTACGTTGAATTTAAAAAACTATCTTACAATAACAAAATGTACCCATCCTGCTATCTTACGCTAACTCAAAAGTATTCTTCTGCCTACTTGATAAGAGTGATTGCCATTCTACTGATCATTGGTTGTGTGGAACTCAACCCCGGGCCCCCTATAAAAAAGGAAACAACTCTGTCGAATGTACAACTGTTGGCTTAAGCATAATTTTGAAACAACTGTAAAGGTCATATTTTTGGAGTTTAAGGGCTCATCTTGTCATTCTTTCCATCGGGTCTTTCAAATTAGACAACCAGCAAAGATCATGAGGTTGTCAGTGATGATGACAAAGTCTCTAACAAAAAGATGGCCCATATTGCAGCCAAACATTCTCTTTCTGTTGTTGAGTAATTCTTTCCCTTTCCCGCCTAGTTAGGGTTCTTGAAGCACATCCAAATGGCCACTCTTTCCTGTTGTTAGGCTGGTGTCAAAATGGAGTTCGGTTGACAACTGTTCTTCAAAATAGTGTCAAAACATGTTCACACATGAATGCTCTTTTTAAGAATCAAAATAATCTTATTGGTCAAAGTTCCATGCAAATTTCTTTTTTTTTTGAGGATTTCATGAAGAGGAGCAGCTTTTTCAGCAAAATTTTCAATAAACTTATGATAATAGGAACATATGTAAATAAAACTTGTCACATCCACTTTATATCTTGGGGTCAGACACTTATCAATAGTTTCAATCTTTTCTGGGTTGGGATGAATGCCTTTAACATCGACGAGGTATCCAAGCACTTCGATTTAGGCATTTTATATATATTTATAATAGAATCTCTCTATAAGGATAACATCTAATTGCAGAGACAATGTACTCTTTAAGGTAAGGTGTCCTCTTACCAGAGAGTTATTATTCAGCAAAATTGGTAATGAGAAAACAGTTCATTGTGTAGAGAGATTTCCTCTAGTGAGAGTGTTCTATCATGGAGGTTCTACTGTATATAAATTATTTTAAAGCGCTATGGACAAAATGTGACAAACTCAATTAGCCTTGCCAATGAAAGGCATGGCCTCCTAAAGAGCTTCTTGTATTTTGCTTTAATTCAAAAAAATATTCTCCATCATCACACCTATTTTTCTGTAAGCTGTGTTGGGTTTCAGAGACTCCACCACCTGCAGAAGGCTGAGAAAAGGATGTAGAATAGGAAGTAAGTATATATGGCATTGTATTAAACTCTCTCTATGTAGACCTCACGAATAAATAGACTTTGAAGTTCTACACTTCTGAGGCTTCCCAATTTTCTGCTATGAAAATCATTGACCTAAAGGTTTGTGCAGCCCAGAAATCATTCTTCAGACCTGTGCCCTGGGAGCAACAATCCACGGTCAGATAAAAGTACAGCCTACTTCTCCCAATTGATGCACTACAAGCAAAGATAGGTATATAGAATGCATTTTTTTTTACTTAATAAAATTTTTATGCTTTCATAGTGTTGTATTTCCTTTTTAATCATTGCATTGTGGATTGGATATTGGTGAAACCTCAATATAAAACCTTTTTGTTATAACATCATAATTATAAAGTCCCTAGTTATAAATTTTAATTGTTTTGAACATGATCATAACATAAGACCAAACCTAAACTCCCAACACATAGATTATAGAAATATCTATAATCGAAATTGTACGTTAGCTTGATTATAACATCAACATGGTGATAACTACATAAATTATTAGTCCCAAGTGATGCATCATAGTGAGTTTGTTGTTGTTTTATGCAATATCTCTTTATAGAAACAGAAAGACCTCTCTTAGACACCCATATGATGATGTGGGATTAATATTTGTGGTGAATGGATTTTCTAGACAGGAGTAATCCAAGTTGTCAAAATAAAAAATCTCTTAAGGCTTTTGTGCCTTAAGTCAGGTGTGGATGAATGATATAAACTGTCAATTTAAAACAGCCATGACCTGGAATAAAATTCTGCATTGGTCACTTTTTTTCTGAATAAAAAAATAGCTTCAATGACCCTCAATTCTTGCAAAAGTCAACAACCCCCCACCATTGAGTGCAAGTAGCCAAACGGGGCTCTGGCACACTTGTA
Organism: Cordylochernes scorpioides; assembly: GCA_030710605.1. Lineage (NCBI taxonomy): Eukaryota > Metazoa > Arthropoda > Arachnida > Pseudoscorpiones > Chernetidae > Cordylochernes > Cordylochernes scorpioides. Next base: position 33,569,704 of record CP092880.1, on the reverse strand, counting down.
AGTTCAAAAGTCAAACTGCTTTTCACATGTGTAGACATGTGGTGCACTCAGAGAAAAACCAATCGCTAAATATCCACCATGATTATCATGGCCTGTACCAAGTGTACTTGGTATAAGTTAAAAAAGGCTGCCTGGGGGAGAGTTTCTTTTGAAAACTTTATTAAGACTCTCAATGCCTTCTATATATAAGAAAGAACAAGCTTTAAATAAATTCTTGCCTGGACAGCTTATGTTTTGTATCTTACAAAAATTCGAGATTTATTTAAAAACTATTCTCTCAATCTAATCTACCCCCAGGAGAGACCAGAAGTATCCAGGTTTGTTGTGGTCAACCCGGAAGTCTTAAATTTTGTAGACTTGCATTGTTAGCTGGATTGAGGATATGTACAAAATTTAATACTTCTATGTGGTCTTAAATATATTAATACTTGGTTAAAAAATTGAAAGGAAATATAGAAATTAGTTCTGTCTTGACCACATTTTTATGGAACTCCAGCCGCTCATTACACCAGAGAAATAGCTGCGCCTATTTTTTTTCATTTGAATGGAAATTCCCTTCTCCAGTATATTCCCGACCATACAGGCACCTAGAAGTCTGAAATTTTGTATATTTGCACATTATTAAATAAATACCAGACTTCTATGTGGTCAGGAAGTATATTACAAATTGATCACAAAATTTTAAAATAGAGAAAAAAAAAAACATCCATTACAAACTACAGTAGAACCTAAGAACCTTCCTGTGAAGGAAACCTAAATGCCGAGCCAAAGTGTCCTTTAGGGAAAGGTGTCCTCTTACCGGAGAGTTGCTAAATTGTAAAAATGGTAATTTTGAAAATGAAAACTGTCCTTTGTGGAGAGGTGTCCGCTAGCGGGGTCTCTGCTAAAGGGAGGTTTTATTGTACCTAGAAGTGTGAAATTTTGTCAACTTGCATTTTCATCAGGTTGGAACAATGTACCAAATATCAGACTTCTAAGTGCTCTATAAGAATATATAAAAATTGATTACAAGATTTGTGGACAGACAGACATCTAGCTAGGATTTTCCTATCTCCCCCATTTCTATAAGGTCAAGGAGAGCCCATTCAATTTGATCTTAATATAATAATTATCATTTTGTTAACCCTAATTAACTAGCTATAGGTAAATATATATTCTATTGGAATTCTAAGGAAAACTGTTATATGATTTATTTTCCTTTGTCACAAATGATCTATTAAGAGAGGAGGAGGATGGCCATTTCCATCATCTTGACTGGGTCCCTTTGAAGTGAGCCTGTAGGAGAAAGGTACATGTTGATAGAAAATCAGGGAATCTTATTTCCAAATGATGGTAGAAAGATGAAAACTTGGGGCTCAGAATTTAAAGAAATTCAGCTTTAATCCAAATGATTTCTCATGAGAGATTAGCAGGCTGGATGTAAGCATTGGATTATACTTCAGCCGGAGCATCAAGATATTGAGTTAATGGTTTCCTGAAATCAACTGATAGACATGGATTCATGGAGACTCAGTGGTCAGAGCAGGGCATTGGTTCAAGACGGCCAATGTGCATGGAATGAGCACGATGTTTTTCACTATCTTGTTCCAGATATTACTCTTCCATTAATTTGAAGGTAGGAATCAAGGTTTCCAGAAGTCACGGTTAAGACTTCAGTTGAAGATCATCAGAGAAATGGCAAGAGCTTGTCTTCAAGGGACCCAGAGTTCTCAGGAACATTACTAGAACAGACTGCCAGGGATCATGGCCATCAGTCAGGAAGTAAGATTGGCTAATAAGAAAGAGAGGTATAGCTATAGACAAGTTTTACTAGACTGTGTATTGGGATAAGAAACAACACAACTAGACTGTGTATTGGGATAACAAACAACACAACTAGACTGTGTATTGGGATAAGAAACAACACAACTAGACTGTGTATTGGGATAACAAACAACACAACTAGACTGTGTATTGGGATAAGAAACAACACAACTAGACTGTGTATTGGGATAACAAACAACACAACTAGACTGTGTATTAGGATAAGAAACAACACAACTAGACTGTGTATTGGGATAAGAAACAACACTACTAGACTGTGTATTGGGATAACAAACAACACAACTAGACTGTGTATTGGGATAAGAAACAACACAACTAGACTGTGTATTGGGATAACAAACAACACAACTAGACTGTGTATTGGGATAACAAACAACACAACTAGACTGTGTATTGGGATAAGAAACAACACAACTAGACTGTGTATTGGGATAACAAACAACACAACTAGACTGTGTATTGGGATAAGAAACAACACAACTAGACTGTGTATTGGGATAAGAAACAACACTACTAGACTGTGTATTGGGATAACAAACAACACAACTAGACTGTGTATTGGGATAAGAAACAACACAACTAGACTGTGTATTGGGATAACAAACAACACAACTAGACTGTGTATTGGGATAACAAACAACACAACTAGACTGTGTATTGGGATAAGAAACAACACAACTAGACTGTGTATAATTTATTTCATCATTGTAATGTTGTCATATTGTTTTTGGGCAGTACTGTAGTGAATGTTTGTAACATTGTTAACCTTGTCATATCCATAGTATCTATGGTCTCGAGCCATTTTTTACTATAACGATTCAGACACCATGATTTTTGCTATATTTTAATTACACTATTGTTTCTTTTTATTTTTCTCAGACTTAGGGACCTGATGTTAATTTTGAAAACAATTAACTAATCCTTAAAATTTTAATTTTAAAAAGCCAATGAATAAATAGCTAAACAGGCCCCTAAAGCTTTTCAAAGCAATGAAAAACAATCTTGTAAATAAAATAAGCATAATCAAGAGTATAAGAATAATTATAGTAAAGAATGGCAAAAGGCCAAGTCATAGACACTACAGACATTATTAGCAACTATTGCAAGAAGGCACCACAAAGGGTAGCCCCTACCACAAAACAACCTCACAACCATAAAATAAACTAGGCCTCTAGCCCAGAAAAACAACACCTAAACATTTCCATCTTGCTCAGAAGTCAATATCAATGAAACACTCTTTGGCTACAACTCCTACTTTAAAAGGAAAACATTAGGCCTTCAGGGAAAAGTTTCTTTTTTACAAATCTTTCATTTACAAATCTCTCTAGAGAGAAAGCTAGAAGATAAAAGATTTGTAAAAAAGAAATTTTCACTGGAGGCCTAATATTTTAATATTGATTCAAGGTGACATCCTATTATGCTGCTCTAGTGATTTTAAGAGGTTTTATACTGGAAAGATACAGACAATTGAACCCTTGGTCTAAGAAATTCCAGGCCAAGTTAATAACCTTTTTCAAGAGAAGAGAACATCACATCCACCAACATGGACTGACTAAACCTACTAAGTAGACACTTCTGACACCTCCCTCTCTTTATTTTATCATTATTTTAAATTATTTTCTAAAAATTATTTTTCTCTACTATTGATTTTGTTTTGATTCAATAAAATATTTTGAAATCTAAAAACCTCTCCTTTTTTAAAAAATATTCTTCCATGGTATACAGTAGTCTTTTTTTCACTTCATTACAAATCATCTAAGAGAAGGCAAAAATTATGCATGGAATATATGAGTGGTGATGCAACACTGATTGCTGCTGACAAAAAGGTGACAGTGAGCTTGCATAGCTTGCTACTGCCTATAAAGTTACAGTGGACATACAGTGACTGCTGAGGCGGTAATGCACATTTAAACATCATTAATGAGGTGTTGTATACTTTGCATATCTCCCAATAAACTTTACATATTAAAGTGGTTTTTAAACAAATATCCAACATTGATGTCAAAATATGATTTAAGGAATGTTAAAATTATCTATGGTGGTTGAGGTCCGTCAAACTTTGTTAATTTGAAAAGCTGCAGGTCAGGACATTGAAAAAATGGTCCAATTATCATGACTTGAGTTACTAAATGGTTGAAAAAGAAGTTAGATTATATTAGGTTTGACATTTTCAATATAGTATTTTTAATGCATTTTAGTAGAGGATAAAAGTACCAAACAAGTTTCTGTCTAGAAATAAGAAGCCAGCCTACATCAAAATATATCCTTTATTTGTGCAGTTAGCATATAACGATGAGCCTCCAAAGATTTTTAAAATAACAAAAAGGTGTAAAAAGATGTCCACCCCACTGAAATGCTGACTAGTCAGAGCGGCAGGTTCTGGGTCATTTCTTGCCCATCAGTTCATCAATCTGCCGCACACATCATATAAATATGGTTTAAATTATATATTCATAATGCACACTATTTCTAGATCAAACTAGTATGTTGTGAGATCTTCAGGCAACTGGACATAAAATAGGTTGCTACTATATAGTGATATGGTACAAATTTCTTCTTTTTTATCCAAGTGCCTAAAAATTAGGCAAATTGATGAAGGCAATGGGTGTGTCAACCGTTGATTCATGGAATATGAAGCATATACTATGGCAGTCTGGCTTAGCTTTAGATGATGTTGATCCTAATGAGCAGAACACCCACTTTTACTGCCGACCCAGACATGTTAGTCCCTTTTTTAAATGGCAGCATGTAATTGTCATTCACTCTGTATCGTCATTGATTTTTGTGGAATTATATAGGTCTAGTCCCATCTCACAGGCTAGTCTACCACACTCAGTTGATGGCTGTTGGGCCAGGGCTGCTTATATTATCCCAATTATCATTAGTTTGAATTATTAGCAGTCCCAATTAACAAAAGTTAGGGTTTTAATACCCCCAATTTATATATTTCAGTTTGGATAAGAACTACTGATAAAGGGGATTAATGTTTTTTCTTCCTAAACAGAGTTCCCAAATTAATGGGGTTTATCTCATCTGGCTGGACTGGAAAGACTTAAATTTTGATGCAAGATGTATAAAGATATGGCAAGCCACTATTATCCCAATAACCTCCAGGTAATGTAAAATTCAAATAATGGAGTATAAGACATATTTTTAGGGATCTCAACTATTGGTAGATAGCAGTCTATGAATACACTCCAGGAGCCTGGGTATTGTGCTCAATGAAACTCTAAGAGTCCCATGTGTAAAAACTAGCAGCAGCTAGGAGTCATTCCACTATGTTCCCACTGACAGTGATGGCTGAAGGTCATTTTTCTCTACAATCTGACTATCGATGTGAATGCCCAGTCGGTGGCCTTAATTTTTGTGCAATTTTTTAAAAGTATGTTTCTAAAGATTTAACATATTCTCAACAAAAATATGCTAATTATGAAACAATCTGGTTTCCATTTATAAAAAGCAATTAATGAACTTTAATATATTTTAGGTGTTTTTTATATTTCGGTGATTTTGGACTTGTGTGTGGAGGTTGTGAGGTGAAGTATTTTTTTATCAAGTATACCACACTATATGCCTCTTTAATGTGTAGCTCGATAATGTGATTTCTTCAATAAGGCAGATTTTTCTGTGGTTCCACCCCCATAACATCTAATGTTGATGTTTGCCTCACAGAACAGCCATCCAGAGAATATTTACACCAATACCTGAAGAGGCAGTCATCAAATTATCAACCTCTGTTTCCAACAGTTATTTTAATTATTAAATCTAGAAACAAGGTCTACCTATGAGGAATCCAATCTTCTCTGCCCTAGCCAACATCTACTATCTATCATGAATAATCTTTCGGGCCTTTTTTCAACTTTCTTATCTTTTATTTCAAATTTGATTTACTACCTTTTTGATATGAATTACCTAAAAGATTAGCAGCATTTTTGTTATTAGTTGCTGGGGTACCATCTATATTCTTAATCAAATTTATGTTTTCAGTTTGTGGCTGGGCTCTGTCAATTTGTTTTGCCAAATGCCAAAGTTTTGTATTTGGGTTTCTTGGGTTCAGATTTTCACAAGTGCATTTCCATTTTTCCCTTTTCATATTTACGTATAATCTTTTTATTTTTGCATTCACAATGTTCAGTTCAGTTCTACAATTTGTTTGGTTTTGGGTGCACTTTTTTGTAGTTAATTTCTTTTAGTTATGTGTTTGAATATCTTTTGCCTGGTGTGTATAATTTGGAATCCATTTCTAATATTACCTCTCGGTATTGAAACTTTGGCTGCTTTAATAATGTTGTTTTTGAAAGATATCCAATTTTGTTCCAGATCTTTTATTCTAGTGGGTGCTTTTCCAAAGTCTTCATTGGTGTTTTGCAGGTAAAGATTCCAATTAGCTTTTTGAAGTTCCAGAATTTTTCTATAATTGAGCTGGTTTTGGTCTTGGCGCTAATTTATATCAAAATAGGCAAATGATCACTTCCAATACTTTTTAATATTTGCCATTTGCATTTATGGAAAATGTCAGGACTGGAGAAACTTATATCAAGGGCTTGTGCAGTATTATAACTGTAGGAATGGTGGGTAAGATTCCCATCATTTAAGCACATGAGGCATTGTCGTCAAATAAGTTTGAAAGTATTTTGCCTCTTGGGTTTGGCGTGGAACATCCCCATAGTTGATGTTTGCATTAAGATCACCTACAATAATAGTGTTGCCTGTAAGCAATTGAGCCATTGTTCCATCATCAATAAGTTTATTGTTTGGTGGGTGATACATATTGAATATGTTGAAGGTTTTGTTTTGATTGAGGTAGACTTTGATACCTTGGGCTTCGAGGTCTGATGTGTTTGGAATATTAATGGCTATGTCTTCATAGTACAAATACTTGATTAAAAATGCAAGGCCACCCCCTTCTTTATTTCTGTCTTTTCTGAGGATATTGCAGTTTTTATATTTGAGATTGTACTTTTCATTTAATTTGGTTTCCTGTAGGGCTATAATTTGTATATTTTGTTTTCAGCTATTTCCATTATTTCTTCTAATTTTATTCTTGTTGCTGTTGAGCACAATCCATTTATGTTACACCACCAAAATGCTCAATTGCTTGGAAGCTGCAAAGTGTGAAGTTTGTGGAGACTGCATTATACTTATCGGACAAAACCCTCTACCTAAGTCCTGAACGCGCCCCTGTTTATTCTGCGCGACGGGCGATGCAGCATGCAAATCAACCTCTGATCTCATGGAATGGGGTGTAGGGGTGCAACTTTCGGTGATCATGGCACCATGATCCAGGCACACTTTGGTGAAAGTCTGACTTTGCCTGTAGTTTGAGGCCGTTCCTAACATGGAAGCAGACGCCTTTGGTACCGACTCTGACATGAGTACAGACGCAGCTCCTCCGTATCCCTGGAGAGGAATCCTTGCTGAGGTCTATCAACTGGGTCAGTTGAAGTCAGGATTTTTAAAGAGGTCTACTCCTCTTCTAACAATTCTGCTGTTGGTCCGCAACTGCTTATTTGTCAGAGATATTCTGCTTGTTTCGCAGCTGGCCTTCATATCTGAAGGTCATTCCCCTATCCGCCACCTGGGGACGCGCCCTATAGCAGTCAGCTCTGCCAAGGGAAAGATAATGTAGAAACTGTATATGGAAGAAAAATACTTATTAACTTCATTTAGAAAGCAATGCTTGAAGAGTGCTTTCATCAAGCAACAAAATATTAGAGACTTTTCAAGTAAACTTTTTATTATAGAGTGTAATATGACAAAGTTTTTTCAAATTAATTTTATATCTTTAATATATAATTAATAAAGTTGCCAGGGATTGTCTTGATTTTTAAATTAGACATAAAGGTACATGGCCTTCCAAAAGTACATTAGCCAAACACACCTTTACGTCCGATTGTTTCCTATGCTGGTTCTCCTCTTTACCCCCTCACTAAATTTATTTCATCCATCATCTCTCCCCTCCAGAAATTACTTCCCCACACTGTCCCTAATTCTACAGTAGTTGCAAAAACGATCAGAGACCTTTCAATTTCTAATAACAGCCGTATGGTATCTTTCGACGTTGAATCACTCTACACTTCAATCCCACACAATGAAGCTATTCTAGCACTCCAAAAATTTACAGAAACCCATCAAAATCTAGATTTCCCTTTCTCCACAGAGGCTTTGATTGATTTAATTAAACTTTGTTTGGAACACAATTATTTTAGCCACCAAAATAAATTCTACAGACAAATCAAAGGCTCACCAATGGGGAACCCTATCTCATCGGCTTTGGCAAACATTTTCATGGATCAAATTGATCAAGTTGTCACAGAATCAAAGCAACTCAAACTTATTTTTTGGAAAAGGTACATAGATGACATTTTTTGCATAACAGAATCAGATTTTGTAGTAATTTCAAATTTTAAAATAATTTAAGACCATTTTTAAATTTACACATGAAATTGAAAATAATAATTCTCTGGCATTTTTAAAATTTACACATGAAATTGAAAATAATAATTCTCTGGCATTTTTAGATTTACAGCTTAAAAGAAAGTTTAATCAAATAGAAACTAGTATTTTTAGAAAATCAACCCACACGGGAAATTATTTGAATTTCAATTCTTTTGGTCCAGTTCATCATAAAATCGCTGTGGTTAAAGCTCTCTCCAAAAGATTAGATACACATTGTTCATCAAAATTTAATGATATAGTGGAGAGAAATAGAATCTTCAGAGAATTAAAAAACAACAATTACCCAAGCAAATTTGTCGAAAAACATTTTTATAAACCAAAATCTCCACCTTTAAATAACACCCCTGATCAATCAAAAAAACTTTACTGCTCCCTCCCCTACAGCTATGGCTCTGAAAGCATCACCAGAGTCCTAAAGAGATACAACATCATAACTATCAATCATCTTTAAATTTAAAAAAGGCCTTACGCCATCCAGACACTAAACAAATTAACAAAATGGAAAACAAAATCAATGTAATTTACAAAATACCTTGTAACAATTGCTAAGCTAATTATATAGGTGAAACCAGCAAACCACTTAAAGATCGTTTAAATCAACACAAATCAGGATTAAGGAATTACAACCCACTGTCTCTCCTTGTAGATCATGCACTGAACAACAACCACACTCCGGACTTTGAAAATACAGCTATTTTATTCCAGAATATTAAAGAAAAACACTGCCGATTGTTCTTAGAAAGTTGGGCCTCTGCAGAAGACAAAGAAAGCATAAATAGGAAAATTGATTTATCAGACATTTACACACCATTTAGATCTTCTTAATTTTTTAAATCAATTTGTTAATTTTTATTTTTAAATTGACTTATATTATACTACTTTAAAGGGAGAGGTGCCTTTTTTTTTTTTTTAATTACATGACATTGGTTTTATTTAATTTTTTTGCTTTAATGAATTTTTAAATATTGTAATACCCGCGATTTCTTAAATTATATTGTCACACATTAGTAATAACCTGTAAATTATTCCAACCATTTGTTTAATTTTTCTACATTTATTGCTTTAAACACAAAAGTATTGATACATTATACATATAACATATTACATGCAATACATTAAACATTTTTAGTTTCCACTTTTTTAAATTTATTTTCCTCATATATTTATCCTAAATTATTTTAGCTTCCATTTTAATGCATTTTTATAATTTTTTAAATACACACTTTTTTTTGTTAAACTTTTTTTAAAAATTTCTTAGTTTTTTGTTTAAATCATTTTTAATTTATTTTCAAATGTTTTAATGGATACACATATATTTTTACATTTATCTCTTAATGAATTATTAATGAATTATATTTTATGTACTTATTACAAATATTTTAAAATATAAGATAGGCCTCATTATTTTTCCTTTAATATTTTAAGATATTTAACTTATTCTGATTGTTAATTTTTGAATATTTTTTTTTCATGCACAAATTTCCCCCACCTACTTTGTATTTTAAATGATTTCAACTGTGATATTATAACACTATGTGGCGCTGAGTTTGTGTATACAAAGATGTAATGCCTCGATAAAGGTTGGCGTTCGGCCAGCCGAAATATTGGCAAAATAAGTCTTTTATTAAATCCAATATATGCCTTTTTATTATCTAATAAATGCTAATGTGATAAGAAAGAATAACCCATCATCTTCTTTTTACAAGATATTTTGTGTGCATATTAATACATAACATATGTATGGAAATAGATCAATTAGGGAATTAAAACAAAGTGACCATTATCAAAAGGTAGCCTTTTTTTTTTTTCTGTGTGCATGACTGTCCTCTAATTATATGATATAAAAATTTAGAAAAATGTTGAAAAATATAGCTATAGTAGACCAAAAGTTTGGTCTCATTGGGGTTCACTATAGAGGGGCTTTACTGCATATGTTTATTACAGTACAACTTGGATAATTCAAACGTCTTCAATTCAAATATTTATCTTGATCCCTAGAATTTCCTATAAATAGAATTTCTATTTTTTTTTGGTCCCTTGGGCTTTGAATTATCCAAGTTCAACTGTACTAAAAAAAAATGTTGTTGTTTCTCTTCTTCTTCTTTCTTATCTCCACTCAATCATATTAGGGTGTCAAGCTTGTAAAGCTTGAGACTTTTGATGGTGTCTGTTGGGGAAGAGTAGGGCTCATCAATGGATGAGACAATACAGTCAATAATGTGTTTTGGTGTTGCAGGTTGAGAATTGCACTTAGTACATAGTGGGAAAACCTTGCAACCATTCAGGAAATCAAAGACTGTTGTTCTCTTGGGAGGACAGAACTGGTGCTTGTCCATCCTGCTCTGTACCAGTCATGGCAGCATTAGATTTCCATTCCTGCAAGCATTGGATTTTGATGGTAAGGAGGAGGTCTCTTTCTTCTAGTTGGGTGGTAGATTCCTTGGCTTCAGGTAGGCCAAGAGCTCCAGCCTTTGCCAGAGAGTCTGCCAGCTCATTACCAGGAATTCCAACGTGAGCTGGAAGCCATTGCACTGTGACTGAGCTGTTGGCTGGGAGTCAGTTTACAGACTTAGCAATGCTCTTGAGGAGAGGTTCTTGACTGGAGAAGCAGCTTTGAAGGGTATAAATGGCTGCTCTTGAGTCGGAGTAGATTATTATTTTGCTTGGCGAGTTGATGTTGATGTCTTTTAGAGCCGTATCTATAGCAGAGAGTTCTGATTTATAAACTGAAAGATGTCTAGGGTGGGAGAGGGAGATTTTTTCCAGGATCTTATCTTTGTAGATAGCAATTCCACTGCCAGACAGTCCAGTTTCAAGTTGGCTACAGTCAGTGTAAATTGTGATGTCGAAGAGGGAGCTATTTTCCTCAATGATTTGGAGGCCAAGAGCTTTAAGTAATTCTGGCTGAGTTTCATGTTTGTGGGGATTGGCTGGTAGATGAGGGAAACAGGTGAGTTTGTTGGGAGTTCTGTGTGGGCAATAGGAAGTTCTGTGTTTGGGATTAATTGGGATGTCTAAAAGATTAGAGTTGTGAGCCATGTTGAGAGGAGTGGGGTGTTTTAACCTTTGATTTGGGACCCAATTTCAAATAAATTTTCCTGTAAGATGTTCCTTTTGGAGAGTTAATCTTTTTGGTTATGAATTTTGAGAACAGATTTTTCTCCTCGAGTTCAGTATTGTGATTTGGGCAGGATCCTCGAAGCCCACTGATGATTTTAGCTGTGCTTGCTTGGATTCTGTCTATTCTGGATAGATTGGTTTTACTTGCATTGATCCAGGCTGGAGTAGCATATTCCAAAATAGGTCTTATGAGTGCAAGGTATGTTGTGCGCAAGATATTGGCATTTGCACCCCAGTTTAAGCCTGATATTTTTTCAGGATTCTGAGTATTTTTGGCTTTGTTTATCATGGTGTCAATATGTTTTTTAAAAGATTGTTGTTTCTGATTCCTTTGTGTAAAGATTACACAAATTCCACGAGTTCATGTTCCTCGAGCACACACACACACTAAAAAAAAATAACATGCATTCTAATTTAGTTTTTTTTTTTTATGATTCATGAATTTTTTTGTCCATTATATGCGTGGTACTTGTCCGAGTGGTTAAATGAAGGAGGCCTACCTGGTTCCTGTACATGGCCTTGACATCCTGTAGATCCAGCTGGAGTTCCTCCACCTGCTCCACCTTCTCTCCAAACATCTGGAGGAGGGCGTTGTACCTCTCTTCTAGGTCCTGGTGGCACACATGGAGCTATTCCTTCTGTACTGTCAGTAACACATTCAGAGATTTCCTATCCACATTACTGTCATTGTCAGCCTTGTTGCCATATAAGTAATTCAATTATAAATATAAGATATAACAAGGTGTTGAATAAGTGAATAAACAGGCTTCTTTAGGATACATTGGCCAGATAAGTTTTTTTTATTTTTTATTTCAACGACATTTTGACAAAAAAAAAATATTAAGAGGATAAATCTTAAAACTATACATGTGACAAGGCTATCTTCAAGTGAATCAACAATAGCGTTGATTCTGATGAAACTTTTGCCAGAAGAATATTGATCCATAAAAAATGAAGCTAAAGGTCACCTCTTCCGTCAATATAGATGCTAAAACTAGGTGCTATCTATTGACTGTCTCTACAAACTTGGCAACAACACCAGCTTTGAAAACCCAGAATGCCATATTTTTATATGTGTGGATTCATCAGACAGAATTTTTATCAAAGTACCCGGATGCATGAAACAAATGGAGATATCGTAACTTCAACTTGAGGTTACTCATTTGGATTTGGTTTCAACTCAAACTTGTTCCAAGTCAGTTGCTCTTGTTAAGCACAAAAATCGGTGAAACCTCATTATGGCAGCCTATTTTATAAAAGAAACTTGGTTATAACATCATAATCCTAAGGTCTCAAGTTTTCAGTCTCAATTGTTTTAACCATGGTTAAAGAAACAACGTGGTTATAACAACATAAAATTTTGGTCATTAGTGATGGTGTTATAGTAAGGTTCAACTGTATAGCTTTTTACACTACAAAAATGACAAAGGAACCCCTCACCTTGTGTAGAGGCTGGATGTCCCTCAGAGTGTTTAGCTCTGTCTGCAGCTGCTGGTTCTGCCGAGTGAGAGCCGTCACTTCATTGCCCAGGGCTTCCTTGAGTTTCTCAGCTCTCCGCAGCTCTGCCTGTGTCACCCCCACATTCCTGCACCAGTGAACGCCAGGCTATGTCCCGTCTACTGTACCTGGAGTTGAAAGAGCTCTCCCTCTTTGAGCTTCAACTGGGTGTGGAGGCCTTCCAGCACGGAAGTATGTCGCACTGAGTCATACAGTGACATCCTGCCATCCCCTTCCTCCTGCACATCCCTCAGTACATTACATGGAGTCCATTTTCTTTTTGAGAGATACTGGATATAAGCCCATATCACATTCAACACCAAATTTGTTTTAGGTTTCAAATTTTTAAATACAACATAACTCCCATGAGAAGATACTCTCGCTGGAGATCACCTCTCTACAAAGGACAGTTTCAATCACCAAATTACCAAATTTTGCCAGTTAGCTGCTTTCTGGTAAGAGTATTCCTCTCTCTAAAGGCTCTGTAACTTGCTGAGAGAGAGGTTCTATTGTATGATAATTAGCTGGGAACAGTATAACCTCTCTGTAGAGAATTACCTAATTGCAGAGACAAAGTCCCCTTTAGGGAGTGGGGTTCTCTTACTGGAGAGGGTTGCTATTTTTTTTCTGTTAAAACAAAAAAAAATCTTTAAGAGAATATTACAGTAAAACCCCCCTCTATAGTGAATCTTGATGGGAATAAACTTTTGGTTCACTATAGTTCTCACAGTTTGACTATTTTTTTATTTTACAAATTTTCAGATAAGGGCAGCCATATGGAAAAAAGGCTACCTCCTAATAATAATCACTTTATTTAAATTCCCTAAATTGGCCTATTTCCATACATTAATGCTCAATATAAAAATTGCCACAAAATATCATGTAAAAAAATTCCTTTGATGATGGTTCGTCTTATCATTAGCATATGTACCTCTATGTCCAATTTAAAAATCAAGACAATTCCTAGGCAAAGCTCTTTATTAATTACATATTAAAAGATATAAAATTATTTTAAAACAACTTTATGGTTTTTGTTGGATTGTTTTTGAAGACAACTCTCAGATTTATAAAATTATTTTATTAAACATTAAACATTTTTAGATATATATAGAAACGAGTTAATTATCTCGTATTTAAGGCAAAAAAAGAATTATCTAAATATTTTTTATACATTTTCTAACCAGATTCAACTTGTGAAAACAGACGACAAAGACAAGAATAAACAAATTAATGATAGAGGGTAAGTTCCTATTTTTCACAAGCTTTCACACTCAAAGAATATTCAACTTCTTGCTTCAATCCTCCCCTGTGTGGAAGCTTCTTTTATGAAAGTCCTATTGAGCCTATGCACTTTCTTAGTTTATCTTTTGGAAGATTCTTTGTTAAAAAATCAGCTTCCATTTCCTCACTCTGGATGAATTCCAAGTTTATTGCTCCACTTTGAACTTCCTCTTTTACAAAAAAATATTTTCGATTCATGTGTTTTGTCCTTGAAGTTATTTGTTCGGACTGGATCCATTTTATGGCAGATTGGCTATCAGTTTTCAAAATTATCGGAAAATTAATATCTCTGGACAATTCCTCTATTAGTCCTTTAGCCCATTTTACTTCACAGATTCCTTCGCATATGGAAATCAGCTCTGCCTCGCATGTTGATAAAGCTACTAAATTTTGATTTTTACTTCGCCAGTTGATAAGGCTATTTCCAAGTTTAATTGTGTATCCTGAATAAGACTTTGCTTCCTTTGTTGAGCACCAGCTCACGTCTGTACTAACGCCAATATTATTTTCTGTTGGCCTATATCTTAAAATTTTATCTCTGGTTCCCTTCAGATACCTATATATTCTTTTGACTGCCGTCAAATGCACTTCTCTTACATCATTATTATATTGCGATAAATTGCTCACATTGTAGGATATATCTGGACGAGTTCCCGTTGCCAGATACATGAGTGACCCGATCATCTCTTGGTACAATGTCTTGTCTACTGGCTTGGAGTCTTTATACTCATCAAAGTTCTGATCTCGATCTCCTGGAGTTTGTACGATGTTGCATTCCTCGAGTCCAAATCTTCTTAAAATCTTATTAATGTAATGGGTTTGTGACAAATCGTAACCATGTTCTGTTCTCCTTATTTCTATACCTATGAATGGTTCCTTTTCTTCTTTTTCCTTTAAATCAACAAATTTTCCTATTTCTGATGCTAAATTATCATTGAATGCCTGGTCTGTTCTGGCTATTAGGAGATCATCAACATATAACCCCAAAATTCCAAATTCTCTTCCCTTCTGTAAAGTATACACACATAGGTCGTATCTAGATATTATCATCCCTAATTCTGATAACATTTCGTTGATTCTTTTATTCCAACAGCGTCCAGATTGTGGCAGACCATATATGCTTTTTAACAGCTTGCAAACTTTGACTTCTTCATCCTTTTTAACAAATCCTTTTGGTTGCTTCATAAAAATAGTTTCCTTCAACTCTCCGTTAAGGTATGTGTGCCGTTTTTACATCATACGATTTTATGGTCAAATTTAACTGTGCCGCTAAGGCAACAATTATGCGAAGACTTTCCTTTCTGATCACATAGTCGATGCCGTATTTTTGGTTACCGCCAATGGCGACTAATCTCGCTTTTCTTTTAGGATCGCCCATACCTGATTTTCCCTTCATGCTGTAAACCCATTTGCTATTTATTATCTTCATATTCTCTTCTCTAGGAACTAAAGTCCATACTTCATGTTCGTTAATAGATTCCAATTCTTTCTTCATCGAAACAATCCATTCATTCCTATTTTGGCATTTCATGGCCTCCTCATAATTTTCTGGAACATATTCTTCTTCTTCTAATACTATGTTCGCCTTATTCATTTCTTTTATCCTTTGTGAACGCCTAACTCCTTGTTCTTGCAACTTAATTTCATTTTCCCTGATTTTTGCTCTATGTCTTTCCTCCAAAACCTTTTGGGTATCTCCTTTCTTGCGACCTGGTTTTACATTCCTTCTTCGATAGGTTCTTCTTGTCTAGAATCCGTAGAATTGTCTACATTTGATGTCCCTGGTCAATATCTAGACCAATAATGTTACGATGTACTAGAGCGCCATCTGTTATCAAATTATAAAACTATTTTAGAGGCGTAATATTCTTTTTAAAATAAAGCAATTTCTACTGTCCTTACTGCGATGGAAAAATCCCTTTAATTTTTCCATCGCAGTAAGGACAGTAGAAATTGCTTTATTTTAAAAAGAATATTACGCCTCTAAAATAGTTTTATAATTCAATATCTAGACCGTCGCTTTCTTATTAATTAGCGTTTCATATTCTTTTAAGGTTATAATTTCGCCAATATTTTCTTTATATCCATTTCTGTACGATAACTCGCCATAATTCATGTCTTTTCAGAGATTATTTGAATAATGAATTCCTTTCTTACTTTCTATAAATTTCACTGATCTTACTTCTTCTATTTTCCCAGTAAAGATGTTATAGACTCGGTAAGCCTTTCTACTTAAGGAATAACCTATAAAGATGCCCTTTTGACTTTTAGGCGAAAATTTGTTTCTACGTCATTTATTAGTGCGCCAAAAATCTAAACAGCCGAATATTCTTAAATGCCTAATAGAAGGCTTCTTCCCTTTCCATTTTTCCATTGGCGTAGCATGTCTGAGCGACTTATGCGGAGTATAATTCTTGACATAAGCTGCCGTAGCTACAGCCTCTGCCCAGAAAGGCAAGGTAACATTGAGTCGATCAATAGTGTTCGCACTGCTTCCACTAGAGTTCGGTTTATTCTCTCCACAACCCCGTTGCTTTGAGGCGAGTAGGTGGTGGTGAGTTGGTGGTGAATTCCGTTCTTTATTAGGAAACCTTTAAATCTTTCATTGATAAACTCCGTGCCATTATCAGTTCGCACATCCTTTATTTTTAAATTTAGTTCATTTTCGACTCTCGCCTTGAAATCTCTAAATCTATCAAAGGTTTCATCTTTGGTTTTTAGAAAATAGACAAAAGTCCTTCTGCTGAAGTCATCCACTAGAACAAAGAAATACCTTGTTCCTCCCAAAGATTTATTAGCCATTGGACCGCACAGATCCATGTGAATTAATTCAAGTGGCTCAGTGGTATTATTCCCTGTAACAGGATTGTAAGGTTCTCTACTCAGTTTTCCCATTATACACGATTCACATTCCAGTAGATTCCTATATTTAATATCAAGTCCATACACCAGATTTCCTTGGATCATCTCTTTCATGTAAGCTTGGTTCAAATGATTCAATCTTCTGTGCCAGATACTAATCTTGTCATTAGAGGTATCGCTTGTGGCCATAGCATTCTCAGGCTTTCTTGAATTATCAATTCTTAACCATGCCTCCATTATAAACATTCGGTCTTTAATCTGGGCTTCGGCGATTGATGATTGTATGATGATTCGTACTTGATTTGCATTTCTATTTCTTTGTTGTTCTTGAGATCGCTTATTTCTAAACCAACAATCTTTGGCCACATGTCACTTTTTGCCACAAATAAAGCATTCTTTCTGTTTGTCTGGATGATAACCCCTTCTATCTCTACTTTTGTAGGCCTGTTCTTGTTCCTCCGTGTGAATTTCATTCATTTTATAATTTAATCTGTTTTCTTCCTCCTTGAGAGACTGTTGTATTTTTTCGAGGGTTATATCTCGTCGGGTTCTGTGCGAACACTCAAGGGGAGTTCTACTGTGTAAACATCTAGAATGTTTTAGGTGGGACTCACATGGGGGCAGTTCTACTGTGTGAACATTTAGGGAAGTTCTACTGTGTAAACATCTAGAATGTGTAGCAGGTGGGACTCACATGGGGGCAGTTCACTGTGCGAACATCCCGAGGGGAGTTCTACTGTGTCAACATCTAGAATGTGTAGCAGGTGGGACTCACATGGGGGCAGTTTACTGTGCGAACATTCAAGGGGAGTTCTACTGTGTAAACATCTAGAATGTTATAGGTGGGAATCACATGGGGGCAGTTTTCTACTGTGCGAACATCAAGGGGAGTTTTACTGTATAAACATCTAGAATGTTAAAGGTGGAACTCACATGCCACTCGCTGACAGAGCTGAACCTGCTGGGGCTATGGCAGCGGTCCTCACTGGGAACTGTGGACGGAGACTCCCACCACTCCTGCACCTGTGGCTGTACACTGCGCTGCAGAGGCTGAGGGGAATGTTGTTGTTGCTGCTGCTGCTGCTGCTGTTGTTCCAGCAGAGCTGCTTCTGCTGCCTCCTGGTGACAGAGATCAGTTGCTCCACCTCTCTCTCTATCCATGCCATACCTACCTTGGCTTGCTGGAGGGTTGACAGCTGCTCCGAGTAGTTGGCCCGGAACTGCTCAGCATTCTTCTTCTCCCTGTCAACCCACCATACATGATGGTTAAATCTAACAGGATTGATAGCATGTGAAGAATGTTTCTAGTCATGCCACTCAATGTAGCTTATGGGTTTTTCCACACACGCATACAGACACACCTTATATTTAAAAAATATAGATACATTAACCCTTGAGGTATTTAATCCCCACATTCCTGACAACAGTGAGTTGCTGAAACATGGAGATACACTCCAGATTGGTTGATGCGTTATCTGTATTATTTTTTAAAATCCCCTTTCAATTGCTATTTTTCCAAAATAGGGAACTAGCTCTGAAAAAACTACAAATTGATGATCTCAGGGGAGATTTCATTTTAGCACCTTCATTTCTTTGTTTAAGGGGGTGCCTTGGTGAAAATGGGCAGTAGAAGGATGCCTCCTTAAAATAAATTCTGGTTGAAGATAGAAAGGAACTAAATCAGAGTTTTTATACCCAGCCTTCTCTATCTAATACTGTAAGCTCTTCTTGTTTAGCAAACATCTGGTAATTCTGTATAATTTTCCTTTTTTTTTTCTAGCTAATTACAGTAAAACCCCTCTATAGTAAACCTCAATGGGAAAGAGCTTTTGGTTCACTATAGCCAAGGTTAGGCAATTTTTTTTTTTTTTACTTTTCAAAATTTTTAGACCGTATAATTAAAGGACAGCCATACACACAGGAAGAAGCTGCCTCTTAATAGCAGTTACTTTGTTTTAATTCCCTTAATTGACCAATCTCCTTACATTAATACTGAATAATAATTGAAATCATTTCATGATAGGTTCTTCTTATCATTTACATACATGTACCTCTATGTCTAATTTAAAAATCATAGGCAAAGTTTTATTAAATATATATTCAAAGATATAAAATTATTTAAAAACATCTTTATCACATTATATAATACAATGTTTACTTGAAAAAATGGCTCTAACACCTTGTTGCTTCAAAACACTCTTCAAGCATAACCTTTCAAATAAAGTTAGTGTTTTTCTTTCATCTCATGTTTCCACATATTTTTCTTAAGTCTAGATTTCATTTTTTTTTTGAACATGTCATGTAAAATATTGCTGGCTTTAAAATCACCATAGTTCATGGCATAAAAATAATTTTTGTTTCGTTACAGACCCGTTTATTATTTATTTTTTTAAGCCCTAACATGTACGATTGCGGCAAAAGTTGAGGTTGATTCCTCTTTGTAACAATTTTTAATAGCCTTCTATTTTATCTCTTACTAGCGGATGTACCCGGCTTCGCCCAGGTTTTACCCGAGTAAAGGTTTGTTTAACGAACATTTGTTAAAACAATTCTCTATAAACTTATTAAAAAATTATAGATATATTTTGATAATTTGAAACTCGTAAATTTGAATCTCTCGATAAAGTGAACATTTTTTCCCGGTCCCTTGAAAAATACTCGATAAGTTGACTAAAATCAATATTAATTGGTTCCCTCGGTAATTGGAAGTTAAAGGAATAGTATATTGCCTTGGAATTGTATCATTATTCTTGTCTCAAATAAATTGCCGTGTCATCCTGAATTTTGTCTTTCCTAATTTTCTACATTACAAAATCATCGTTTTATCTAGTGAACATTTTTTCCCGGTCCCTTGAAAAATACTCGATAAGTTGAATAAAATCAATATTAATTGGTTCCCTCGGTAATTGGAAGTTAAAGGAATAGTATCTTTGCCTTGGAATTGTATCATTTTTCTTGTCTCAAATAAATTGCCGCGATATCCTGAATTTGTCTTTCCTAATTTTCTACATTACAAAATCATCATTTTATCTATTCCCACAATATATATGTTGTAGATAAATGATAAAACTAACTTTGACTTTTGCGCAATTAATAGGTAGAAAATCTTACTTTTGATAAATAATCTTTAAGATAATAAACTTAGTGATAAGAAAGTTAATAGATAAAAAAACTTATCATCGTCGCAATGGGGGCGCTGCTTTCGAGTTAAATCTACAAATTTGCAAATAACTCTAAGGATATTCAAGATATTCAAGAAATTATTTTTCAAAAACCTTCCCGGGGATATAGCTAATAATATCCCAAAATTTCACGGCGATTGGATGTATGGTTTTTGAATCTATAGAGTACAGACAGACAGACATTCAATTTTATATATATAGATAATAATATAAAAGTTATATTATCTTATTTTATGATGCTCTGAAATTTTGCCCGTGTTATTTCACTTTGAAAAGTTTTGAAATGGCCTTTTTTTTCTTTAGTAATGTTTTTTGAATGCCTTTGTTTTCTTCATTTTGGAAGCCATTTGCATTTTTTCCATTTCAAGTTTAATGGATACAAAGATATTCTATTTAATAAAAAGTATAATGTGTAAAAATTTATACAACATACAGCAAAAATAGAATGTAAAAAAAAAAAAAACAATACCGCCAAATTTATTGTTTTGAAATCGCGATTCATGACCTAAACAAGCTCAAAATTTTGTTGCTTTAGTTTTTTTTTTTTAATTAAAATTCGAAGTTCGTTATAAGCATAGTATTTTAAATAGATTTTATTATTTTGGGACCGAAAATAGGTTTGTTATAGGGGTAGTTCGTTATTTTAAAAATTGCAAAATTCTTTTAACGATGGTATTTTCAATGGAATGGAATTGGGAATCGCCTTAGGTTCATTATAAGGGAAGGTTCGCTATATCCAGGGTTCGTATTAGCAGGGTTTTACTATATATTTTTTTAATAGACTGTGTTCTTAACTACCTAAATTGAATATAATTTATACACAACAAACTCCAGTTCTTTGGTTTATCTAATTATGATTAAAAATAAAATGATTAAGTGTGCGATTAAGTATGATGATAATGCGATAATGATTAAGTATTAATATTGTGAATAAATAGCGTTTTTTTTTTTTTTTAAATTGAATAATAAATCATATTTATATAAAATAGGTATGGCTAACCCTGCCTGAATGGTTGATTTCATCCACATATGGCAACAAGATCTAAAATCTAAATTCAATAAATTTTGTGAATTTGGGTTTGTTAGCTTTAGTTTCTTATCTTTAATCCAAAAAAAAAAAAAAAGAGTCAGCCTGGGTGATGACAAGATCCAGTGGAACCTTTTTAATAAAATCCTCTTTTATAACAGCAACTTGAGCTATCATCATTCTAAAGTATCAAGTTTTAAATTCAAATAATGAGAGAAACCATGGTTATAACAATGATATAATGAGGTTGATGTGATGACCAGACCTGGAGATAGCTTCCTCTGCCATGGCAAGGTCCAACTGGGCAGTCTGCAACTGGGCTGTGAGAGAGGCCACCAGGCTCTGTGCAGCCTCCAGCTGGCTGCGGAGGGAGTCCACTTCTAGCCCCAGCTCCTTCTCTCTCAGTTTGCCGGCCTCCATCTTCCTGTTGGTTTCCTCTGAGCCATCACAGTTGGTGAGAATGTGGGTGTTTAGTGATGAACCACCTACCTAGCCTCACTACCAGCTCTTGCTCCGCGGCCTCCCACTGGGACCTGCTGGACTGGAGGGAGCGCTGCAGGTGTTCTATCTGCTGGAGGAGGGGCAGGTTGGCTGGGGCACAGAACACAGTCAACAACCCAGCTGGGACTCCGTGACAGCTCTCACCTGCTCCCATCTGGAGGGTCAGATCCTGCACCTGCTTCTCCATCTCTTGTAGCCTCTGCACAACATTGCCCCCAATGGGTTCACACATGTCAATTCCTGATTTAAAACTGACCAGGGAACTATAAATTTCCCGTCTTAAATCTGATTCTGACTTTAATTTACAATTAGTTATCCAATGAGAAGTGCATTGTGTTGTTGTTGTTTCTTATCCCCCTGTGTAAAGATTACATGAATTCAATGAGTTAATGCTCCTCGAGCTATTTTATGATAAGCAGCAGCCTATAACAAAGGTCCTGTTTAGTGCATCTAAGGCAAGCCAAAATGTGTTCTGGAGCTGCAGGTGCCAAGCTACATTTTGGGCAAGTGGGCTAGATTTTGTTATTATTTTCTATCTTCAATGGCTTGAGATGGCCTGTTCTAAATCTTGTTAGTGTTATTTGATGCTGTCTATTTCTGATATTCAGAGCTCCTCCTGGGTTCATTCCACTGTACCAACCAAGGTGCATGGAGAATGCATCATTCCCTTTTGGCTAGGTGACCTAGATGGCAGCAATGGGTGTGCTATCGCGCGCCGGTTTATGGACCTTTGAGGTCTGGGAAACCATTATTGCTCCAAGTCTGTACCAACCAAGGATGGGGAAAGAAGCCCTGTCTTGGCACCAGCCAGAAGGCTGGGAAAAGGGCAGGGACGCCCACCCCTCACTCACCCTTGAGGATAGGGGAGTGGAGAGGCGACTCTGCGTGTTTGTCCTTGCGTCAGAGTGCCACTGGCTGATCGCCAGTGAAGCTGTAAGCTGGCTATCTGCCCTTGGTTGGCTGGCACGAGGCGCACGTGTCTTGAAACTCTTGGGTCTTCGCTCTGTGTGTGCGCTATTGGGAGCGTCCTTGCCGTGCGTGCCATGAAAAACCAAGGGGTGCACACAGTAGTAACACCCTCCCGCCTTCGCGTTGGTTCCCCGTGTAAACCTCAGAACCTCAGAGGTCCTTGATTCGTTGGCAGATTCAGGGAGTACTGTGAACAAAGGGTTCGAAGGCCAAAGGGGGGGGGGAGTCCTATTGGAGCGTAGGACGGGTTAAGCTAAGTCCGAACGGGAGGGCTCGGTCAGCAACCTTGCCTTGAACTCTCGGAGATGCCTGTGGGTTGACTGGTCACCCCCATGGAGCCAGACCATAATGGCGGGCGCGAGGGGCCAAACAATGGCTGCTCGGTGCATGGAGAATGCAACATTCCTTTTGGTACGGTGGCCATATTAGCAGCATAGGTGCATGCTTCGCATGCAGGCTTGTGGACCTTCGAGGTCTGGGTGGCCACTACTCCTAGAATGTACCAACCAAGGGGTACACACAGTAGTACCACCCTCCCGCCTCTGTGTGGTGTCCCCGCGTCAACCTCGGAACCTCAGAGGTCCTGATTCGACAGCAGATTCAGGAGTACTGTGACCAAAGGGTACGAGGGCTAAAGGGGGGGAGTCCTATTGGAACGTAGGACGGGTTAAACCAAGTCCAAACGGAAGGGCTCGGATAGCAACCTTGCCATGAACTCTTGGAGACGCCTGTGGGTTGATTGGTCATCCCCATGGAGCCAGACCATAATGGCGGGCGCAAGGGGCCATACAATGGCCACTCGGTGCATGGAGAATGCATCATTCCTTTGGTACGGTGGCTATATAGCAGCAAAGGGCATGCTTCACATGACGGCTTGTGGACCTAAAGGTCTGGGTGGCCATTACTCCTAGGATGTACCAACTGTGCTTAGGTGGCATCCTCCAGCTCTTATTTAATTTTGTTTTGGCTACTGTTTCTATTTCTTTAAAAGTGAGTTTATTTTTCTGTGGCAAGGGTTCTTTTGTGCCTTTTTTCGCTAACACATCAGCAGCTTCATTGCCTTCAATGTCAACGTGTGAGGGTATCCATTGAAGGTGAATTTTTGAGGTTTTTGAGAGTTTTTGGAGATAACCAATTATGTTCCTGCTTACTTTGTCTTTAAGTTCCCCTGTGTGAGTCAAGTGTTGTATGACACTTCTACTATCAGTAAGAATCCAGATATCTTGATAATTAGTATTTCTGATGGATTTTAAGGCTTCTGTTAGAACTCATGGCATTTTGTATGTATATATGTAAATATTACAACTATTTTCATATTTTTGGTTTTTGTGTGTGTGACCCCTCAGCGAAGGGGAATCTATTTTTTGCTGTTTCTTCTCCTCTTTTCACACACCGGCCCCCCCCTGCCGATAGAATGTAGTCGTCCGCCCGCCGGATGGACCGTCCAAAGTACCCACCGCCCAATTGGAGGGGCGGAGGGGTCAAAAAGGTCAGGGCGCGGGGGCCAGAGTTGGTGTCACAGTTGTGCCGACAAGACAAGAAAAAGCCTCGCGGCGGCTTGCCCTAGATGAGCTCCGGGATCTTCGTCCATCTTCCATAAACGACCATACAAGCGGTCTGAGAAGGGACAAGGTGGCTGACATCTCAAAGAAAGGTGAAGCCGAGACGAATCGTTGAGAGATTCGCATAGTGGTTGGAGTACGTCAAGAGCGACGAATTGTGCTTCATCTGAAGATTCCAGGAAGTTCGTCGAGGACAGACGAATTGTGCTTCCAAGGCAGGGGGGCTCGGGCAAGCCGACCTAACAACTGAGAGGAACTGTTTTTTTGGTGAGCACTCTCTCACATGCTTTTATTTCCTAAAAATTGATATATTTTTTATGTTAATCTAGCATATTTTGTAGTATTTTTCTTTTTCTTATTTTTACTAAGTTTTTTTTCTATTTTCGTCAATATCATCATTATATATTTTCTTTTGTTAAAAAACATTTAAGTTGCATGCAAAAATTTTGGAATATACAAAAATAATAAGTTTTCATATATTTTTTTATCCTTCATTTTATAGCTAACATTAAACAAAACTTTATATGTGTAACCTTTTTGTTGTCTTCCTTTTTTCTTGCTTGAACACCCAAGGCAGCCCAAAACAATATCAAACTTTAGGTTAAAGTTTTTATTTTGTTAAAAAGGGGGTTTGTGGAGCGTTCAGAATTTTTCTTTTCCTCCACGAGCTTTTTTAATTACCCCGTTCTTAACATTATATTTTTTTGGCGTCCCCGGGTGGGCTGCATTGGCTGGTCAAATCGAGAAAAGGAAAAAAAAAGAGAGAAAGGTTTCGAGAAAAATTATATAGTAAATAATGCAGAATATTGATATCTTAAAAAGGGCTAGAGCCCCCAAAAGAGCTATTTTTACTCGGCTGTCCACCGAGTTTTGGGCTGAAATAGAAAAGCCAGATTTCGATACAGAAAAATATAGAGCTAAATATAACCGAATTTGTGCTCTCTCTAAGGAAATAAGTGAAATTGATTCAAGGTATCATGGGCTCCTTCTGGAGGATGAAACCATAACGGAGGTCAAAATCGAAGAAGAATTCGAGGGTTGTGAAAACTATGTTCAAGGGATGTTTGACATAGAAAATAAATATTTGTCTCGGTGTGAAACCGCGAGGGATAGGGTCGACGGCTCATTGGTGGAGTCCGCGGCGAATTCGGTTGTAAATACCGAATCTAAAAGAACTATTAGGTTGCCAAAAGTGGAGCTACCAAAATTTAAGGGCAACCTAGAGGATTGGCTCTCATGGTGGGGGCAATTTAGTAAAATCAATGACGATGAAACTCTGGGGGATGTAGATAAATTTCACTATCTGCTACAAGCGGTAGTCGAGGGATCCAGAGCTCATCGTCTTGTGTGCAGTTTCCCCATAACTGAGGATAATTATCCCAAGGTAGTACAAGCCCTAAAAGATCGATTCGGAGATAAGAACCTTCTTATAGAACACTACATAAGGAGACTGTTGAAACTGGTTGTTTCTAATGCAAGGAAAGAAAACCTTCCTCTTGACGAGATCTACGATGATCTAACGGCTCACTTAAAGAACCTAGAATCACTGGGTGTTAACACGGAGATGGCAGGCGTGTTTCTCTACCCATTGGTTGAGTCGAGTCTGCCATTGGACATTATTCAGGTGTGGCAGAGGAATCCTGCTGTGGGCTATGGTATAAAAGAAGAAGGAGCGGAGAATGGAGATAAGAGCGATGCCAGCGGTAGACTTCAGGCTCTGATGGACTTCCTTCGGGATGAGGTGAAGGGTGCTGAGCGAATGGCATTTGCTAAGGAGAATTTTGAGGGTAATAGCTCAATGAGGGCTACCGGTTCTCAACTAAAGACTCCTCGGAAGACACCGCCCACTGTCTCCAATTTATTCGGCAGCGCATTTAAGAGAAAATGTATATTCTGCCAGAGGGATAATCACCTGAGTAGTGAATGTTTTGTTGCCTCGCGTCTTACACCTAGCGAGAGGGATCAAAGGATAAAGGAGGCTAGAGTCTGCTTTAAGTGTCTAAAGGGTAACCATCTGAAAAGGAAATGCCGAGCAGACATAAAATGTAGAAATTGCGGAAAAGATCATCTAGATATCTTTTGCAATAAAATTGCTTTGAAGCAAGGAGGGAACAATAGTTTCAAAGGCGAAAAATCTAAGGTTGTAAATGAAGGAAATGCAACATGCACGGGTGTTAATATGTCTGCGCGAACATGTGCCAATGACATCTTACTAATGACTTCCGTGGCGAAATTGAAAGGGGCTAAAGAGACTAAAGAAGTAAAAGTGTTATTTGACACTGGAAGTCACTACTCCTATATAAAGAGATCAATTGTCGAAAAACTGGGTTTAAACAAAATAGGAGAGATAAGTTTGGAAAAATCTCTTTTCGGGGGAGGAAATATGAAGGAGGCGTTGCACGGAAAATATGTTTTGAAACTGGGAAGTCTAACCAATAAAATTGATGTAGACATAGTCGCCCTCGATCAACCAGAAATTTGTGCAAGGATACCGCCGATTCCAAGAGGACGTTTGTTATACAAATTAAAACGGAAAAAAGATCTATATTCACCCGTCAAATTTTAGAAATGAGGAAATAGATATTTTAATAGGTAGTGACTATTTTGGACAATTACTGACCGGGAAGGTCGTCCATCTAGGAGAGGACCTAACTGCCGTAGAGACAAAATTAGGATGGACGCTTATGGGGCAATCTCCGGTGGTGTGTAAGGAGGATAAGGTCCAAATTGCATTGAATATGTTGGTTGCAAGAAACAACTTGAAAGATCTTTGGGAGCTGGATGTCTTGGGAATCCAAGATCCCATCGAAGTTGTCTCAAAAAAGAAAAGGGAAACTGAACTAAAGGAACATTTTATAAAAAATATAAAGAGGGATGAAGATCAACGATATTCAGTCGCGCTACCGTGGAAATGCGAGATAAATAATATACCCTCGAATTTAGAAATAGCGCAGAGGAGATTGGAAGCATGCACTAGTAAGTTAAGGAAGGAGAAAATGGTTATTGAATATTCTACTATTCTTCAAGAATGGGAGAGAGAGGGCCTAATTGAGAGGATAGAGGAGAATAGGCCTCAAAAGAAGGGCCATTATTTACCGCATAGGCCGGTGTTCAAGGCTGAAAGTAGGACGACGCCTCTTCGTCCTGTTTTCGATGCCTCCTGCAGGTCGTATAATGGTCTTTCTCTGAATGACTATCTAGAAAAGGGACCTAACCTTTTGGAAAAAATACCTGAAATATTAATTAGGTTTAGAGAAAAGGGTATTGGTGTTCTAGCCGATATTCGAAAGGCATTTCAGATGATTACAGTGCAGCTTCAAGACCAGGACTTTCTTCGCTTCCTTTGGTGGGATCAAACTGACCCTATGAAGTTAACCGTTTTTAGACATAAACGTGTGGTATTTGGGCTTAACTGTAGTCCATTCATCTTGGGTGCAGTTATTGATCATCATCTGAATTCTGTACAAGGTCCGGCAGCTGAAATCGCAAAGACTATGGCGAGATCCTTTTATATGGATAATTTGGTAACATCCCTCTCCTCTCAGGAGGAGGTCCAACAATTCCAGAATACAGCTGTCAATATCATGGAAATGGCAAAAATGGACTTGCCTGAGTGGGAATTTAATTTACCAGTGAGTAATTCAAAGGAGGAAAAAGGAACTACTACCAAGGTGTTGGGACTTGTGTGGGACAAAGTAGAAGATGTACTTAATTGTGATGTTTCTATTGAAAAGGATCTCCCCCGAAGACTAACCAAGAGGATTATCCTTTCTAAAATTCAGCAAGTTTTTGATCCTTTGGGAGTTTATAGTCCTATATTTTTGCCTCCTAAACTATTATTACAGAGGTCCTGGGAGTTGAAAATTGGATGGGATTCTCAATTACCCGAAGATATGGATCGGGAGTTTAGAACATGGTACTCCCAAATTGGTCTATTAAGTCAAATCAAAATTCCCAGGCATATTTGGTTTGATCAAACTAATAAGAATGAAATACACGTCTTCTGCGATGCCAGTAAATCAGCTTATGCAGCAGTGGCATATATGAGAAGTGAAGTGCAGGGGGGAGTACATTTGTCTCTGCTTTGGAGCAAATCTAGGCTTGCGCCAACCAAGAGGGTAACCATTCCTCGGTTAGAACTTTTGGCCTGCGTTTTAGGAGCTAGACTTGTTAAATCTATTTCGACTGCCTTAACAAATAGTTGCCCTGTTACTTTATGGACCGATTCCTCAACCGTTATGGCTTGGCTCAAGAGAAAAAATGAGTGGAATGTGTTTGTAAGAAACCGAGTACAGGAAATACGAGACACTGTCAATAATGAGAACTGGAAGTTTGTTTACGGAAAATTTAATCCAGCGGATTTGCCTTCTCGAGGGTGCTCTATCGTACAATTTGTCTCGACCAACTGGTGGGAGGGTCCTGAATGGCTCAAAGGAGGAAAAGGAGAGTTGGCCTAGTTTTGAACCGACTATTGATGAGGAAGAGATCATCAAAGAAAAAAGAAAAACCTTACAGGCCCACACCACTCTCATTGTCGAGGCAAATCGATGGTTCCTAGATAAAAGATCCAAGTATAGCTTAAACATTAGGATTATGGCTTGGGTTTTAAGATTCTTGGACAATGCGAGAAGAATACCCACTGAAAGGGGAAATTTGAAAGTAATAGAGTTAGAAAGGGCCGAAAGGAAGCTGTTGAAATTGGTTCAACAAGAGACTTTCCCAGGAAAACAGGCTCCGAAAAATGGATTAAAGACTATTAAATCCGTCGAAGGTCTGTGGTGCGTTGAGACGAAACTGCTACATGGACAAGATTCAGAAGTGTTTAAACGACCTATTTTACTACCTCGTAATCATCCTCTGGTGGAACAGATGGTTCGTGAAATACACCAACAAAATGGGCATGGAGGGGCCCAATTCATTCTTTCACAATTGAGAGAGAAATTCTGGATCATTGGTGGTCGCAGATTGATTAAACAAATAATTGGGAAATGTGTGATATGTAGGAGGCATAATCAGAAACCTATTCAGACTCCTGGCGCGGCTTTGCCGACTAATAGAATAGGGTTAGGCAAACCCTTCGAGGTGACAGGTGTGGATCTGTTGGGACCGCTACATCTTAAAGGTGGCAGCAAGGTTTGGGTGGCCTTGTTTACTTGCGCTGTTTACAGAGCTGTCCACCTAGAGATTGTGAGAACATTAGAGGCAAACACTTTTTTGTTAGCTCTAAAAAGATTCATTTGTAGGCGTGGACGTCCCGGAAAAATATATAGTGATAACGGGACAAATTTCTCAAAAACAAACGAATTACTTAAGCGCTTGGATTGGGGGGAGATTGAAAGGGAATCGAGTGTAAAAAGAATCCAATGGATTTTTATCCCTCCCTCAGCGCCTTGGTGGGGAGGGTTTTGGGAGAGATTAGTAAGGGTTGTTAAGAGTTTATTGGTTCGTATGCTCGGATTTAGTAAATTGAATTATGTACAACTTGAGACTGCTTTATGTGAGGTAGAGAGTATTATCAACAATAGAGCTCTTTCATATATATCGGAAGATGACCAAGACCTCATTCCCTTGACCCCTCAAATGTTTCTGCAGACTAACGCAAACAATGAGTTTCCGGAGCTAGAGAAAATAAGAGTGAATTCTTTCACCAGAAAATACAAGATTTTGAGTAAACTAAATGAGGAACTTAAACAGAGATTCCGCAAGGAATATTTGGGGGTACTGATACAACGGGCCGAAAATAAAAGGGAGCTATGCATAAAAGAAGGGGATTTAGTCCTTATAGGCCAGGACAACACTAAAAGAATTCTCTGGCCTGTTGGAAAAATAATAAAACTTTACTTGGGGAAAGATGGGGTGAACAGGGTTGCCAGAGTCAAGACATCTACAGGCGAATGGCTACGCCCTGTACAGAGACTGTTTCCCCTTGAGATTTCCTCTGAGGAAACTCCTGAAAAGGTGTCTGGGGATAAAAAACCTCTAACGATCAAAACAAGATCCGGACGTGAAGTCCGCAAACCAATAAGGTTTGCTCCTGATGTTTTGAATCAGTGACTAAAGAAAGAGAGAGCACATTTCCTTGTTTTTTTTTTGTGTTTTCACACAAAGAAAAGGTGGGGGTATGTTAGAACTCATGGCATTTTGTATGTATATATGTAAATATTACAACTATTTTCATATTTTTGGTTTTTGTGTGTGTGACCCCTCAGCGAAGGGGAATCTATTTTTTGCTGTTTCTTCTCCTCTTTTCACACACCGGCCCCCCCCTGCCGATAGAATGTAGTCGTCCGCCCGCCGGATGGACCGTCCAAAGTACCCACCGCCCAATTGGAGGGGCGGAGGGGTCAAAAAGGTCAGGGCGCGGGGGCCAGAGTTGGTGTCACAGTTGTGCCGACAAGACAAGAAAAAGCCTCGCGGCGGCTTGCCCTAGATGAGCTCCGGGATCTTCGTCCATCTTCCATAAACGACCATACAAGCGGTCTGAGAAGGGACAAGGTGGCTGACATCTCAAAGAAAGGTGAAGCCGAGACGAATCGTTGAGAGATTCGCATAGTGGTTGGAGTACGTCAAGAGCGACGAATTGTGCTTCATCTGAAGATTCCAGGAAGTTCGTCGAGGACAGACGAATTGTGCTTCCAAGGCAGGGGGGCTCGGGCAAGCCGACCTAACAACTGAGAGGAACTGTTTTTTTTGGTGAGCACTCTCTCACATGCTTTTATTTCCTAAAAATTGATATATTTTTTATGTTAATCTAGCATATTTTGTAGTATTTTTCTTTTTCTTATTTTTACTAAGTTTTTTTCTATTTTCGTCAATATCATCATTATATATTTTCTTTTGTTAAAAAACATTTAAGTTGCATGCAAAAATTTTGGAATATACAAAAATAATAAGTTTTCATATATTTTTTTATCCTTCATTTAATAGCTAACATTAAACAAAACTTTATATGTGTAACCTTTTTGTTGTCTTCCTTTTTTCTTGCTTGAACACCCAAGGCAGCCCAAAACAATATCAAACTTTAGGTTAAAGTTTTTATTTTGTTAAAAAGGGGGTTTGTGGAGCGTTCAGAATTTTTCTTTTCCTCCACGAGCTTTTTTAATTACCCCGTTCTTAACAGCTTCATAGGTGGCTATAAGTACTGATCTGAAGACTGAGCAAAAATCTGGGTTTCTTCTGTTTATTTTCTCATTACCAATTGTGGTTTTAATGAGACAGCCACTGCCAGTGTGTCCCAACTCGTCTCTGTTACTATCGGTATAGATAGTTATTGCATTTTTAGGAATGTTATTAATTATTTTTAATGATAATTGTTTTAAGTATTCTGGATTTTGGTATTATTTGTTGGTGGGTTCATTTAAAGTGGCATTAAAAATAACATTTTGTAGTGGTTTGCATGGATAAATATTTTCTGCTAAATAATTTTTTTCCACTTTATATTTTAAAAATCCATTTCTTTTGGCCAGGTGGAGAGGGCCTTCTTTTTTGAGTCTTATATTGGATTCCCAGTTAAGTATGTAATTGGAAGTTCTGTGTGTGTTTCCATAACTTTTGATTTTGTTTATATATTTTGGCAGATTGTAGCTTCTTCTATCCTTTAAGGGCATAATGTCTGCCTCGTAAAGTACAATATCATTAGGGCAGGTATTTCGAAGACCTGTAATAATTCTAGCTGCGCTTAGTTGTATCCTTTCCAGTGATTTTAGATTTGTTTCAGATGCTGTACCATAGATTCAAACAATAAACTTATTGACGATGGAACAATGACTCAATTTCTTACAGACAACACTTTTATTCCTTTTCAAGGAATTCTATTTTGCTAAAGTTTATTTGATGCCAAGTTTTCTGCTATTTGAAGCACACAACATATCAATAATAAAACTTTGGAATAAAGTATAAAAAGTAAATCATTTTAAACTATATTATAGAGACCTGCAAAATTATGTTTTCCATAGAATGTTTACTTATTAAACCTGTGTGGGTTACATACTTGATTGGAAGAATTGATCATAACTTATCAAGATTGAGTCTCCGATGAGAGACCACCTCCTTGAGAGACCAGGGTTATATATTTGGGTGGTCTTTCATGGGAGACTAATGTAGTATATACAGAACAGAAGGTCACAGCTAGGACAGAATTACGCATTAAGGCTCTCGGGACATATTAACATAATACACTCGGCCTTGAGATCTTGAAGACAACACAACCACAGCTAGGACAGAATATGGGAATAATGATTGGCTCAAACCACAAAAAGAAGTGAGGCAAGGTTGTATACTATCACCATATCACTTCAACCTCTACACTGAATAAATCAGGAGATTAGCTGATCTTGATAAAATAGGTGTACATTTTGGAGGTGTACATGGTGATACCACAGTGCTAGCAGAAAACAAAGAAGACCTGATAGATTATTGAGAAAGTTTAAAAGGTGAAAATTTTGGTTTAGAATTAAATATCAGCAAAATCAGAATTATAACTACTGATAATATTGTCACGTTGAAAAAATAGGCGTGAGGAGAGGTAAACCCAACCGAACTTTATTCCCTCTGTCTACCTTAAAATCTATGCGCATTTATATAGCTACTAGCCGAATGACCCGGGCAACGCCCGTGTTTTACCCGATTGAATGTTTTGATTTAAATACTATTTGTTACAATTATAAATTGTGGTCATGTGGCCTAGTGGTCATGGCATCTGCCCGGTAAGCGGAAGGTCGTGGGTTCGATTCCCATCCCTTGACACTTTTTTTATTTTATCCATTCTGACCAAAATCTATCTGTGAACTTCACACAGTGAACTTCACACAGACAGAATAAGGCAATTATATAAGTAGATATGACATAATTAAAAACTTATGTAAATTTATACAATCTAAAAATTATGCAAACAAATCAAACACGCTACATTATTCCCTCTCCCAAAAAGACAGCGTCCCCGCTGTTAGACAATGTGATCCTCGGTCGGTCCTGTTGTTCGTTCAGGTCACGGTGAACAATATTCCTTAGTAGACGGCCTTTCCTCCTAGCAGACTGTGATCCTATCTCCGCA
The DNA here is from genome assembly GCA_030710605.1 of Cordylochernes scorpioides. Taxonomy (NCBI): domain Eukaryota; kingdom Metazoa; phylum Arthropoda; class Arachnida; order Pseudoscorpiones; family Chernetidae; genus Cordylochernes; species Cordylochernes scorpioides. The sequence goes on along the minus strand of CP092880.1, from coordinate 33,536,368 downwards.
GACGGCATTCTCATCTCTGCAGATGGCATTCTCATCTCTGAAGACGTGTTCTCATTTCCGCAGACCGCTATTTCATCTCTGCAGGCGGCAATATCTGCAGACGACGGCCTCACTTCCGCAGAAGACGGTCTCACCTCTGCATACGGCGGTCATACTTTGCAGAAGACAGTCTCAACTCTGCCTGGTCGAACCAGTCGAAAACATAAAATGATCATCGGCAGCCACAGCTCTAATTACGCTCAAAGAGCCTACTGGTAATCAGCTTATTCACTACAATTTTTCATTCCAGGTCCAACAAAACTAGTAAGATTCCTTGTCTAATGGCTGCAAGGGCATCTGGCATCAATTCTATTTGATAATGTCACTTCTTTTGATCGAATTATTCTTTTCATAGAGACAGAAAAGTGGCTTCAGAGCCTTGTAAGCGAAGGCCTCTTCTTATCAAGGTATCCATGAGGGTATCGGTACCCAGCATCTCCACCATTTGTCACGTTTAAAAAATAGTCGCGAGGAGAGGTAAACCCAACCAAAATTTATTCTCTCTAACTGTCTACCTTAAAATCTACGCGCATTAATATAGCTATATGACATAATTAAAAACTTATGTAAATTTATACAATCTAAAAATTATGCAAACAAATCAACCACGCTACAATATAAATATCTTTGAAATTCAACAATAAAAAATGTACTAGCTAAAAAAGCTACTCGGAGTGCTTTGGATGGATATAAAAGGTCAAATATTTCAATCTTAAATGAAATTAATCCTGTTATAGATTCCTAGAATCCCAAATATGTAAACAAAGACTGACCTACTACGGACATATAGTGCGAACAAATTGTTTCAAAAGATATTGGGAAAAATTGAAGAAGAAAGAAGAAAGGAAGGCTTATAGGAGTCAAGCCCTTCTGGCTAGAAGGAGTCAAGAAAACTACTGGAAGGTCACTAGATGAGCTGAGAGTGATTATTGATCAAATTGGCGAATATTTGTCCATATAGTCACCAAAACTCGATGTACGCTAACAACAAAGTCTTAAATTGATAATAGACTTTATTATAAACACAAGGTAAAAAAAAAAAAAAGACTATTATAGAAAAATATTTTAAAAGGAAAATTTGATAGGACAATATATTGGGATTGTAGGCAACAATGGTGAAGTAACATGCAAATTAACTAAATAGGTGAATATTTCTGAGTGTGATATTCCTGTAGCAATTACATCATTTGAAACCTCATTTATAACCTCTTTACAACAACCTATTTTGTACAAGAAGCTTGGTTATTACATTCTAAAATCCTAAGTTTTAACTGTGTTTATAACAACATGAAATATTATTGGTCCCAAGTGATGTTGTAAGAGGGAGGTTTGACTATAGTCAGTTTATTGTCTATGGATGTTATCTTACCTTGCGTTTTGTAATGCATAAACATTCATAAATTAAAATATTTGAGAGTGTCTACAGTACGTTGTCATCTAGCCAATAGCTACCTGTTGAAGCAGAGAGATGTCAGCATGCAGCAGAGCCTCCCTCCGTGAGGCCTCAGCCTCCACCCTGACCACCTCCTCCTGGGCCTCCCACATGCGGGCAGTGAGGGCCTGCTGCTCAGCCTGGGCTTGTTCCAGGGCCTGCCGCATCCTGGACTGGGCCGCCAGCTCCACACTCAGGGCTGCCTCCTGTCACCACTCTGATCATTATGGCACTATTTGTTATTTTGTTTATATATCCCCCCCCATTCCAATTATAATTTTCTGGAAGTATTTTTAAATAAGGATAAATATATTGAGATATTTTTAAAAAGGGAGTCCTGCGCCTTTATCAGACCGATTCAATATTTTCTGAATTGATCATTTTCGTACAAAGAACTAGATTCGGCTGAAGGGTCAATTCTGTTGATTTACTTCAAAGTGATGACCTAAGTTTCACACCTATACCCTAATCTCTCTGTTAGCTACCCCAACTATACATGGTGGCTAGGATTGGTTATGTACACCTACATACATAACTTGTTAGATGCCAGAGCTGCCCTGTTTGCTTGTTGCTTCCAGTTAATGGTGAAGTTCAACTTGAATCAGCGCATCATTGAACTAACTTGTGCAACTTGCTTCAATGCAGGCTCATACCCAGATCTTGGTTGCAGGAAATAGCCACCACCTTGGTGCAATTTTATACCTCTATCTACACAAGGTAATAAGACCAAATCCAAATAAATAAATAAATAGTGTATGACGTTTCGGTAACTGCGTTGTTACCATTTCCACTATCTATATAGTAAACTGTTTACTTTTATGAGAACTTGTATGAACAAACACCTAGGGCATGTGTAGAAATAACAGTTAAGCTTCTTTAACTCAAGGTTTTTTCTGCTGAATTATAGTTGTTTGAATTAAAGTGAATATACTGTATGTGTTAGAAATAATTAGCAGAAAGTGTGCCATAACCCTACCATCAGAACACCAACCTTGGTCCATAAAACATTTTTAATATATATAAAACAGCATTGTTTATGAGGTAATTAAGGTAACTTTAGACAATATAATTGTTAAACTAATTAATTTTCATAAATTCATCCGCAGATCATGTGACAAAGAGAACCAATCGGGTGAGACTGCGCAAGCAAAGTATGGTATAAAAGGCACGGCGAGATGGCCGGTGCGGGGGATTAGTAGAGTTAGTAGGGGATTTGTAGAGGATTAGTAGTGTAAGAAGATAGCAGTGCCAGAGCCTAGAAGAAGCCTGCTGTGGATACTGAAGAAGGAAAGGGCCCGTAGAAAAAGTCTGGTGAAGAAAGTGAAAAAAGGCTGAAGTTGGCAAAAGATTGATCTACATAATAGTTTAGTTTATTTTTATGTATCTTTCATCATAGTCAATTAAAGCCCATTTTGTTATATTCATCAAATCCTGTCCATCATTACCTTCGGAATACCACCTGCCTATCACTACAGTAAGAACAATAGTTATATACAAAATAATTAATTATTTAAATTATTCATTTGCCTATTTAATATATTTCTAATTGTTTTTTTTTCTATTTTCTCTTATTCCCAACAATGATGTTTCTATAATTAAGAATTATGTCAAAATATGAAATGTTCCCACATAGGAGCTCAGAGGTTTGACTACAAAACCTATTACATTGTTGATATGTGCTATTGTGAGGCCCTCACGTCTTGTGATCTCCTCCTTTCTGAAGTAGAGTGAACATCTTGTGGCCAACCATCTTGATCATCCTCTTTTTTTTTTTTTTTAAATCTATTCCCTAATGATATGGCCTTCTCAAGCAAATCATTTGCTTTCAAGATATGCACAGAAGAGGTTGGTGTCTTAGTTTGGTAATTGCTACCTCTTTAGAATGCTTTGGTTGAATTTTTTCACAAATTTCTTTTGTTTTCCTTGCAGTCAAGGGCACCTTCATACGTCTCAGAAGCCATAGCTCAAAAGCAATCAATTATATTTCTATCCTATGTTTCTGGGCTGCCTATAGTAGAGATCTACCTTTGACAACTAAGAGTAATGAACAATCCTACCTGAGCCTTGTTCTCCTGCTCAGCTGACAGCTGGTGGTAGTGGGTCAGTTGGCTGCCACACAGCTGTTACATCCCTGTGACATCATGACACCGATGGCTGGACTCACTTGTAGGCATCGTCCAGGGAGCTCTTGGCACGGGAGTACTTCTCATTCATGTCCTCCATCTCATTCTAGAGGAATCACAGGCCACAACCATATTATATAGCCGCCTCGCAATTCTTATATGGCACAATTTACATTAATCACAACAATGTGATGTCTACCTTGATGGAAATCAACTGGATTGCATGGGCATGTGCATATATGTGCTAATGTGCATGTGTGTGTATGCATGAATATGATGGGTATGCATGTGTGTTCAGGTGTATGTGCTCATGAAGGTATGTGATTGTATGCATGTGTGTTTTCACGTGTATGTACACATGCATGCACATGTATGTGATGATGTAGGCTAAACTTACATGAAGCTGGGCCATCTCCTTCTCCTTCTTGGTGAGAGAGTGGGTGAGTTTTCCCACAATCTCTGCGACACACAGTCATTGCTGTCAACACCTTACAACATTCTAAAGTTCCAGATAGACAGTTACAGTAGACTCATCTCATAGAAGACCATGGATACTTCTCCTGGAGGTGGTCTCTATTTTGAGGTTGGATTAGATTTAGATGTGTCATTTTGGATTTTTAAAAAAGTGGTTGCTCGGAAAATAGGTTGATCACTGGTCCATTTTCATGAAAGGTTCTACTGTAGTAGAAATAGATTTTTTTTAATAGATGGTGTGTTGTATCTTAATTTAAATTAAGGCAGAGTCTGACTTCTTTAATTCAACACTCCGAAGGATCAGAATTTTTTTGGTTAAAGTCAGTGTTAAATTATAGTCATTTTAAATAAAGAGGCTATACTGCACTATTTGTTGTTGTTGTCTTAACATTCTACCATCCATAGCATCATGAACTACCTTCAAAAGGATTCATTCACAAATTACTATTAAAATATACACCTTATATATAGACATAGTTGAAAATTTTGTCTGGGGGGAATTTTTGATCTATAAAAATAAAGGACACCTCTCTTATCAAAATAGATGCAAAAACTAGGTCCATCTGGAGATTCCATGAATCACTTGTGGATCTCATGGAATCAAGGACCAATGAGGGCCATTAGCCCGAAACCAGTTTCCAGGTGGGCGTTCTGAATTACCCAAGTGGGTTTGCATTCCACCCCAGTCTTTTAGTTGCAAAGAAGGTAGATAAATTCTGCATAGCTTTTGGCATCTATTTTTATGGGAGAGGCATCCTTTCTTTTCCTAGGTATATGTGTTCAATTCATTTGCACTCTGATTGGTATTTCACTAGCAAAAAACCTTAATGAGCCTATCAGTATTGAGTTTGTTAGCCAATCAGTGTGTAGGGTTTCTTTAACTCTGAGGTTGCATTGAACAATAAAACTCTAAATATAAGATCATGGAAATGATTCTAGGAAGTTTTCTTTTTATTTTTTAAATTAAAATTAAAACTTTATTTTCAATTCTATTTGTATACTTTTTAAAGTAAAATTATATCAGGAGAATATTTAGTAATAATATGGATATTAGGTTTTATAATAACTTTGTATGATCTGATGTTTGATCCCTTAGAGGCAGTGATAGTTCACTTTTATTACATTCACACATTGTTAGGTTTAATTATTTGAGGAATGTTCTGTGAGTCAATGTTCTAGGCTCTAATATAGAAAACTAGTAGGTGGATAATTTAATTGGGTAAACCACTAAGGTTTGTTCGAGATGACCTACATAGGAGCCATCCCAAAATTTTTCATATTCCCAGAGAGAGATTCAGTAGAATCTCTCTGTAAAGGACGACACCTAGTTTCAGAGCCAAAGTGTCCTTTAGGGAAAGGTGTCCTCTTACTGAAGAGTTTCTAATTGGTAAAAATGTCAATTTTGCCGATTGAAACTGTCCTTTATAGAGAGGTGTTTTCTCTAGCAGAGTGTTTTTTCATGGAAAGTCTACTGTAGTATAAATATGTGTACATTTTCAAATAGTGCAAAAAAAAAACTAGTAATTTCTAGTACCTATGTGCTTCTCCTCTTGTTCATCCTTGGCTTCCAGAGATTTCCTAAGTCTCTCCAGCTCCTTGTCCGACTCTTCCAGTTTCTCCCTGTGAGGCAACACTGGAAATTAGCTTTTGCACATTTTGGAGATTACAGATGAAAACCAAAGTTGTTTTGTTTTTAGTATCCCACAGCCTGACCTGCAGGGTGAGGCAATCACACCATTGTCATGTCAGCCAAAGCCTTAAGCCTAGAGGTGAAAGGAGCCCAAAGAGACACCCTGACTGTCTGGAGGAGGATTCTTTGTCGGTGGGAGAGCCTCCTAGGCTGATATCTACAAATAAGGTTAACTATTATCAATTATATTTTATATTGGGCCATTATTTATTTTATTAGATATATATTTCATTTATATTCCCCTTAACAAATGGCTGATCTCAAAAATATATATTTTGAAATAATTAATTCAATTACAGATACAAGAAAATAAGACCTAATCCAAATAAATTGTGTGACATTTTGGTAACAGCATTGTTTCCAAAACGTCACACAATTTATTTGGATTAGGTCTTATATTCTTGTATCAATAATCTATAATCCAAATTGTGCTTTATCATAATTCAATTTCAGTATACCTTGTCTCTATTGGGTCAAAGAGATATTCCAGTTAGGTAGATTCTCTCTGGTGGCTCCAACACACTACTGTACATTTAGTGGAAGGAAGGTCTTTCTTTCTCTGGAACATTATTGTGGCTGTGTGTTTTACTCTGATTACAAGTCCATATTCAAAAGATAAAAATTGTCTAGCTTTAAACAAAGAGTTTGAATCACTGGAAGGCGTAACCAGCATAGAATAAAGTAAAACTAGTAAAGGCAGTGGATCTGCAACAAAAATTAAGTTTCTATATCCATTTAACAATATCTTATCCTAAGTATACATGGTATACAGGCCATGATAATCATTGTGGGTAGTTAATGATTGCCTTTTACTGTAAACACACTCTATGCCTAGACATGTTTGATGTCTTCTAAAAGTTTGATTTTACCTTTACAAGGTACAAAAGCCCCATTCGGTTACTGGTGGGTAGTACTTGGGAGAATTGGGGGCCATTGAAGCATAAAAAGCACTTAATTCAGAGTTTGATATGGGTCAAAAGCCAACAGTGTACCATTCCTCCACCAATCCCATGTAGGTAAAGAGCTCAACAACAATCCATAGAAATACAATTTCATACATAAGAATATAGCTTCACAGACCAACTATTGATCTATCATGTTGGAAGGGTACAAACCAAAGAAATCGGCACCTAATTATAAAATTGTACTTTGATAAAGCACACTTTGGATTATAGATTATAATAAAAGAAAATAAGACCTAATCCAAATAATGTATTAGTGTGTGACGTTTCGGCAACAACACTGTCACCATCATCAGACAAAAGAATAAAAAGATTCTTTCCCAAGATTCAGTACTTTTGTCTGATGATAGTATCAACACTGTTACAAAAAGTCACAAACTATTTATTTATTTGAATTTGGTCTTGTTATACCTTATGTTTCTAATCTATAATCCAAATTATACCTTATCATTACTCATCCCACATTCACATGGAACGGGCCTTGAAAATCACTGCTTTCACCATAAGTGTATCACATATCTAAACATGTATCAGATTTTTGAACTTACAAGGTGCCATGCAAGGGATCCTTTTGGTTAGCTGTACTCACTGGTTGGGTTGGATTGTTGCAAGAAACATGGGCAAGTGAAAGAGATTGTTTTTTCTTCAGAAAAAAAGTACCCAATGTGAGATTTGATCCCAGGTCATTTTTGCAGGAAATTGATAGTTTGCACTATATCCACCATCTGTTGTAACTCCAAATTAAGATCTCTTGAGACCGACCTTCCTTACTTACTTGAAAGGTACAAAGGAGAAGGGACTTACTTTAGAGTTTTAATGGTGGACTCCGACTCCTTTTCTTTGGTTCTCAGTTTCTTTATCACGGTTGAGTACTGGAGCTGCTGTTTGGACAGGGCCTCCCCTACATCACACCATTCCTTTCCCTTCTAAACATGCTCTTGACTTCCTCACTTTGATCACAAATGACACACAACAAGACCAAATCCAGCTAGAATTTAAGAACGCATTGCCCTGAGAGGAAAGTATCAGTGAGTCACAAAAATGTCAAAAAATAAACAATTCAAGAACAGTTGACATAACTATATTCTTTTTTAAACAAACCCAAATAGTTAAATAATTATATGTGATGTTACTGGAACAAGGCACTATTCACTGACCTAATTTACATATCTAAACAGCATTGTTATAGCCGACCAAAGTAAAGACAGATGATGGTGACATTACTGCCACTTAGTAGAATATTGATTTTGTCTAGTTGCCCCTTGCAACAGATAGCAGCACCAAAGTAACATAAGATCTAGGGGTTTATTTGTGTTGATTCCAAATATCCAAACCTTTTCTTTCTATCAGCTACTGTTTTCAAGGGTGTACAGTGTTGCAAACTTGTATGATGAAGAGGTTTTATCCCCTTCAGCCATATTTCTATTCCAGTGGTACAATGTTCAACTCTAGCTAAAATCAACCACAGCAGTAAAGAAGACTAAGCTGTGGTGCCAGCAGCGGCAGATTTTATTAAAATTAAAGCAAAATCAAATTAAAATATTTATTGAAGAAATTAACACCAATTTAAGAAGGCTCATTAATGTTAGGCAGAATTTATTTTATTTAAATGAGAGTTGATAGAGAGAAATGAATATATATCAGGATTCTGCATATCAAAATGATAAAGAAATAGACCTAAAATCCTGGCAGCAAAATATGTGCTGGCCAGTTTATTAGATTGGAACAAAGGAATTTCTGGTCCTTTGGTTCATATTTCCAAATAGTGACCTAGTAAAGTGGTATATGGAACCTGCAAATCTCAAATCCCTGTAAGTTTAACATAGAGATTTAATATTGTGTAGCCCTGGAGTGGTACTGACCTTCCCTCATCAGTTCGCTGATCTGGGTCTCCTTCTCCTCCAACGTGGCCTGCAGCTCTTTGATACTGGGTCTGGAACATCAGGCTTGGAGTAACACCCAGCTCAATACTTTCTATCCCAAAGGCCCAGGCACATTAAAAGACTGAACGGGGTATTCCAAAAGTTATTTTACAATTTCAATATGCAAATAACATGACTTGCAATTAATTTACATCAATTTAACTCTAGTTTAAATAATGCTCCAACTTCTATAAGGTCTTATTGTGTTTTTTCAGATTACAGGAACTGTAAATACAAGAAAAGGTACACAAAGTATGAAAATTTAAGTTTTACAACAACAATGATTTTAATTATCGTGATAGTAGTATCATTATTACTATTGTCTTAGACGGAAGGATAAAAAAAGAGGTCAATACAGTTAATTTATGTAAATCAAACACAAGCCGTGTTATTGTGCTTTGAAATTGTAAATAACCTTTAGAGACACCCTGTATATTTAAACCAAAAAATATCAAAATCACAATGTCTATCATCTCTAACATCATCAAATATAGTGGAAATTGGAAACCAATTTAACAAAAAAATATTGAGGTATAGATTTTGCTTGAGCATGTTATAGGCATCTGAGTAAAGGTTTAAAATGACAGGCTGTCACAAAAGTGGCACTTGAGTGAAGGCTGAATATCATGTGATCGGCTGTAAAAGAGGGTTAAAGTTGGCTAAATTGTCTTTGAGGTACCCCCAAAATCTATGTGGTTAGGAAAGCACACTAATCAGGTGCCTTAGGAAGCATAGGTTATGTATGATTGACAATATTTCATCTACCCAATATGAAAGATCCAACATTATAAAACAAGTAAAATTTGTAAACTATTGATAAGGTACAATTTGGATTCCATCATGTAGGTGTATTTACATAAGATATTTTAATAAAATAAATGATATTTTAAAAAGTCAGGGGGGTCGGTGGAAGGCTGGTTAAACCGTTTGGTTTTCGACCACTACGACCCGGGATCGGTCCCCGCATTATACACTTTTTTCTGTTTAAAAAAAAAAAATACTCCAATGGCCCCCGATTCTTGCAAAAGTCCAACCCCACCAGCGAGTGCAAGTAACCAAACGGGGCTCTGGCACATTTGTAAGTGCAAAGTCGACCTGCTTTTCACATGTGTAGACATGTGGTGCGCTTACAGTAAAAGAAGTCGCTAACTACTCATCATGGTTTTGAGATAAGAAAGAAGAAGAAGAGGAGAGTAAAAACTAATGACCCAAAATCACTCATAGCCCAACACATAATAGAAGCCGGTCACAATTTCAATCTAGAGAATGCTGAATGCCATTAGCAGAACTTAGTTTCAAAGACTAAACAGTAAAACCCCCGCTAATACGAACCCTGGATATACCAAACCTTCCCATATAACGAACCTAAGGTGATTCCTAATTCCATTCCATTGAAAATACCATCGTTATAATGAACTTTGCGATTTTTTAAATATCGAACTACCCCTATAACGAACCCATTTTAAGTCCCAAAATAACAAAATATATATAAAATACTAGACTTATAACGAACTTGAAATTGTATTTTAAAAAATTTTAAAACAACAAAAATTTGAGCATGTTTCAGCCGCGGATCAGATTTCAAAACAATAAATTTAGCGGTATTGTTTGTTTTCATTTCCATTCTATTGTTGCTGTATGTGGGGTTTTACTGTATGTTCCCGGCTTTGCTCGGTTTTTACCCAAGTAAAAGTTTGCCAAACGAACATTTGTTAAAATGATTCTAGCAAACATCCAATTCCTATTGAATCTATACTTGTCTATACTCTCGATAATTTGAAATTTTTTCCCGGTCCCCTGAAAAATACTCGATAAGTTGAATAAAATCAATATTAATTGGTCCACTCGGTAATCTGAAGTTGAAGGAATAGTATCTTGCCACAAATAAACATTTGTAAATAACTGTAAAGGCTGTGTGTTCGCCAGGTTTTTACCCGAGTAAAAGTTTGCCTAACGAACATTTATTAAAACGATTCTAGAAAACATCCAATCCACCTATATATAGATTTATAAATGCATATAAATATTGTTATACGTGTTTAAATATATTTTTGAAACACATAATTTTTTTGAAAACATTTATTAAATTTTAAATAAGATATTTTCTTTAAATATATATTAATATTAAAATGCCAAGTTTTTTACGTCATTGGAATATTATATTACTAATTCTTCAAATTAAATATTAAATTTATTATACTTCAAACACATTTTAGCATTTTTACAATTTATAAATGTAATTTCACCAGATGCCGCGAGAGGCGCTGCTTGCGAGTGAAAGTAGAAAATTTGCAAATAAAATTGCAACAAATATTTATTTCAAATCAAATTCAAACCAGAAACCTTCCCAGTAGTATAGTAAATAACTTCCTAAAGTTTTATGGCGATTGGATAATCTTACCTTTTAAAAACATTCATAGTGTAAACAAACAATCTGTAAAATTATTAACCAATCAAATTTATTCATCGTCGGGACCAATGCTACGCCAAGCAGTAAAAGGCTGGAACTAACGCTTTTTGGTTCTACATTTTTTTAAAAAAAGCACATTAACCTTTATAGTTTTTTTGAATAGCCTATATGTTAAACGAAATCTTCAGCTACCTACATGCGAAATTTCGTAATGATTGATTCTGTAAATTTTGCGCAACGCGATAACAAACATCAATTTTGGATTTCTTTTTATAGATATAAAAGGATATAATAAGAAATATAAATGCCAAAAAGGTGTAAAATAAATACTTATAAACTAGAGGATTAAAAGGCCTTACTTGGAACTTGTTTCTTTCTGGATGGAATCCAGCTGGCTTTTGATCTTGTTCCGGTCCTATCACAACTGGTGTAGTCATTCCCAGTTGGCTAGGATGTCCAGGGGCCCTTACCTGGGTGAGGATGTGGAAGGCATGTTCCATCTGGGCCAGCCTTTTGGTGAACTCCTTTGTCTCGTTGCTGTAGGAGGTTTCCAGGGTCTTCAGCTTGCTGCAGCAGCCCACTGGGTCAGATCTCCTTGTGTAATAAGAGAGCAGCACTCACTTCTCCAGAGACAGCTTCTGGTCCTGGAGCTGGGAGTTCTCCTTGCTCAGCTCCAACACCTTCTTCTCCCTCATCTCCACAACGTCCTGGAGCTCCGCAAGGTTCTGTCACACAGACACTCTATTCCCTATCCCCTAGTTGCAGATTTTAATTTCGGCTATGAAAACTGTCCTTTGTAAAGAGATGTCATTTATCAGGAGTATTCTCTCATGGAGGTTGTTCTACTGTATCAAAAATTGGGGTCATAGTAATATACACTGTTGATTTTTTACAATCATGACCTATGGCTTAATTCTTCTTCTTTTTTTTTTTTGCATGGTATACATACACGTTCTTGCTGTAATTATAGCCATAAAAATGAATATTTTATCCTATAGTCATACATATTAAATGTAAAAATATGAGCCTCTAATAGAAAATATGTAGACAAAAAGTTCAGATGATATATTTATATTTTTAAACATGGTATGTGAATAGAAGTAACCAAAACCTTTATTGTGAGGAGTAAAATGCATCATTTTTATTAAGTTTTTATAAATACCATTAATGGATCACAAACTTGTGCAAGTCTAATTCACCAGTAAGTGAAAGTAACCCACAGTCAAGGTGTTTCTACAAGTGTAGATATGTGGTGCACTTACAGCACAATGCAATCACTAATTACTACCCACCATGATTAGCATTTAAGTACCATGTATACAGTAAAACCTCCACCTCTCTACAAAGGACAGTTTTTCATTGCCAAAAAATTAGCACTTTTTATAAATGGGCAGCTTCCAATAAGAAGGGACACCTCTCTTCCTTAAGAATATTTTGGTTCTGCAACTATGCATTGTCCTCTGTAGTGTACAGTACTTGGAATAATTAAGTAAAAAAATAACCCAAGAGGTAGCCCACATGTATACTGAAGCAAAGAGCATCAAACAAGATTTGCCTGCTCTAAAAATAGCATAGAATCTCCAATTCCTTCTAATGAGGTTTCTTATAGTGAGGGTGGTGTAGAGTTGCCGGTGTGTTGGATAGATAGAAACTCTTTAAAGACATCTGATTACAAGCTGTATTTATAATTTGTTTTTATTATTAACGATAGGACAAACTCCGATTAAATATTTTACATTGATATATTTTCCAATCTTCCAATAAGTTCCATCTTCTAGGAGCATTTCTCTAGAACCTTTCTATCCACTGGTGGGTATAGCCTTGTCAACTTGACATTATTAATGAGTGTCATGAAGATTGCTCTATATTTTTCCAAGGTAAACTATTTTGTCCTTAATGTTTCTTTTTGTTTACAAACAATATTTCTTCATTGCAGGAAAGATAGTAGAAAATTTTTTGGAAAAAAAAGAGGAAATATGGGCACCAAAATAGTTTAAATTAATGATTTATTTTAAAGAGACATGCTTCACTAACAAAGAAGACGTATCAGAAATTTAACCATTTATCACACCAATATTTCTCTTACAATAAAACATACACATCATTTAATAATCTCAAATATCCTATAAGAGAAGGTGCACATCAAGACGAGACTTAATTTGCATAGGTATCATGGAGTAGGGGACAGTAAGGACAAAAGATGAGCTTGCGACATCTTATAGTCGTTGCTTGATAGGCACTTTCTAGGGAAGCACCCACAATTCAGATTTATAAAAAGAAAATACAGCTAAGAAGACCAAATAAGTAAAGTGTACATTATGTTTTCTAAGAAAAAACAGTATAGTTACCATGATAAGGCACAATTTGGATTATAGATTATAAACACAAGGTAATAATACCAAATCCAAATAAAAATAAATAAATAGTGTGTGACATTTCAGTAACAACGCTGTTACCAAAACGTTACACACTATTTATTTATTTGGATTTGGTCTTATTACCTTGAGTATAGTTACCACTTTAAACAAAAGTACTGAGAGGTTTCATGTTTACCATTCAGAACTTTTGTGTCTAAAGATGAAAACGCTGTAAGCAAAACTATGCCTATTGTTTGGATTTGACCTTGTTACCTTAGGAATCCTCATCAGAGTCTAAAAATGCTCATATATAAAACATATAGGACAAAAGTGTGTCAAAAACATCATGAAAATTATATAATCTATGTCATATTATTATGTCAATATAGCAATGAGCCCCCAGCCATTTCATCTTCAATAAATATACCCCGTTTCCAGTCTAAGCCAACATCATAGAGACACATTACAGTAAAGGGTTCCATGAGGGAGCTGAACCTAAAAACATGGCTAAATTCAATCTCTCCTCTTCTCTCATCACTGGTTTAGTTGAAAGACACCTCATGACTTGACCTGACATGATAAGAGACCACATCCAGGAAAGTTCAGGCTTAGCCATGGGAAGCCTCTACTCTAGTGGTAACAAAGAGCTCTGTATGAAAGCTGCTAGGATGCCTACTCACCCTCAAGAGATGTTCCTGGGAGTCGAAGGTTTCCTGATACTCCGGGGTCTCCCGGTCTTGGTCTACACAGCCCACCACTAGAGAAGACATCATCACAGCCTAGAGAATCATGCAAGAGAGAGAAGGGGACAAGTAACTAATTTACATTAGGCTATACTGTACATAAGTACAGCGCTTCTACTTTAAATAAAGTGGAACAAAAAAAAAGGCATCAGCTGAATGGGGTAGAGCTCAGTCTGGACCTTTCAGCTTCAGAGACCATGCACAATGGGGAAATCAACAGTTGCTGATTCATTCCTTTCTCTTGGTTGTTCTTTCACTTCAACTACAGTCCAACTTCTTTATAATTCAATACCCCAAGGGGATCAGTATTTTTAATAAGTTGGTGTTGAATTAAGGAGGTATATATATATATACATATTTAGTCACTCACTTCTTTTTATGCACCTCTAGATC
>CP092880.1:33495649-33521723 GCA_030710605.1 Cordylochernes scorpioides | reverse complement strand
ATCAGTCACCTCTTTTTTTTATAGGAACTTAAATTTTACAAGATGAGATAATCTAATGTACCAATATTCTTTAAGCCTATTCAAACTATTCATATATAAAGAATGTTTTAGTGTAAAAATTTTTATGCTGAATAAAATTAATGTGGATACTTTACAATGTGTGTTGATATTCATATTTAACTACATATCACATGTAAACCTTGGTGTGTTATAGATCTTGGATGTATGTGTTTAAAAAAAATAATATCTACAGTGATTAACATTCAGAAAGGTGTGTTGTTATTACTATGTATAATAAATTACAGATGTGTATGTACCTGGGTTTAACCCATGAGTTAGTTAGGATCAGGATTTAGATGTGGTAATGAGACGTATGAACAAAATCTTACAATTGGTGCTCAACTACAAATCACATGTAAACCCGGGTATACACTATATTTACCGAATATATATCTACGTTGAAACTACTTTGAGCTAGCCAGGCTAAGATAGAGACGTTTCCAAATGGAACGTAAGAGAGAATCTTACAAGGTTACTCTTTCTTTCAGATGCATTAGGTATGTAATTCAATAAGAACTGCATCATACCAAGTAAACGCTGATGATCCTTGCGATTTCTAGGTTTCTGGATAGTATTTCTTGCTTTGACCTTGTCAGGGTCTATTTTTATGCCTGACTTTGATAAAAAGGTAGAGAAATATATTTCTTTCGGCTAGATGACCTATTAGCATCTACACTTGGTTTTTGCAGTCGATCGCCAAGCAGCTTCTCCTTTTTTAAAGATAAGACATGATGAATATCAGAAACAGAAAGCTCCCAAAAAATCAAATAAATTTAGCTTTGTCTTAGACCATTGGCCAGTTGAAGGATTGACGGAAAGTTGGCGAAAAGTCCTAAAAAAGATGTAAGACTCACCTGCGTGAAATCTGGACTGGACTTCTGACTGTTGACTTTAGACTGCTGACCGTGGGTCCTGTTGACTAACCTCTGAATTCTGATTATTCTTTGTTATAGTCAATGCCCTTTCATAGGGAATACATACACAAAGCCTTTATTAAGACACCAGACTTATACAGATTTTCCTCTCTCATTTCCAGAAAAGCCAGCAATCCTCACGATGATCAATCACCATCATGCAGTGGAGGATAAACGATGAATCTAAGTTTTTCCTACTTAGTGCTTTGTAAAAGTTGTATATGAATTAAGCAACCATTCGACTTGATATGGCGCTGGTTAAAATACTTTACATTGAGGTAAGTTGGCTGTCGTTTACTTATGAGAAGAATGACTATCTTTCTTCGCTAATATACTGGCGCCCAAAGATGTAATAAGATATTTCAATTTCTATTTTTTCTTTGCCAAGATGGCACATTGTACCTCCCTCACTGAAGATTTTGGCATGGTTTTCCTGGGAAAAAATTAATAGAGTATTCTCTGATGTACAATATAAAGTTTTACTGGAAATGGAAAGTCATTAAGTAAAGAGCTGTCAGTCAAAAATGAACTATGTATAACTACTTATAGTGAGGATAAAATTTTCTACTTTAGCCTCTGAGATTTTGAATAGATTTATCTGTTGCTATTGTTGCGTTCCCGATTTTAGACCGATAGGAACGGAGCATGTAAGGAGTGACCTAGTAAAATTTCCTTCTTAAGATATACAAGTGTGACATAGGAATAGGCAAATATATATAGGACCTATACAGCTAAGGCTATACTTGAGGAGATGGAGTATCAGATAATATACAAGGTACAGAAGGACTTGAGAATTGCAGCTCCAAAAAAAAAAAAGAACTTTCAACCACGCCAGGCGTGGGTGGAATTCCCCAAGAGAGGCCCAGCGTCAGGGAGGGGGGGCCGTTGACAGGTCCTTCCTGGAATGTATATAGAGCGTCGGGGTCTCTGGGACTAACGAAGTCTCTGGAATGTGGGAGTCCAACGACCATTCTCCCCCGCCCTCCTTCTTCTTCCATGAAAGAGAAAATGGCGGCCCCTTCCCCTGCCTCCCTCATTGTCTCAACTATCCCTTTAAGAGATTTCTGGGATAACCACACCTTCTGGCGATTTAGCAACCCACTGAAGACGCTGGGAGCTATTTCATAGAGGAAAATTATAGCAATAGATCTCTATAATTTCTACAGATCAACTGTAAATAGATTCATATTAAGGCATTTTTATAACCCAAATAACACAAACAATAGTCAAACATACAAATCTATTTGCATCATACCGTACCCTCCTAACAGCGTAACAATAGCCCGAGGAATTAGGAAATATGGTATAAAGACATATTACGAAAACACACCCAACATAGGCGCAATAGTCAGAAATCCCATAACTAAAAAAAGAGAGAAAAAAATAGCCATAACTCACCAATATACAACAGTCAAGCAATATACTCAATAGAATGCAACCAATGCAATAGTATGTACATAGGCGAAACCGGCAGACAAGTAATAGATAGAATGAATAAGCACATCAGATCCATAAATAGAAAGGATAGAAAAATTCCCTTTTATTCCAACACATTCAAAATACAGTTCACACCTTCAACCTAAGTAACCCAAAAACCTTTTATACCAATATAAACAACGGACAGAAAAGACTATGCTTAGAAGCCTTTTTATCATTAAAACACGCCAGCATCAATAGGCGCATTGAAATTCCAGAATCATACACAGAACTCATAACTAGCAATTAAACGTACACTTCCCCATATTTAATACAGTAACTCTTGTTTCATAACCCTGTTCCATAGCTAATTCAAATTTCATAAGTTAAATTATTATATAATAGTTTTTTACCTTAGTTTAGAAATACGTAAATAGTCTGGATACTTAGCATATATCAAGAAGTTAATAGTTCTTTTATATAAAAAAAAAATTGTAAAGATGTAAATATATTAGGTAAATATATAGCAGCTTCTAACGATTCACCACCATCGCGTTGTTCCTGTAGAAGGACCACCATACCCGAAAGCTAGAGCCTTATTAAGCGGTTTAAAAAAAAAAAAAAAACGCAACCTCGGAGTTTTATTATTTGTCATAAAGATTTCGCAGAGGTTAAGATATTGGAATTAGGTTACTATCTGGATATATATGGGAGGGACCCTACTTGTAAAGATTATACCAAAATCTAACAAGTAAGCTATAAAGACAAGCAAACTATAGACTTAATATTATTGACGATGACATTTGTAATATTTTTTTAAACAAAAGGGTTTACAATAAAATCATAAAGAGAACAATCTAGGAGTATAAGGCGACATGGGTCTTATTAGATTTAAATCAAGAGATGGTATAATGGTAAATATGATGGAATAACTCACTGAAACACAGACAGGAGAACAGGCTCCTATGGCAGGCACGTTCGGCAGTGTATGTTGGCCAGTAATTATTAGAAGACTTGATTATTAGTAACATTCCCTCCAAATAGATAAGAATCATACTATATTTCGCTTTAAACAGTGAAAGAAAGGACAAATTCTTCACATTAGGATACAAATATTACTAAAACCTGACAGAGAGAGATACCCTCAAGGCAGCCCTAATAAAGTCGTATTTTGCAACTGTTGCTGTGTCAACATATCACAGCAAAGACATAGTACACAACTCTATTCCATCAGAGTCGGTAGTCTATATTCAGTACAATTTGTGATAATAGGGTGTGGGGGTAGTACCATACAACAAGAGAATGAAAAATGTATGAGGGGAAACAAAACTCTCCATATAAGTTGTATACTAGATATTTATTCGGATTAGGCGAGATTTTTGGGGACATTTTATGAACCCTTAAAGCCCTTTAGGGCCCATTCAAAATCTAAATAGTTTAGTTTCTATTTGAAAAATAAAAAGGGGGAGCTAAGCCATAATGGCGGGGGCTTACCTTCTCTCGAAAGCGGCGGCAAGGTCTGGTCTCCTCTACGTCTCAGGCCCGACTGGCGGAATCTCTCCTGTCACTGAGCGACTCCGATCGAAATCCCTTTTTTGGCAAAGAAACCTTCTTTTATCCTTGTCTCTCTCCATTTTTATTCGCTGGCCGCGCCAAAGTTTCTATTGGCTGGCATTTTCATTCGTCTAAAGAAAAACACCAATGAAAATGGCCAACGGCTCCAGTATACAATTTCACAGACGCCCCAGGGCCTCTCCCATCAAAATAGAACATATCGTATTGCCAAAACAAAAAAAATCTAAAGAGGGAAACAGCTAAGGCACTAGTGTAAAATTTCATCAGACCCCAGGCCCCCTCCACATGGATTGTAATACGATCGTCCCTTTTCTCGGGAAGGTATATATAACGCCCCCTTCCCCTTGGACTGTAACACGATGCTTCCCGCTCTCGGGAAAGATATTTATATGCCCCCCCCCCCCCCGTCCTTTAGAAATCTTCCTTCCCCATCTCTTCTGGTCACCTTTACCTAGATTTTAAATGAGGGGCATATATGTACATATGGTACAATAGCTTCCAGCGCGGATGTCTCTGGATGTCACTGGTGTCTTCTTCTCCACCAGGCATCAGCTTTCGGCATGGAAGTCTGGTGTCATCAAGAGTCTAGGTTTCTGGGCAAAAAGGTGGTCTATAAGTCTATGTGGGAGGGAAGCCATGTATCCATTTGACGTTGATCATACATACATCTTCTGTTGGGGTATGGTTACAAAAACGTGCCCTAACACTATCTTGACTATTGATGGTATTTCCCCTGGAGCAGGCTTATATCATTGCAGTGAACTAACCAAGAAAATATGTGCGTGGTTAAATTGAGAATGTTGGTCAAACCTTTTGCAAACCCAATATATATAGTTCTTATTCTTGACATCCCTAATAGTTGAGTTAGGCATATATGAAAGAAGTCGGGTATTATGCATTTTCATAATTCCAAGCAAGAACCTGAGTGTTAATTTATAGGAAAGATATCACATGATGACTTCATGCTGATCTCGACCAATCAGATGGTGACGCGTCATAACAAAATGGCTGACACGATGTTTGGATGAGTGAGAAAGATCTGGAGTTGTTGTGCACTTGTTTTTCACACAGGTTGATGTTTCACAGGTCATTGACCTGACATTATTTTTATGTCTTTTTCAGGGAGCTGTATTTTATTTAAAACTTTTGTTCTTTCCTTTGATGCAGATTGAATGTTATATATTTACAGTACATCTCTCTGAGGTATGAATGGGAGTTGTGTTTATGATGTATGAAACATTTTATGATTATCTGCAAAAGGAAGAGTGGTTCAGGTTGGATATTTTGCAGGTTAGGGCTAGGTGCTAAGTAGGATGCTGATTATAAATTGTGACATTGTGATAATCTGAATATATATATATATATAAATGAATGTATGTGTGTGTGTGTGTGTGGGTTTGTCTGTCTGTCTGTCCTTTATGCCTGGCCAAACCACTCATTGGAACGCCATGAAACTTTGGGAAATTATTTAGTATAGTACTGGGAAGGTTTCTGAAAAATAATTTCTTGAATATCTTTAATATCCTTAGAGTTATTTGCAGATTTGTAGCTTTAATTCGCAAGCAGCGCCGCCTTGCGACGAGATAGGCTTAGGTCTGCCCCACCCCGTCGAGAGAATGTAATCGTCCGGCCGGATGGACAGTCCAAGTTCCCACCGACCAATCAGAGGGATCAAGAGGTCCTGGCGCGCGGGGGCAGAGTTGGTGACACAGCTGTGCCAAGTAGACAAGAAAAAAGCCTCGCGGGTGACCTCCGGGTCCATCTTCCATAAAAGACCATGATTTTATTCAACTTATCGAGTATTTTTCAAGAGACCGGGAAAAAATGTTCACTAGATAAAACGATGATTTTGTAATGTAGAAAATTACGAAAGCCAAAATTCAGAATGACACGGCACACAGGGACCAGGAAAAAATGATCACTTTATCGAGAGATTCATATTTACGAGTTTCAAATTATCAAAATATATCTATTATTTTTTTATAAGTTTATAGAGAATTGTTTAAACAAATGTTCGTTAGACAAACCTTTATTCAGGTAAAACCCGGGTACATCCGCTAGTCAATATTAATATTTTATGTACAGTTATCATCATCTTGTTTTGTTTTTGTTTTAATAATTACGCCTAATCCTAATAATATGGTTTTTTGATTGGTTAATAAAAACCTTATTTGTAAATGCCCAACAGAGGTTGAATAAAAATTATTATTCTTCTCGAGTGAATTCCGTTTGATAAAGTGTAAGACGCATCAGACATATATTTAAGGAAATTAAAATTTTTTACCAATGTATGCTGATTGTACCATAGATTCAACCATGGGCTTGGATCACGTGCCTGATATATTTCATTCATTGCAAAAGCTATTTCAGCTCAACCAGCCCTGAGACACATTGGCTTATTACCTGATCATTTCTAAAGTTATATTTTAAAGCAATTTAAGCTGAAGAAATATAGGTACCCCAGTGGTCACGATTTTAGCGTCCTAACTTTATCAACTATGATTTTATCAAAGCGTCCCAATATACATTCAACATTAGTATAAAGCTTCCCTTTCCCACTAGAAGAGTTCGCATTTACAGAGATCAATGAACTATTTTTTTTTTTAGAAAGCTTAGAGCTTCCATTTTATTTAGAGTCTATTATAAATTGACATTTTTTTAAATAGAAGAGTTGCTTTAAAATTATAATTCCGACATTTGTATTCTGGCGATGATTTAAAGTTTAAAAATATATAGATTTGATTAGAGAAACACATATTTTATATATTTTACTATAACATATAAATATTGAGGAAGAAAACTATTTATCACAGTTTTGTTAAACTTAAAAAGCGCTGAACAGTCTTTTATTGTTTGCTTAAATAAATCCCTTTTGATAGATATATATTACATTAACTTAAAACACTTCAATTTATATATTAACTTTAGAGATAATTTATATATTATGGAGAGAGAGATATTTATAACCCTGGTTCCTGTGTTGGGGCACGTTTTTGTAACCATACCCCAACAGAAGATGTATGTATGATCAACATCAAATGGATACATGGCTTCCCTCCCACATAGACTTATAGACCACCTTTTTGCCCAGAAACCTAGACACTTGACGACACCAGACTTCCATGCCGAAAGCTGATGCCTGGTGGAGAAGAAGACACCAGTGACATCCAGAGACATCCGCGCTGGAAGCTGTTGTACCATATGTACATATATGCCCCTCATTTAAAATTTAGGTAGAGGTGACCAGAAGAGATGGAGAAGGAAGATTTCTAAAAGACGGGGGGGCTTATAAATATATTTCCCGAGAAAGGGAAGCATTGCATTACAGCCCAAGTGGAAGGAGCCTGGGTCGATTTTTAGCTAAGACGGGGGGGTTTTAAATATCTTTCCCGAGAAAGGGAAGCATCGCATTACAGCCCAAGTGAAAGGGGCCTGGGTCGATTTTAGCTAAAGACGGGGGGGGGCTTTATATATATCTTTCCCGAGAAAGGGGAGTGTTGTATTACAGTTCAGGTGGAGGGGGCTTGGGTCGTCTGTGAAATTGTATACTGGAGCCGTTGGCCATTTTCATTGGTGTTTTCTTTCGATGAATGAAAATGCCAACCAATAGAAACTTTGGCGCGAGCAGCGAATGAAAATGGAGAGAGGCAAGGATAAAAGAGGGTTTCTTTGCCAAAAGATTCAATCTGAGTCGCTCAGTGAGAGGACAGTCTTCAGTCGGGCTTGAGACGCAGTAAGGAGGAGACCAGATCTTTGCCGGCGCTTTCGAGAAAAGGTAAGCCTTTTTGCCATTATGGCTTAGCACCCCCCCCCTTTTCGAGCAGAAAAGTAACTTAGATCTCGCATAGGCCCTAAAGGGCTTTAAGTAACTTAAAGGGAATGATAGGGTTCTTATATATTTTTTCGCCAGAATAGATGGAGATCTAGGCTTTCCCCTTTATAAAGGCAAATTTGTAACTTCAAGTCACCTCTATCTAGATTACTATGTAAATAGCATATCTCGCCAGTATAGAAATGTTCCCAAATTTTATTTTATTTGAATAAATATCTAGTATATAACTTATATGGAGAATTCTTTTTTTTTTCTCATACATATTTCATTCTTTTGTTTTATGGTGCTACCCCCCACATCTTATTATTATTACAAATTGTATTGGAATATAGAGCTACCGACTCTGATGGAATGGAGTTGTGTACTGTACCTTTGCTGTGATGCTTTAATACAGTAACAGATGCAAATATGACTTTATTAGGGCTGCTTTGAGGGTATCTCTTTGTTAGATTTAGTAATATTTGCATTTCCATATGAGAGATTTGCCCTTCTTTCACTGTTTAAATGAAATATTGTATGATCCTTACCTATTTGGAGGGAATACTACTAAAAAAATCAAGTCTTCTAATAATTCCTGACCAACATGCATTGTCGAAAGTGTGTCATACCCGCTGTGATCAAAGAAGCCAGTTCTCCTGTCTGTGTTTCAGTATGTTCCATCATATCTACCATTATACTATTCGTTGATTTAAATTTAATAAGACCCATGTTGCCTTATACTCATTAGATTGTTCTCTTTATGATTTTATTGAAAACCTTTTGTTTTAGATATATTACAAATGTCAATAGTATAAGTCTATAGATTTTGCTTGTCTCATATCTTATTTTGCTAGGTTTTAGTATAATCTTTATAAATAGAGTCTTTCCATACATCCAGATAGTAACCTAATTCAACGCATTTTGTTGAATCTTTGTTATAAAAATCGGGATTAAAGGTGTACCTGCATGTTTAATCAGATTTTTTCTACTAATAAAATCTGAACCTGGTGCTTGCTTGATATCTAATTTTGAAATAATAATTTCAATATATTATACTTCTATTAAAAAAAATGTTAATTTGGTCTTATATTCAGGTTTATAGTTTCTAATAATAACATGCTCATCTTATCTGAGATCCCTTAAAGCTGTTGGATGATCTCAGAGAATTTGAAACTATATGGGCTTGTCACTGACCGAGTCCGTTAGTCTGTAGAGACGGCCAATAGACGGCGATCAATTCCAGCGTCTATTTTGATGGGAGAGCCGACCACTATTTTATAGATCATTTAATTTATTGTAGGAACAAAAATAATTCAACATTTCCCTCCCTTTTTTTTTCAAGTACACGTGAGTCTTAGTTTAATGAGGAATCTCTTTACACATCTGTCCTAAACTTTCCTCACTATATCTTTTGTGTATGAATCTATTTACAATTGATCTGTAGAGATTATAGAGATCTATTGCTATAATTTCCCTCTCTGAAATAGTTCCCAGCGTCTTCAGTGGGTTGCTGAATCTCCAGAAGGAGTCTTTTATAGATTGTCTAATTTAATAATAATTTCATGGGTTGTCTGATGAAATTGTACACTAGTACCGTGGCTGTTTCCCTCTTTAGACTTTGTTGTTTTGGCAATACTATATGTTCTACATGTGGGAGAGGCCTTTTGATGATGTAGGGACATATGTCGATAGTGCGTAACGGGAACCCAACACCTGGAGCGTAGAGCGCCAACTGGGAGTCGAGATCACTAGTATGGGCAAATGTTGAGCGCTTTTATTCATGTCCTGTTTTGATTATTGAGTTGAACCAGTTGACCAGAAAGTTCAATGCTGAGGTGGAATCTGGAAGGTTGGCCATAGATCTAGGATTGAGGTGGGTCAGTCCAAGCAGGATAGCTGGTTGCATCCTATGTCTCAGGAATGCTGGACAGCTGAAGAGAAGATGATCGACTGTCTGTGGCTCTTCTGAACAGTAGGTGCAGGTAGGGTCTGTTTCGGGATGCACACATGTAATCTCTGCCAGTACAGGACCATGACCCATGAAAATGGTGGTGGGGGCCTCTCAATGGCAGTTTTTGGTAGAAATTTGAGGAGATGGCCTGGAGTGGAAGCAATTCTCCTGAGTGATCTGGTCGAAGGGGTTTGGGAATATAATACAGCCCATGATGATAGAGCAGCCTTATGTGTTAGGTTTCGAGCATGGGCTCGAGACAGGGTGGAGTATGAGTGTGGTAGGACAGAAGTAGCGGCAATTTTTGCTGCACTGTCTGCTAGTTCATTGGCATTGATTCCAGTGTGTCCCGTTACCCAACACAGCCTGATGTTAGGAGCTTTGTTAAAGACTTTTATTATTTTTGCCACTAGCAATGTACTATGTAGTGTTGGCACTGAGGAGCAGATAACTGCTAAAGGGGATCTACAGTATGAGGCAATATCACTGCTGTTTTGTTTGACTAGTCTCTGCGATTTGAGCAACCCAGAGAATTACTAAGAGTTCAGCTTGAAAGGCAATGCAGTATGGGTGAAGCTGTTGGAGAACTGGCTGATGGAAAGGGGTCGTCTGAATGGGGGTATGACAGCGCAGTTGGTCCTGGCTTAGATTCGTAGTCCCCTCCTTGATCTCCTTTAGGAAATCCAGCTGGGCCTGGATGATGATTTCAAGAGGATTGGGCTGCCTGTTAGGGATATGGCTGGTATGGTTAGCATTCAAGGGCCCCCTCTAAATATATGCTTTTCAAACGTGTAGTGGATGCTCCAGAGCTGATGGGTACCCTACTGATCTGTTTTGGTTAAAGATAATATATCAGTGATATATTATTACTTTACTCTGTTTTGATTGAAACGAATCAAACATTTTTATCATCATCTTGTAGAGAACAAAATGTTTGTTATAAATTGTGCACATGTGCAAGAATTGTAAAAAAAAATAAAATAATTACAGTAGCATGAAAATGGTGTATCTTTCATTTAAATATAAAGATATCTAAATATATATAAAGTGCAATTTCTTATAAAATAACTTTCGCTATTAATATTCAACCTATAATAGAAATATATCACATACTTGGAGGAAGCGCGACAACCCCAAATGGAAACTTGGTCAGGATGACCAGGAAATACCAAATTTCCTATGGATTGATACCAAATTTCCTATGCATTGAGTTCGTCAATCTTGGAACAATTGCTCGACACCTGCGAGTGAGAGACGAAACCTCGTGTCTGGCCGAATTCTACCCCCAAAATGGTTATAGTCGTTCAAATAGGGATGGTTTGGCCAAGGATTATGAGTCCAGGGTCGTTGGGGCGAACTCTTTGCCACTGGAAGTTATAGGCTTATGTCTTTCTGGGGTTCAGCTCGAGTCCGTTCTTGTTGCTCCATGAAGCAATTTGATACAGAAATGTGTTAATTCCTTTGGTCGGCAGACGACCCCGAACTTGAGTCAACAGGGTGAAGTAGTCTGCATAAGCTACTAGAAAACTTTCTCTAATGGGAGGTATGACGATTACAGTAAAATTACTGTATATCGTTCTGAAAAATAGAGCAAACCATATTAATATATTTAGATAATTGAATCTTTATATAAAAATTTTCCCTGCCCTTTTATTATCTAAAGATAATTATATATTTTTGCCTTTATTTTAAAGCTAACATAGAAAAAAAAGAATCTAGCATTTTAAATAAATTATACCTTTAAAACACTTTTGTCTCAACATCTATATAGTTGAAAATCTTTTCTACAAGCAATCAAATGATAAAATAACACATAGAAGTTGTTTAATAAAAATAATAATAAAAAAAAACAATAAAAAGGATTTTATACTATAAGGTAAAAATATAGAAAAAAAAAAGATAAACAATGCGTTTTTTTGACGTTTAATTTTTTAAAAAATTTTAATTAGTGTATAGTAAATGTAATAATTAATAAATATAAATTATAATATTTAGCTCAAATAGGTAAGGTAATAAATAATATTAATAATATACATAGTGTTGAAATTGTGACGCGAGTTATTTAATATATCGAGGTATTTAAATATGTAAACACGAAACATAACATTCGGTTGCAGAATTGCATTTATAGCACAAAATTAGTGTATCAATGAAGTCAATCACACATATATGCAAAATAAAACCAATTACAATAGTCTAAACATAAGTAGAAAGTCTATATTTTTTAAATTATAAAGTCAAAGGTATATATAAAATTTATGCCCATTGAATCGCAAAAATAATACTATGGTATTGCTCGTTTGTGACACGATTTTAAATAGTTTAAATAGAGAAAAATGAATTTTTATTTAGACATTTTCTTCCTTTTTGCATGTTTTTTTTTTCTAAATTTATATAATTTGTTATATTTTTGTATGTAAAGGCATTTACACAATCAATATAGAGTAAACATGCACACCATTTTCACCATAATGATTATATATATCATACTCTGACTAATCAAATTGTATGTAGATACTTTGAAACATCACCAAATTCTCTTTGTGTATATACTCTATCTTATGAGAACTTTGTTAAGTTTAGAACTATTTGCACATTAATTTACAAAACACTACTAATCCATCGTGTAAATATTTAATCATATACATGTAAGTAATACTAGCACAGCACAATAGTCCTTTGGACTTCGTGCTTTTGTAACAATAAATAAAATAAAAAAATAGATATAGCAGTATTATCTATGTTAAAAGTTTTGTATTAAGAATGCTATTGTGTATTTTATCATTTTTTTTTAATGTAGCAATTAATAATAATAATAAAAATACCTTTAAAGATTAAAAACATATATATATATAAATAAAAAATAATTTTTAAAATGTGACCTTTATATCATTCTCGAGTCTGGAGCTATTTCTTGTTACAGTTTAACCGCTTCAATATGACATACAGCTTTAATAACATATTTTTAGAAATTGCTGTTATATTTTATTTAATATATATATATTTTTTTGCTTATCCCTAGTACACGTGGTACAGGCCATGGTAATCATGATGGGTAGAGTGGACGTTTGCTTTTACTGTAAGTGCACCACATGTCTACACATGTGAAAAGCAGTTTGACTTTAATAATGTGAATTGTAATACCATTGAGATTTTTAATTTTTTTTTTCAGAATTTTTCATGATTAACTTTTTAGTGATGTATAAAATTGCATTAATACATTTTTTAATCAAAGAAAAATTACTATTTTAGCCAAAATGAATAAAGGCAATGGGAAGAAAGTGAATAAATTTAGAAAAGGCTAAAAATGTTAATTAAAAAAAATTGTTTTTTAAAGAAATTTTTTATGGCTATTTGCTTTTAGGGTCCATTAATTTAGTGTCCATTCTGGGGGTCGGTGGAAGGCTGGTTAAACCGTTTGGTTTTCGACCACTACGACCCGGGTTCGATTCCCGCATTGGGCACTTTTTTCTGTTTAAAAAAAAAATGCCCCAATGGCCCCCGATTCTTGCAAAAGTCCAACCCCACCAGCGAGTGCAAGTAACCAAACGGGGCTCTGGCACATTTGTAAGTGCAAAGTCGAACTGCTTTCACATGTGTAGACATGTGGTGCACTTACAGTAAAAAGCAGTCGCTAACTACCCACCATGATTATCATGGCCTGTACCACGTGTACTAGGGATAAGCAAAAAAAAAAAAAGTGTCCATTCTAGGTGATCAAAAGGCATGCCTATCTTCTGTATGTTATATTACTCTCTAAGACACCTCATTGCTAATGCAGCTGCTTTAGTCAGGTAGGAAAAAATATTTCATGCAATGTGGGTGGCGATATTTGTTACTTATTGTAACACTTAAGTACATATGCTAACAATACAGTTATCAGCGTCATAATCAATTCTTTCTTAATCAATTCTGTCACCGTTTGCTTTTGTGAATGGAATAAATACCTAAATATGGCCATTTCTCATAACCATCGGTGGTTCAGTGGTAGAATGCTCGCCTGCCACGCGGGCGGCCCGGGTTCGATTCCCGGCCGATGCATTTTTTTTTTTTTTTACAATTTTTAAAACTCATTTATATATTATACAAGAATGACATCCACGGCGCCAATTTAAAATTGTTACAAATAGTATTTGAATAAAAGGATTTAATCGGGTAAAACCCGGGCATTGCCCGGGTCATTCGGCTAGTGTGTTAACAATTGCCACTGTGCCCGGTGTATTGTGTTTTAGCAATACATTTTTATTAGATAAAGTATTATTGATGAGGCACAATTTGGATTGTAGATTATAAACACAAGGTAATAAGACCAAATCCAAATAAATAAATAGTGTGTGACGTTTCGGTCTATTACTATTTATTTATTTGGATTTGGTCTTATTACCTTGTGTTTATAAAGTATTATTTTTTAAAAAGTTATCAAAATTTGATTATGAAATTTGGTCGAATCATCAATAGGGTCGATTTATTGTTGAATTAATGGTGGTTATATGATTGAGAGGCTGGAGATTGGGACATGAAAACCTGGTTGGATTATCGCAAGTGTAAAATTATCGTGTGTTGAATTAACACTTTGAGGAAAGACGAGGGAGGATAAGTAAAAAAAAAAAAAAAAAAGGAAAGACGATTCCAGAGTTACATGGTCCACTGGGCCATATGAAAATCAAGTTATAAGTGTTACAGTGTTTCCATCAAAATGCTAACTGCTTATATTTTAAATATGCTACAAATGGCAAAAACAGTTTATAATAAAGGAACACATTATCAACTTAGAATATGAAGCTAGAAATAATTTTAAGAACCATCTTCTTCTTCTTCTTTCTTATCTCCACTCAATCATATTAAGGTATCAAGCTTGTCTGTTGGGGAAGAGTAGAGCTCATCAATGGATGAGTCAATACAGCAACCATCATGATTGGGTGAAGTAGAATGCGTCTGCCTTTGTCATTAAGACTGGGAGCACTACTCAGTGGCAGGCCGACTTAGCTCCAAAAGAAATGGCCGCCTCTGACATGAGGAACAGACGCTATGTGCAGCCGCTCCTAACATGGAGTACAAACGCTGCTCATCCTGCATCCCTGGATTAGGAGCCCTTACAGGGTACTATCAGCCGGGCCAGCTGAGCCCAGATTTTTTAGTGAGCTTGTTACTGCTCCCCCTCCTCCTTTTTCATCCGGGCTTGGGACCGGCAAAGGCGGAGTTATAAGAACCTCCCTCTCCATATCAAGTTTTCAATAAAGAAAAGCTACCTTTTTTGCATGTTGAAATGACACAAAAACTATGCACATGACTCAGCTCAGTGACAAAACCACAATGCCTGCTCTGTTAATTCACGACACTGTATAACCTTATTAATTTGACACCTGATAATTCAACCATGTTTTCATCTCCAGCCTATCAAATAACAAACGTTAGTTCCAATACGATGCATTAGCTGCGTGCCATCTCTTATAATAAATTGAAACTCTTTTTGACGCGTATGATTCTTTTTGAAACAATTTCTTACTGCAATGATGGGAGGGCCTGGCTCATCAACATGATTTTTAAAATCAAATTTTGATGACATAGATAATTCTTGTTTTAAATACAAAGTTCTTTCTAAAAATACAATACTTTGGCAGGCAGAGCACAGCAGCCGTAATTAATGTATGCACACTGTGCTTAGAGTGTTACAAGTGTTTAAAATATCGGCGGTGTTATTGCGCCTGATTTTGTTTACTCTGGGACAATTTAGGCCTAACATAAATGGCTGCTCTAGTCACTGGTGTAAACAATGAGGTGTCTTTAATAATAACGTATTTTATTAATGTTGCATATTAATTTATACATATACAAATATTAATATTATATATTAATAAAATAATATACAGAAGAGGAGAGACGCATGTCTTTTGAAGATTAATCAGAAAGAATGCACACACACTAAATAGGGTTCTAGCCTAAAAGTAAATAACTATAAAAGCTTTCTTTAAAAGATTTTTTTTACAATACAATTTTTAGCCTTTTTAAAATTTATTTTATTTTTTCACTTTGATTAAAATAGTATTTGTAATTTTTCCTTTTAAAAACTGTATAAATGTGATTTTATTATAAGAGAAAATTGCTATAAAGTATAAAATAAGAATATAAATGGTAGCAATGCATTTCTTTATTTAGACATACTTTAGCCACATTTTAAATTCTCAAATTGCGAACTACATTATGTTGGTGAAACCGGCAGAACCATTGAAATCAGGACTAAAGAACACAATAGAAACATCATGAACAAAGACAGCCGTTCCCAGATTTATCAGCACATGGCAGAAACACAGCATTCATTTGATTTCACAGACACCCAATGTATTTACAGTAACATACGCGGAAAATATCAACGACTGGTCCTGGAGGCTTTGGTTTCCAATAAAATTCCGAGCCTCAATAGGAAATTGAACTACCCCCGCAATACATAGCTTTTTGTAATAGCATGGATCCCGCATAAGGAATTTTAACCTCAAGTGTTTTCCCGATTTATGTATATATTTTATTTATTTAAAACTTATTTTAAACTGGATTTCTCGCTCGCTCTCTAGGTGTGTTGATACGTGCTTGTTCGTGGCAATTCCGCTTCAATATTCAAACTTACTTAGTTGGGTGTATATACCTCTCCGCACATTTTCTTGGATTACCTGAAGAAAAGCGTTTTGCTTGAAAGCTTGTATTTTCAATAAAAAGAAACTCACCACATTATATTTTCGTTTTCTCTTTAATTTCTTTATTCGTTCGAAGTGCAAGCTTTCGGATCTTATAGCAATGCCTGTGGAAGGATTATAAAGATCCGAAATCTTGCACTTTGCATGAATAAAGAAACACATTGCTACTGTTTATATTCTTATTTTAATTGTAATTTTATCAATCACTAAAAATTAATTACACCTATCCCCCAATTTACACTGTACTTGTTTTACACGTTTTCGCTTTTACACGGTTTTCCAAATAAGTTTTTTTTTGTTTTTATCGCACTATACTAAATGCTACTGTGATTGAACACATGCGCTGTGTACACATCTCACGAGGAATCCCAAGCTTATGTGCTGACTACATATTTTGACCTGTCAATGCATTTTATTTTTATTTCTGTGTACACCTATCCCCCGATTTACACGTTTTTCTCAGGAACGTATCTACCGTGTAAATCGGGGGATAGGTGTATTTTGAAAAAAATATTAAATAAAAAGTTCCAATGGTATAAATTTATATTTTTAATTAAAATTGGTTACAACAGAATTTTTAAAAATATTATTCAAATTATATATTTACTCATCTCCTAGAGAAAAATTGTCACTAGCAGTGTGAAGGTTGTGGTGAAGTCATCACACTAACTTCAATCCAACACTTTAATTCAACTGAAAGCTTTGATCCGTTGTGGTGTCGAATTAAAGAGGTTAGGCTCTATCTAAAAGAGAGTCAATAAATCATCTCAATTTGCTCCAAAGTGGCTAGGCCAATTATATAACCAAAATATAGGGACATTTTGCTGGTATGTGATATTGTTCTCAAAATCTCTTCCAATAAAATAGATCCAAAACTATGCCCCATCTCTCTCTACGCAAAGTTTGTAGATTGCAGAGATTTTCAATTGATGGCACCTAGTTTTTAAAAGGTTTTATTTAACTTACTTCCCTGTCTGTCTGTCCACAAATCTTGAAATCAATTTTTAATATACTTTTAGAGCACATATGAATCTGAAATTTGGTACACTTTTCAGAACCTGATGACAATGCAAGTTGACAAATTATCAGACTTCTTTGACTGTCAGGGTGGCCGGAAATGAACAAATTTCCAAATCGCCTTTCAAAATTTGTAAATTAATTTTGATATACTTCCAGATCACATAGAAGTATGGAACTTTTTAACACACACTCACTCCAATGAACAATGCAATTGTACAAATTTTCAGACTTCTAGGTGGTCGGGATGGCCAAGAATGAACAAATTTCTATATATATGTTATGTTACGCCCCTTACAAAGATTTGACCAATCGGCCACGAGCAGGCTTCCGTCTAAAAGGCTTAATCCTCCAGTGAACTTTTGATTCCAAGTTTTGTAAATTCATGACTAAAAGCTAACTAAATAATTAATAGATAAAAATACGATAAGGCACAATTTGGATTATAGATTATAAACACAAGGTAATAAGACCAAATCCAAATAAATAAATAGTCTGTGACGTTTCGGTAACAGCGTTGTTACCATCTTCAGACAAAAGTGCTGAATGAGAAAAAATATCGCAGCATGTTACTGTTATCAAGTGTGTAAACAAGATAGCAGATAAGAAGAAGATAGTTATCTGAGAAACACAGAATATTATTCTTAGAATTAAAAGTGGAAAAAAACCCACTTTTTTTTAGATATAATTGAAAGCATACCTATAAATACCATTGATATTTCCTCTTTCTTCCATTCTGTTAATTGTAGCACATTTCTTTTGAATGGAAAAGGCTTTATATAAATTGTCTCTTAAAATAAATTTTCTCATAATTTAGTATCTTTGTTTCTTTTAGATTAAAATCATTATGCCCTGTGATTTTTCTATGTTCTACAAGTGCAGAATTCTCAATTTTATTTCATTTTAGAGCATATTCTTGGGTTTTCATTCTTTCTTTTGAAGTTCTGGATGTTTGTCCTACATAGCATTGGTCACATTTCACTTCATAAATTAAACCTGCTCTTTTTGGTAATTGAGTGTTCTTTTGGTTGTTGATATATTGAGAGATAGGGTTACATGGTTTCCATGCAATTTTTATTTTTTCT
This sequence comes from Cordylochernes scorpioides, assembly GCA_030710605.1. Taxonomy (NCBI): domain Eukaryota; kingdom Metazoa; phylum Arthropoda; class Arachnida; order Pseudoscorpiones; family Chernetidae; genus Cordylochernes; species Cordylochernes scorpioides. The sequence continues at coordinate 33,503,205 of CP092880.1, read as the reverse complement.
TACTTTTTGAATATATTAGTAAAATTTGTGTGTGTGTGTGGCAAATTTGGCTTCTTTGTTTTTGCACTTGAGATTTTGAATTAAAGTGTTAATCTCATATTTTTGGTTCATGTCTTCTATTATTCTATCACTCAAAGTGAAACAACACAGGCAAAATTTCAGAACCTGTTAAAATAAGAAAATATAACTTTTATATTATAACAGATAAAATAGAAGGCTATTATAAATGGTTACAAAGAGGAATCAACCTCAACTTTTGCAGAGATCCTACGTGTTATGGCTTAAAAAAAAAAGTCCAAATAAACGGGCCTGTGATGAAACAAAAATTATTTTTATGCTATGAACTATGGTGATTTTAAAGCCAGCAATGTTTTACATAACAGGTTAAAAAAAAAAAAGATTCTAGACTTAAGAATATGTGGAAATGATATGGGAGAAAAATTTGAAAGGTGCAATGCTTGAAGAGTTTTTTTCAAGCAACAAAGTATTAGAGCCATTTTTCCAAGTAAACATTGTATTATATAATGTGATAAAGATGTTTTAAAATCATTTTATATCTTTGAATATATAATTAATAAAACTTTGCCTAGGATTTGACTTGATTTTAAAATTAGACATAGAGGTACATGTATGTTAATGATAAGAAGAACCTATCATCTAATGATTTCTTTTATTATTCAGTATTAATGCAAGGAAAATGGTCAATTAAGGGAATTAAAACAAAGTGGCCACTATTAAGAGGCAGCCTCTTCCTGTGTGTATTGCTATCCTTTAATTATACGGTCTAAAAATTTTGAAAAGTAAAAAAAAAAATAGCCAAACACAGTGGCTATAGTGAACCAAAAGCTCACTCCCATTTGGGCTTACTATAGAAGGGTTTTACTGTACATTTTTTTTCGTGAGGGGCTTTCATGTTCATGCTGGGAATGAGCCATATTGCATCTACAGAGTTTTCCAACAGAATGGTACTTGCCCGAAGTACATTTAGAGGGTGAGGTACATTTAATTGGAACCTGCAGCAATTCCACTAAACCAACCTTAGCAGTTAGAGAACACTTGGTTTCTATGCCAAGTAATGTGAAGTAATGTTGGCGGCAGGAGGGGAATGAGCTGGTTTGACAGTGGACTAGCATCGCTGGCCAAGACTGCCCTGTCCACTGCCCAAAAAACCATTGACAAGGCCCTTGATATCCAGCACCTCCCGCCCAACAACCCGGCTATAGGTAAGCCTCTCATTATATAAAAATAGTTCCTTGATTAAATCCTTATGTTTACTTGATTCTTAACTGGCTTGTTGCTTGCAGACGAGCAGTGTTTGAGGCATATATATAGCAGAACCTCCTTGTAATGGATAACACCTAGTTGTCAAAGTGTCCTTTTACCATTTGCTAATCAGTAAAAATGATCATTTTGTCAATGAAATCTGTCCTTTGTAGAGAGGTGTCCTCTAGTGAGAGTATCCTCTCATGGAGGTTTTACTGTATATATATTTTTACTGATTCCCAAAGCATATTTACCTTAAACATCATCATAATGTATTCCACTTAAAGTGTCAGATATATAAACAAAAGAGTTAGTTCATTATAATAAATAGTATAGTGGTCTGTTCGTTAAACTGGAAAAACTGCTGAGATAGTTCACACCATTGATGAGCCAAGCCTTCTTAATGTTTTTTCTTGAATTCTGTTTAATTAAAAAAAAAATTACCGTCAATATATTTAATTGGTGCACCATCTCTATTTAGAAATTTAAACTATTAAGTTGAATGTGTACTTGGGATAGGTATCAAGATTTATAATAAGATACAGTGCCAATATGTAACACAGAAACATGTGTGGGCAGATGGAGATGAATTCTTTGAGTCCTACGGCTTGTCAAACAAAGAAATCACCACCACAACTACAGCTCCCACCACTGCTACCAAGCCGCCGCCCACAAAGGATCCATCGACCAAAGGAGTGAAATGGGGCCACCAAAGAGATTAGTGGATTTTGGAATGAATGGTTCACAGAGCCGAATGCCTCCAAGTTGGAGGATGATTCCTCTCCAAAGGAGAAGGCCACTACAGTTATGTCTCAGCCTCAAAGGAGCAAGTTGTTTCCTCCAGAATCCTCCACCTCTGCGGAGGGTCAGGAGCCGCCAGAAGAACCAATCCAACAGCAGCCTCTAGCCACAGCCGCCACCCACAACGACACCGCCACCACTCCAGCAACCATCACCAAGCAAGGCCCCGGACACAGAGAGGAAGGAAGAAGAGGAAGAAGAAGAAGATAGGATCAGTGAGAATGACAGCACTCTTTCCTACAATGCCGAGGAAGACATCCCCCAAGATGGAGGAGAAACCATAGTTTACCGAGAGTCAGACCCCATATCCCAAAGTCCAGAATCCACTGTGATAGCAGAGGAAGAGCTTGCAGAAGTGAAGGACTTTGAGATCAAGTCTTTTGATAGTGCTGCCTCCCTTTGTACCAGTTCTTCCTCTTCCTTCATCAAGTGCTGCGCAGAGGATGTGGAGAGCAACAGGGAACCCTCCCCCAACTCTGCCCCCATGTCAGAAAGGTCATCCGACAAGCCAGACAGCCATGCTTCCAGTGAGGAGACATCTTCAGACATAGAGATCATCTCTGCGGGAGAGGCTCGTCAGTGTTCACCACTTAAGCAAGCCCTCAAGAAATGTCAGCGCTCTGAGAGCCCAGGATCTGAGGGGAGCATGCCGGTCCTCCAAGAACAGGATGAAAACCTGCTGATGAACATTTCTGGTAAGTCCCTTATCACTCTTATTACTGAATAGTGTAAATATAGTTGGGCCCTCCCTCCCACTTCTTGGCACATCAATAACGCTACGTTTTGCCATTAAAATTTATTTCTACAGACCTTATACTGCAATGATTAAAAATTGAAATGGGAGGGCTTGACTCATCATTTTGTATCAATTTTTTATATTCTTGATGTGTGTCTCTTTTTGTCAGCAAGAGCTGAAATGGTATAGGAATTTCACTTTTATGGAAACAATTGACAAACAGGTGTTTTTGCCTCTTGCATCACTGTTGATGAGTTTCCTACTTCTAGCAGTGTGTTGTAATAGAGGTCAACAGGTTTACCTGTCATATTTTGGTACTGGGGGGGGGGGGGGGGGATCACACTTTTTATTCTGGTCACTTAAATGATGCTTGCGCATCCCAGTGCATTATTGTTATCATTACATTTTCTGTTGAATATTTGGCCCACTCTTGATACTAAAATTTATCAACACAGATTACATATTTTGTTACTCAACATCTTTATCTCATTGCCTCTCTGTACTTTCATGTAATTAAGGTTAAAATTGTCTTGATAAATGGCCTTGTAATCTTTACTTTCTCTTCTACATGAAACTATATTTGATATTTTTTGCTAACTCAATAACTTCCATCACATTATATAATGAGTTTTTAATATGAAAGTGTGGTATTAAGTTTGATTAATTGTTTTTTTTACAATGGAGAGTGGTGTAATTTTGAGGCTACATTCTCTTTGCCAAACTTTTAATAGCCCAAATAAGTTGGGTTAAATTAGAAATTAAAGCACAAGAATATGACATAATGTCACATTATTATCATCATCATGTAGGACCTTCTCTTAGCTGGGCCATAATGGAATGCCTTGTTCTAAGCAATTCTCTTCACCTCTTCCTATCTTCTAATATTTCAGACCATTCTTAATTGCTCTGGCTTTTCTTCACCCACCTATTAATTCAGACCATTCTATTAGATTAACAAACCAATCTTCCTTTGTCTACCTTCCCCTTCAAGGTTCTTCAATAGGATCATTAGATAATCTCCCAATGATCCTAAGAGTGTATATCCTGAAAACTTGCATTTACTTTTGATTTATTCATTTCAAAAGCTATATTCTTCAATTTTTTTTTTATTTGTCACCCTTTCTGTTCATTTTATATACAGTAAAACCCCGCTAAGATGAACCATGGCTATAACGAACCTTCCCTTATAACGAACCCATCGAAAATCCGCATTCCATTCCATTAAAATTACCATCGCTATAACGAACTTTTCACTTTTCAAACTAGCGAACTATCGCTATAACGAACCCAATTTTGGTCCCAAAATATTAAATTCTATCAAAAATACCATGCTTATAATGAACTTTTAATTTTAATTATAAAATTCCAAAATTATAATTTTCAAATCTAATTAAAATTTTGTGTGAGCTCTAGCTCACAGATCGCAAATCAAAACAAAGAATTTAGCAACATTGGATGTTTTTATTCACATTCTATTTTTATACTGCGCACTTTTATAAATTTTTCATGCCTTATTGAAAACTAAATTTCTTAACTCTACATTAGGAAAATTCCTTAAAACATGATTAAATTATTAAAACCAGTTTTAAAATATAATGGAAGTGCCAAAGAAAAAGTCGCTCGTACCAAGATATCACTTGAAAAGAAATTAACCATCATAAAAGCTATTGAGAGTGGTACATCGCAAGCGGAACTTCGGAAGAGAATGAAAATGAGCAAAAGTTGCATTTCTACGATATGGCAAAAAAGAAGACTATAAAAAAAAAAAATGCTACAAAGAGGAATCAATCCCAACTATTGCCGCTATCGTCAGTGTCATTATGAGGAATATGTTAAAGCAGAAAAAAATAACAGACTTCTTCAAGTAAGCCTTTGTATCCTATATTGTAATATAATAATATTTATTTAAAATATATTTTTATACCTTTTAAAATATTATTAATAAAGTTTTTATTTAATTTTTTATAAATAAGGTATTCTTTTCTTGGATTTTTTTGACATATGGGGGGGCAGGTTGCATTTATACTAATTAAATTATCAGAGGAACTGATCAAAAAGGCAATATTTTCACATGATTTTGTTTTTATTTTAATATACAGCTTTAATATATAGAAATAGGTTAATTTAGGGGGAAAAAAAGCAGCCAATATTAAGAGGTAGCCTCTTTTTTTTTTTTTTTTTTGCGCATGCCCTTTAATTATATCCTAAAAAAAAATTTAAATACCCAAACCGTGGCTATAGTGAACCGTGGCTATAGTGAACCAAAAGTCCCGTCCCAATGGGGTTCACTATAGAGGGGTTTTACTGTAGTTGGATATGGATTTTTGTTATGAAAAACAAACTACCAAGATTGCATGTGATGGGCCATTAATTGAATTGTATACATTTTAAGGACTATTATGTTGTGTGGAGGAAATTTATTTAGTTGCACAATATAATATCAAGGCAGGGTGAAATGACAAAGAGTGATATTGTGTTTGTATCTTTATTATTTTCCCTTAATTTGTTGGTGTTTTTCTCTAGTTGTGTACTCCTCCTAAACAACATTTTGTGGTTTCTTTTCTCTATCTTTTCCAGAATATTTCAATCAACTCTATATATAGATCTGCAGAAAGAAAGTTGACTCTTTTCAAAACGACACTAAAACTAAGCGTCATCTATTAACCATCTCAGCATGCTAGCGGGATCAGGTTGGTGACAAAGCCACAACACCAGCTTCCCATTAATCTTTATTTAGAGAATTAAGCCTTTCATGAGTGACCATCTCCCTCAGTAATCAACTTTGTAAAACTTGACTCGATCTGAGCTCATCCAACTTCCAATGGAAGGCCATCTCCAGCAGAAACTGAAGTTAGCCATCTTTTTAAAGGTGGTCTATTATGCTTTAGATGATACTAGATACAGACCCTATATTGGATTATTGAAAGATAAAGAGGAAACAAATAATTGAACTGTCTGAGCAATGTTTCTGATATCATCATGATCTCACCATCAGTGAGGTGCGCTGCTGCTTGGTGAGTCTTCAATGTACAGCCTGCACAATGCTGAAGAGGGCCAACAACCTGCAATACATATGTAGTTGGCTTTTCTTTGATACATCATGAAATTATTTTTGTCAATTCTCTTAAAAAAATGAAAAAATAAAAATCAACTAATGGATTTTTTTTTTTCTGAGAGATGGTAATGGCCCATCAGCAACGTCAAGTTACCTGATCAGGAGGGGTTCTTTTTCAATTGATATTCTTATTCTCTACTTTTACCTCTTCAGCTTTGGTAATTTTATTCTCTGGTGGAAGCTGCTAAGACTTCTCTGATTGAAGAAAACATTTCTCACTTTTGCTTGTCATCCTTGCATATGAACACTGAAAAGTGTTTACCAAAGATAGTTTGAGACAACACACATATATTTTTTAAAAAGTTGATTTGACAAATATTATAACGTAGTAAATTATAAAAGACAAACTTCAGAATGACACTGCAAATTATTTAAAGCAAGAACAAATCAACATTTATAAAATATCAGAGGCAATGAAGGAAGTATACAGAGTAGAAAATATAAATATCAAAAGTATTAATCTGTTCGTAAAATAATAAATAATTTGCTGCATAGTTCCTTCCTAATGGGAGCTGTGACCCACAGCTTGCAAATTTTGTTGTTTCTTACATGAATCAGTCATGAATTGTTTGAGTCTTGGAACTTTTCCCTAGTAGCTTTGCGTCCTTTCTTATGCACCTTTAAGAGCCCTTTGTCATCATATCATCTATAGGGACATCGTTATCTTGAAAGGAAGTCTTGACTTTGACACGGCGGTGGAATCCTGGGACCAGTCTTAGAAAAAATATAGATCACAGCCCCCATTACCTCAAGCTCTCTTCAGCGATATTCAGTTTGTCTTCTCTAATATACCCAGCATCTCCACCAAAATATCACATAAGAAATTAGGAAATTCAGGATGACTAGAAATTTATTTAAAGCAAGTACAAATCAACATTTATAAAATACTAGAGAGGCAATGAAGGAAGTATACAGATAGAAAAATATTAATCTCACAATTATATATCTATTCATAAAATAATAAATACTTTACTATAATATAAATATAGACAACTTCTCTAATTTAATAACCCAAGGGATCAGATTTTTTGGGTGGATTAAAGTCAGGGCACTGATGATTGACATTTTTCTAGAACATTTTGTTGGCAACACACAAGGGGGGTGTTGAATTAGAGTAAATAAACTGATTGAGATTTGAAAAACTGTTGAATAATAGTCGGTTGGATTAAAGAGAGAGAGATGGTATAATTTGAAAAGAAAATGATGGAAGTTAAAAAATTGGTTGAATTAAAGTGAGTATTGAATTTTATAGTCAGTGGAATTAAAATAGTTGTGCTGTACATAAGAATTCTTAAAACAACTTTAATCTCTCACAAAATTTCATAAAATATAAAAAATTTTAAATTCGGATATTAATTGAAGACTCTATTAATTTTATTTTTTCCTCTTTGAGCCTTACTCAATATATTTTAAAAAATACAAATTAAGCAATTAGGAGATTGTCTTTCTTTTAATTTTACCACCTGATCTCATTCATTTTCCCTTTTGTTCTATTTTGTTAAAAAATCCAGGGTTGAGAAGACTGTGCCCTTTTCCTTAGACGAGGGTCAGGTCAGGAAAGGAAGGAGTGGGCAGACATTTCCCCATCAGTGCTAGAAGACCAATGTAAATGCATGTAATTATAGAAGTTCCTCTAATATG
>CP092880.1:33274603-33495549 GCA_030710605.1 Cordylochernes scorpioides | reverse complement strand
CCTTTATCAGTACAGGGGCGGCTTCTCTTCATAACCTCCTACGAGAGTGTTTATGAAATCGCTCGGATTTACCAAAAAGGTAATTAAGCTAGTGAAGTGGAAAGGGCCTATTTTGATTAGGGCCATAGCCCAGAACCATGGTATATGGGTTGGATTTTTGTAAGAATTTTCCAAAACTGGTGCAGCTCATTCTTAATCACCACTAATAAAACCTTGAAAATGGCCTCAAAAGGTCTATGATTGGTTTCGATTAATATAGTTCTACTATAAATGTATTTGTGAAACTTTTGGCCTTCAACTTTTATTGTCAATGCCTCGTTTTAAATCTGGGGATAGTTGCGTTGGTAGCCAATTAGTGACGCTTAAGCAAAGCAATGGGATTGTTGTCCTGCATAAGTATAGCTCCAACCGCATGCGAACTAGCATCAACTGGCATTGTCAATGCTTCATTTGAATAAAAAACATCTATGTCTCTGGCTCCTTTAATACATTTTTAATTTCATTCTGATCATTATCAAGAAAAGTGTGTCCCAGTTCCATATAACATTTTTCTTCAGAAGCATCCTCAGGTTGTTGGGTCAGATTTTCCACCAAACAGACCCAACAAAGATGTAAACATTCTTTTACATCATATGTATATACACGCAGTGTCTCGCCGAAAGTGTTTGGTGTGCAGATGGAAGTCCCACAGCAATGGCCGACGGTGGTTCAAAGGCCAAGCCAGGGGAAGACACAGCCCTGGACGTGAATCCCAAGATCTGCCAGGGGAAGACACAGCCCTGGACGCGTATTCCAAGGTCTGCTGTAGGAGGATGACATCGGCCCTGATTAAGTAGCCAGAAGCCCGATGCAAACAGAAGCAGAAGGAGACCAGGAACCGGGGAGACATTCAGTTGGGGACGATGACTATACCGTTAAAGTTCACCCACAGTCCAGCACAGGATCTACACCAGAAAAGGACTTCGAGCATTCGTCTCTGTAAAATCTTCCTTCTTTTAATTTGTATATAACTTGTGACATCACATTTTGATAGATGGGGCCTATTTAGTAATATTGTTGGACTTCTTAAAGAAGAAATCAGCATATAAGTTTCCCAGAGGGGGCAGGCATCCTAAATTTTATTTGATTTCATTGTTAATTTAAATTATCTCTCAATAAGAAAGATAAATTCTAAATTTTCGTTAATATTTATTTTATTCTAAATTGATTTCTCATAAGTCGAGCGAGTATATTTACTAATCCATAATTTTTCCTTTAAAATAAAAATATAATAAAATATTATTTTATTCCTTAATTTTTAAATTAAATAATATTATTATTTTTAATATTCCGAGAATTTTTGTATATTCAAGTTTTACTACTCTGTGAGGAATTATTGAGGTTGAGGTGACCAAAAGAGAATAATTTATCATATAAATATTTAAATCAATAATTTTTTATTATACTCGGAATATATATATTATTTAATTTCCTAAAGGAATCAATTTATTTTTTAACCTACAATTTTTTCTTGCGGCAACACGGTAAATTGGGGGCGTGGTCAAGATCACGTGCGTGTTTTCTTTGGACGAATGAAAATGCCAACCAATAGGAACTTTGGCGCGAGCAGCGAATGAAAATGGACAGGGGCAAGCATAAAAGAGGGTTTCTTTGCCAAAATCGGGGATTTTGAATCTATGTCGCTCAGTCTAGACAGTTTTTGATCGAGCGTCCAAGCAGGCTGGGGCAAGTTTCCAGGAAGGAGGAGAGCGATTTCTTATCAGGAGAGGTATGCAGTCGAGATACTAGGTAAGTCAATTTAGATTTTTTGCCGTAAAAGGTCCATATAATAAGACATGGCGAAGCCATGATAGATATCGATTTTTTTTTTGGGTAAATTTGATTACTGTAATTTTGGTTGAATTACCAAATCGTAGATTATCAGTCACCTCTTTTTTTTATAGGAACTTAAATTTTACAAGATGAGAGATAATCTAATGTACCAATATTCTTTAAGCCTATTCAAACTATTCATATATAAAGAATGTTTTAGTGTAAAATTTTTTATGCTGAATAAAATTAATGTGGATACTTTACAATGTGTGTTGATATTCATATTCAACTACATATCACATGTAAACCTTGGTGTGTTATAGATCTTGGATGTATGTGTTTAAAAAAAATAATATCTACAGTGATTAACATTCAGAAAGGTGTGTTGTTATTACTATGTATAATAAATTACAGATGTGTATGTACCTGGGTTTAACCCATGAGTTAGTTAGGATCAGGATTTAGATGTTGTAATGAGACGTATGAACAAAATCTTACAATTGGTGCTCAACTACAAATCACATGTAAACCCGGGTATACACTATATTTACCGAATATATATCTACGTTGAAACTACTTTGAGCTAGCCAGGCTAAGATAGAGACGTTTCCAAATGGAACGTAAGAGAGAATCTTACAAGGTTACTCTTTCTTTCAGATGCATTAGGTATGTAATTCAATAAGAACTGCATCATACCAAGTAAACGCTGATGATCCTTGCGATTTCTAGGTTTCTGGATAGTATTTCTTGCTTTGACCTTGTCAGGGTCTATTTTTATGCCTGACTTTGATAAAAAGGTAGAGAAATATATTTCTTTCGGCTAGATGACCTATTAGCATCTACACTTGGTTTTTGCAGTCGATCGCCAAGCAGCTTCTCCTTTTTTAAAGATAAGACATGATGAATATCAGAAACAGAAAGCTCCCAAAAAATCAAATAAATTTAGCTTTTTCTTAGACCATTGGCCAGTTGAAGGATTGACGGAAAGTTGGCGAAAAGTCCTAAAAAAGATGTAAGACTCACCTGCGTGAAATCTGGACTGGACTTCTGACTTGACTTTAGACTGCTGACCGTGGGTCCTGCTGACTAACCTCTGAATTCTGATTATTCTTTGTTATAGTCAATGCCCTTTCATAGGGAATACATACACAAAGCCTTTATTAAGACACCAGACTTATACAGATTTTCCTCTCTCATTTCCAGAAAAGCCAGCAATCCTCACGATGATCAATCACCATCATGCAGTGGAGGATAAACGATGAATCTAAGTTTTTCCTACTTAGTGCTTTGTAAAAGTTGTATATGAATTAAGCAACCATTCGACTTGATATGGCGCTGGTTAAAATACTTTACATTGAGGTAAGTTGGCTGTCGTTTACTTATGAGAAGAATGACTATCTTTCTTCGCTAATATACTGGCGCCCAAAGATGTAATAAGATATTTCAATTTCTATTTTTTCTTTGCCAAGATGGCACATTGTACCTCCCTCACTGAAGATTTTGGCATGGTTTTCCTGGGAAAAAATTAATAAAGTATTCTCTGATGTACAATATAAAGTTTTACTGGAAATGGAAAGTCATTAAGTAAAGAGCTGTCAGTCAAAAATGAACTATGTATAACTACTTATAGTGAGGATAAAATTTTCTACTTTAGCCTCTGAGATTTTGAATAGATTTATCTGTTGCTATCTTGACTATTGATGGTATTTCCCCTGGAGCAGGCTTATATCATTGCAGTGAACTAACCAAGAAAATATGTGCGTGGTTAAATTGAGAATGTTAGTCAAACCTTTTGCAAACCCAATATATATAGTTCTTATTCTTGACATCCCTAATAGTTGAGTTAGGCATATATGAAAGAAGTCGGGTATTATGCATTTTCATAATTCCAAGCAAGAACCTGAGTGTTAATTTTAAGGAAAGATATCACATGATGACTTCATGCTGATCTCGACCAATCAGATGGTGACGCGTCATAACAAAATGGCTGACACGATGTTTGGATGAGTGAGAAAGATCTGGAGTTGTTGTGCACTTGTTTTTCACACAGGTTGATGTTTCACAGGTCATTGACCTGACATTATTTTTATGTCTTTTTCAGGGAGCTGTATTTTATTTAAAACTTTTGTTCTTTCCTTTGATGCAGATTGAATGTTATATTATTTACAGTACATCTCTCTGAGGTATGAATGGGAGTTGTGTTTATGATGTATGAAACATTTTATGATTATCTGCAAAAGGAAGAGTGGTTCAGGTTGGATATTTTGCAGGTTAGGGCTAGGTGCTAAGTAGGATGCTGATTATAAATTGTGACATTGTGATAATCTGAATATATATATATATATATATATATATATAAATGAATGTATGTGTGTGTGTGGGTGTGTCTGTCTGTCTGTCCTTTATGCCTGGCCAAACCACTCATTGGAACGCCATGAAACTTTGGGAAATTATTTAGTATAGTACTGGGAAGGTTTCTGAAAAATAATTTCTTGAATATCTTTAATATCCTTAGAGTTATTTGCAGATTTGTAGCTTTAATTCGCATGCAGCGCCGCCTTGCGACGAGATAGGCTTAGGTCTGCCCCACCCCGTCTAGAGAATGTAATCGTCCGGCCGGATGGACAGTCCAAGTTCCCACCGACCAATCAGAGGGATCAAGAGGTCCTGGCGCGCGGGGGCAGAGTTGGTGACACAGCTGTGCCAAGTAGACAAGAAAAAAGCCTCGCGGGTGACCTCCGGGTCCATCTTCCATAAAAGACCATGATTTTATTCAACTTATCGAGTATTTTTCAAGAGACCGGAAAAAATGTTCACTAGATAAAACGATGATTTTGTAATGTAGAAAATTACGAAAGCCAAAATTCAGAATGACACGGCACACAGGGACCAGGAAAAAATGATCACTTTATCGAGAGATTCATATTTACGAGTTTCAAATTATCAAAATATATCTATTATTTTTTTATAAGTTTATAGAGAATTGTTTTAACAAATGTTCGTTAGACAAACCTTTATTCAGGTAAAACCCGGGTACATCCGCTAGTCAATATTAATATTTTATGTACAGTTATCATCATCTTGTTTTGTTTTTGTTTTAATAATTACGCCTAATCCTAATAATATGGTTTTTTGATTGGTTAATAAAAACCTTATTTGTAAATGCCCAACAGAGGTTGAATAAAAATTATTATTCTTCTCGAGTGAATTCCGTTTGATAAAGTGTAATACGCATCAGACATATATTTAAGGAAATTAAAAATGTTTACCAATGTATGCTGATTGTACCATAGATTCAACCATGGGCTTGGATCACGTGTCTGATATATTTCATTCATTGCAAAAGCTATTTCAGCTCAACCAGCCCTGAGACACATTGGCTTATTACCTGATCATTTCTAAAGTTATATTTTAAAGCAATTTAAGCTGAAGAAATATAGGTACCCCAGTGGTCACGATTTTAGCGTCCTAACTTTATCAACTATGATTTTATCAAAGCGTCCCAATATACATTCAACATTAGTATAAAGCTTCCCTTTCCCACTAAAAGAGTTCGCATTTACAGAGATCAATGAACTATTTTTTTTAGAAAGCTTAGAGCTTCCATTTTATTTAGAGTCTATTATAAATTGACATTTTTTTAAATAGAAGAGTTGCTTTAAAATTATAATTCCGACATTTGTTTACTGGCGATGATTTAAAGTTTAAAAAATATAGATTTGATTAGAGAAACACATATTTTATATATTTTACTATAACATATATATTGAGGAAGAAAACTTTTTATCACAGTTTTGTTAAACTTAAAAAGCGCTGAACAGTCTTTTATTGTTTGCTTAAATACGAGGGCCATCCAATAAATAAGTTTCCCTATTTTTTTTTAACAAATAAACATTATTTACAATTTTGCAGTTATTTTATTTTCATTATACAACTCATAGACTACTTCTCTACATAATCACCATTTCTGTTCAAACATTCTTGGTAGCGTTGTAGCAATTTTTTGATACCATGTTGTACCAAGCCGTGTCCTGTCTTCGTAGCCAGTGGTTCGCCTCCGCCTGCACTTCGTCATCATTCGCAAAGTGCTTGCCTCCAAGGTGCAACTTGAGTGCTGGAAAAAGATGGAAGTCGCTTGGGGCAAGCTCCGGAGAATAAGGTGGATGTGTGAAAATTTCCCATTTGAAGTTTTCCAGCAACGTTTGAGTCGTTCGAGCTGCGTGAGGGCGATCATTGTCATGGACGAGTAACACTTTCCGAGACAAAAGTCCAGGACGTTTCCGTTTTATTGCAGCTCTGAGTTTAGTGAGGACTTCGCAGTACCTCGCAGCGTTAACCGTCGTGTTTGAGGGCAGGTAGTCAACCAATAAAACACCCTTACAGTCCCAAAAGACGATAGCCATAACTTTGCCTGCAGAGATTATGACCTTCGCCTTTTTTATGCACTTTCCTCAGGCTTCTTCCACACCATGCTTTGTCGTTTTGTTTCTGGAGTTGAATGATGCACCCAGCTTTCATCTCCAGTGACAATACGGGAAAACAGTTGATCTCCATCTCTTCGATGCATTTCCAGGAAAGCTCGGGCTGCCTTCATCCGTTGTTGCTTGTGATTTTCCGAGAGCAAACGCGGGACCCATCTCTTGCGCAGACTTTGCGAAAATTCAAAACATCTGACATGATTGTTCCAATCGAAGAGCGTCCAATCCAAGGGGCAGTCGAATCATTATTTCGTCAATGGTGACGCGGCGATCTGCTCCCACCACATTCCGAGCAGCAGCAACGGCTGCCAATGCAGTCCGTAGCAGTAACGGGCCTGCCGCTTCGCTCGTCATCATGCACGTTTTACCGTCCTTCCAAGAACCATGAACGCCATCGGCGAACCATTCGGATGCTCATACATCCTTCACCATACACCGACACTAAATTGCAATGAATATTGACCGCAGCTTCATTTTTCGCCGTGAAAAAACGAATTACAGAACGGAGTTCGCAAGTGGACACGTTCACCAGTGGTGGCTCCATGGAAACTGAAGCGCTACGGACTTGCGCGTACGAGTAGCGTGGTTTTGAAGGTCACGCACTTCCAACGCATCCTAGTGACCATTTCTTACACTACTAACTAATTTTACAAAGTTTCGTCCGCAGAAAAAAAAAATAGGGAAACTTATTTATTGGATGGCCCTCGTAAATCCCTTTTGATAGATATATATTACATTAACTTAAAACACTTCAATTTATATATTAACTTTAGAGATAATTTATATATTATGGAGAGAGAGATATTTATAACCCTGGTTCCTGTGTTGGGGCACGTTTTTGTAACCATACCCCAACAGAAGATATATGTATGATCAACATCAAATGGATACATGGCTTCCCTCCCACATAGACTTATAGACCACCTTTTTGCCCAGAAACCTAGACACTTGACGACACCAGACTTCCATGCCGAAAGCTGATGCCTGGTGGAGAAGAAGACACCAGTGACATCCAGAGACATCCGCGCTGGAAGCTGTTGTACCATATGTACATATATGCCCCTCATTTAAAATTTAGGTAGAGGTGACCAGAAGAGATGGAGAAGGAAGATTTCTAAAAGACGGGGGGGCTTATAAATATCTTTCCCGAGAAAGGGAAGCATTGCATTACAGCCCAAGTGGAAGGAGCCTGGGTCGATTTTTAGCTAAGACGGGGGTTTTAAATATCTTTCCCGAGATAGGGAAACATCGCATTACAGCCCAAGTGAAAGGGGCCTGGGTCGATTTTAGCTAAAGACGGGGGGGGGGGGGGCTTTATATATATCTTTCCCGAAAAAGGGGAGTGTTGTATTACAGTTCAGGTGGAGGGGGCTTGGGTCGTCTGTGAAATTGTATACTGGAGCCGTTGGCCATTTTTATTGGTGTTTTCTTTCGATGAATGAAAATGCCAACCAATAGAAACTTTGGCGCGAGCAGCGAATGAAAATGGAGAGAGGCAAGGATAAAAGAGGGTTTCTTTGCCAAAAGATTCAATCTGAGTCGCTCAGTGAGAGGACAGTCTTCAGTCGGGCTTGAGACGCAGTAAGGAGGAGACCAGACCTTTGCCGGCGCTTTCGAGAAAAGGTAAGCCTTTTTGCCATTATGGCTTAGCACCCCCCCCCTTTTCGAGCAGAAAAGTAACTTAGATCTCGCATAGGCCCTAAAGGGCTTTAAGTAACTTAAAGGGAATGATAGGGTTCTTATATATTTTTTCGCCAGAATAGATGGAGATCTAGGCTTTCCCCTTTATAAAGGCAAATTTGTAACTTCAAGTCACCTCTATCTAGATTACTATGTAAATAGCATATCTCGCCAGTATAGAAATGTTCCCAAATTTTATTTTATTTGAATAAATATCTAGTACAGTAATCCCTCGTTATCACGAACTCGGATTATACGAACTCTCGGTTTGCGCGAACCGTTTCTTTTCCCCGTTAAATTTCAATGCTTTCCAAAGATATTATCCCGGTTAAGACGAAATATTCGGTTATGACGAAATACGAATTAAATTTAGCCCCCAGCAGAACTAATCAATCGGTTAAAACGAATTCTAATATGTTTTTAAAGGCGAGTTATAAGTAAAACAATAAATATGTAGGGGCCATGGTGACCCCTGCCAGCCAGCAGCCAAGGAGCGCACGCTTTCACGGAATATCACAGAATATTATATTATTCTTATTTTTATACAAAACATATATTTAAAAATATTAAATATAATATAAATAATAAAAATATATTCTGTGAATAATAATCTGTTTAAATCGAGCTCTCAGAAGAAAAAAGACTTATTTCTATTTGTTATATCTTTTTTATAACTGACTAATTGATTGTATTATAAAATAATGCGCTTGAAATAAAAATTATTAAATTCTAAATAATCGAAGAGTGAATTGTTTGAGCTTCCATAAAAAAAACCTACATAAACATGTCATCTAAACCGCGAAAAAAAAAGCGCCATTGATCTTGCCCTAAAAAGGAAAATTTTGGACGAAGTTGCACGTGGAGTGTTATCTAAGTCGCAAATTGCCGAAAATTTTCATATTGCGAAATCCACATTATCCACCATTCTAAAAAACAAAGAAAAAATAGATGCGGCTGTTGCCTCAGGGTCTTCGAGCTCTTCAAAACGACTTCGAAAAGCATCCCATCAAGACGTGGAAGATGAGCTTTTAAAATGGTTTTAAAAAAGTAGACAAAATAATATTCCTGTATCCGGCGCACTTGTCAAAGAAAAGGCTAAAGAAATAAGTGTCTCATTGGGTGTGGAAAAAACAGCTGATTCGTTTTCACTTCCAGAAACAATGCTTGATGAGCCTGAAGAATGGACCAAACTCCTTTCAGCTACAAACCCAGCTGAGACTTTGACTTTCCTGGAGTATGTTGCCCTGGATGAAGGGTTGGAAATTTGCGGTTCACCCGAATCAGAAGAAAAGAAGAAAGAAGAAACAGAAGACGATGAGGTGAAAGAAAAGATAATGATGCCTACTAGAGGGGAAGTAATCGCGGCCCTCGAAACCCTCCAGAAGATGTCCAAAACCTCTGCGGTTATTGATGTTCATTTTGAAGATGACCTGGATAAAATAAGAAGGGAGTGTCTGAAACAGTGCCCAATCAAATACCACCAAAAAACTATAACAGACTTTCTGAAGCCTGCAGAGAAAACCCAGATATAGGATACTCTATGCATATGCTGCATACACATAAACATTGTATGTACCAAGTATATTATGTAAGTTGTTTCTTTTGTTGTTCTTTTTTATTTGTGTTTTAAAATAAACTTATATTCTCATGTTATTGCCTTACATTGTGATTATATTATCCATATTGTCTTTTAAAATAAAATACTTTATGTACATACATATACATAATTGTTGTTCCTTAAAATTATAAAATATTTTCATTGATATTGTTTTCAAATAAATTTATTCGTTATTCCTCAGAAATGTGTTGGGGCACGTTTTTGTAACCATACCCCAACAGAAGGCGTATGTATAATCAAATCAAATGGATACATGGCTTCCCTCCCACATAGACTTACAGACCACCTCTTTGCCCAGAAACCTCGACAATTGATGACACCAGACTTCCATGCCGAAAGCTGATGCCTGGTGAAGAAGACACCAGTGACATCCAGAGACATCCGCGCTGGAAGCTGTTGTTCCATATGTACATATATTCCCCTCACCAAAAATTTAGGTAAAGGTGACCAGAAAAAAAATGGAGAAGGAAGATTTCTAAAAGACTAAGCCTTATAAATATCCTTCCCGAAAAAAGGAAGCATCACATTACAGTCCAGGTAAAAGGGGCCTGGGTCGATTTTTAGCCAAGACGGGGGGCGATATATATACCGTCCCGAGAAAAGGGAGGATAGTATTTCAATCCATGTGGAGGGGGGGGCCTGGGGTCTGAAATTTTACACTAGTGCCGTGGCTGTTTCTCTCTTTAGATTTTTTTGTTTTGGTAATACTATATGTTCTATTTTGATGGGAGAGGCCTGGGGCGTCTATGAAATTGTATACTGGAGCCGTTGGCCATTTTGATTGGTGTTTCTTTTGGCGAATGAAAATGCCAGCCAATAGAAACTTTGGCGCGGCAGCGAATGAAAACGGAGAGAGACATGAATAAACGAGGGTTTCTTTGCCAAAAGGCAGATGCAATCGGAGTCGCTCAGTGAGAGGACAGTCTTCAGACGGGAGATCAGACCTTTGCCGGCACTTTCGAGAAAAGGTAAGCCATTTGTCATTATGACTTAGCGCCCCCCCCCCTTTTTGTGTAGTAACCAACCTAGATTTCGCATGGGCCCTAAAGGGCTATAAAGTAACTTCAGGTCACCTCTATCTAAATTTTTACTATGTAAATAGCATATCTCGTCAGTATAGACATGTTCCCAAATTTTAATTTATTTAAATAAATATCTAGAGAAATTTTCTTGTTTCCTCTCATACATATTTCATTCCTTTTGCTTTATGGTACTACCCCCCACACCTTAATTTCACAAATTGTAATAAATATAGAACTACCGACTCTGTTGAAATAGAGTTGTGTACTATATCTTTGCTGTGATATATTGACACAGCGACAGTTGCAAATTACGACTTTATTAGGGCTACTTTGAGGGTATCTATCTGTCAGGTTTTAGTAATGTTTGTACTTTTATGTGTTTCAGTGCGTTATTCCATCATATTTACCATTATACCATATTTTCTGATTCCTCGGGCTATTGTTACGCTGTTAGGAGGGTACGGCATGATGCAAACAGATTTGTATGTTTGACTATTGTTTGTGTTATTTGGGCTATAAAAATGCCTTAATATGAATCTATTTACAGTTGATCTGTAGAAATTATAGAGATCTGTTGCTATAATTTTCCTCTATGAAATAGCTCCCAGTGTCTTCAGTTGGTTGCTAAACCTCCAGAAGGAGTCTTTTATAGATTGCCCAATTTAATAACGATTTCATGGGTTGTCTGATGAAATTGTATACTAGTGTCGTGGTTGTTTCCATCTTTAGACCTTTGTTCTGACAATATTATATGCTCGATCCCTGCTTTAACTCAAACTTTTAATCAATTACAGAGTTTCCCCCTTTTTTCTTTATTTATCCTGTTTGCACAAATTGCATTACATGTGATGATGTAAAGACATATGTCGATAGTGCATCATTGACAGCTGTGCTTCTATTATACAACATTAAGGTCTTGCTGCGGGTTATATACATGGGGTTGTTGGCCTAAATTGTTATATATATACACTGCGTGACATTGAAAATGGAACACCAAGAAATCGTGGCCAGAAAGTGATGAAACTCGGCAGACAGAGAGAGACAGGGACGAACAATAAGTGATCTTTATTTCAAAATGATAGTCGTAATACAGAGCGAGAACGGCGTCGGCTTAGTAGCAAGTAGGACCACCGCGGACGGCGATGCACGCAGCAACACGTCTAGGTAGAGAGTCAATCAGAGTACGGATGGCGTCCTGAGGGATGGATCTCCATTCCCTCTCAACCATTTGCCACAGTTCGTCTTCTGAACGCGGCTGTGGCAAGGCATGCAAACGGCGTCCAATGATGTCCCAGACGTGCTCGATTGGTGAGAGATCAGGAGAGTACGGTGGCCAGGGAAGCATCTGTACATCTTGCAGAGCTTGTTGGCTAATGCGAGCAGTGTGCGGTCGGGCGTTATCCTGCTGATAAAGGGCATTGGGTACCCCCTGAAGGTAGGGGAGTGTCACCGGTCGCAGCATATCATCAACGTATCGTTGGGCCGTCATAGTGTCCTGAATACGAAGTAAAGGTGACCTGGAATCATACGCGATTGCGCCCCAAACCATGATTCCACGTTGTCGCACGGTGGGGCGTTCCACAATTGCTGCCGGATTGGACCTTTCTCCACGTCGACGCCACACGCGTACACGGCGACTATCACTGGACAAGCAGAAACGCGACTCATCTGAGAACACGACCCTGTGCCATTCCGTCATCCACGTCGATCTAGCCCGGCACCATTCCAAACGTTGGCGCCTATTCGGTGGGGTCAATGGCAGTCTTCTTAGCGGACGGCATGAGTGCAAGCCATTAGCAACCAATCGACGGGAAATGGTTCTGGTCGAGATGGAATGATCTAGGGTGTCTTGCACATGTTGCAGGATGGCGGTACAAGTGGCTTGTGGGGCCACCACTGCTTGTCGAAGGATACGCCGATCCACACGTGCTGACGTCACTCTGGTTGCACCGGCATTCCTATAAATTGCCACATTTCCTTGTTCCAACCATCTTCTCCACAGTCGGTGCACCGTGGACGCACCAAGGTGTGTATCAGCTGCGATTTGACGTATGGACCAACCTGCCCTTTTTAGTCCGATCACCATGCCCCTCGTAAAAGCGTCTGTCTGCTTGAACTGCCTCCGTTTACGATGACCTGGCATTCTCTGTTATTACACGTGTCTTTTGACACAAGAACAAAATTTCTACAATGATTTTCCTTGAAGAAATAACGACACGAATACTGTCCTTTCTGCAAGTTCCTTCCCTTATATCTTACTCCATGTGCGCACGAGAGCTGCGCATTTTACATCATTTGCATAACTCGGTTAGGCGCGTCTACCCTGGAATTTGCATAATTTTCTGGCCACTATTTCTTGGTGTTCCATTTTCAATGTCACGCAGTGTATATACTTAAGTAAGGAAACTTTAATAAGTCACATCGTGTATCCTCCCTTTTCATCTATCCAAACCGGGAACGCAACAATGTCGCCCGCCGCGGGGCTCGAATTTAGTATATGTTTCATCCCCTATACTTTAGAAATATATACCTAATGAAAAGCCATACTATTTTTAAGTATTGGTGAAGTAGTCCACGCATCCTGAGATTAACAGTCTATTATAAATCGTGAATTTTAATTTATGCTTTCCGTTTCACTGGCATTTTATCAGGCAATGAAAGTTATGTTGAGTCGGTGTATACCGCATCTCTCTCCGCTGTCTTTTACGATTCACATTGTTTGTGGCAAAACCTTAATATTTTCATTGATTTCTGATATCAAAGTAAAACGTTTATGGGGATGAGTATCTTTTATTCTGGTCTTCTCAAGCTTTCGAGCTTGTCCGCCCTCCTACAGGAGAAACATATACAATATATCAAGAAAATATAACGTCGCCTGATGCTAAAACTATTATGATTCTATGTACATATATATATATATACATTAGGAAGTTTTGCATATTATTTGTTTTCTTAAGACATTTTTTTTGGTTAAGGTATTTACACATATTCTACTATTGTTTGCTATATTCTAAGAATTATCTTATAGGTTAGAAATTCTATTATTTAAGTAGTTTTATAATAGTTATTGGCTATTACATATAAGTTACTTATATTATTGTTGATATTATTAGCTGGTACTAGGATATATTGTGTTATATGTTTCGGGCAAATCTATTTTCTATTAATGCTATTGTGTTTTCTGAATAATAGAGAATCAATTATAAGCCTTTGATATTTGCTGTTTATGTTATTGTAATGTATTCTAGGTTCTCCTAATGCGAAAGTGTGACCTGTTCCTTTGCAGTATTGGAAAATTAGAGACCTATTGTCTTGATTAATAACGTTGCGTCTATGTTCATATATTCTATTGCTGACTCTCCTTCCTGTCTCCCCTGCGTATTTGGCTTGGCAGCTGTTACACTCTACGGAATATATTGCCTTTTATTCTCTGTTTTGGTTAGTGGGTTTTATGATAGTAGGATTATTTTTAGATAGTGGACTTTTATGGTGGAGCCTATGTTAGGGGAATTACAGTAATATGTTTGGATGCCAGAGTTTCTTAAGTAGTTGGCTATTGTTATAGATGTTTGTGAGTATGGAATGTAACATATCGCCCTATAGATATTTTGTGGTTTTGTTTATTGGGTTATTGATAGTTATACTTTTGTGGAAATGTTGTAATATAAAGGTGGTTTGGTATCCTGCTTGCTGGACATTATTTATAATGTTCTGTGTCTCAATAATTTTGAATTCTGTTGCGAGCACCATTGATTACAATTTCTTTATTTTACTTTCTCAAATTATTATATACAGTATGAGAAATTAGGTTGGATTCCCATGGTTCAAATTTAGAACGGTGATCAGTGTTTTACAGTAGTCTACTGAAATGACTTAGCATTTTTTTTTCATCATAGCTCTGGTATAATTTTCTCACAGCAGAGGTGAGTTCTGATAATTATTGCTGGATACAAATATCTTAACTTCATTTTAATAGCGCTTTCTATCAAATCATACTAGCCTGTGCATCCAGATTAGGGCTAACATGCTGAATGATAGTTAATCGATTTTATTTTTTTTAACGCATAGTGGATTGGGAGAGTGGCAAATATATGAGCCTTAAGGTGAAAGTGAAGAGAGAAGTTTGATCACCATAGAAAGACGCGCTTTTTTTTTCTCTTCGTAAAACCTTTTTTATTTGAAATCAATAATGGATAGAAATCTGGTTTTAACATTCCAATGGCAGAATCTCAAGGAGTAGATCTGGTGACCAATTTGCGCGAGTACCTTTTAATCACTGTGGAACTATTTATTAACTTATGACAACTACCTGGGATAATATTTTAATATATTCAAAGGGAAGGAGATGACTGGAGCTTGTGTCTACACGACAGCTGAGATATCCCGAGGTGTACTTGGACAGCTTTAAATTGAAGACAAAGGCAGCAAAAGCCACCTGTGTTAGAGACAGGATCTATCTAATGATGGGGGTATAGGAGACAGGAGAGTTTATCGAGGCTCGATTTTGACACTTGCATATAATGAGGAAATTAGCGAGAAGCGAGTCCCCAGTGCGGGTAATATCACCTAAGGCTGTGGATAAGGATTGATTAAGTCGGGACACCCGAGCAAGGATATTACATTGAATGCAATTCGGAACCTGTAGGCGTGAGGCGGCGTCGTGATTGGTTAGAAGGCTAGACACGCGAGAAGGGTAGCCCCCTTTGACGACGTTTTCTGCCGAATTTGATCACTGGATGCCGATAGACCGCCAAAAAGGGTGTGTTCACCACATGGAAATTGTCATTGAAGATGTGCCAGCATGAAGAAAAGGAAGATCTAGGACGAGATGACGTTTCCTAAATTTTGACACACATAAGATGCTACGCCTGGACAGTAGATGGGGCAGTGAAGTCCATCTAAAATACGGCGCTAATTCCAGAACAAAATGTGTTTAGATTGAGCTGAGGTGACCTCTCCATATCATATATACTCCTGTAAATCCTTAAATGTCCACATACATTTCCACAGTGAATTATACCTGCTGCACACCTATATCTCATGAGCCAGGAATGTAATTATCAGACTGACAGTAATAAGTAATAATATGAGTTTTCTAACCCAGGAACAAACAAAACCCATGGTATGCAACAAAGTCCTACAGAGTAATTCCCCTACAAGATTCACAGTATATTATCATAACCCAACAGAAAACTCAGTTAAAATCGGTGTCCTAAAGGGCGAAATAACATTGTCATTTCCCAATCCCATGTGCACCTGTTATCCCGTAGACAATGATCTTATAACCGCATTTGATTTCGTACCAGCATGTTGTAAGAGGGATGAACCCATGGAAATGCAGCCTTTAATTGCTGTACCTCATACTGTATAAATACATGAAGGAAATTTCTAATAACAGCCGCTAAGTGACAACCAGAGCGAACTCAGAAGTAATGAGACGAGGGGAAGTTGACAGAGTTAGTGTGAACAGTTTAACTTTACGCAGGTCTACAAGGGTGAAAAGGCCCACACAGTGTAAATTCTGCTTAGACTGTCGCCACTAACCAGGATTTTGGAGTGTGTACGGAGAATCAGCTCGATAGAATGAGAAGTTTAGAGATTTCAACCTTTTTTTTTTTTTCATTTAAAAACCTTTTTTTTTTTTAAAGTAGAACTTCATTAGGATTTTTTTTCTATACAAACTATTTCTTGTTAAACCCCGAGTTTCAAAGACCAGTGAGAATAATGTATACCATTGTGAATTAATTATTTAGTATAAATCTGAATTTTTGGTTATTATCGGGAGTAATAGATGAAGGAAGGTGTAGGAAATCACAACTTAGAGGGGGGCTATGTCTAAAATAACAAACCTAATAGGCATCCTATGGCTTGTGTTGGGTAATTCAGAAACCCTATAATCCCTGGCCTTCAGGTAGTAGCTTTGAAATAGGTTTCTAATGAGGACATGAAAGGTCAATCTTTCAGAGTAAAGTTGTGAAGTATAGGGACCCTAAGCCAGGGGTAGAAGTTAAGTAGGCCCAGACCGTAGTCGATCCTCGGAAAGCACTTGAGAATGTTAGTGTTGGGTAGTGAATCGTAAACCCTATAAATTCATCTTTCAATAGAGTGTTGAGGTAGGACTACTGCAAAGGGGGCAGACGCACGAGGAAGTAAGAAGAAAGTGACTTCACCCACGGTGGCTAGGGGAGTGACTCAATCCGCTTTTATGAGGTGTCACGTTTAATGGTCCTTTATTCGCCATTATAATTTGTGTATGTCTTTATAGAATTGTCGTGAAAAATCGCTTAGTGTCAAGGCAAGGGCAGTTTTTGAAGTTACACTGATTTTTTTTAGGTAGGTTAGCTTCCAGATTATTTAGAATTGTTAACAATTATTGTTAACAATCATTTATCGAGTATAAAGTATTAGTATATATAGAGCTTGTACAGAGGCATTTCTTTTGAGTAACATAGGGCTTTAGTTCCCAATTTGTTTTAGTTTTATTATTTTATTTGATTTCACATTGTGTCCTGAAATATGTTATTATTTGTTAGGATCTATTGATATTGATAAACGAGTATTTTGGCCTTTGTAGCAGCTTTTAACTTTAGTTTGAGTGCATTCCGCGAATGATAGGGGGGAGGGTGTATGAAAGAATTGGAATAATGAATGTGTAGAAGGTTAAAAAACTATTATACTGTGAGCCCAAAATACATTAGATTAGGATTAAGGACTTTAATAGGATCGATTTTTATTTTATTTTTTTTATTTCGAATTTTGTTAGGACCGAGAAGCCTCAAACAGGACAACTACAACTCTATCTAGTTAGAAAATATTCGCTCCCTTTTGTTAGGTCCCTCGTTAGGGGGTATAATTTTCCTTTGATTTTCTTTTATCTTAGTTTAGCTTGAATTCTAAGGATTGTCGATAAATGATCCCTATCCCGACCCTCAGACTTGGAGATAGTGGAAGGCAAGGATCAAGCCGAATTTCCCACTCAACTCCTCCTCGCAAGAGGAAACGAAGAGGTATAGATTGAATTTTATGCAGGATGGGGGATTTGTTTTAGCCATGTCGTATAGCCTGGGGTATAACGGCGCGACCTTGGGTGACCGATCTGACACCGTAGTTTCGACGCTTTTAGCGTGGCTGGAGCGAGGGTGTCCCAGACGGGAGGTCCTGTAAGATTGGCAAGTAGGCAGAGATTGCCCAGTTATTCTAGACGAAGTGTTTCCGTCTATTGAATTTTTTTTGGTACCAGTTTGATCCCCCATAGCTAGCGGAAGTTTCTTCTAATAAAGGATTCGCCCTGCCATACGTTTTGTTGGAATGAATTCGAGCATAAGACCGATTCGAGAGACAGAATAAGTAATTATTAGGACCTTCAACGAGTTTAGACTCGTTCCATGATAGGATAAGATTTTAAAGTATTAGTTAACTATAATGACCGCGAACGAGACGCCAGAACAAGCCAGTGAGTCAAAGTTTTAGAAGTGTTGTATTGAGGACAGTAGGATTAAGAGCAGTTATACAGGGAGTAGAATTCTGAAGGAATTTGTAAAAGAACCAAAATTTCAGATTGATAAAATTCAAATTTATAAGATGTAGATTTATAGGGTTCAGGTCAATGAATAGGGAGTATATTGGTAGATGAAAGTAATATGAATTTCTTGGAAGGGGGAGGTAGCTGAACTGTACACACCCCAGAGACAAGGTAAACGGAGTCACAAACAAAATGGGAGAAGTTGATTAGTTTCTCTGTCAAACAGAGAGCTTTCTTCATACGGTTGTCACCCTAGATTTAAATGGACTGTGTAGTTTAATAGAGGTCTGGGCTATGTTCCATTTGACCAAGATTCTAAATGACGTACCCATCTGGGTTGAGAGTATTGTAACAGAGGAATCTAACACATAAGAGAAAACACACCCTCCAGTAGGATCGGGATAGACGAATATTACCCAGTGACCAACTCGTGATTCCAGACTGAATAAGATTGAAAACTTAACTGAGATACTAAACCTTGAACCTTCAGCGCACAAATATATATAATGTGTTTTCATTTTCATATATTATATTATAATCATATGCTATTCATTTCAACAATTTTATTTCCTTTGATATTCATGATATTAGTAATATTTACCTACCATGTTGCGATTTTTTTTTAACATGTTGTCATGGCTTATTCTTCCCTCAAGGCATGATCTATTTTATCCTTATTGTCTTTTATCCGCCTTACTTGTATATGTATATATATTTTGTCATCATATATAATTTTGTAGTAGTTTTCTTTATCATCTATCATGGGATGATTTTTATAATATTTAATCACTATCTGCATGATACGTGTTTTCTTCAATATATATATTATACCCATCATATAACATGGAAGGATTCATTTTATCATTACATATTTCGTGCCTTATTTAATAATTACTTTCACAATTTGTTTTCTGTAATTTTTTTTATTTAGCAAAAGTCATCATGTCATAGGCTAATCATTATATACCAAGATATTTCTTTCAGCTAACTATAATTATCCTTTCCTTTGATTGTATATGTATAACTATACCACACGAATGTCTTGATTGGTACTTAAATAAAGATGCTGGCATGTTTTAGGAGTTGGACTAGTCAGTTATTTCTAAACGACTTCTTGGCGCCCAATTTTTTTATATATAATATGTAATAGGGAAATGTTCTAACTGTATTGTTAGTAGAAAGAAGGTAGCAATGAAACCAGCACACCAGAGGCAAGGATGGGTGTTGCGTTCCCGGTTTTGGATAGTTGAAAAGGGAGGATACACGATGTGACTTATTAAAGTTTCCTTACTTAAGTATATATATATAGCAATTTAGGCCAACAACCCCATGTATATAACCCGCAGCAAGACCTTAATGTTGTATAATAGCAGCACAGCTGTCAATGATGCACTATCGGCATATGTCTTTACATCATCACATGTAATGCAATTTGTGCAAACAGGATAAATAAAATATAAAAAAAAGGGGGGAAAAACTCTGTAATTGATTAAGAGTTGAGCTAAAGCAAGGATCGAGCATATAATATTGTCAGAACAATGGTCTAAAGATGGAAACAGCCGCGACACTAGTATACAATTTCATCAGACAACCCATGAAATCGTTATTAAATTGGGCAATCTATAAAACACTGAAACACAGACACTCGCGACAATGTATGTGGCCGGTAATTTATGGGAGACTTGATTATTAGTAACATTCCCTTCAAATAGGTAAGAAACATACAACATTTCATTTAAACAGTGGGAGTAGCACCATAAGGCAAATTATGTATGAAATAGGTAACAGAGGAAACAAGAAAATTTCTCTAGATATTTATTTAAATATCTTAAAATTTGGGAACATGTCTATACTGACGAGATATGCTATTTACATAGTAAAATTTAGATAGAGGTGACCTGAAGTTACTTTATAGCCCTTTAGGGCCCATGCGAAATCTAGGTTGGCTACTACACAAAAGGGGGGGGAAGGCGCTAAGTCATAATAACAAATGGCTTACCTTTTCTCGAAAGTGTCGGCAAAGGTCTGGTCTCCTGTCTGCAGACTGTCCTTTCACTGAGCGACTCCGATCGAAACTCATCCTGCCTTTTGGCAAAGAACCTTCTTTTATTCATCTCTCTCTCCATTTTCATTCGCCGAAAGAAACACCAATCAAAATGGCCAACGGCTCCAGTATCAATTTCATAGACGCCCCAGGCCTCATCAAAATAGAACATATAGTATTACCAAAACAAAAAATCTAAAGAGAGAAACAGCCACGGCACTAGTGTAAGATTTCAGACTCCAGGCCTCTTCCATCAAATTAGAACATATAGTATTACCAAAACAAAAAAATCTAAAGAGAGCAACAGCTACGGCGATAGTGTAAAATTTCAGACGCCAGCCCCCCCCTTCCACATGGATTGAAAAACCATCCTCCCTTTTTCTCGGGACGATATATATATATCGCCCCCCTCCGTCTTAGCTATAAATCGACACAGGCCCCTTTTCACTTGAACTGTAATATAACGCTTTCCTTTCTCGGGAAGGATATTTTATAAGGTTCAGTCCTTTAGAGATCTTCCTTCTCCATTTTTTTTTTTTGGTCACCTTTACCTAAATTTTTGGTGAGGGGAATATATGTACATATGAAACAACAGTTTCCAGCTCGGATGTCTCTGGATGTCTTCTTCTTTACCAGGCATCAGCTTTCGGCATGGAAGTCTGGTGTCACCAAGTGTCTAAGTTTCTGGGCAAAAAAAATGGTCTGTAAGTCTATGTGGGAGGGAAGCCATGTATCCATTTGATTTGATTATACATACGCCTTCTGTTGGGGTATGGTTACAAAAACGTGCCCCAACAATCCTCCCCCTGCCAAGTAATGGACAAATGCGTTTGTGCTATTCATTATTCATCTGCCTTTCATCAGTTACTATGAAAGCAGGCCCATTTCTAGCAAAATGCATTTTCCATTACTAGGTGAAGCCAGGTGTACCGAAACCTATAGGGAAGATAAGGCTAATCAAAATGATGGTATGCTATTCTAGATGTTTATTATTCCGAACATTAGTGGGCATTGTGCATCCTGGCAAAGGGGTTTTTATGTGTTATTATTCTGTCAGCACACTGTTATCAACATAGGTCATGGGGGACAGTCATATCATATGTATGGAAGTAAGCAAGGTCATCTGTCTTACCATTCATGGGTATATATACCACCCTTCCACTTTCTTCTTTGGTTTTGAGGAGTAGGCCTTCCTTGTGGTAGGTCCTCTCAACCCCATCCTTGCCTCTGGTGTGCTGGTTTCATTGCTACCTTCTTTCTGCTAACAATACAGTTAGGACATTTCCCTATTACATATTATATATAAAAAATTGGGCGCCAAGAAGTCGTTTAGAAATAACTGACTAGTCCAACTCCTATAACATGCCAGCATCTTTATTTTCGTACCAATCAAGACATTCGTGTGGTATAGTTATATATATATACAATCAAAGGAAAGGATAATTATAGTTAGCTGAAAGAAATATCTTGGTATATAATGATTAGCCTATGACATGATGACTTTTGCTAAATAAAAAATTACAGAAAACAAATTATGTAAGTAATCATTAAATAAGGCACGAAATATGTAATGATAAAATGAATCCTTCCATGTTATATGATGAGTATAACATATATATTGAAGTAAAACATATCATGTAGATAGTGATTAAATATGTTAAGATATAAGTGATAAAAATCATCCCATGATAGATGACAAAAGAAAACTACTACAAGATTATATATGGTGACAAAATATATATAATTAAATATTTAATATAAATATTAATATCATGAATGTCAAAATAAAATTGTTGAAATGAATAGTATATGACTACAATATAATATATATGATATAAAAATAATAACATATTGAAAAAGAAAATGTAAACATAATATATATTTGTGCGCTGAAGGTTCAAGGTTTAGTATCTCAGTTAAGTTTCAATCTTATCCAGTCTGGAATCACGAGTTGGTCACTGGGTAATATTCGTCTATCCCGATCCTACTGGAGGGTGGGTTCTCTCTTGTGTGTTAGATTCCTCAAATTACAATACTCTCTCAACCCAGATGGGAACGTCATTTAGAATCTTGGTCAAATGGAGCATAGCCCAGACCTCTATTAAACTACACAGTCCATTTAAATCTAGGGTGACAACCGTATGAAGAAAGCTCTCTGTTTGACAGAGAAACTAATCAACTTCTCCCATTTTGTTTGTGACTCCGTTTACCTTGTCTCTGGGGTGTGTACAGTTCAGCTACCTCCCCCTTCCAAGAAATTCATATTACTTTCATCTACCAATATACTCCCTATTCATTGACCTGAACCCTATAAATCTACATCTTATAAATTTGAATTTTATCAATCTGAAATTTTGGTTCTTTTTTTTTTACAAATTCCTTCAGAATTCTACTCCCTGTATAACTGCTCTTAATTCTATTGTCCTCAATACAACACTTCTAAAACTTTGACTCATTGGCTCGTTCTGGTGTCTCGTTCGCGGTCATTATAGTTAACTAATACTTTAAAATCTTATCCTAACATGGAACGAGTCTAAACTCGTTGAAGGTCCTAATAATTACTTATTCTGCCTCTCGAATCGGTCTTATGCTCGAATTCATTCCAACAAAACGTATGGCAGGGCGAATCCTTTTTTAGAAGAAACTTCCGCTAGCTATGGGGGATCAAACTGGTACCAAAAAAATTCAATAGACGGAAACACTTCGTCTAGAATAACTGGGCAATCTCTGCCTACTTGCTAATCTTACAGGACCTCCCGTCTGCAACACCCTCGCTCCAGCCACGCTAAAAACGTCGAAACTACGGTGTCAGATCGGTTACCCAAGGTCGCGCCGTTATACCCCAGGCTATACGGCATGGCTAAAACAAATCCCCCATCCTGCATAAAATTCAATCTATACCTCTTCGTTTCCTCTAATGAGGAGAAGTTTTGTGGGTTTCCTGGTCTGATCATAACCTCCCACAACCTTCCAGTCTGAGAATCAAGATATGATCATTATCTACGACTCTTAAAATTCAAGTTGATATAATGAAATAGAGTAACTGATTACGCTAATAAAAGAAATCAATATTTGCACTCCTCTAAAAGGAGACCTAACAAAGTGGAGCGAATATTTTCCTAACAATAGAGTTTTTACAGTCCTGTGAGGCTATCGTTCCTAACAAAATTCGAAATAAAAAATAAAATAAAATAAAAATCGATCCTATTGAAATCCTTAACCCTATTCTAATGTATTTTTGGATTAACAGTATGTTAGACTTTAACTTTGTGGTCGCATTCATTGATCATTACATTCACTCTCTCATTCACGATCGCATTCAAACTAGAGTTAGACTCTATCATAAAAACCAAAATACTATAATATCATTATTAATAGGCCTTAACAATAATGAAAATCTTCCAGGACAAAATGTGAAATCAAATAAAATAATAAAATTAAAACAAATTGGGAACTAAAGCCCTAGGTTACTCAAAAGAAAATGCCTCTGTACAAGCTCTATATATACTAATACTTTATACTCGATAAATGATTGTTAACAATAATTGTTAACAATTCTAAGTAATCTGGAAGCTAACCTACTAAAAAAAAATCAGTGTAACTTCAAAAACTGCCCTTGCCTTGACACCAAGTGACTTTTCACGACAATTCTATAAAGACACACACAAATTATAATGGTGAATAAAGGACCATTAAACGTGACACCTCATAAAGGCGGATTGAGTCACTCCCCTAGCCACCCTAGTGCCGTGGCTGTTTCTCTCTTTAGATTTTTTTGTTTTGGTAATACTATATGTTCTATTTTGATGGGAGAGGCCTGGGGCGTCTATGAAATTGTATACTGGAGCCGTTGGCCATTTTAATTGGTGTTTCTTTTGGCGAATGAAAATGCCAGCCAATAGAAACTTTGGCGCGGCAGCGAATGAAAACGGAGAGAGACATGAATAAAAGAGGGTTTCTTTGCCAAAAGGCAGATGCAATCGGAGTCGCTCAGTGAGAGGACAGTCTTCAGACGGGAGATCAGACCTTTGCCGGCACTTTCGAGAAAAGGTAAGCCATTTGTCATTATGACTTAGCGCCCCCCCCTTTTTGTGTAGTAACCAACCTAGATTTCGCATGGGCCCTAAAAGGCTATAAAGTAACTTCAGGTCACCTCTATCTAAATTTTTACTATGTAAATAGCATATCTCATCAGTATAGACATGTTCCCAAATTTTAATTTATTTAAATAAATATCTAGAGAAATTTTCTTGTTTCCTCTCATACATATTTCATTCCTTTTGCTTTATGGTACTACCCCCCACACCTTAATTTCACAAATTGTAATAAATATAGAACTACCGACTCTGTTGAAATAGAGTTGTGTACTATATCTTTGCTGTGATATATTGACACAGCGACAGTTGCAAATTACGACTTTATTAGGGCTACTTTGAGGGTATCTATCTGTCAGGTTTTAGTAATGTTTGTACTTTTATGTGTTTCAGTGCGTTATTCCATCATATTTACCATTATACCATATTTTCTGATTCCTCGGGCTATTGTTACGCTGTTAGGAGGGTACGGCATGATGCAAACAGATTTGTATGTTTGACTATTGTTTGTGTTATTTGGGCTATAAAAATGCCTTAATATGAATCTATTTACAGTTGATCTGTAGAAATTATAGAGATCTGTTGCTATAATTTTCCTCTATGAAATAGCTCCCAGTGTCTTCAGTGGGTTGCTAAACCTCCAGAAGGAGTCTTTTATAGATTGCCCAATTTAATAACGATTTCATGGGTTGTCTGATGAAATTGTATACTAGTGTCGTGGTTGTTTCCATCTTTAGACCTTTGTTCTGACAATATTATATGCTCGATCCCTGCTTTAACTCAAACTTTTAATCAATTACAGAGTTTCCCCCTTTTTTTTCTTTATTTATCCTATTTGCACAAATTGCATTACATGTGATGATGTAAAGACATATGTCGATAGTGCATCATTGACAGCTGTGCTTCTATTATACAACATTAAGGTCTTGCTGCGGGTTATATACATGGGGTTGTTGGCCTAAATTGTTATATATATATATATACTTAAGTAAGGAAACTTTAATAAGTCACATCGTGTATCCTCCCTTTTCATCTATCCAAACCGGGAACGCAACAAATGTAGTTTTCTTACTCATCAGTAGTACATAAGTACAACCCCCGGATACCACAAATTCAATTCGTCTAATACCAATTCGGTATATATTCTTTTAAGACGAAGAGGGTATTTCGTTCTCCCGTTGAGTTCGTCTTAACGAGGGATTACTGTATATAACTTATATGGAGAATTTTTTTTTCTCATACATATTTCATTCTTTTGTTTTATGGTGCTACCCCCACATCTTATTATTATTACAAATTGTATTGGAATATAGAGCTACCGACTCTGATGGAATGGAGTTGTGTACTGTACCTTTGCTGTGATGCTTTAATACAGTAACAGATGCAAATATGACTTTATTAGGGCTGCTTTGAGGGTATCTCTTTGTTAGATTTAGTAATATTTGCATTTCCATATGAGAGATTTGCCCTTCTTTCACTGTTTAAATGAAATATTGTATGATTCTTACCTATTTGGAGGGAATACTACTAAAAAAATCAAGTCTTCTAATAATTCCTGACCAACATGCATTGTCGAAAGTGTCTGTCATACCCGCTGTGATCAAAGAAGCCAGTTCTCCTGTCTGTGTTTCAGTATGTTCCATCATATCTACCATTATACTATTCGTTGATTTAAATTTAATAAGACCCATGTTGCCTTATACTCATTAGATTGTTCTCTTTATGATTTTATTGAAAACCTTTTGTTTTAGATATATTACAAATGTCAATAGTATAAGTCTATAGATTTTGCTTGTCTCATAGCTTATTTTGCTAGGTTTTAGTGTAATCTTTATAAATAGAGTCTTTCCATACATCCAGATAGTAACCTAATTCAACGCATTTTGTTGAATCTTTGTTATAAAAATCGGGATTAAAGGTGTACCTGCATGTTTAATCAGATTTTTTCTACTAATAAAATCTGAACCTGGTGCTTGCTTGATATCTAATTTTGAAATAATAATTTCAATATATTATACTTCTATAAAAAAAATGCTAATTTGGTCTTATATTCAGGTTTATAGTTTCTAATAATAACATGCTCATCTTATCTGAGATCCCTTAAAGCTGTTGGATGATCTCAGAGAATTTGAAACTATATGGGCTTGTCACTGACTCGAGTCCGTTAGTCTGTAGAGACGGCCAATAGACGGCGATCAATTCCAGCGTCTATTTTGATGGGAGAGCCGACCACTATTTTATAGATCATTTAATTTATTGTAGGAACAAAAATAATTCAACATTTCCCTCCCTTTTTTTTTTCAAGTACACGTGAGTCTTAGTTTAATGAGGAATCTCTTTACACATCTGTCCTAAACTTTCCTCACTATATCTTTTGTGTATGAATCTATTTACAATTGATCTGTAGAGATTATAGAGATCTATTGCTATAATTTCCCTCTCTGAAATAGTTCCCAGCGTCTTCAGTGGGTTGCTGAATCTCCAGAAGGAGTCTTTTATAGATTGTCTAATTTAATAATAATTTCATGGGTTGTCTGATGAAATTGTACACTAGTGCCGTGGCTGTTTCCCTCTTTAGACTTTGTTGTTTTGGCAATACTATATGTTCTACATGTGGGAGAGGCCTTGTGATGATGTAGGGACATATGTCGATAGTGCGTAACGGGAACCCAACACCTGGAGCGTAGAGCGCCAACTGGGAGTCGAGATCACTAGTATGGACAAATGTTGAGCGCTTTTATTCATGTCCTAATTTGATTATTGAGTTGAACCAGTTGACCAGAAAGTTCAATGCTGAGGTTGAGTCTGGAAGGTTGGCCATAGATCTAGGATTGAGGTGGGTCAGTCCAAGCAGGATAGCTGGTTGCATCCTATGTCTCAGGAATGCTGGACAGCTGAAGAGAAGATGATCAACTGTCTGTGGCTCTTCTGAACAGTAGGTGCAGGTAGGGTCTGTTTCGGGATGCACACATGTAATCTCTGCCAGTACAGGACCATGACCCATGAAAATGGTGGTGGGGGCCTCTCAATGGCAGTTTTTGGTAGAAATTTGAGGAGATGGCCTGGAGTGGAAGCAATTCTCCTGAGTGATCTGGTCGAAGGGGTTTGGGAATATAATACAGCCCATGATGATAGAGCAGCCTTATGTGTTAGGTTTCGAGCATGGGCTCGAGACAGGGTGGAGTATGAGTGTGGTAGGACAGAAGTAGCGGCAATTTTTGCTGCACTGTCTGCTAGTTCATTGGCATTGATTCCAGTGTGTCCCGTTACCCAACACAGCCTGATGTTAGGAGCTTTGTTAAGGACTTTTATTATTTTTGCCACTAGCAATGTACTATGTAGTGTTGGCACTGAGGAGCAGATAACTGCTAAAGGGGATCTACAGTATGAGGCTATATCACTGCTGTTTTGTTTGACTAGTCTCTGCGATTTGAGCAACCCAGAGAATTGCTAAGAGTTCAGCTTGAAAGGCAATGCAGTATGGGTGAAGCTGTTGGAGAACTGGCTGATGGAAAGGGGTCGTCTGAATGGGGGTATGACAGCGCAGTTGGTCCTGGCTTAGATTCGTAGTCCCCTCCTTGATCTCCTTTAGGAAATCCAGCTGGGCCTGGATGATGATTTCAAGAGGATTGGGCTGCCTGTTAGGGATATGGCTGGTATGGTTGGCATTCAAGGGCCCCCTCTAAATATATGCTTTTCAAACGTGTAGTGGATGCTCCAGAGCTGATGGGTACCCTACTGATCTGTTTTGGTTAAAGATAATATATCAGTGATGTATTATTACTTTACTCTGTTTTGATTGAAACGAATCGAACATTTTTATCATCATCTTGTAGAGAACAAAATGTTTGTTATAAATTGTGCACATGTGCAAGAATTGTAAAAAAAATAAAATAATTATAGTAGCATGAAAATGGTGTATCTTTCATTTAAATATAAAGATATCTAAATATATATAAAGTGCAATTTCTTATAAAATAACTTTCGCTATTAATATTCAACCTATAATAGAAATATATCACATACTTGGAGGAAGCGCGACAACCCCAAATGGAAACTTGGTCAGGATGACCAGGAAATACCAAATTTCCTATGGATTGATACCAAATTTCCTATGCATTGAGTTCGTCAATCTTGGAACAATTGCTCGACACCTGCGAGTGAGAGACGAAACCTCGTGTCTGGCCGAATTCTACCCCCAAAATGGTTATAGTCGTTCAAATAGGGATGGTTTGGCCAAGGATTATGAGTCCAGGGTCGTTAGGGCGAACTCTTTGCCACTGGAAGATATAGGCTTATGTCTTTCTAGGGTTCAGCTCGAGTCCGTTCTTGTTGCTCCATGAAGCAATTTGATACAGAAATGTGTTAATTCCTTTGGTCGGCAGACGACCCCGAACTTGAGTCAACAGGGTGAAGTAGTCTGCATAAGCTACTAGAAAACTTTCTCTAATGGGAGGTATGACGATTACAGTAAAATTACTGTATATCGTTCTGAAAAAATAGAGCAAACCATATTAATATATTTAGATAATAAAATCTTTATATAAATCCTTCCCTGCCCTTTTATTATCAAAAGATAATTATATTTTTTTGCCTTTATTTTAAAGCTAACATAGAAAAAAAAAGAATCTAGCATTTTAAATAAATTATAACTTTAAAACACTTTTGTCTCAACATCTATATAGTTGAAAATCTTTTCTACAAGCAATCAAATGATAAAATAACACATAGAAGTTGTTTAATAAAAATAATAATAATAAAAAACAATAAAAAGGATTTTATACTATAAGGTAAAAATATAGAAAAAAAAAAAAAAAAGATAAACAATGCGTTTTTTTGACGTTTAATTTTTTTAAAAATTTTAATTAGTGTATAGTAAATGTAATAATTAATAAATATAAATTATAATATTTAGCTCAAATAGGTAAGGTAATAAATAATATTAATAATATACATAGTGTTGAAATTGTGACGCGAGTTATTTAATATATCGAGGTATTTAAATATGTAAACACGAAACATAACATTCGGTTGCAGAATTGCATTTATAGCACAAAATTAGTGTATCAATGAAGTCAATCACACATATATGCAAAATAAAACCAATTACAATAGTCTAAACATAAGTAGAAAGTCTATATTTTTTAAAATTATAAAGTCAAAGGTATATATAAAATTTATGCCCATTGAATCGCAAAGATAATACTATGGTATTGCTTGTTTGTGACACGATTTTAAATAGTTTAAATAGAGAAAAATGAATTTTTATTTAGACATTTTCTTCCTTTTTGCATGTTTTTTTTCTTTCTAAATTTATATAATTTTTGTATGTAAAGGCATTTACAATCAATATAGAGTAAACATACACACCATTTTCACCATAATGATTATATATATCATACTCTGACTAATCAAATTGTATGTAGATACTTTGAAACATCACCAAATTCTCTTTGTGTATATACTCTATCTTATGAGAACTTTGTTAAGTTTAGAACTATTTGTACAATAATTTACAAAACACTACTAATCCATCGTGTAAATATTTAATCATATATATGTAAATAATACTAGCACAGCACAATAGTCCTTTGGACTTCGTGCTTTTGTAACAATAAATAAAATAAAAAATAGATATAGCAGTATTATCTATGTTAAAAGTTTTGTATTAAGAATGCTATTGTGTATTTTATCATTTTTTTTAATGTAGCAATAATAATAATAATAAAAATACCTTTAAAGATTAAAAAAATATATATATATAAATAAAAAATAATTTTTAAAATGTGACCTTTATATCATTCTCGAGTCTGGAGCTATTTTCTTGTTACAGTTTAACCGCTTCAATATGACATACAGCTTTAATAACATATTTTTAGAAATTGCTGTTATATTTTATTTAATAATGTTTTTTTTTTTTTGCTTATCCCTAGTACACGTGGTACAGGCCATGGTAATCATGATGGGTAGAGTGGACGATTGCTTTTACTGTAAGTGCACCACATGTCTACACATGTGAAAAGCAGTTTGACTTTAATAATGTGAATTGTAATACCATTGAGATTTTTAATTTTTTTTTTTCAGAATTTTTCATGATTAACTTTTTAGTGATGTATAAAATTGCATTAATACATTTTTTAATCAAAGAAAAATTACTATTGTAATTACATTTGGCCAAAATGAATAAAGGCAATGGGAAGAAAGTGAATAAATTTAGAAAAGGCTAAAAATGTTAATTAAAAAAAATTGTTTTTTAAAGAAATTTTTTATGGCTATTTGCTTTTAGGGTCCATTAATTTAGTGTCCATTCTGAGGGTCGGTGGAAGGCTGGTTAAACCGTTTGGTTTTCGACCACTACAACCCGGGTTCGATTCCCGCATTGGGCACTTTTTTCTGTTAAAAAAAAAAAATGCCCCAATGGCCCCCGATTCTTGCAAAAGTCCAACCCCACCAGCGAGTGCAAGTAACCAAACGGGGCTCTGGCACATTTGTAAGTGTAAAGTCGAACTGCTTTCACATGTGTAGACATGTGGTGCACTTACAGTAAAAAGCAGTCGCTAACTACCCACCATGATTATCATGGCCTGTACCACGTGTACTAGGGATAAGCAAAAAAAAAAAAGTGTCCATTCTAGGTGATCAAAAGGCATGCCTATCTTCTGTATGTTATATTACTCTCTAAGACACCTCATTGCTAATTCAGCTGCTTTAGTCAGGTAGGAAAAAATATTTCATGCAATGTGGGTGGCGATATTTGTTACTTATTGTAACACTTAAGTACATATGCTAACAATACAGTTATCAGCGTCATAATCAATTCTTTCTTAATCAATTCTGTCACCGTTTGCTTTTGTGAATGGAATAAATACCTAAATATGGCCATTTCTCATAACCATCGGTGGTTCAGTGGTAGAATGCTCGCCTGCCACGCGGGCGGCCCGGGTTCGATTCCCGGCCGATGCATTTTTTTTTTTTTACAATTTTTAAAACTCATTTATATATTATACAAGAATGACATCCACGGCGCCAATTTAAAATTGTAACAAATAGTATTTGAATAAAAGGATTTAATCGGGTAAAACCCGGGCATTGCCCGGGTCATTCGGCTAGTGTGTTAACAATTGCCACTGTGCCCGGTGTATTGTGTTTTTGCAATACATTTTTATTAGATAAAGTATTATTGATGAGGCACAATTTGGATTGTAGATTATAAACACAAGGTAATAAGACCAAATCCAAATAAATAAATAGTGTGTGACGTTTCGGTCTATTACTATTTATTTATTTGGATTTGGTCTTATTACCTTGTGTTTATAAAGTATTATTTTTTAAAAAGTTATCAAAATTTGATTATGAAATTTGGTCGAATCATCAATAGGGTCGAATTATTGTTGAATTAATGGTGGTTATATGATTGAGAGGCTGGAGATTGGGACATGAGAACCTGGTTGGATTATCGCAAGTGTAAAATTATCGTGTGTTGAATTAACACTTTGAGGAAAGACGATTCCAGAGTTACATGGTCCACTGGGCCATATGAAAATCAAGTTATACAGTGTTACAGTGTTTCCATCAAAATGCTAACTGCTTATATTTTAAATATGCTACAAATGGCAAAAACAGTTTATAATAAAGGAACACATTATCAACTTAGAATATGAAGCTAGAAATAATTTTAAGAACCATCTTCTTCTTCTTTCTTATCTCCACTCAATCATATTAAGGTATCAAGCTTGTCTGTTGGGGAAGAGTAGAGCTCATCAATGGATGAGTCAATACAGCAACCATCATGATTGGGTGAAGTAGAATGCGTCTGCCTTTGTCATTAAGACTGGGAGCACTACTCAGTGGCAGGCCGACTTAGCTCCAAAAGAAATGGCCGCCTCTGACATGAGGAACAGACGCTATGTGCAGCCGCTCCTAACATGGAGTACAAACGCTGCTCATCCTGCATCCCTGGATTAGGAGCCCTTACAGGGTACTATCAGCCGGGCCAGCTGAGCCCAGATTTTTTAGTGAGCTTGTTACTGCTCCCCCTCCTCCTTTTTCATCCGGGCTTGGGACCGGCAAAGGCGGAGTTATAAGAACCTCCCTCTCCATATCAAGTTTTCAATAAAGAAAAGCTACCTTTTTTGCATGTTGAAATGACACAAAAACTATGCACATAACTCAGCTCAGTGACAAAACCACAATGCCTGCTCTGTTAATTCACGACACTGTATAACCTTATTAATTTGACACCTGATAATTCAACCATGTTTTCATCTCCAGCCTATCAAATAACAAACGTTAGTTCCAATACGATGCATTAGCTGCGTGCCATCTCTTATAATAAATTGAAACTCTTTTTGACGCGTATGATTCTTTTTGAAACAATTTCTTACTGCAATGATGGGAGGGCCTGGCTCATCAACATGATTTTTAAAATCAAATTTTGATGACATAGATAATTCTTGTTTTAAATACAAAGTTCTTTCTAAAAATGCAATACTTTGGCAGGCAGAGCACAGCAGCCGTAGTTAATGTATGCACACTGTGCTTAGAGTGTTACAAGTGTTTAAAATATCGGCGGTGTTATTGCGCCTGATTTTGTTTACTCTGGGACAATTTAGGCCTAACATAAATGGCTGCTCTAGTCACTGGTGTAAACAATGAGGTGTCTTTAATAATAACGTATTTTATTAATGTTGCATATTAATTTATACATATACAAATATTAATATTATATATTAATAAAATAATATACAGAAGAGGAGAGACGCATGTCTTTTGAAGATTAATCAGAAAGAATGCACACACACTAAATAGGGTTCTAGCCTAAAAGTAAATAACTATAAAAGCTTTCTTTAAAAGATTTTTTTTACAATACAATTTTTAGCCTTTTTAAATTTTATTTTATTTTTTCACTTTGATTAAAATAGTATTTGTAATTTTTCCTTTTAAAAACTGTATAAATGTGATTTTATTATAAGAGAAAATTGCCATAAAGTATAAAATAAGAATATAAATGGTAGCAATGCATTTCTTTATTCAGATATACTTTAGCCACATTTTAAATTCTCAAATTGCGAACTACATTATGTTGGTGAAACCGGCAGAACCATTGAAATCAGGACTAAAGAACACAATAGAAACATCATGAACAAAGACAGCCGTTCCCAGATTTATCAGCACATGGCAGAAACACAGCATTCATTTGATTTCACAGACACCCAATGTATTTACAGTAACATACGCGGAAAATATCAACGACTGGTCCTGGAGGCTTTGGTTTCCAATAAAATTCCGAGCCTCAATAGGAAATTGAACTACCCCCGCAATACATAGCTTTTTGTAATAGCATGGATCCCGCATAAGGAATTTCAACCTCAAGTGTTTTCCCGATTTATGTATATATTTTATTTATTTTAAACTTATTTTAAACTGGATTTCTCGCTCGCTCTCTAGGTGTGTTGATACGTGCTTGTTCGTGGCAATTCCGCTTCAATATTCAAACTTACTTAGTTGGGTGTATATACCTCTCCGCACATTTTCTTGGATTACCTGAAGAAAAGCGTTTTGCTTGAAAGCTTGTATTTTCAATAAAAAGAAACTCACCACATTATATTTTCGTTTTCTCTTTTAATTTCTTTATTCGTTCGAAGTGCAAGCTTTCGGATCTTATAGCAATGCCTGTGGAAGGATTATAAAGATCCGAAATCTTGCACTTTGCATGAATAAAGAAACACATTGCTACTGTTTATATTCTTATTTTAATTGTAATTTTATCAATCACTAAAAATTAATTACACCTATCCCCCGATTTACACTGTACATGTTTTACACGTTTTCGCTTTTACACGGTTTTCCAAATAAGTTTTTTTTTTGTTTTTATCGCACTATACTAAATGCTACTGTGATTGAACACATGCGCTGTGTACACATCTCACGAGGAATCCCAAGCTTATGTGCTGACTACATATTTTGACCTGTCAATGCATTTTATTTTTATTTCTGTGTACACCTATCCCCCGATTTACACGTTTTTCTCAGGAACATATCTACCGTGTAAATCGGGGGATAGGTGTATTTTGAAAAAAATATTAAATAAAAAGTTCCAATGGTATAAATTTATATTTTTAATTAAAATTGGTTACAACAGAATTTTTAAAAATATTATTCAAATTATATATTTACTCATCTCCTAGAGAAAAATTGTCACTAGCAGTGTGAAGGTTGTGGTGAAGTCATCACACTAACTTCAATCCAACACTTTAATTCAACTGAAAGCTTTGATCCGTTGTGGTGTCGAATTAAAGAGGTTAGGCTCTATCTAAAAGAGAGTCAATAAATCATCTCAATTTGCTCCAAAGTGGCTAGGCCAATTATATAACCAAAATATAGGGGACATTTTGCTGGTATGTGATATTGTTCTCAAAATCTCTTCCAATAAAATAGATCCAAAACTATGCCCCATCTCTCTCTATGCAAAGTTTGTAGATTGCAGAGATTTTCAATTGATGGCACCTAGTTTTTAAAAGGTTTTATTTAACTTACTTCCCTGTCTGTCTGTCCACAAATCTTGAAATCAATTTTTAATATACTTTTAGAGCACATATGAATCTGAAATTTGGTACACTTTTCAGAACCTGATGACAATGCAAGTTGACAAATTATCAGACTTCTTTGACTGTCAGGGTGGCCGGAAATGAACAAATTTCCAAATCGCCTTTCAAAATTTGTAAATTAATTTTGATATACTTCCAGATCACATAGAAGTATGGAACTTTTAACACACACTCACTCCAATGAACAATGCAATTGTACAAATTTTCAGACTTCTAGGTGGTCGGGATGGCCAAGAATGAACAAATTTCTATATATATGTTATGTTACGCCCCTTACAAAGATTTGACCAATCGGCCACGAGCAGGCTTCCGTCTAATCCTCCAGTAAACTTTTGATTCCAAGTTTTGTAAATTCAT
Organism: Cordylochernes scorpioides; assembly: GCA_030710605.1. NCBI lineage: Eukaryota > Metazoa > Arthropoda > Arachnida > Pseudoscorpiones > Chernetidae > Cordylochernes > Cordylochernes scorpioides. The sequence goes on along the minus strand of CP092880.1, from coordinate 33,460,315 downwards.
GACTAAAAGCTAACTAAATAATTAATAGATAAAAATACGATAAGGCACAATTTGGATTATAGATTATAAACACAAGGTAATAAGACCAAATTCAAATAAATAAATAGTCTGTGACGTTTCGGTAACAGCGTTGTTACCATCTTCAGACAAAAGTGCTGAATGAGAAAAAATATCGCAGCATGTTACTGTTATCAAGTGTGTAAACAAGATAGCAGATAAGAAGAAGATAGTTATCTGAGAAACACAGAATATTATTCTTAGAATTAAAAGTGGAAAAAAACCCACTTTTTTTTAGATATAATTGAAAGCATACCTATAAATACCATTGATATTTCCTCTTTCTTCCATTCTGTTAATTGTAGCACATTTCTTTTGAATGGAAAAGGCTTCTTTATATAAATTGTCTCTTAAAATAAATTTTCTCATAATTTAGTATCTTTGTTTCTTTTAGATTAAAATCATTATGCCCTGTGATTTTTCTATGTTCTACAAGTGCAGAATTCTCAATTTTATTTCATTTTAGAGCATATTCTTGGGTTTTCATTCTTTCTTTTGAAGTTCTGGATGTTTGTCCTACATAGCATTGGTCACATTTCACTTCATAAATTAAACCTGCTCTTTTTGGTAATTGAGTGTTCTTTTGGTTGTTGATATATTGAGAGATAGGGTTACATGGTTGCCATGCAATTTTTATTTTTTCTTACTTTTTGAATATATTAGTAAAATTTGTGTGTGTGTGTGGCAAATTTGGCTTCTTTGTTTTTGCACTTGAGATTTTGAATTAAAGTGTTAATCTCATATTTTTGGTTCATGTCTTCTATTATTCTATCACTCAAAGTGAAACAACACAGGCAAAATTTCAGAACCTGTTAAAATAAGAAAATATAACTTTTATATTATAACAGATAAAATAGAAGGCTATTATAAATGGTTACAAAGAGGAATCAACCTCAACTTTTGCAGAGATCCTACGTGTTATGGCTTAAAAAAAAAAAGTCCAAATAACGGGCCTGTGATGAAACAAAAATTATTTTTATGCTATGAACTATGGTGATTTTAAAGCCAGCAATGTTTTACATAACAGGTTAAAAAAAAAAAAGATTCTAGACTTAAGAATATGTGGAAATGATATGGGAGAAAAATTTGAAAGGTGCAATGCTTGAAGAGTTTTTTTCAAGCAACAAAGTATTAGAGCCATTTTTCCAAGTAAACATTGTATTATATAATGTGATAAAGATGTTTTAAAAAATCATTTTATATCTTTGAATATATAATTAATAAAACTTTGCCTAGGATTTGACTTGATTTTAAAATTAGACATAGAGGTACATGTATGTTAATGATAAGAAGAACCTATCATCTAATGATTTCTTTTATTATTCAGTATTAATGCAAGGAAACTGGTCAATTAAGGGAATTAAAAAAAAGTGGCCACTATTAAGAGGCAGCCTCTTCCTGTGTGTATTGCTATCCTTTAATTATACGGTCTAAAAATTTTGAAAAGTAAAAAAAAATAGCCAAACACAGTGGCTATAGTGAACCAAAAGCCCGCTCCCATTTGGGCTTACTATAGAAGGGTTTTACTGTACATTTTTTTTCGTGAGGGGCTTTCATGTTCATGCTGGGAATGAGCCATATTGCATCTACAGAGTTTTCCAACAGAATGGTACTTGCCCGAAGTACATTTAGAGGAACTACGCCTTTGCCGGTCCCAAGCCCGGATGAAAAAGGAGGAGGGGGAGCAGTAACAAGCTCACTAAAAAACCTGGGCTCAGCTGGCCCGGCTGATAGTACCCTGTAAGGGCTCCTAATCCAGGGATACAGGATGAGCAGCGTTTGTACTCCATGTTAGGAGCAGCTGCACATGGCGTCAGTTCCTCATGTCAGAGGCGGCCATTTCTTTTGGAGCTAAGTCGTCCTGCCACTGAGTAGTGCTCCCAGTCTAAATGACAAAGGCAGACGCATTATACTCACCCAGTCATGGTGGTTGTCAAACAGACACCATCAAGGGTCACAACTTGATACCCTAATATGATTGAGTGGAGATAAGGAAGAAGAAGAAGAAGACATTTAGAGGGTGAGGTACATTTAATTGGAACCTGCAGCAATTCCACTAAACCAACCTTAGCAGTTAGAGAACACTTGGTTTCTATGCCAAGTAATGTGAAGTAATGTTGGCGGCAGGAGGGGAATGAGCTGGTTTGACAGTGGACTAGCATCGCTGGCCAAGACTGCCCTGTCCACTGCCCAAAAAACCATTGACAAGGCCCTTGATATCCAGCACCTCCCGCCCAACAACCCGGCTATAGGTAAGCCTCTCATTATATAAAAATAGTTCCTTGATTAAATCCTTATGTTTACTTGATTCTTAACTGGCTTGTTGCTTGCAGACGAGCAGTGTTTGAGGCATATATATAGTAGAACCTCCTTGTAATGGATAACACCTATTTGTCAAAGTGTCCTTTTACCATTTGCTAATCAGTAAAAATGATCATTTTGTCAATGAAATCTGTCCTTTGTAGAGAGGTGTCCTCTAGTGAGAGTATCCTCTCATGGAGGTTCTACTGTATATATATTTTTACTGATTCCCAAAGCATATTTACCTTAAACATCATCTTAATGTATTCCACTAAAAGTGTCAGATATATAAGCAAAAGAGTTAGTTCATTATAATAAATAGTATAGTGGTCTGTTCGTCAAACTGGAAAAACTGTTGAGATAGTTCACACCATTGATGAGCCAAGCCTTCTTAATGTTTTTTTCTTGAATTCTGTTTAATTAAAAAAAAAATATTACCGTCAATATATTTAATTGGTGCACCATCTCTATTTAGAAATTTAAACTATTAAGTTGAATGTGTACTTGGGATAGGTATCAAGATTTATAATGAGATACAGTGCCAATATGTAACACAGAAACATGTGTGGGCAGATGGAGATGAATTCTTTGAGTCCTACGGCTTGTCAAACAAAGAAATCACCACCACAACTACAGCTCCCACCACTGCTACCAAGCCGCCGCCCACAAAGGATCCATCGACCAAAGGAGTGAAATGGGCCACCAAAGAGATTAGTGGATTTTGGAATGAATGGTTCACAGAGCCGAATGCCTCCAAGTTGGAGGATGATTCCTCTCCAAAGGAAAAGGCCACTACAGTTATGTCTCAGCCTCAAAGGAGCAAGTTGTTTCCTCCAGAATCCTCCACCTCTGCGGAGGGTCAGGAGCCGCCAGAAGAACCAATCCAACAGCAGCCTCTAGCCACAGCCGCCACCACAACGACACCGCCACCACTCCAGCAACCATCACCAACCAAGGTCCCGGAGACAGAGAGGAAGGAAGAAGAGGAAGAAGAAGAAGATAGGATCAGTGAGAATGACAGCACTCTTTCCTACAATGCCGAGGAAGACATCCCCCAAGATGGAGGAGAAACCATAGTTTACCGAGAGTCAGACCCCATATCCCAAAGTCCAGAATCCACTGTGATAGCAGAGGAAGAGCTTGCAGAAGTGAAGGACTTTGAGATCAAGTCTTTTGACAGTGCTGCCTCCCTTTGTACCAGTTCTTCCTCTTCCTTCATCAAGTGCTGCGCAGAGGATGTGGAGAGCAACAGGGAACCCTCCCCCAACTCTGCCCCCATGTCAGAAAGGTCATCCGACAAGCCAGACAGCCATGCTTCCAGTGAGGAGACATCTTCAGACATAGAGATCATCTCTGCGGGAGAGGCTCGTCAGTGTTCACCACTTAAGCAAGCCCTCAAGAAATGTCAGCGCTCTGAGAGCCCAGGATCTGAGGGGAGCATGCCGGTCCTCCAAGAACAGGATGAAAACCTGCTGATGAACATTTCTGGTAAGTCCCTTATCTCTCTTATTACTGAGTAGTGTAAATATAGTTAGGCTTCTTGGTACATCAATAACACTACGTTTTGCCAATAAAATTTATTTTTACAGACCTTATACTGCAATGAATAAAAATTGAAATGGGAGGGCTTGACTCATCATTTTGTATCAATTTTTATATTCTTGATGTGCGTCTCTTTTTGTCAGCAAGAGCTGAAATGGTATAGGAATTTCACTTTTATGGAAACAATTGACAAACAGGTGTTTTTGCCTCTTGCATCACTGTTGATAAGTTTCCTACTTCTAGCAGTGTGTTGTAATAGAGGTCAACAGGTTTACCTGTCATATTTTGGTACTGGGGGGGGGGGGGGGGAGATCACACTTTTTATTCTGGTCACTTAAATGATGTAAATGATGCTTGCGCATCCCAGTGTATTGTTATTATTACATTTTCTTTTTCTGTTGAATATTTGGCCCACTCTTGATACTAAAATTTATCAACACAGATTACATATTTTGTTACTCAACATCTTTATCTCATTGTGCCTCTCTGTACTTTCATGTAATTAAGGTTAAAATTTGTCTTGATAAATGGCCTTGTAATCTTTACTTTCTCTTCTACATGAAACTATATTTGATATTTTTTGCTAACTCAATAACTTCCATCACATTATATAATGTGCCAAGTTTTTAATATGAAAGTGTGGTATTAAGTTTGATTAATTGTTTTTTTACAATGGAGAGTGGTATAATTTTGAGGCTACATTCTCTTTGCCAAACTTTTAATAGCCCAAATAAGTTGGGTTAAATTAGAAATTAAAAAGTTAGCACAAGTATATGACATAATGTCTCATTATTATCATCATCATGTAGGACCTTCTCTTAGCTGGGCCATAATGGAATGCCTTGTTCTAAGCAATTCTCTTCACCTCTTCCTATCTTCTAATATTTCAGACCATTCTTAATTGCTCTGGCTTTTCTTCACCCACATATTAATTCAGACCATTCTATTAGATTAACAAACCAATCTTCCTTTGTCTACCTTCCCCTTCAAGGTTCTTCAATAGGATCATTAGATAATCTCCCAATGATCCTAAGAGTGTATATCCTGAAAACTTGCATTTACTTTTGATTTCTTCATTTCAAAAGCTATATTCTTCTTTTTTTTTTAAATTTGCCACCCTTTCTGTTCATTTTATCTAGTTGGATATGGATTTTTGTTATGAAAAACAAACTACCAAGATTGCATGTGTATTAATTGAATTGTATACATTTTAAGACTATTGTGTTGTGTGGAGGAAATTTATTTAGTTGCACAATATAATATCAAGGCAGGGTGAAATGACAAAGAGTGATATTGTGTTTGTATCTTTATTATTTTCCCTTAATTTGTTGGTGTTTTTCTCTAGTTGTTTACCCCTCCCAAACAACAATTTGTGGTTTCTTTTCTATGAGCTCTTCCAGAATATTTCTATCAACTCTATATATAGATCTGCAAAAAGAAAGTTGACTCTTTTCAAAACGACACTAAAACTAACCATCATCAATTAACCATCTCAGCATGCTAGCAGGATCAGGTTGGTGACAAAGCCACAACACCAGCTTCACATTAATCTTTATTTAGAGAATTAAGCCTTTCATGAGTGACCATCTCCCTCAGTAATCAACTTTGTAAAACTTGACTCGATCTGAGCTCATCCAACTTCCAATGGAAGGACATCATTATCTTGGAAGGAAGTCTTGGCTTTGACAGGGCGGTGGAATCCTGGGACCAGTCTTCGAAAAAATATAGATCACAGCCCCCATTACCTCAAGCTCTCTTCAGCGATATTCAGTTTGTCTTCTCTAATCTACCCAGCATCTCCACCAAAATATCACATAAGAAATTAGGAAATTCAGGATGACTAGCAATTTATTTAAAGCAAGTACAAATCAACATTTATAAAATACCAGAGAGGCAATGAAGGAAGTATACAGATAGAAAAATATTAATTTCAAAATTATATATCTATTCATCTATATATATAAAAATGAATGTATGTGTGTGTGGTCTGTTTGTCCTTTATGCCTGACCAAACCACTCATTGGAACGCCATGAAACTTTGGGAAGTTATTTAGTATAGTACTGGGAAGGTTTCTAGCAAATAAAATTTTTGAAATAACTTTTCGCTTTAAAATAATCAAGATAAATATTCTAATTTATCTGTTATAATTCAACAATCTGCTCTAAATATTATCATGATGATACGATGATTTTGTAATGTAGAAAATTAGGAAAGACAAAATTCAGGATGACACGGCAATTTATTTGAGACAAGAATAATGATACAATTCCAATGCAAGATACTATTCCTTTAACTTCCAATTACCGAGGGAACCAATTAATATTGATTTTATTCAACTTATCGAGTATTTTTCAAGGGACCGGGAAAAAATGTTCACTTTATCGAGAGATTCGTTAGATAAATCTTTACTCGGGTAAAACCCAGGCGAAGCCGGGTACATCCATACAAGAATAATGATACAATTCCAAGCCAAGATACTATTCCTTTAACTTCCAATTACCGAGGGAATAAATTAATATTGATTTTATTCAACTTTTCGAGTATTTTTCAAGGGACCGGGAAAAAATGTTCGCTTTATCGAGAGATTCGTTAGACAAACCTTTACTCGGGTAAAACCCGGGCGAAGCCGGGTACGTCCGCTAGTAAAATAATAAATACTTTTACTATAATATAAATATAGACAACTTCTCTAATTTAATAACCCAAAAGATAAGATTTTTTGGGTGAATTAAAGTCAGGGCAACAATCACTGATGGTTGACATTTTTCTAGAACATTTTGTTGGCAACACACAAGGGGGGTGTTGAATTAGAGTAAATAAACTGATTGAGATTTGAAAAACTGTTGAATAATAGTCGGTTGGATTAAAGAGAGTATAATTTGAAAAGAAAATGATGGAAAGTTAAAAAATTGGTTGAATTAAAGTGAGTATTGAATTTTATAGTCAGTGGAATTAAAATAGTTGTGCTGTACATAAGAATTCTTAAAACAACTTTAATCTCTCACAAAATTTCATAAAATATAAAAAATTTTAAATTCGGATATTAATTGAAGACTCTCTTAATTTTATTTTTTCCTCTCTGAGCCTTACTCAATATATTTTTTAAAATACAAATTATGCAATTAGGAGATTGTCTTTCTTTTAATTTTAACACCTGATCTCATTCATTTTCCCTTTTGTTCTATTTTGTTAAAAAATCCAGGGTTGAGAAGACTGTGTCCTTTTCCTTAGACGAGGGGCAGGTCAGGAAAGGAAGGAGTGGGCAGACACTTCCCCATCAGTACTAGAAGACCAATGTAAATGCATGTAATTATAGAAGTTCCTCTAATATGGATCTAGAGGTGCATAAAAAGAAGTGAGTGACTAAATATTTCTATATATACATACAGTAAAACCCCTCTATAGTGAACCCCAATGGGACAGAGCTTTTGGTTCACTATAGCCACGGTTCACTATAGCCACGGTTTGGCCATTTTTTAAAACTTTTCTAAATTTTTAGACCGTATAATTAAAAAACAGCCATACAAACAGGAAAAGGCAGCCACTTAATAATGGTCACTTTGTTTTAATTCCCTAAATTGACCTATTTCTTTACAGTAATGCTGAATATCAAAAGAAGTCATTTGATAATAGGTTCTTCTTATCATTAGCATACACATTTATATATAAACCTATGTATTATTTAAAAATTAAGCCAAATTACCTAGGCAAAACATTATTAATTATATATTTAAAAGGTATAAGAGTATTTTAGAACATATTTCTCAAATAATATAATACTAAATTTATTTGAAAAAATGCCTCTAATACTTGTTGTTTGAAAGTGAAAAGTAAAATTTGAAAATCAGAATTGTCTTAAAATATCATTATTTCCATCAAAGGAATAAAACGCTGTTTATTCTGAATCAATTGAGTATGAATCAAAAGTATCCGATTCAGAAAAATCGGAAGCTAAACATGTTGATACGATAGCGCGATCGGTAAAATTGCGAATAAAAAAACGCCAATTTTGCAAACACAAAATCGGTGGTAAAACGGCCGGCCAGGGGGAATATCTGCGAACCCTGAATGAGTCATATACCTAACAAGAATTCCACTCTAAAAATCGAACTGTAGTGGTAGTTTTTGAGACTTTATAAGTCAATTTGTTTGTGGCCCATGAGACACTGAGAACTTGGGAGAACTGTTTTTTTCTTCTTCTTCCAATTCAGGTTTCCACATATTCTTCTGAAGTGTATATTAAATTTAGTTTTTAACCTGTTATTCAAACCATTTCTGGCTTTAAAATTATTGGGAATTATTTTTTTAGCCTAGGTTAAACTTGATATAGAACGCTTCTATAAGGCATGCTGCCACTATTTTTTTTTTTAGAACGCCATTCTTTGTTTCTTTTCTTTATTTTAGAAGCCATTTGTATTTTAATTTATTTCAAAATTGTCGAATGCAAATATATTCTATTAAATAAAAGTGTAATGTGTAAAAATTTATACAACATACAGCAAAAATAGAATGGAAATGAAAACAAACAATGCCACTAATTTTTTTTTTGAAATTGCGATCCGTGAGCTGAAACATGCTCAAAATTTTGTTGTTTTAAAAATTTTTTAATTCACAATTTTATGTTCGTTATAAGCCTAGTATTTTAAATAGATTTTATCATTTTGGGACCGAAAATAGGTTCATTATAGGGGCAGTTTGTTATTTTAAAAATCGCAAAGTTCGTTATAACGATGGTATTTTCAATGGTATGGAATTGGGAATCACCCTGGGTTCGTTATAAGGGAAGGTTTGCTATATCCAGGGTTCATATTAGCGGGGTTTTACTGTATATACATCCTTAATTCAACACCAACTTATTAAAAATACTGATCCCCTTGGGGTATTGAATTATAAAGAAGTTGGACTGTAGTGGAAGTGAAAGAACAACTAAGAGAAAGGAATGAATCAGCAACTGTTGATTTCCCCATTGTGCATGGTCTCTGAAGCTGAAAGGTCCAGACTGAGCTCTACCCCATTCAGCTGATGCCTTTTTTTTTGTTCCACTTTATTTAAAGTAGAAGTGCTGTACTTATGTACAGTATAGCCTAATGTAAATTAGTTACTTGTCCCCTTCTCTCTCTTGCATGATTCTCTAGGCTGTGATGATGTCTTCTCTAGTGGTGGGCTGTGTAGACCAAGACCGGGAGACCCCGGAGTATCAGGAAACCTTCGACTCCCAGGAACATCTCTTGAGGGTGAGTAGGCATCCTAGCAGCTTTCATACAGCTCTTTGTTACCACTACAGTAGAGACTTCCCATGGCTAAGCCTGAACTTTCCTGGATGTGTTCTCTTATCATGTCAGGTCAAGTCATGAGGTGTCTTTCAACTAAACAAGTGATGAGAGAAGAGGAGAGATTGAATTTAGCCGTGTTTTTAGGTTCAGCTCCCTCATGGAACCCTTTACTGTAATGTGACTCCATGTTGGCTTAGACTGGAAACGGGGATTATTTATTGAAGATGAAATGGCTGGGGGCTCATTGCTCTATTGACATAATATATGACATATAATGACATCTTCTATATACAGTAAAACCCCTCTATAGTGAACCCCAATGGGACAGAGCTTTTGGTTCACTATAGCCACGGTTCACTATAGCCACGGTTTGGCTATTTTTTTTACTTTTCAAAATTTTTAGACCGTATAATTAAAGGACGGCTATACACACAAGAAGAGGCTTCCTCTTAATAGTGGTCACTTTGTATTAATTCCCTTAATTGACCAATTTCCTTACATTAATACTGAATAATAATAGAAATCATTAGATGATGGTTCTTCTTATCATTAACATACATGTACCTCTATGTCTAATTTAAAAATCAAGACAAATCCTAGGCAAAGTTTTATTAAATATATATTCAAAGATATAAAATTATTTTAAAGCATCATTATCACATTATATAATACATTGTTTACTTGGAAAAATGGCTCTAACACCTTGTTGCTTCAAAACATTCTTCAAGCATTGCACCATTCAAATAAAGTTAGTGTTTTTCTTCCATTTCATTTTCCCACATATTCTTCTAGGTCTAGATTTCGTTTTTTTTTTTTTTTTTAACCTGTCATGCAAAACATTGCTGACTTTAAAATCACCATAGTTAATGGCATAAAAATAGCTTTTGTTTCATCACGGGACCATTTATTTGGATTTTTTTTTTTTTTAGCCCTAAAACGTATGATCGCGATCGCGGCAAAAGTTGAGGTTGATTTCTCTTTGTAACAATTATTAATAGCTTTATATTTTATCTTTTATAATAGAAAAGTTATATTCTCTTATTTTAATATGTTCTTAACATTTTGCCTGTGTTGTTTCACTTTGAAAAGTTCTGAAAATGGCTTTTTTTTTTAAAGAAATAACACTTTTGTTTTTAAAATGCCTTTTTTTTTCTTCATTTTGGAAGCCATTTGTATTTTTATATTTCAAATTTAATGGATGCAAATATATTCTATTTAATAAAAAGTATAATGTGTTAAAATTTATACAACATACAGCAAAAATAAAGTGCAAAATTCAAAACAAACAATGCCGCTAAATAGATTGTTTTGAAATCGCGATCCACGAGCTGAAACATGCTCAAAATTTGGTTGTTTTAATTTTTTTTTTTAATTTCAATTCTAAGTTCGTTATAAGCATGGTATTTTAAATAGATTTTATTATTTTGGGACCGAAAATAGGTTCGTTATAGGGGTAGTTCGTTATTCTAAAAATCGCAAAGTTCGTTATAACGATGGTATTTTCAATGGAATGGAATTGGGAATCGGCGTGGGTTCGTTATAAGGGAAGGTTCGTTATATCCAGGGTTCGTTTTAGCGGGGTTTTACTGTATATAAAAATGAATGTTTGTCTGTTTGTTTGTTTGTTGGTTTGTATGTCCGGTATACAAATTCGCAGTAGTTTACTAATTCAAACCAAAATTTCCATACATAGGTAAAAAAATACGGGGAAGACAATAGGCTATTTTAAAAAATATATAAATTAATTATTAAAACTATATTTTTAGTCAGAAAATGATGATGACGATATTGCTGTATCATGTTTGATTATTAGATACATAATTATATCGGGGAAAATTCCAAAAAGCAGAGACCACGGGTGAAACCAGTTCATTATTTTGTACGCAGGAACAAAATTCTAACAGAAAAACATTCATTCGAGCAGAAAACAAAAGCCAGATCATCTTTCTATAAAAATATCGCTTCTCAGACACAAAGTTTGGAGCGGGACGTTTCACAAAATTGACATCCACGGTGCCAATTTATAATTGTAACGAATATTATTTGAATAAAAACATTTAATCGGGTAAAACCCGGGCGTTGCCCGGGTCATTCGGCTAGTAGATTATATAATTTTCATGATGTTTTTGACACACTTTTGTCCTATATGTTTTATATATGAGCATTTTTAGACTCTGATGAGGATTCCTAAGGTAACAAGGTCAAATCCAAACAATAGGCATAGTTTTGCTTACAGCGTTTTCATCTTTAGACACAAAAGTTCTGAATGGTAAACATGAAACCTCTCAGTACTTTTGTTTAAAGTGGTAACTATATTCAAGGTAATAAGACCAAATCCAAATAAATAAATAGTGTGTAATGTTTTGGTAACAGCGTTGTTACTGAAATGTCACACACTATTTATTTATTTTTATTTGGATTTGGTATTATTACCTTGTGTTTATAATCTATAATCCAAATTGTGCCTTATCATGGTAACTATACTGTTTTTTTCTTAGAAAATGTAATGTACAATTTACTTATTTGGTCTTCTTAGCTGTATTTTCTTTTTATAAATCTGAATTGTGGGTGCTTCCCTAGAAAGTGCCTATCAAGCAACGACTATAAGATGTCGCAAGCTCATCTTTTGTCCTTACTGTCCCCTACTCCATGATACCTATGCAAATTAAGTCTCGTCTTGATGTGCCCCTTCTGTTATAGGATATTGGAGATTATTAAATGATGTGTATGTTTTATTGTAAAAGAAATATTGGTGTGATAAATGGATAAATTTCTGATACGTCTTCTTTGTTAGTGAAGCATGTCTCTTTAAAATAAATCATTAATTTAAACTATTTTGGTGCCAATATTTCCTTTTTTTTTTTTCCAAAAAATTCCCTACTATCTTTCCTGCAATGAAGAAATATTGTTTGTAAACAAAAAGAAACATTAAGGAAATATATAGAGCAATCTTCATGACTTTCATTAATAATGTCAAGTTGACAAGGCTATACCCACCAGTGGATAGAAAGGTTCTAGAGAAATGCTCCTAGAAGATGGAACTTATTGGAAGATTGGAAAGTATATCAATGTAAAATATTTAATCGGAGTTTGTCCTATCGTTAATAATAAAAACAAATTATTAATACAGCTTTTAATCAGATGTCTTTAAAGAGTTTCTATCTATCCAACACACCGGCAACTCTACACCACCCTCACTATAAGAAACCTCATTAGAAGGAATTGGAGATTCTACGCTATTTTTAGAGCAGGCAAATCTTGCTTGATGCTCTTTGCTTCAGTATACATGTGGGCTACCTCTTGGGTTATTTTTTTACTTAATTATTCCAAGTACTGTACACTACAGAGGACAATGCATAGTTGCAGAACCAAAATATTCTTAAGGAAGAGAGGTGTCCCTTCTTATTGGAAACTGCCATTTATAAAAAGTGCTAATTTTTTGGCAATGAAAAACTGTCCTTTGTAGAGAGGTGGAGGTTTTACTGTATACATGGTACTTAAATGCTAATCATGGTGGGTAGTAATTAGTGATTGCATTGTGCTGTAAGTGCACCACATATCTACACTTGTAGAAACACCTTGACTGTGGGTTACTTTCACTTACTGGTGAATTAGACTTGCACAAGTTTGTGATCCATTAATGGTATTTATAAAAACTTAATAAAAATGATGCATTTTACTCCTCACAATAAAGGTTTTGGTTACTTCTATTCACATACCATGTTTAAAAATATAAATATATCATCTGAACTTTTTGTCTACATATTTTCTATTAGAGGCTCATATTTTTACATTTAATATGTATGACTATAGGATAAAATATTCATTTTTATGGCTATAATTACAGCAAGAACGTGTATGTATACCATGCAAAAAAAAAAGAAGAAGAATTAAGCCATAGGTCATGATTGTAAAAAATCAACAGTGTATATTACTATGACCCCAATTTTTGATACAGTAGAACAACCTCCATGAGAGAATACTCCTGATAAATGACATCTCTTTACAAAGGACAGTTTTCATAGCCGAAATTAAAATCTGCAACTAGGGGATAGGGAATAGAGTGTCTGTGTGACAGAACCTTGCGGAGCTCCAGGACGTTGTGGAGATGAGGGAGAAGAAGGTGTTGGAGCTGAGCAAGGAGAACTCCCAGCTCCAGGACCAGAAGCTGTCTCTGGAGAAGTGAGTGCTGCTCTCTTATTACACAAGGAGATCTGACCCAGTGGGCTGCTGCAGCAAGCTGAAGACCCTGGAAACCTCCTACAGCAACGAGACAAAGGAGTTCACCAAAAGGCTGGCCCAGATGGAACATGCCTTCCACATCCTCACCCAGGTAAGGGCCCCTGGACATCCTAGCCAACTGGGAATGACTACACCAGTTGTGATAGGACCGGAACAAGATCAAAAGCCAGCTGGATTCCATCCAGAAAGAAACAAGTTCCAAGTAAGGCCTTTTAATCCTCTAGTTTATAAGTATTTATTTTACACCTTTTTGGCATTTATATTTCTTATTATATCCTTTTATATCTATAAAAAGAAATCCAAAATTGATGTTTGTTATCGCGTTGCGCAAAATTTACAGAATCAATCATTATGAAATTTCGCATGTAGGTAGCTGAAGATTTCGTTTAACATATAGGCTATTCAAAAAAACTATAAAGGTTAATGTGCTTTTTTTAAAAAAATGTAGAACCAAAAAGCGTTAGTTCCAGCCTTTTACTGCTTGGCGCAGCATTGGTCCCGACGATGAATAAATTTGATTGGTTAATAATTTTACACATTGTTTGTTTACACTATGAATGTTTTTAAAAGGTAAGATTATCCAATCGCCATAAAACTTTAGGAAGTTATTTACTATACTACTGGGAAGGTTTCTGGTTTGAATTTGATTTGAAATAAATATTTGTTGCAATTTTATTTGCAAATTTTCTACTTTCACTCGCAAGCAGCGCCTCTCGCTGCATCTGGTGAAATTACATTTATAAATTGTAAAAATGCTAAAATGTGTTTGAAGTATAATAAATTTAATATTTAATTTGAAGAATTAGTAATATAATATTCCAATGACGTAAAAAACTTGGCATTTTAATATTAATATATATTTAAAGAAAATATCTTATTTAAAATTTAATAAATGTTTTCAAAAAAATTATGTGTTTCAAAAATATATTTAAACACGTATAACAATATTTATATGCATTTATAAATCTATATATAGGTGGATTGGATGTTTTCTAGAATCGTTTTAATAAATGTTCGTTAGGCAAACTTTTACTCGGGTAAAAACCTGGCGAACACACAGCCTTTACAGTTATTTACAAATGTTTATTTGTGGCAAGATACTATTCCTTCAACTTCAGATTACCGAGTGGACCAATTAATATTGATTTTATTCAACTTATCGAGTATTTTTCAGGGGACCGGGAAAAAATTTCAAATTATCGAGAGTATAGACAAGTATAGATTCAATAGGAATTGGATGTTTGCTAGAATCATTTTAACAAATGTTCGTTTGGCAAACTTTTACTTGGGTAAAAACCGAGCAAAGCCGGGAACATACAGTAAAACCCCACATACAGCAACAATAGAATGGAAATGAAAACAAACAATACCGCTAAATTTATTGTTTTGAAATCTGATCCGCGGCTGAAACATGCTCAAATTTTTGTTGTTTTAAAATTTTTTAAAATACAATTTCAAGTTCGTTATAAGTCTAGTATTTTATATATATTTTGTTATTTTGGGACTTAAAATGGGTTCGTTATAGGGGTAGTTCGATATTTAAAAAATCGCAAAGTTCATTATAACGATGGTATTTTCAATGGAATGGAATTAGGAATCACCTTAGGTTCGTTATATGGGAAGGTTTGGTATATCCAGGGTTCGTATTAGCGGGGTTTTACTGTTTAGTCTTTGAAACTAAGTTCTGCTAATGGCATTCAGCATTCTCTAGATTGAAATTGTGACCGGCTTCTATTATGTGTTGGGCTATGAGTGATTTTGGGTCATTAGTTTTTACTCTCCTCTTCTTCTTCTTTCTTATCTCAAAACCATGATGAGTAGTTAGCGACTTCTTTTACTGTAAGCGCACCACATGTCTACACATGTGAAAAGCAGGTCGACTTTGCACTTACAAATGTGCCAGAGCCCCGTTTGGTTACTTGCACTCGCTGGTGGGGTTGGACTTTTGCAAGAATCGGGGGCCATTGGAGTATTTTTTTTTTTAAACAGAAAAAAGTGTATAATGCGGGGACCGATCCCGGGTCGTAGTGGTCGAAAACCAAACGGTTTAACCAGCCTTCCACCGACCCCCCTGACTTTTTAAAATATCATTTATTTTATTAAAATATCTTATGTAAATACACCTACGTGATGGAATCCAAATTGTACCTTATCAATAGTTTACAAATTTTACTTGTTTTATAATGTTGGATCTTTCATATTGGGTAGATGAAATATTGTCAATCATACATAACCTATGCTTCCTAAGGCACCTGATTAGTGTGCTTTCCTAACCACATAGATTTTGGGGGTACCTCAAAGACAATTTAGCCAACTTTAACCCTCTTTTACAGCCGATCACATGATATTCAGCCTTCACTCAAGTGCCACTTTTGTGACAGCCTGTCATTTTAAACCTTTACTCAGATGCCTATAACATGCTCAAGCAAAATCTATACCTCAATATTTTTTTGTTAAATTGGTTTCCAATTTCCACTATATTTGATGATGTTAGAGATGATAGACATTGTGATTTTGATATTTTTTGGTTTAAATATACAGGGTGTCTCTAAAGGTTATTTACAATTTCAAAGCACAATAACACGGCTTGTGTTTGATTTACATAAATTAACTGTATTGACCTCTTTTTTTATCCTTCCGTCTAAGACAATAGTAATAATGATACTACTATCACGATAATTAAAATCATTGTTGTTGTAAAACTTAAATTTTCATACTTTGTGTACCTTTTCTTGTATTTACAGTTCCTGTAATCTGAAAAACACAATAAGACCTTATAGAAGTTGGAGCATTATTTAAACTAGAGTTAAATTGATGTAAATTAATTGCAAGTCATGTTATTTGCATATTGAAATTGTAAAATAACTTTTGGAATACCCCGTTCAGTCTTTTAATGTGCCTGGGCCTTTGGGATAGAAAGTATTGAGCTGGGTGTTACTCCAAGCCTGATGTTCCAGACCCAGTATCAAAGAGCTGCAGGCCACGTTGGAGGAGAAGGAGACCCAGATCAGCGAACTGATGAGGGAAGGTCAGTACCACTCCAGGGCTACACAATATTAAATCTCTATGTTAAACTTACAGGGATTTGAGATTTGCAGGTTCCATATACCACTTTACTAGGATCACTATTTGGAAATATGAACCAAAGGACCAGAAATTCCTTTGTTCCAATCTAATAAACTGGCCAGCACATATTTTGCTGCCAGGATTTTAGGTCTATTTCTTTATCATTTTGATATGCAGAATCCTGATATATATTCATTTCTCTCTATCAACTCTCATTTAAATAAAATAAATTCTGCCTAACATTAATGAGCCTCCTTAAATTGGTGTTAATTTCTTCAATAAATATTTTAATTTGATTTTGCTTTAATTTTAATAAAATCTGCCGCTGCTGGCACCACAGCTTAGTCTTCTTTACTGCTGTGGTTGATTTTAGCTAGAGTTGAACATTGTACCACTGGAATAGAAATATGGCTGAAGGGGATAAAACCTCTTCATCATACAAGTTTGCAACACTGTACACCCTTGAAAACAGTAGCTGATAGAAAGAAAAGGTTTGGATATTTGGAATCAACACAAATAAACCCCTAGATCTTATGTTATTTTGGTGCTGCTATTTGTTGCAAGGGGCAACTAGACAAAATCAATATTCTACTAAGTGGCAGTAATGTCACCATCATCTGTCTTTACTTTGGTCGGCTATAACAATGCTGTTTAGATATGTAAATTAGGTCAGTGAATAGTGCCTTGTTCCAGTAACATCACATATAATTATTTAACTATTTGGGTTTGTTTAAAAAAGAATATAGTTATGTCAACTGTTCTTGAATTGTTTATTTTTTGACATTTTTGTGACTCACTGATACTTTCCTCTCAGGGCAATGCGTTCTTAAATTCTAGCTGGATTTGGTCTTGTTGTGTGTCATTTGTGATCAAAATGTGAGCATGTTTAGAAGACTCCTGGAATGGTGTGATGTAGGGGAGGCCCTGTCCAAACAGCAGCTCCAGTACTCAACCGTGATAAAGAAACTGAGAACCAAAGAAAAGGAGTCGGAGTCCACCATTAAAACTCTAAAGTAAGTCCCTTCTCCTTTGTACCTTTCAAAGGAAGGTCGGTCTCAAGAGATCTTAATTTGGAGTTACAACAGATGGTGGATATAGTGCAAACTATCAATTTCCTGCACCTGGGATCAAATCTCACATTGGGTACTTTTTTTCTGAAGAAAAAACAATCTCTTTCACTTGCCCATGTTTCTTGCAACAATCCAACCCAACCAGTGAGTACAGCTAACCAAAAGGATCCCTTGCATGGCACCTTGTAAGTTCAAAAATCTGTTTGATACATGTTTAGATATGTGATACACTTATGGTGAAAGCAGTGATTTTCAAGGCCCGTTCCATGTGAATGTGGGATGAGTAATGATAAGGTATAATTTGGATTATAGATTAGAAACATAAGGTATAACAAGACCAAATTCAAATAAATAAATAGTTTGTGACTTTTTGTAACAGTGTTGATACTATCATCAGACAAAAGTACTGAATCTTGGGAAAGAATCTTTTTATTCTTTTGTCTGATGATGGTGACAGTGTTGTTGCCGAAACGTCACACACTAATACATTATTTGGATTAGGTCTTATTTTCTTTTATTATAATCTATAATCCAAAGTGTGCTTTATCAAAGTACAATTTTATAATTAGGTGCCGATTTCTTTGGTTTGTACCCTTCCAACATGATAGATCAATAGTTGGTCTGTGAAGCTATATTCTTATGTATGAAATTGTATTTCTATGGATTGTTGTTGAGCTCTTTACCTACATGGGATTGGTGGAGGAATGGTACACTGTTGGCTTTTGACCCATATCAAACTCTGAATTAAGTGCTTTTTATGCTTCAATGGCCCCCAATTCTCCCAAGTACTACCCACCAGTAACCGAATGGGGCTTTTGTACCTTGTAAAGGTAAAATCAAACTTTTAGAAGACATCAAACATGTCTAGGCATAGAGTGTGTTTACAGTAAAAGGCAATCATTAACTACCCACAATGATTATCATGGCCTGTATACCATGTATACTTAGGATAAGATATTGTTAAATGGATATAGAAACTTAATTTTTGTTGCAGATCCACTGCCTTTACTAGTTTTACTTTATTCTATGCTGGTTACGCCTTCCAGTGATTCAAACTCTTTGTTTAAAGCTAGACAATTTTTATCTTTTGAATATGGACTTGTAATCAGAGTAAAACACACAGCCACAATAATGTTCCAGAGAAAGAAAGACCTTCCTTCCACTAAATGTACAGTAGTGTGTTGGAGCCACCAGAGAGAATCTACCTAACTGGAATATCTCTTTGACCCAATAGAGACAAGGTATACTGAAATTGAATTATGATAAAGCACAATTTGGATTATAGATTATTGATACAAGAATATAAGACCTAATCCAAATAAATTGTGTGACATTTTGGTAACAGCATTGTTTCCAAAATGTCACACAATTTATTTGGATTAGGTCTTATTTTCTTGTATCTGTAATTGAATTAATTATTTCAAAATATATATTTTTGAGATCAGCCATTTGTTAAGGGGAATATAAATGAAATATATATCTAATAAAATAAATAATGGCCCAATATAAAATATAATTGATAATAGTTAACCTTATTTGTAGATATCAGCCTAGGAGGCTCTCCCACCGACAAAGAATCCTCCTCCAGACAGTCAGGGTGTCTCTTTGGGCTCCTTTCACCTCTAGGCTTAAGGCTTTGGCTGACATGACAATGGTGTGATTGCCTCACCCTGCAGGTCAGGCTGTGGGATACTAAAAACAAAACAACTTTGGTTTTCATCTGTAAAATCCAAAATGTGCAAAAGCTAATTTCCAGTGTTGCCTCACAGGGAGAAACTGGAAGAGTCGGACAAGGAGCTGGAGAGACTTAGGAAATCTCTGGAAGCCAAGGATGAACAAGAGGAGAAGCACATAGGTACTAGAAATTACTAGTTTTTTTTTTTGCACTATTTGAAAATGTACACATATTTATACTACAGTAGACTTTCCATGAAAAAACACTCTGCTAGAGAAAACACCTCTCTATAAAGGACAGTTTCAATCGGCAAAATTGACATTTTTACCAATTAGAAACTCTTCAGTAAGAGGACACCTTTCCCTAAAGGACACTTTGGCTCTGAAACTAGGTGTCGTCCTTTACAGAGAGATTCTACTGAATCTCTCTCTGGGAATATGAAAAATTTTGGGATGGTTCCTATGTAGGTCATCTCGAACAAACCTTAGTGGTTTACCCAATTAAATTATCCGCCTACTAGTTTTCTATATTAGAGCCTAGAACATTGACTCACAGAACATTCCTCAAATAATTAAACCTAACAATGTGTGAATGTAATAAAAGTGAACTATCACTGCCTCTAAGGGATCAAACATCAGATCATACAAAGTTATTATAAAACCTAATATCCATATTATTACTAAATATTCTCCTGATATAATTTTACTTTAAAAAGTATACAAATAGAATTGAAAATAAAGTTTTAATTTTAATTTAAAAAATAAAAAGAAAACTTCCTAGAATCATTTCCATGATCTTATATTAAGAGTTTTATTGTTCAATGCAACCTCAGAGTTAAAGAAACCCTACACACTGATTGGCTAACAAACTCAATACTGATAGGCTCATTAAGGTTTTTTGCTAGTGAAATACCAATCAGAGTGCAAATGAATTGAACACATATACCTAGGAAAAGAAAGGATGCCTCTCCCATAAAAATAGATGCCAAAAGCTATGCAGAATTTATCTACCTTCTTTGCAACTAAAAGACTGGGGTGGAATGCAAACCCACTTGGGTAATTCAGAACGCCCACCTGGAAACTGGTTTCGGGCTAATGGCCCTCATTGGTCCTTGATTCCATGAGATCCACAAGTGATTCATGGAATCTCCAGATGGACCTAGTTTTTGCATCTATTTTGATAAGAGAGGTGTCCTTTATTTTTATAGATCAAAAATTCCCCCCAGACAAAATTTTCAACTATGTCTATATATAAGGTGTATATTTTAATAGTAATTTGTGAATGAATCCTTTTGAAGGTAGTTCATGATGCTATGGATGGTAGAATGTTAAGACAACAACAACAAATAGTGCAGTATAGCCTCTTTATTTAAAATGACTATAATTTAACACTGACAAAATTCTGATCCTTCGGAGTGTTGAATTAAAGAAGTCAGACTCTGCCTTAATTTAAATTAAGATACAACACACCATCTATTAAAAAAAATCTATTTCTACTACAGTAGAACCTTTCATGAAAATGGACCAGTGATCAACCTATTTTCCGAGCAACCACTTTTTTAAAAATCCAAAATGACACATCTAAATCTAATCCAACCTCAAAATAGAGACCACCTCCAGGAGAAGTATCCATGGTCTTCTATGAGATGAGTCTACTGTAACTGTCTATCTGGAACTTTAGAATGTTGTAAGGTGTTGACAGCAATGACTGTGTGTCGCAGAGATTGTGGGAAAACTCACCCACTCTCTCACCAAGAAGGAGAAGGAGATGGCCCAGCTTCATGTAAGTTTAGCCTACATCATCACATACATGTGCATGCATGTGTACATACACGTGAAAACACACATGCATACAATCACATACCTTCATGAGCACATACACCTGAACCATCCTGAATGCATACCCATCATATTCATGCATACACACACATGCACATTAGCACATATATGCACATGCCCATGCAATCCAGTTGATTTCCATCAAGGTAGACATCACATTGTTGTGATTAATGTAAATTGTGCCATATAAGAATTGCGAGGCGGCTATATAATATGGTTGTGGCCTGTGATTCCTCTAGAATGAGATGGAGGACATGAATGAGAAGTACTCCCGTGCCAAGAGCTCCCTGGACGATGCCTACAAGTGAGTCCAGCCATCGGTGTCATGATGTCACAGGGATGTAACAGCTGTGTGGCAGCCAACTGACCCACTACCACCAGCTGTCAGCTGAGCAGGAGAACAAGGCTCAGGTAGGATTGTTCATTACTCTTAGTTGTCAAAGGTAGATCTCTACTATAGGCAGCCCAGAAACATAGGATAGAAATATAATTGATTGCTTTTGAGCTATGGCTTCTGAGACGTATGAAGGTGCCCTTGACTGCAAGGAAAACAAAAGAAATTTGTGAAAAAATTCAACCAAAGCATTCTAAAGAGGTAGCAATTACCAAACTAAGACACCAACCTCTTCTGTGCATATCTTGAAAGCAAATGATTTGCTTGAGAAGGCCATATCATTAGGGAATAGATTTAAAAAAAAAAAAAAGAGGATGATCAAGATGGTTGGCCACAAGATGTTCAC
This sequence comes from Cordylochernes scorpioides, assembly GCA_030710605.1. Taxonomy (NCBI): domain Eukaryota; kingdom Metazoa; phylum Arthropoda; class Arachnida; order Pseudoscorpiones; family Chernetidae; genus Cordylochernes; species Cordylochernes scorpioides. The sequence continues at coordinate 33,438,510 of CP092880.1, read as the reverse complement.
TCTACTTCAGAAAGGAGGAGATTACAAGACGTGAGGGCCTCACAATAGCACATATCAACAATGTAATAGGTTTTGTAGTCAAACCTCTGAGCTCCTATGTGGGAACATTTCATATTTTGACATAATTCTTAATTATAGAAACATCATTGTTGGGAATAAGAGAAAATAGAAAAAAAAACAATTAGAAATATATTAAATAGGCAAATGAATAATTTAAATAATTAATTTTTTTGTATATAACTATTGTTCTTACTGTAGTGATAGGCAGGTGGTATTCCGAAGGTAATGATGGACAGGATTTGATGAATATAACAAAATGGGCTTTAATTGACTATGATGAAAGATACATAAAAATAAACTAAACTATTATGTAGATCAATCTTTTGCCAACTTCAGCCTTTTTTCACTTTCTTCACCAGACTTTTTCTACGGGCCCTTTCCTTCTTCAGTATCCACAGCAGGCTTCTTATAGATTTCTTTACCCTTTTATTCTTTTCATCTGAGCTCGAGTTTTCTATCTCCTAGGCTCTGGCACTGCTATCTTCTTACACTACTAATCCTCTACAAATCCCCTACTAACTCTACTAATCCCCCGCACCGGCCATCTCGCCGTGCCTTTTATATCATACTTTGCGATTGGTTCTCTTTGTCACATGATCTGCGGATGAATTTATGAAAATTAATTAGTTTAACAATTATATATTGTCTAAAGTTACCTTAATTACCTCATAAACAATGCTGTTTTATATATATTAAAAATGTTTTATGGACCAAGGTTGGTGTTCTGATGGTAGGGTTATGGCACACTTTCTGCTAATTATTTCTAACACATACAGTATATTCACTTTAATTCAAACAACTATAATTCAGCAGAAAAAACCTTGAGTTAAAGAAGCTTGACTGTTATTTCTACACATGCCCTAGGTGTTTGTTCATACAAGTTCTCATAAAAGTAAACAGTTTACTATATAGATAGTGGAAATGGTAACAACGCAGTTACCGAAACGTTATACACTATTTATTTATTTATTTGGATTTGGTCTTATTACCTTGTGTAGATAGAGGTATAAAATTGCACCAAGGTGGTGGCTATTTCCTGCAACCAAGATCTGGGTATGAGCCTGCATTGAAGCAAGTTGCACAAGTTAGTTCAATGATGTGCTGATTCAAGTGGAACTTCACCGATAACTGGAAGCAACAAGCAAACAGGGCAGCTCTGGCATCTAACAAGTTATGTATGTAGGTGTACATAACCAATCCTAGCCACCATGTATAGTTGGGGTAGCTAACAGAGAGATTAGGGTATAGGTGTGAAACCTAGGTCATCACTTTGAAGTAAATCAACAGAATTGACCCTTCAGCCGAATCTAGTTCTTTGTAAGAAAATGTTCAATTCAGAAAATATTGAATCGGTCTGAGTGGTGGCAGGAGGCAGCCCTGAGTGTGGAGCTGGCGGCCCAATCCAGGATGCGGCAGGCTCTGGAACAAGCCCAGGCTGAGCAGCAGGCCCTCACTGCCCGCATGTGGGAGGCCCAGGAGGAGGTGGTCAGGGTGGAGGCTGAGGCCTCACGGAGGGAGGCTCTGCTGCATGCCGACATCTCTCTGCTTCAACAGGTAGCTATTGGCTAGATGACAACGTACTGTAGACACTCTCAAATATTTACATTTATGAATGTTTATACATTACAAAACGCAAGGTAAGATAACATCCATAGACAATAAACTGACTATAGTCAAACCTCCCTCTTACATCACTTGGGACCAATAATATTTCATGTTGTTATAAACACAGTTAAAACTTAGGATTTTAGAATGTAATAACCAAGCTTCTTGTACAAAATAGGTTGTTGTAAAGAGGTTATACTGCCTCTAAGAGGTTTTAAATGATGTAATTGCTACAGGAATATCACACTCAGAAATATTCACCTATTTAGTTAATTTGCATGTTACTTCACCATTCTTGCCTACAATCCCAATATATTGTCCTATCAAATTTTCCTTTAAAAATATTTTTCTATAATAAAGTCTTTTTTTTTTTTTTTAACCTTGTGTTTATAATAAAGTCTATTTTCAATTTAAGACTTTGTTGTTAGCGTACATCGAGTTTTGGTGACTATATGGACAAATGTTCGCCAATTTGATCAATAATCACTCTCAGCTCATCTAATGACCTTCCAGTAGTTTTCTTGACTCCTTCTAGCCAGATCATTATAAGCCTTCCTTTCTTCTTCTTCAATTTTTCCCAATATCTTTGGAAACAATTTGTTCGCACTATATGTCCGTAGTAGGTCAGTCTTTGTTTACATATTTGGGATTCTATAACAGGATTAATTTCATTTAAGATTGAAATATTTGACCTTTTATATCCATCCAAGGCACTCCGAGTAGCTTTTTTAGCTAGTACATTTTTTATTGTTGAATTTCAAAGATATTTATATTGTAGCGTGGTTGATTTATTTGCATAATTTTTTGATTGTATAAATTTACATAAGTTTTAATTATGTCATATAGCTATATAAATGCGCATAGATTTTAAGGTAGACAGAGGGAATAAAGTTCAGTTGGGTTTACCTCTCCTCGCGTCTATTTTTTCAATGTGACAATATTATCAGTAGTTATAATTCTGATTTTGCTGATATTTAATTCTAAACCAAAATTTTCACCTTTTAAACTTTCTCAATAATCTATCAGGTCTTCTTTGTTTTCTGCTAGCACTGTGGTATCACCATGTACACCTATTTTAACAAGATCAGCTAATCTCCTGATTTATTCAGTGTAGAGGTTGAAGTGATATGGTGATAGTATACAACCTTGCCTCACTTCTTTTTGTGGTTTGAGCCAATCATTATTCCCATATTCTGTCCTAGCTGTGGTTGTGTTGTCTTCAAGATCTCAAGGCCGAGTGTATTATGTTAATATGTCCAGAGAGCCTTAATGCGTAATTCTGTCCTAGCTGTGACCTTCTGTTCTGTATATACTACATTAGTCTCCCATGAAAGACCACCCAAATATATAACTCTGGTCTCTCAAGGAGGTGGTCTCTCATCGGAGACTCAATCTTGATAAGTTATGATCAATTCTTCCAATCAAGTATGTAACCCACATAGGTTTAATAAGTAAACATTCTATGGAAAACATAATTTTGCAGGTCTCTATAATATAGTTTAAAATGATTTACTTTTTATACTTTATTCCAAAGTTTTATTATTGATATGTTGTGTGCTTCAAATAGCAGACCTTGGCATCAAATAAACTTTAGCAAAATAGAATTCCTTGAAAAGGGTGACAGTTGGTCGCTGAAATGTTAGAAAAAAGTATTAAAAAAGGTTGAAGTAAATAATTTTTAACTCAAACATTCTATAATATTAAAATATTGGTTTTGTAAAAATGCAAAATATACAAACAATTAGTTATGCACATTAAAATGAACTTTATTTATCTTTACAAGGCTCCTAAAAAATTGCTAAGAGTTTGTTTTGAGCAGAGAAAGAATTTTTGTATAATTTATATTCTACATCAACTTAATTGTGAATGATGCTTTGATCAAATGGCTGGCACTTGTAGTATTGGGTGGCAAATATAAAAATTTGATATTTGAAACTCAGTCCTATGTGCCTTGATACATTGCCAAACAATAACCTTCCTATTGTGAAATGTTTAAAATATGTGAAGGTATTCAAGCATTTTATTTAAAAACTAATTGAAAACTCTATCACATACTTTGAAACATCCAATATTTTCTAATAGCCCCCCCACAAAAAAAAATAGCTAAAAATCAAAAAGTAAACATTTTTTGCAAAATTTTACTACAAACAGAAGGATCTTTTTTTTTTCAATAATTTATTGAACACAAAATTATTGAATATAAAATGGCCACATTGAGTGAATAATCCATGCATAGCTTGATTATTTTTTCCTATTATATCTTCTTCAGTTATGTTTCATTTTTTATGTTGCATCCTTTTATAAACTTTTCAAGAATAGGTGGAAGCTTTGAATTCACAACCTACTAGATTTAAAAAATCAAAGTAAGACTAAGATCTTTCAATCCACAATGCACTTCTGTGCATTCTCAATTAGAAGAAATTATGGAAATAGCTGAAAAACAATAGATACAAATTATAGCCCTACAGGAAACCAAATTAAATGAAAAATACAAACTCAAATATAAAAATTACAATATCCTCAGAAAAGATTGAAATAAAGAAGGGGGTGGCCTAGCATTTTTAATCAAGAATTTGTACTATAAGAACATAGCCATTAATATTCCAAATACATCAGACCTCGAAGCCCAAGGTGTAAGGTCTAAAAAAAGCAGCTATGGTGTGGTTAGTTGGTTTTCTGTTTTGTGCAACTTTTACCTTTTGTGTGAAAAATAAGAGTTGGTCTATTGTGCCATGTCCTTTCCTAAATTCATATTGTTCTTCTGATAAGAGATTTCTTGTGTCAAGGTGGTAGGTGAGTCGTCTGAGTATAATTTTTACCATTAATTTGCAGCAAATACTTGTAAGGGAGATAGGCCAGTAAATATTTTCGGGTCATCAGCAGATTTGTCAAGTTTTTTTTAATAGGAATTATTGTTGCAGTTTTTCATTCTTGAGGCAATTTTCCAGGAGTTATTGAAAATATCAAGAAGTCTTTCTTTGCCATTTTTTCCCAAGTTTGATATCATTTGGCCATGGATTCCATATGGCCCAGAAGTCTTTCATATTGATTTTTTCATGGAAAATATTATGAGTGCTGGTGACATTTTTACAGTCATGAATAATCTTTCGGGCCTTTTTTAAACTTTCTTTTCTTTTATTTCAAATTTGATTTACTACTTATTTGATATGAATTACCTAAAAGATTAGCAGCATTTTTGTCATTAGTTGCTGGGGTACCATCTATATTCTTAATCAAATTTGTGTTTTCAGTTTGTGGCTGGGCTCTGTCAATATGTTTTGCCAAATGCCAAAGTTTTGTATTTGGGTTTCTTGGGTTCAGGTTTTTACAAGTTTGTTTCCATTTTTCCCTTTTCATATTTACGTATAATCTTTTCATTTTTGCATTCACAATGTTCAGTTTAGTTCTACAATTTGTTTAGTTTTGGGTGCACTTTTCTTGTAGTTCATTTTTTTTAGTTATAAGTGTTTGAATATCTTTTGCCTGGTGTGTATAATTTGGAATTCATTTCTTAATATTACCTCTTGGTATTGAAAATTTGGAAACTCCAGAATACTTAAAACAATTATCATTAGAAATAATTAATAACATTCCTAAAAAAATGCAATAACTATCTATACCGATGGTAGCAGAGACGAGCTGGGACATACTGGCAGTGGCTTCCTCATCAAAACCACAAATGGCATTGAGGAAATGAACAGAAGAAATCCAGATTTTTGCTCAGTCTTCAGATAAGAAATTATAGCCATCTATGAAGCCTTAAAATTCATCAGAAATACTAATTATCAAGATATCTGGATTCTTACTGATAGTAGAAGTGCCATACAACACTTGAGTTACACAGGTGAACTTAGAGACAAAGTAAGCAAGGACATAATTGGTTATCTCCAAAAACTCTCAAAACCTCAAAAATTCACCTTCAATGGATAACCTCACACATTGGCATTGAAGGCAATGAAGCTGCTGATGTGCTAGCGAAAAAAGGCACAAAAGAACCCTCTTGCCACAGAAAAATAAATTTGCTTTTAAAGAAATAGAAACAGTCGCCAAAACAAAAATAAACAAGAACTGGGGGATCCCACCTAAGTAACAGTTGGTACAGACTTGGAGCAATAATGGTTTCCCAGACCTCAGAGATCCATAAACTGGCGCGCGAATGCACACCCATTGCTGCCATCCAGGTCACCTAGCCAAAAGGGAATGATGCATTCTCCATGCACTGAGCGGCCATTGTTTGGCCCCTCGCGCCTGCCATTATGGTCCGGCTCCATGGGGTCGACCAATCAAACCCACAGGCGTCTCCGAGAGTTCATGGCAAGGTTGCTGACCGAGCCCTCCCATTCGGACTTAGTTAAACCCGTCCTACGTTCCAATAGGACTCTCCCCCCCCCCCCCCCTTGGCCCTCGAACCCTTTGTTCACAGTACTCCCTGAATCTGCCAACGAATCAAGGACCTCTGAGGTTTACACAGGGAACCAACGCGAAGGCGGGAGGGTGGTACTACTGTGTGCACCCCTTGGTTTTTCATGGCGCGCACGGCAAGGACGCTCCCAATGGCGCACACACAGAGCGAAGACCCAAGAGTTTCAAGACTCGTGCGCCTCACGCCAGCTAACCAAGGGCCGATGGCCAGCTTACAGCTTCACTGGCGATCAGCCAGTGGCACTCCGACGCAAGGACAAACACGCAGAGTCGCCTCTCCACTCCCTTATCCTCAAGGGTGAGTGAGGGGTGGGCGTCCCTGCCCTTTTCTCATCCCTAAGGCTGGTGCCAAGACAGGGCTTCTTTCCCCGAACTGGGGGATCCCACCTAAGTAACAGTTGGTACAGTGGAATGAACCTAGGAGGAGCTCTGAATATCAGAAATAGACAGCATCAAATAACACTAACAAGATTTAGAACAGGCCATCTCAAGCCATTGAAGATAGAAAATAATAACAAAATCTACCCCACTTGCCCAAAATGTAGCTTGGAACCTGCAGCTCCAGAACACATTTTGGCTTGCATTAGATGCACTAAACAGAACCTTTGTGATAGGCTGCTGCTTATCATAAAATAGCTCGAGGAGCATGGACTCATGGAATTCATGTAATCTTTACACAAGGGGATAAGAAACAAAAACAACACAATGCACTTCACATTGGATAACTAATTGTAAATTGAAGTCAGAATCAGATTTAAGACGGGAAATTTATAGTTCCCTGGTCAGTTTTAAATCAGGAATTGACATGTTTGAACCCATTGGGGGCAATGTTGTGCAGAGGCTACAAGAGATGGAGAAGCAGGTGCAGGATCTGACCCTCCAGATGGGAGCAGGTGAGAGCTTTCACAGAGTCCCAGCTGGGTTGTTGACTGTGTTCTGTGCCCCAGCCAACCTGCCCCTCCTCCAGCAGATAGAACACCTGCAGCGCTCCCTCCAGTCCAGCAGGTCCCAGTGGGAGGCCGCGGAGCAAGAGCTGGTAGTGAGGCTAGGTAGGTGGTTCATCACTAAACACCCACATTCTCACCAACTGTGATGGCTCAGAGGAAACCAACAGGAAGATGGAGGCCGGCAAACTGAGAGAGAAGGAGCTGGGGCTAGAAGTGGACTCCCTCCGCAGCCAGCTGGAGGCTGCACAAAGCCTGGTGGCCTCTCTCACAGCCCAGTTGCAGACTGCCCAGTTGGACCTTGCCATGGCAGAGGAAGCTATCTCCAGGTCTGGTCATCACATCAACCTCATTATATCATTGTTATAACCATGGTTTCTCTCATTATTTGAATTTAAAACTTGATACTTTAGAATGATGATAGCTCAAGTTGCTGTTATAAAAGAGGATTTTATTAAAAAGGTTCCACTGGATCTTGTCATCACCCAGGATGACTCTTTTTTTTTTTTTTTTGGATTAAGATAAGAAACTAAAGCTAACAAACCCAAATTCACAAAATTTATTGAATTTAGATTTTAGATCTTGTTGCCATATGTGGATGAAATCAACCATTCAGGCAGGGTTAGCCATACCTATTTTATATAAATATGATTTATTATTCAATTAAAAAAAAAAAAAAACCGCTATTTATTCTCAATATTAATACTACTTTAAAAATTTATCTTCTCTACCCACTTGCGCGCACACTTAATCATTTTATTTTTAATCATAATTAGATAAACCAAAGAACTGGAGTTTGTTGTGTATAAATTATATTCAATTTAGGTAGTTAAGAACACAGTCTATTAAAAAAATATATAGTAAAACCCCGCTAATACGAACCCTGGATATAGCGAACCTTCCCTTATAACGAACCTAAGGCGATTCCCAATTCCATTCCATTGAAAATACCATTGTTAAAAGAATTTTGCAATTTTTAAAATAACGAACTACCCCTATAACAAACCTATTTTCGGTCCCAAAATAATAAAATCTATTTAAAATACTATGCTTATAACGAACTTCGAATTTTAATTAAAAAAAAAACTAAAGCAACAAAATTTTGAGCTTGTTTAGGTCATGAATCGCGATTTCAAAACAATAAATTTAGCGGTATTGTTTTTTTTTTTTTTTACATTCTATTTTTGCTGTATGTTGTATAAATTTTTACACATTATACTTTTTATTAAATAGAATATCTTTGTATCCATTAAACTTGAAATGGAAAAAATGCAAATGGCTTCCAAAATGAAGAAAACAAAGGCATTCAAAAAACATTACTAAAGAAAAAAAAGGCCATTTCAAAACTTTTCAAAGTGAAATAACACGGGCAAAATTTCAGAACATCATAAAATAAGATAATATAACTTTTATATTATTATCTATATATATAAAATTGAATGTCTGTCTGTCTGTACTCTATAGATTCAAAAACCATACATCCAATCGCCGTGAAATTTTGGGATATTATTAGCTATATCCCCGGGAAGGTTTTTGAAAAATAATTTCTTGAATATCTTGAATATCCTTAGAGTTATTTGCAAATTTGTAGATTTAACTCGAAAGCAGCGCCCCCATTGCGACGACGATAAGTTTTTTTATCTATTAACTTTCTTATCACTAAGTTTATTATCTTAAAGATTATTTATCAAAAGTAAGATTTTCTACCTATTAATTGCGCAAAAGTCAAAGTTAGTTTTATCATTTATCTACAACATATATATTGTGGGAATAGATAAAATGATGATTTTGTAATGTAGAAAATTAGGAAAGACAAATTCAGGATATCGCGGCAATTTATTTGAGACAAGAAAAATGATACAATTCCAAGGCAAAGATACTATTCCTTTAACTTCCAATTACCGAGGGAACCAATTAATATTGATTTTAGTCAACTTATCGAGTATTTTTCAAGGGACCGGGAAAAAATGTTCACTTTATCGAGAAATTCAAATTTACGAGTTTCAAATTATCAAAATATATCTATTATTTTTTTAATAAGTTTATAGAGAATTGTTTTAACAAATGTTCGTTAAACAAACCTTTACTCGGGTAAAACCTGGGCGAAGCCGGGTACATCCGCTAGTAAGAGATAAAATAGAAGGCTATTAAAAATTGTTACAAAGAGGAATCAACCTCAACTTTTGCCGCAATCGTACATGTTAGGGCTTAAAAAAATAAATAATAAACGGGTCTGTAACGAAACAAAAATTATTTTTATGCCATGAACTATGGTGATTTTAAAGCCAGCAATATTTTACATGACTTGTTCAAAAAAAAAATGAAATCTAGACTTAAGAAAAATTTGTGGAAACATGAGATGAAAGAAAAACACTAACTTTATTTGAAAGGTTATGCTTGAAGAGTGTTTTGAAGCAACAAGGTGTTAGAGCCATTTTTTCAAGTAAACATTGTATTATATAATGTGATAAAGATGTTTTTAAATAATTTTATATCTTTGAATATATATTTAATAAAACTTTGCCTATGATTTTTAAATTAGACATAGAGGTACATGTATGTAAATGATAAGAAGAACCTATCATGTAATGATTTCAATTATTATTCAGTATTAATGTAAGGAGATTGGTCAATTAAGGGAATTAAAACAAAGTAACTGCTATTAAGAGGCAGCTTCTTCCTGTGTGTATGGCTGTCCTTTAATTATACGGTCTAAAAATTTTGAAAAGTAAAAAAAAAAAAATTGCCTAACCTTGGCTATAGTGAACCAAAAGCTCTTTCCCATTGGGGTTTACTATAGAGGGGTTTTACTGTAATTAGCTAGAAAAAAAAAAGGAAAATTATACAGAATTACCAGATGTTTGCTAAACAAGAAGAGCTTACAGTATTAGATAGAGAAGGCTGGGTATAAAAACTCTGATTTAGTTCCTTTCTATCTTCAACCAGAATTTATTTTAAGGAGGCATCCTTCTACTGCCCATTTTCACCAAGGCACCCCCTTAAACAAAGAAATGAAGGTGCTAAAATGAAATCTCCCCTGAGATCATCAATTTGTAGTTTTTTCAGAGCTAGTTCCCTATTTTGGAAAAATAGCAATTGAAAGGGGATTTTAAAAAATAATACAGATAACGCATCAACCAATCTGGAGTGTATCTCCATGTTTCAGCAACTCACTGTTGTCAGGAATGTGGGGATTAAATACCTCAAGGGTTAATGTTTCAGCAACTCACTGTTGTCAGGAATGTGGGGATTAAATACCTCAAGGGTTAATGTATCTATATTTTTTAAATATAAGGTGTGTCTGTATGCGTGTGTGGAAAAACCCATAAGCTACATTGAGTGGCATGACTAGAAACATTCTTCACATGCTATCAATCCTGTTAGATTTAACCATCATGTATGGTGGGTTGACAGGGAGAAGAAGAATGCTGAGCAGTTCCGGGCCAACTACTCGGAGCAGCTGTCAACCCTCCAGCAAGCCAAGGTAGGTATGGCATGGATAGAGAGAGAGGTGGAGCAACTGATCTCTGTCACCAGGAGGCAGCAGAAGCAGCTCTGCTGGAACAACAGCAGCAGCAGCAGCAGCAACAACAACATTCCCCTCAGCCTCTGCAGCGCAGTGTACAGCCACAGGTGCAGGAGTGGTGGGAGTCTCCGTCCACAGTTCCCAGTGAGGACCGCTGCCATAGCCCCAGCAGGTTCAGCTCTGTCAGCGAGTGGCATGTGAGTTCCACCTTTAACATTCTAGATGTTTATACAGTAAAACTCTCCTTGATGTTCGCACAGTAGAAAACTGCCCCCATGTGATTCCCACCTATAACATTCTAGATGTTTACACAGTAGAACTCCCCTTAAATGTTCGCACAGTAAACTGCCCCCATGTGAGTCCCACCTGCTACACATTCTAGATGTTGACACAGTAGAACTCCCCTCGGATGTTCGCACAGTGAACTGCCCCCATGTGAGTCCCACCTGCTACACATTCTAGATGTTTACACAGTAGAACTTCCCTAAATGTTCACACAGTAGAACTGCCCCCATGTGAGTCCCACCTAAAACATTCTAGATGTTTACACAGTAGAACTCCCCTTGAGTGTTCGCACAGAACCCGACGAGATATAACCCTCGAAAAAATACAACAGTCTCTCAAGGAGGAAGAAAACAGATTAAATTATAAAATGAATGAAATTCACACGGAGGAACAAGAACAGGCCTACAAAAGTAGAGATAGAAGGGGTTATCATCCAGACAAACAGAAAGAATGCTTTATTTGTGGCAAAAAGTGACATGTGGCCAAAGATTGTTGGTTTAGAAATAAGCGATCTCAAGAACAACAAAGAAATAGAAATGCAAAATCAAGTACGAATCATCATACAATCATCAATCGCCGAAGCCCAGATTAAAGACCGAATGTTTATAATGGAGGCATGGTTAAGAATTGATAATTCAAGAAAGCCTGAGAATGCTATGGCCACAAGCGATACCTCTAATGACAAGATTAGTATCTGGCACAGAAGATTGAATCATCTGAACCAAGCTTACATGAAAGAGATGATCCAAGGAAATCTGGTGTATGGACTTGATATTAAATATAGGAATCTACTGGAATGTGAATCGTGTATAATGGGAAAACTGAGTAGAGAACCTTACAATCCTGTTACAGGGAATAATACCACTGAGCCACTTGAATTAATTCACATGGATCTGTGCGGTCCAATGGCTAATAAATCTTTGGGAGGAACAAGGTATTTCTTTGTTCTAGTGGATGACTTCAGCAGAAGGACTTTTGTCTATTTTCTAAAAACCAAAGATGAAACCTTTGGTAGATTTAGAGATTTCAAGGCGAGAGTCGAAAATGAACTAAATTTAAAAATAAAGGATGTGCGAACTGATAATGGCACGGGGTTCATCAATGATAGATTTAAAGGTTTCCTAATAAAGAACGGAATTCACCACCAACTCACCACCACCTACTCGCCTCAAAGCAACGGGGTTGTGGAGAGAATAAACCGAACTCTAGTGGAAACAGCGCGAACACTATTGATCGACTCAATGTTACCAATGCCTTTCTGGGCAGAGGCTGTAGCTACGGCAGCTTATGTCAAAAATTGTACTCCACATAAGTCGCTCAGACATGCTACGCCAATGGAAAAATGGAAAGGGAAGAAGCCTTCTATTAGGCATTTAAGAATATTCGGCTGTTTAGTGTATTGGCGCACTAATAAATGACGTAGAAACAAATTTTCGCCTAAAAGTCAAAAGGGCATCTTTATAGGTTATTCCTTAAGTAGAAAGGCTTACCGAGTCTATAACATCTTTACTGGGAAAATAGAAGAAGTAAGATCAGTGAAATTTATAGAAAGTAAGAAAGGAATTCATTATTCAAATAATCTCTGAAAAGACACGAATTATGGCGAGTTATCGTACAGAAATGAAAATAAAGAAAATATTGGCGAAATTATAACCTTAAAAGAATATGAAACGCTAATTAATAAAGAAAGCGACGGTCTAGATATTGACCAGGGACATCAAATGTAGACAATTCTACGGATTCTAGACAAGAAGAACCTATCGAAGAAGGAAATGTAAAACCAGGTCGCAAGAAAGGAGATACCCAAAAGGTTTTGGAGGAAAGACATAGAGCAAAAATCAGGGAAAATGAAATTAAGTTGCAAGAACAAGGAGTTAGGCGTTCACAAAGGATAAAAGAAATGAATAAGGCGAACATAGTATTAGAAGAAGAAGAATATGTTCCAGAAAATTATGAGGAGGCCATGAAATGCCAAAATAGGAATGAATGGATTGTTTCGATGAAGAAAGAATTGGAATCTATTAACGAACATGAAGTATGGACTTTAGTTCCTAGAGAAGAGAATATGAAGATAATAAATAGCAAATGGGTTTACAGCATGAAGGGAAAATCAGGTATGGGCGATCCTAAAAGAAAAGCGAGATTAGTCGCCATTGGCGGTAACCAAAAATACGGCATCGACTATGTGATCAGAAAGGAAAGTCTTCGCATAATTGTTGCCTTAGCGGCACAGTTAAATTTGACCATAAAATCGTATGATGTAAAAACGGCACACATACCTTAACGGAGAGTTGAAGGAAACTATTTTTATGAAGCAACCAAAAGGATTTGTTAAAAAGGATGAAGAAGTCAAAGTTTGCAAGCTGTTAAAAAGCATATATGGTCTGCCACAATCTGGACGCTGTTGGAATAAAAGAATCAACGAAATGTTATCAGAATTAGGGATGATAATATCTAGATACGACCTATGTGTGTATACTTTACAAAAGGGAAGAGAATTTGGAATTTTGGGGTTATATGTTGATGATCTCCTAATAGCCAGAACAGACCAGGCATTCAATGATAATTTAGCATCAGAAATAGGAAAATTTGTTGATTTAAAGGAAAAAGAAGAAAAGGAACCATTCATAGGTATAGAAATAAGGAGAACAGAACATGGTTACGATTTGTCACAAACCCATTACATTAATAAGATTTTAAGAAGATTTGGACTCGAGGAATGCAACATCGTACAAACTCCAGGAGATCGAGATCAGAACTTTGATGAGTATAAAGACTCCAAGCCAGTAGACAAGACATTGTACCAAGAGATGATCGGGTCACTCATGTATCTGGCAACGGGAACTCGTCCAGATATATCCTACAATGTGAGCAATTTATCGCAATATAATAATGATGTAAGAGAAGTGCATTTGACGGCAGTCAAAAGAATATATAGGTATCTGAAGGGAACCAGAGATAAATTTTTAAGATATAGGCCAACAGAAAATAATATTGGCGTTAGTACAGACGTGAGCTGGTGCTCAACAAAGGAAGCAAAGTCTTATTCAGGATACACAATTAAACTTGGAAATAGCCTTATCAACTGGCGAAGTAAAAATCAAAATTTAGTAGCTTTATCAACATGCGAGGCAGAGCTGATTTCCATATGCGAAGGAATCTGTGAAGTAAAATGGGCTAAAGGACTAATAGAGGAATTGTCCAGAGATATTAATTTTCCGATAATTTTGAAAACTGATAGCCAATCTGCCATAAAATGGATCCAGTCCGAACAAATAACTTCAAGGACAAAACACATGAATCGAAAATATTTTTTTGTAAAAGAGGAAGTTCAAAGTGGAGCAATAAACTTGGAATTCATCCAGAGTGAGGAAATGGAAGCTGATTTTTTAACAAAGAATCTTCCAAAAGATAAACTAAGAAAGTGCATAGGCTCAATAGGACTTTCATAAAAGAAGCTTCCACACAGGGGAGGATTGAAGCAAGAAGTTGAATATTCTTTGAGTGTGAAAGCTTGTGAAAAATAGGAACTTACCCTCTATCATTAATTTGTTTATTCTTGTCTTTGTCGTCTGTTTTCACAAGTTGAATCTGGTTAGAAAATGTATAAAAAATATTTAGATAATTCTTTTGTTGCCTTAAATACGAGATAATTAACTCGTTTCTATATATATCTAAAAATGTTTAATGTTTAATAAAATAATTTTATAAATCTGAGAGTTGTCTTCAAAAACAATCCAACAAAAACCATAAAGTTGTTTTAAAATAATTTTATATCTTTTAATATGTAATTAATAAAGAGCTTTGCCTAGGAATTGTCTTGATTTTTAAATTGGACATAGAGGTACATATGCTAATGATAAGACGAACCATCATCAAAGGAATTTTTTTACATGATATTTTGTGGCAATTTTTATATTGAGCATTAATGTATGGAAATAGGCCAATTTAGGGAATTTAAATAAAGTGATTATTATTAGGAGGTAGCCTTTTTTCCATATGGCTGCCCTTATCTGAAAATTTGTAAAATAAAAAAATAGTCAAACTGTGAGAACTATAGTGAACCAAAAGTTTATTCCCATCAAGATTCACTATAGAGGGGGGTTTTACTGTAATATTCTCTTAAAGATTTTTTTTTGTTTTAACAGAAAAACCCTCTCCAGTAAGAGAACCCCACTCCCTAAAGGAGACTTTGTCTCTGCAATTAGGTAATTCTCTACAGAGAGGTTATACTGTTCCCAGCTAATTATTATACAATAGAACCTCTCTCTCAGCAAGTTACAGAGCCTTTAGAGAGAGGAATACTCTTACCAGAAAGCAGCTAACTGGCAAAATTTGGTAATTTTGGTGATTGAAACTGTCCTTTGTAGAGAGGTGATCTCCAGCGAGAGTATCTTCTCATGGGAGTTATGTTGTATTTAAAAATTTGAAACCTAAAACAAATTTGGTGTTGAATGTGATATGGGCTTATATCCAGTATCTCTCAAAAAGAAAATGGACTCCATGTAATGTACTGAGGGATGTGCAGGAGGAAGGGGATGGCAGGATGTCACTGTATGACTCAGTGCGACATACTTCCGTGCTGGAAGGCCTCCACACCCAGTTGAAGCTCAAAGAGGGAGAGCTCTTTCAACTCCAGGTACAGTAGACGGGACATAGCCTGGCGTTCACTGGTGCAGGAATGTGGGGGTGACACAGGCAGAGCTGCGGAGAGCTGAGAAACTCAAGGAAGCCCTGGGCAATGAAGTGACGGCTCTCACTCGGCAGAACCAGCAGCTGCAGACAGAGCTAAACACTCTGAGGGACATCCAGCCTCTACACAAGGTGAGGGGTTCCTTTGTCATTTTTGTAGTGTAAAAAGCTATACAGTTGAACCTTACTATAACACCATCACTAATGACCAAAATTTTATGTTGTTATAACCACGTTGTTTCTTTAACCATGGTTAAAACAATTGAGACTGAAAACTTGAGACCTTAGGATTATGATGTTATAACCAAGTTTCTTTTATAAAATAGGCTGCCATAATGAGGTTTCACCGATTTTTGTGCTTAACAAGAGCAACTGACTTGGAACAAGTTTGAGTTGAAACCAAATCCAAATGAGTAACCTCAAGTTGAAGTTACGATATCTCCATTTGTTTCATGCATCCGGGTACTTTGATAAAAATTCTGTCTGATGAATCCACACATATAAAAATATGGCATTCTGGGTTTTCAAAGCTGGTGTTGTTGCCAAGTTTGTAGAGACAGTCAATAGATAGCACCTAGTTTTAGCATCTATATTGACGGAAGAGGTGACCTTTAGCTTCATTTTTTATGGATCAATATTCTTCTGGCAAAAGTTTCATCAGAATCAACGCTATTGTTGATTCACTTGAAGATAGCCTTGTCACATGTATAGTTTTAATTTTATCCTGATGTAAGATTTATCCTCTTAATATATTTTTTTGTCAAAATGTCGTTGAAATAAAAAAAAAAAAAACTTATCTGGCCAATGTATCCTAAAGAAGCCTGTTTATTCACTTATTCAACACCTTGTTATATCTTATATTTATAATTGAATTACTTATATGGCAACAAGGCTGACAATGACAGTAATGTGGATAGGAAATCTCTGAATGTGTTACTGACAGTACAGAAGGAATAGCTCCATGTGTGCCACCAGGACCTAGAAGAGAGGTACAACGCCCTCCTCCAGATGTTTGGAGAGAAGGTGGAGCAGGTGGAGGAACTCCAGCTGGATCTACAGGATGTCAAGGCCATGTACAGGAACCAGGTAGGCCTCCTTCATTTAACCACTCGGACAAGTACCACGCATATAATGGACAAAAAAATTCATGAATCATAAAAAAAAAAACTAAATTAGAATGCATGTTATTTTTTTTTAGTGTGTGTGTGTGCTCGAGGAACATGAACTCGTGGAATTTGTGTAATCTTTACACAAAGGAATCAGAAACAACAATCTTTTAAAAAACATATTGACACCATGATAAACAAAGCCAAAAATACTCAGAATCCTGAAAAAAATATCAGACTTAAACTGGGGTGCAAATGCCAATATCTTGCGCACAACATACCTTGCACTCATAAGACCTATTTTGGAATATGCTACTCCAGCCTGGATCAATGCAAGTAAAACCAATCTATCCAGAATAGACAGAATCCAAGCAAGCACAGCTAAAATCATCAGTGGGCTTCGAGGATCCTGCCCAAATCACAATACTGAACTCGAGGAGAAAAATCTGTTTCTCAAAATTCATAACCAAAAAGATTAACTCTCCAAAAGGAACATCTTACAGGAAAATTTATTTGAAATTGGGTCCCAAATCAAAGGTTAAAACGCCCCACTCCTCTCAACATGGCTCACAACTCTAATCTTTTAGACATCCCAATTAATCCCAAACACAGAACTTCCTATCGCCCACACAGAACTCCCAACAAACTCACCTGTTTCCCTCATCTACCAGCCAATCCCCACAAACATGAAACTCAGCCAGAATTACTTAAAGCTCTTGGCCTCCAAATCATTGAGGAAAATAGCTCCCTCTTCGACCTCACAATTTACACTGACTGTAGCCAACTTGAAACTGGACTGTCTGGCAGTGGAATTGCTATCTACAAAGATAAGATCCTGGAAAAAATCTCCCTCTCCCACCCTAGACATCTTTCAGTTTATAAATCAGAACTCTCTGCTATAGATACGGCTCTAAAAGACATCAACATCAACTCACCAAGCAAAATAATAATCTACTCCGACTCAAGAGCAGCCATTTATACCCTTCAAAGCTGCTTCTCCAGTCAAGAACCTCTCCTCAAGAGCATTGCTAAGTCTGTAAACTGACTCCCAGCCAACAGCTCAGTCACAGTGCAATGGCTTCCAGCTCACGTTGGAATTCCTGGTAATGAGCTGGCAGACTCTCTGGCAAAGGCTGGAGCTCTTGGCCTACCTGAAGCCAAGGAATCTACCACCCAACTAGAAGAAAGAGACCTCCTCCTTACCATCAAAATCCAATGCTTGCAGGAATGGAAATCTAATGCTGCCCATGACTGGTACAGAGCAGGATGGACAAGCACCAGTTCTGTCCTCCCAAGAGAACAACAGTCTTTGATTTCCTGAATGGTTGCAAGGTTTTCCCACTATGTACTAAGTGCAATTCTCAACCTGCAACACCAAAACACATTATTGACTGTATTGTCTCATCCATTGATGAGCCCTACTCTTCCCCAACAGACACCATCAAAAGTCTCAAGCTTTACAAGCTTGACACCCTAATATGATTGAGTGGAGATAAGAAAGAAGAAGAAGAGAAACAACAACATTTTTTTTAGTACAGTTGAACTTGGATAATTCAAAGCCCAAGGGACCAAAAAAAAATAGAAATTCTATTTATAGGAAATTCTAGGGATCAAGATAAATATTTGAATTGAAGACGTTTGAATTATCCAAGTTGTACTGTAATAAACATATGCAGTAAAGCCCCTCTATAGTGAACCCCAATGAGACCAAACTTTTGGTCTACTATAGCTATATTTTTTCAACATTTTTCAAAATTTTTATATCATATAATTAGAGGACAGTCATGCACACAGAAAAAAAAAAAGGCTACCTTTTGATAATGGTCACTTTGTTTTAATTCCCTAATTGATCTATTTCCATACATATGTTATGTATTAATATGCACACAAAATATCTTGTAAAAAGAAGATGATGGGTTATTTTTTCTTATCACATTAGCATTTATTAGATAATAAAAAGGCATATATTGGATTTAATAAAAGACTTATTTTGCCAATATTTCGGCTGGCCGAACGCCAACCTTTATCGAGGCATTACATCTTTGTATACACAAACTCAGCGCCACATAGTGTTATAATATCACAGTTGAAATCATTTAAAATACAAAGTAGGTGGGGGAAATTTGTGCATGAAAAAAAAATATTCAAAAATTACAATCAGAATAAGTTGAATATCTAAAAATATTAAAGGAAAAATAATGAGGCCTATCTTATATTTTAAAATATTTGTAATAAGTACATAAAATATAATTCATTAATAATTCATTAAGAGATAAATGTAAAAATATATGTGTATCCATTAAAACATTTGAAAATAAATTAAAAATGATTTAAACAAAAAACTAAGAAATTTTTTAAAAAAGTTTAACAAAAAAAAGTGTGTATTTAAAAAATTATAAAAATGCATTAAAATGGAAGCTAAAATAATTTAGGATAAATATATGAGGAAAATAAATTTAAAAAAGTGGAAACTAAAAATGTTTAATGTATTGCATGTAATATGTTATATGTATAATGTATCAATACTTTTGTGTTTAAAGCAATAAATGTAGAAAAATTAAACAAATGGTTGGAATAATTTACAGGTTATTACTAATGTGTGACAATATAATTTAAGAAATCGCGGGTATTACAATATTTAAAAATTCATTAAAGCAAAAAAATTAAATAAAACCAATGTCATGTAATTAAAAAAAAAAAAAAGGCACCTCTCCCTTTAAAGTAGTATAATATAAGTCAATTTAAAAATAAAAATTAACAAATTGATTTAAAAAATTAAGAAGATCTAAATGGTGTGTAAATGTCTGATAAATCAATTTTCCTATTTATGCTTTCTTTGTCTTCTGCAGAGGCCCAACTTTCTAAGAACAATCGGCAGTGTTTTTCTTTAATATTCTGGAATAAAATAGCTGTATTTTCAAAGTCCGGAGTGTGGTTGTTGTTCAGTGCATGATCTACAAGGAGAGACAGTGGGTTGTAATTCCTTAATCCTGATTTGTGTTGATTTAAATGATCTTTAAGTGGTTTGCTGGTTTCACCTATATAATTAGCTTAGCAATTGTTACAAGGTATTTTGTAAATTACATTGATTTTGTTTTCCATTTTGTTAATTTGTTTAGTGTCTGGATGGCGTAAGGCCTTTTTTAAATTTAAAGATGATTGATAGGTAGTTATGATGTTGTATCTCTTTAGGACTCTGGTGATGCGTTCAGAGCCATAGCTGTAGGGGAGGGAGCAGTAAAGTTTTTTTGATTGATCAGGGGTGTTATTTAAAGGTGGAGATTTTGGTTTATAAAAATGTTTTTCGACAAATTTGCTTGGGTAATTGTTGTTTTTTAATTCTCTGAAGATTCTATTTCTCTCCACTATATCATTAAATTTTGATGAACAATGTGTATCTAATCTTTTGGAGAGAGCTTTAACCACAGCGATTTTATGATGAACTGGACCAAAAGAATTGAAATTCAAATAATTTCCCGTGTGGGTTGATTTTCTAAAAATACTAGTTTCTATTTGATTAAACTTTCTTTTAAGCTGTAAATCTAAAAATGCCAGAGAATTATTATTTTCAATTTCATGTGTAAATTTTAAAAATGGTCTTAAATTATTTTAAAATTTTGAAATTACTACAAAATCTGATTCTGTTATGCAAAAAATGTCATCTATGTACCTTTTCCAAAAAATAAGTTTGAGTTGCTTTGATTCTGTGACAACTTGATCAATTTGATCCATGAAAATGTTTGCCAAAGCCGATGAGATAGGGTTCCCCATCGGTGAGCCTTTGATTTGTCTGTAGAATTTATTTTGGTGGCTAAAATAATTGTGTTCCAAACAAAGTTTAATTAAATCAATCAAAGCCTCTGTGGAGAAAGGGAAATCTAGATTTTGATGGGTTTCTGTAAATTTTTGGAGTGCTAGAATAGCTTCATTGTTTGGGATTGAAGTGTAGAGTGATTCAACGTCGAAAGATACCATACGGCTGTTATTAGAAATTGAAAGGTCTCTGATCGTTTTTGCAACTACTGTAGAATTAGGGACAGTGTGGGGAAGTAATTTCTGGAGGGGAGAGATGATGGATGAAATAAATTTAGTGAGGGGGTAAAGAGGAGAACCAGCATAGGAAACAATCGGACGTAAAGGTGTGTTTGGCTAATGTACTTTTGGAAGGCCATGTACCTTTATGTCTAATTTAAAAATCAAGACAATCCCTGGCAACTTTATTAATTATATATTAAAGATATAAAATTAATTTGAAAAAACTTTGTCATATTACACTCTATAATAAAAAGTTTACTTGAAAAGTCTCTAATATTTTGTTGCTTGATGAAAGCACTCTTCAAGCATTGCTTTCTAAATGAAGTTAATAAGTATTTTTCTTCCATATACAGTTTCTACATTATCTTTCCCTTGGCAGAGCTGACTGCTATAGGGCGCGTCCCCAGGTGGCGGATAGGGGAATGACCTTCAGATATGAAGGCCAGCTGCGAAACAAGCAGAATATCTCTGACAAATAAGCAGTTGCGGACCAACAGCAGAATTGTTAGAAGAGGAGTAGACCTCTTTAAAAATCCTGACTTCAACTGACCCAGTTGATAGACCTCAGCAAGGATTCCTCTCCAGGGATACGGAGGAGCTGCGCCTGTACTCATGTTAGAGTCGGCAGCAAAGGCGTCTGCTTCCATGTTAGGAACGGCCTCAAACTACAGGCAAAGTCAGACTTTCACCAAAGTGTGCCTGGATCATGGTGCCATGATCACCGAAAGTTGCACCCCTACACCCCATTCCATGAGATCAGAGGTTGATTTGCATGCTGCATCGCCCGTCGCGCAGAATAAACAGGGGCGCGTTCAGGACTTAGGTAGAGGGTTTTGTCCGATAAGTATAATGCAGTCTCCACAAACTTCACACTTTGCAGCTTCCAAGCAATTGAGCATTTTGTGGTGTAACATAAATGGATTGTGCTCAACAGCAACAAGAATAAAATTAGAAGAAATAATGGAAATAGCTGAAAACAAAATATACAAATTATAGCCCTACAGGAAACCAAATTAAATGAAAAGTACAATCTCAAATATAAAAACTGCAATATCCTCAGAAAAGACAGAAATAAAGAAGGGGGTGGCCTTGCATTTTTAATCAAGTATTTGTACTATGAAGACATAGCCATTAATATTCCAAACACATCAGACCTCGAAGCCCAAGGTATCAAAGTCTACCTCAATCAAAACAAAACCTTCAACATATTCAATATGTATCACCCACCAAACAATAAACTTATTGATGATGGAACAATGGCTCAATTGCTTACAGGCAACACTATTATTGTAGGTGATCTTAATGCCAAACATCAACTATGGGGATGTTCCACGCCAAACCCAAGAGGCAAAATACTTTCAAACTTATTTGACGACAATGCCTCATGTGCTTAAATGATGGGAATCTTACCCACCATTCCTACAGTTATAATACTGCACAAGCCCTTGATATAAGTTTCTCCAGTCCTGACATTTTCCATAAATGCAAATGGCAAATATTAAAAAGTATTGGAAGTGATCATTTGCCTATTTTGATATAAATTAGCGCCAAGACCAAAACCAGCTCAATTATAGAAAAATTCTGGAACTTCAAAAAGCTAATTGGAATCTTTACCTGCAAAACACCAATGAAGACTTTGGAAAAGCACCCACTAGAATAAAAGATCTGGAACAAAATTGGATATCTTTCAAAAACAACATTATTAAAGCAGCCAAAGTTTCAATACCGAGAGGTAATATTAGAAATGGATTCCAAATTATACACACCAGGCAAAAGATATTCAAACACATAACTAAAAGAAATTAACTACAAAAAAGTGCACCCAAAACCAAACAAATTGTAGAACTGAACTGAACATTGTGAATGCAAAAATAAAAAGATTATACGTAAATATGAAAAGGGAAAAAAGGAAATGCACTTGTGAAAATCTGAACCCAAGAAACCCAAATACAAAACTTTGGCATTTGGCAAAACAAATTGACAGAGCCCAGCCACAAACTGAAAACACAAATTTGATTAAGAATATAGATGGTACCCCAGCAACTAATAACAAAAATGCTGCTAATCTTTTAGGTAATTCATATCAAAAAGGTAGTAAATCAAATTTGAAATAAAAGATAAGAAAGTTGAAAAAAGGCCCGAAAGATTATTCATGATAGATAGTAGATGTTGGCTAGGGCAGAGAAGATTGGATTCCTCATAGGTAGACCTTGTTTCTAGATTTAATAATTAAAATAACTGTTGGAAACAGAGGTTGATAATTTGATGACTGCCTCTTCAGGTATTGGTGTAAATATTCTCTGGATGGCTGTTCTGTGAGGCAAACATCAACATTAGATGTTATGGGGGTGGAACCACAGAAAAATCTGCCTTATTGAAGAAATCACATTATTGAGCTACACATTAAAGAGGCATATAGTGTGGTATACTTGATTCAAAAAATACTTCACCTCACAACCTCCACACACAAGTCCAAAATCACCGAAATATAAAAAACACCTAAAATATATTAAAGTTCATTAATTGCTTTTTATAAATGGAAACCAGATTGTTTCATAATTAGCATATTTTTGTTGAGAATATGTTAAATCTTTAGAAACATACTTTTAAAAAATTGCACAAAAATTAAGGCCACCGACTGGGCATTCACATCGATAGTCAGATTGTAGAGAAAAATGACCTTCAGCCATCACTGTCAGTGGGAACATAGTGGAATGACTCCTAGCTGCTGCTAGTTTTTACACATGGGACTCTTAGAGTTTCATTGAGCACAATACCCAGGCTCCTGGAGTGTATTCATAGACTGCTATCTACCAATAGTTGAGATCCCTAAAAATATGTCTTATACTCCATTATTTGAATTTTACATTACCTGGAGGTTATTGGGATAATAGTGGCTTGCCATATCTTTATACATCTTGCATCAAAATTTAAGTCTTTCCAGTCCAGCCAGATGAGATAAACCCCATTAATTTGGGAACTCTGTTTAGGAAGAAAAAACATTAATCCCCTTTATCAGTAGTTCTTATCCAAACTGAAATATATAAATTGGGGGTATTAAAACCCTAACTTTTGTTAATTGGGACTGCTAATAATTCAAACTAATGATAATTGGGATAATATAAGCAGCCCTGGCCCAACAGCCATCAACTGAGTGTGGTAGACTAGCCTGTGAGATGGGACTAGACCTATATAATTCCACAAAAATCAATGACGATACAGAGTGAATGACAATTACATGCTGCCATTTAAAAAAGGGACTAACATGTCTGGGTCGGCAGTAAAAGTGGGTGTTCTGCTCATTAGGATCAACATCATCTAAAGCTAAGCCAGACTGCCATAGTATATGCTTCATATTCCATGAATCAACGGTTGACACACCCATTGCCTTCATCAATTTGCCTAATTTTTAGGCACTTGGATAAAAAAGAAGAAATTTGTACCATATCACTATATAGTAGCAACTTATTTTATGTCCAGTTGCCTGAAGATCTCACAACATACTAGTTTGATCTAGAAATAGTGTGCATTATGAATATATAATTTAAACCATATTTATATGATGTGTGCGGCAGATTGATGAACTGATGGGCAAGAAATGACCCAGAACCTGCCGCTCTGACTAGTCAGCATTTCAGTGGGGTGGACATCTTTTTACACCTTTTTGTTATTTTAAAAATCTTTGGAGGCTCATCGTTATATGCTAACTGCACAAATAAAGGATATATTTTGATGTAGGCTGGCTTCTTATTTCTAGGCAGAAACTTGTTTGGTACTTTTATCCTCTACTAAAATGCATTAAAAATACTATATTGAAAATGTCAAACCTAATATAATCTAACTTCTTTTTCAACCATTTAGTAACTCAAGTCATGATAATTGGACCATTTTTTCAATGTCCTGACCTGCAGCTTTTCAAATTAACAAAGTTTGACGGACCTCAACCACCATAGATAATTTTAACATTCCTTAAATCATATTTTGACATCAATGTTGGATATTTGTTTAAAAACCACTTTAATATGTAAAGTTTATTGGGAGATATGCAAAGTATACAACACCTCATTAATGATGTTTAAATGTGCATTACCGCCTCAGCAGTCACTGTATGTCCACTGTAACTTTATAGGCAGTAGCAAGCTATGCAAGCTCACTGTCACCTTTTTGTCAGCAGCAATCAGTGTTGCATCACCACTCATATATTCCATGCATAATTTTTGCCTTCTCTTAGATGATTTGTAATGAAGTGAAAAAAAGACTACTGTATACCATGGAAGAATATTTTTTAAAAAAGGAGAGGTTTTTAGATTTCAAAATATTTTATTGAATCAAAACAAAATCAATAGTAGAGAAAAATAATTTTTAGAAAATAATTTAAAATAATGATAAAATAAAGAGAGGGAGGTGTCAGAAGTGTCTACTTAGTAGGTTTAGTCAGTCCATGTTGGTGGATGTGATGTTCTCTTCTCTTGAAAAAGGTTATTAACTTGGCCTGGAATTTCTTAGACCAAGGGTTCAATTGTCTGTATCTTTCCAGTATAAAACCTCTTAAAATCACTAGAGCAGCATAATAGGATGTCACCTTGAATCAATATTAAAATATTAGGCCTCCAGTGAAAATTTCTTTTTTACAAATCTTTTATCTTCTAGCTTTCTCTCTAGAGAGATTTGTAAATGAAAGATTTGTAAAAAAGAAACTTTTCCCTGAAGGCCTAATGTTTTCCTTTTAAAGTAGGAGTTGTAGCCAAAGAGTGTTTCATTGATATTGACTTCTGAGCAAGATGGAAATGTTTAGGTGTTGTTTTTCTGGGCTAGAGGCCTAGTTTATTTTAGGGTTGTGAGGTTGTTTTGTGGTAGGGGCTACCCTTTGTGGTGCCTTCTTGCAATAGTTGCTAATAATGTCTGTAGTGTCTATGACTTGGCCTTTTGCCATTCTTTACTATAATTATTCTTATACTCTTGATTATGCTTATTTTATTTACAAGATTGTTTTTCATTGCTTTGAAAAGCTTTAGGGGCCTGTTTAGCTATTTATTCATTGGCTTTTTAAAATTAAAATTTTAAGGATTAGTTAATTGTTTTCAAAATTAACATCAGGTCCCTAAGTCTGAGAAAAATAAAAAGAAACAATAGTGTAATTAAAATATAGCAAAAATCAAGGTGTCTGAATTGTTATAGTAAAAAATGGCTCGAGACCATAGATACTATGGACATGACAAGGTTAACAATGTTACAAACATTCACTACAGTACTGCCCAAAAACAATATGACAACATTACAATGATGAAATAAATTATACACAGTCTAGTTGTGTTGTTTCTTATCCCAATACACAGTCTAGTTGTGTTGTTTGTTATCCCAATACACAGTCTAGTTGTGTTGTTTCTTATCCCAATACACAGTCTAGTTGTGTTGTTTGTTATCCCAATACACAGTCTAGTTGTGTTGTTTCTTATCCCAATACACAGTCTAGTTGTGTTGTTTGTTATCCCAATACACAGTCTAGTAGTGTTGTTTCTTATCCCAATACACAGTCTAGTTGTGTTGTTTCTTATCCCAATACACAGTCTAGTTGTGTTGTTTGTTATCCCAATACACAGTCTAGTTGTGTTGTTTCTTATCCCAATACACAGTCTAGTAAAACTTGTCTATAGCTATACCTCTCTTTCTTATTAGCCAATCTTACTTCCTGACTGATGGCCATGATCCCTGGCAGTCTGTTCTAGTAATGTTCCTGAGAACTCTGGGTCCCTTGAAGACAAGCTCTTGCCATTTCTCTGATGATCTTCAACTGAAGTCTTAACCGTGACTTCTGGAAACCTTGATTCCTACCTTCAAATTAATGGAAGAGTAATATCTGGAACAAGATAGTGAAAAACATCGTGCTCATTCCATGCACATTGGCCGTCTTGAACCAATGCCCTGCTCTGACCACTGAGTCTCCATGAATCCATGTCTATCAGTTGATTTCAGGAAACCATTAACTCAATATCTTGATGCTCCGGCTGAAGTATAATCCAATGCTTACATCCAGCCTGCTAATCTCTCATGAGAAATCATTTGGATTAAAGCTGAATTTCTTTAAATTCTGAGCCCCAAGTTTTCATCTTTCTACCATCATTTGGAAATAAGATTCCCTGATTTTCTATCAACATGTACCTTTCTCCTACAGGCTCACTTCAAAGGGACCCAGTCAAGATGATGGAAATGGCCATCCTCCTCCTCTCTTAATAGATCATTTGTGACAAAGGAAAATAAATCATATAACAGTTTTCCTTAGAATTCCAATAGAATATATATTTACCTATAGCTAGTTAATTAGGGTTAACAAAATGATAATTATTATATTAAGATCAAATTGAATGGGCTCTCCTTGACCTTATAGAAATGGGGGAGATAGGAAAATCCTAGCTAGATGTCTGTCTGTCCACAAATCTTGTAATCAATTTTTATATATTCTTATAGAGCACTTAGAAGTCTGATATTTGGTACATTGTTCCAACCTGATGAAAATGCAAGTTGACAAAATTTCACACTTCTAGGTACAATAAAACCTCCCTTTAGCAGAGACCCCGCTAGCGGACACCTCTCCACAAAGGACAGTTTTCATTTTCAAAATTACCATTTTTACAATTTAGCAACTCTCCGGTAAGAGGACACCTTTCCCTAAAGGACACTTTGGCTCGGCATTTAGGTTTCCTTCACAGGAAGGTTCTTAGGTTCTACTGTAGTTTGTAATGGATGTTTTTTTTTTCTCTATTTTAAAATTTTGTGATCAATTTGTAATATACTTCCTGACCACATAGAAGTCTGGTATTTATTTAATAATGTGCAAATATACAAAATTTCAGACTTCTAGGTGCCTGTATGGTCGGGAATATACTGGAGAAGGGAATTTCCATTCAAATGAAAAAAAAATAGGCGCAGCTATTTCTCTGGTGTAATGAGCGGCTGGAGTTCCATAAAAATGTGGTCAAGACAGAACTAATTTCTATATTTCCTTTCAATTTTTTAACCAAGTATTAATATATTTAAGACCACATAGAAGTATTAAATTTTGTACATATCCTCAATCCAGCTAACAATGCAAGTCTACAAAATTTAAGACTTCCGGGTTGACCACAACAAACCTGGATACTTCTGGTCTCTCCTGGGGGTAGATTAGATTGAGAGAATAGTTTTTAAATAAATCTCGAATTTTTGTAAGATACAAAACATAAGCTGTCCAGGCAAGAATTTATTTAAAGCTTGTTCTTTCTTATATATAGAAGGCATTGAGAGTCTTAATAAAGTTTTCAAAAGAAACTCTCTCCCAGGCAGCCTTTTTTAACTTATACCAAGTACACTTGGTACAGGCCATGATAATCATGGTGGATATTTAGCGATTGGTTTTTCTCTGAGTGCACCACATGTCTACACATGTAAAAAGCAGTTTGACTTTTGAACTTACAAGTGTGCCAGAGCCCCGTTTGGCTACTTGCACTCAATGGTGGGGGGTTGTTGACTTTTGCAAGAATTGAGGGTCATTGAAGCTATTTTTTTATTCAGAAAAAAAAGTGACCAATGCAGAATTTTACTCCAGGTCATGGCTGTTTTAAATTGACAGTTTATATCATTCATCCACACCTGACTTAAGGCACAAAAGCCTTAAGAGATTTTTTATTTTGACAACTTGGATTACTCCTGTCTAGAAAATCCATTCACCACAAATATTAATCCCACATCAACATATGGGTGTCTAAGAGAGGTCTTTCTGTTTCTATAAAGAGATATTGCATAAAACAACAACAAACTCACTATGATGCATCACTTGGGACTAATAATTTATGTAGTTATCACCATGTTGATGTTATAATCAAGCTAACGTACAATTTCGATTATAGATATTTCTATAATCTATGTGTTGGGAGTTTAGGTTTGGTCTTATGTTATGATCATGTTCAAAACAATTAAAATTTATAACTAGGGACTTTATAATTATGATGTTATAACAAAAAGGTTTTATATTGAGGTTTCACCAATATCCAATCCACAATGCAATGATTAAAAAGGAAATACAACACTATGAAAGCATAAAAATTTTATTAAGTAAAAAAAAATGCATTCTATATACCTATCTTTGCTTGTAGTGCATCAATTGGGAGAAGTAGGCTGTACTCTTATCTGACCGTGGATTGTTGCTCCCAGGGCACAGGTCTGAAGAATGATTTCTGGGCTGCACAAACCTTTAGGTCAATGATTTTCATAGCAGAAAATTGGGAAGCTTCAGAAGTGTAGAACTTCAAAGTCTATTTATTCGTGAGGTCTACATAGAGAGAGAGTTAATACAATGCCATATATACTTACTTCCTATTCTACATCCTTTTCTCAGCCTTCTGCAGGTGGTGGAGTCTCTGAAACCCAACACATAGGTGTGATGATGGAGAATATTTTTTGAATTAAAGCAAAATACAAGAAGCTCTTTAGGAGGACATGCCCTTCAATGCCAAGGCTAATTGAGTTTGTCACATTTTTTTCATAGCGCTTTAAAATAATTTATATACAGTAGAACCTCCATGATAGAACACTCTCACTAGAGGAAACCTCTCTACACAATGAACTGTTTTCTCATCGCCAATTTTGCTGAATAATAACTCTCTGGTAAGAGGACACCTTACCTTAAAGAGTACATTGTCTCTGCAATTAGATGTTATCCTTATAGAGAGAGAGAGAGGTTCTATTATAAATATATAGAAAATGCCTAAATCGAAGTGCTTGGACACCTTGTCGATGTTAAAGGCATTCATCCCAACCCAGAAAAGATTGAAACTATTGATAAGTGTCTGACTCCAAGATATAAAGTGGATGTGACAAGTTTTATTGACATATGTTCCTATTATCATAAGTTTATTGAAAATTTTGCTGAAAAAGCTGCTCCTCTTCATGAAATCCTCAAAAAAAAAAAAGAAATTTGCATGGAACTCTGACCAATAAGATTATTTTGATTCTTAAAAAGAGCATTCATGTGTGAACATGTTTTGAACTATTTCGAAGAACAATTGTCAACCGAACTCCATTTTGACACCAGCCTAACAACAGGAAAGAGTGGCCATTTGGATGTGCTTCAAGAACCCTAACTAGGTGGAAAGGGAAAGAATTACTCAACAACAGAATGTTTGGCTGCAATATGGGCCATCTTTTTGTTAGAGACTTTGTCATCATCACTGACAACCTCATAATCTTTGCTGGTTGTCTAATTTGAAAGACCCGATGGAAAGAATGACAAGATGAGCCCTTAAACTCCAAAAATATGACCTTTACAGTTGTTTCAAAATTATGCTTAAGCCCCAAAATGACAACTATCTGTAATGAAATCCCCTCCAACTTGAATATGATGAGTCTTACAATGAAGAAAAAGATGATGATTTACCCTCAAAACTGCACTGATGTGCTTCGAGACTGGATAAAGAAAGTACCCAAAAACTAGCAAATTGATAGAGGAAACAGAAGTAACTGGTGCTGAATCAAAATAATATCAACTGTTAAAAATATTCTTGTATAAAAAAGATTTTGACCCTCTAGGAACCAATACCTTCTGGTTATTCCCAACACCTGCACCTATAACTGCTAAAAAGTCTACATGATGCTCCTACCTTTTGGATTTTCGAAGACCAATGAGAGAGTTAAAAGTAAATATTTTTGGCCTGAACTTATCCGATACATATGAAAGCATGTTGCTCATTATAAAAAGTGCCAAAGAAAGACAGACAACTCAAAAGCCATCCGGACTACCTAAATCCATTCCTCCTGCAACCTACTCTTTTCAAAGAAATGGAATGGATCTCCTTGGAAGATTTCCCAAGTTTGATAGTGGTAATAAGTGAATTATAGTCTTTACTGACTATTTAAGCTGATTTGCTATTACTAAGGTCTTACCCACTGGAGAGGCAAAAGAAGTAGCCAAATTCTTAATGAAAAATGTTGTCCCTAAACATGGAGCTCCCAGAGAAAATATCCTGGCCCAAGGATGAGTATTTCAAATGAAGATGATATCTGAGCTCATGAATCAAAGCTCTTCCAATCAACACAGGTTCAAAACACTTCATCATCCTCAGATGAATGGCCTAACAGAGAGACTGAACAAAACATTAGCTAACATGTTGGCAATGTATGTGAGCATCGGGACTGGGGTTTTATTCTTTCCTACGTCACTTTTGCCTACAAGATGGCCAAACAGGAGACGACAGGTCCATCTCCATCTAAACTGGTTAATAGATGTGAAGCTGAAATGATTGTAGACACTCTATTCCCAAACCCAAATAAAGATCTCCAAGAGGAATACAGTCAGAAGATTTCAACAAGAGTTGAAGAAGCTAGACAACTGGCACAATTGAAAACTGAAATCCCAAGAAATTGACAAAATTAGATGAGATCACAAACATGAAGCAGCAGACTACAGCATAGGTGATCTCATGTGGATCTTCATTACTGTGTGAAAGGTTGGACTTTCTGAAAAACTTTTGAAAAGGTATTTTGGACTGTTCAAGGTGATGTGAAAACTATCCGATGTTACCTACCAGGTAAATTTTTAGACGCATCGGAGCGCAGGTGCCAGAAAAGAGATCTTGTCCACATGCTCAGAATGAAGCCACAGAACCCCCATGGAACAAATTTGTCAGTAGATTGAGATCTTGCCTTCACAAGATGAGGACTTTCACCTTTAATTCACAGCTCCCACCTTCACTATGGCTCCACCCTGGGATGCTGAGCTTATAAACCATTTAAGGCTGTTTTCACAATAGATGTCATAGAGAATATTGTGAAACAGAAATTTTTGTGCAGAGCTACTAAGGAAAAAAAAAAATTATGAACCCAATATCTTGATATAGATAATGGAAAAGGTTAAAGACACACCAATGTGGTGACAACATTTGCTGGAGGTAGTTTGATGAAAAAATCATCAGCACTATTCCCTTTAATAAAGTCAAAAGCCATTCCAAAATATTTGTAACAAAAAATAATCATTAAAATGTAAATTGCTATAAAATATAGGAGATTTTAAAGAGGCTCACAACTTTGATATCTTTAAAAATGTTTATGAGTGCCTCAACCTCGTGACTAGGTGGAGGCCAATGGGCCTGCAACGAATATACATAGAACTATGTTCAATATATAGAAGTTGGTCAAAATTGTGGAACATCACTCTCAGGTAAGACAACTCTCTATGATGTGACATAGGAACTGATAATATGCTCCTAGAACCATATATAGTCCAACTTCTTTTGATCAAGGGATCATAATTTTCTGTTAAATTAAAGTTTCTGTTGAGTAATAGTGGGTTAAATTGAAGAGGTTTGTGATCAAAAATGTCTCTTTTAAATGATCGAGGCTGTGAAGAGCCCCATGGTTTGAAATAGGAGTTTTATCTCTCATAGATAATTTGTCAGCTCCCACACTCTCCAACCTTTGACTTTGCAATTACTAAAACCCACCTTGCCAATTTCATTGTTATTTTATATGGTCAATGTGGTACTAAACATTTTGTCCCTTAACCTCTAACTGACTACTCTCTTTTATTTTGGCAGATTTATATAATATATATTTTGCAGCTAACCTCCATCTCTAAAGGAATTTCAATATCCACATTTATTTTCAACAGCCACAACCCAGTAATGAATCTTGCATTGAACACTTTTTTCTAAAGAAAAAATTGCTTTAAAGGCCCAATGATTCTTAATGGGGCTATGGTACACTTTTAAGTGCAAAAGGAGGCATGTAATGAACTTACAAGAGAAGCAGTTGCTAACTATCCACCATGATTATCATAGCTTGTGCCATGTGCACTTGAAATATGTACCAAACCCCACCACCTGGTAGCAGTCACACATCTACCTGCCATAGCATTATTAATTAGTACATTTGTGAATTTTAAATCATTTGTTGATAGCTCTTGCCCCA
This sequence comes from Cordylochernes scorpioides, assembly GCA_030710605.1. Classification (NCBI taxonomy): domain Eukaryota; kingdom Metazoa; phylum Arthropoda; class Arachnida; order Pseudoscorpiones; family Chernetidae; genus Cordylochernes; species Cordylochernes scorpioides. Next base: position 33,405,898 of record CP092880.1, on the reverse strand, counting down.
ATCTCATCCATGGCAGTAACTCTAGTTATTAAAGAAAATTATAAGATTAATTTTATTTTACTTACAATACTCCATAATGTGGTCTACTGTAAATCACAATGTGAACTTGAAAGATCCCAAACATTATCGAAAAATAAAGAATTAAATATAAGAGCATTATTACAAAACTACAAGAAGGAGCAGCAATGTGTGTCCATGACCCACTTTGTGGAGATAAAACCACCAGCCTCAAACTCTAGTGAAAATAAAACGGATTCAGTAAAATCTAACTCAGGTGGACTCTTAGGAGTAAAGAAAAGTGGTGCTATAGCATTGGTTGAAATTTAAAGTTGGTTGTAGTATATAGGTGACACAGTGGTTTTAACTGAATACAACAGTATTGCAGTATAAAAAGAGTATTCCATCAATTGGTGTTTAAATAAAGGATGGAAAATAAAGCTTAAAGTGATAGAGAGAAACTTGCATCCCAAATTATTTGACCTTTTATTTCTAAAAAGGGTTTTCAATCTCTGCAGAGAGAGAATGTGGAGAGGAGCCCACATTTATGGGAGAAGTCTTTAGATTCTACTATTGTCTCCCATCCACATAGCCAAGTTGGGAGCACAGACCTTGAACACCGTGATATTACCAGGAAGATGTGGTGAGGACGAAGCAAGGTGGTCTTATCAGGTGGGAGAGGAAGGCAGCCGGAAGGAAGTGTTGTTGACATCGAATGGAGACAATGGAGGAGGCCCAAGATGGGTTCAACTCCATGTTCATTTACTTCGCCGTGGTATGCATATTTATTGTCATTGTGGTGGGGGCCGTGGGCAACATGGTGACCATCATTGCCCTCTTGAAGTGTCCTAAAACCCGCACAGCCACTACAGCCTTCATCATTAATCTGAGCCTTGTGGACTTCATCTTCTGTGTGCTCTGCCTTCCCTTCAGTGCTTCCATCTATCTCAACCATTCCTGGGTGCATGGCGATGCCCTGTGCATCTTGTTCCCTCTGTTGCGCTACTCCAATGTAGGCCTGTCTGTCCTCTCCATCGTAGCCATCACCATCAACCGCTACATTTTTATCGCCCATCCTGCACTGTACAGCACTGTATACTCCAGGAAATCTCACGTGGCAGCCATGATTGCTGGAATCTGGCTGTTTTCCTTCAGTCTGATGATTCCTCCTTTGACAGGCAAGTGGGGTAAGTTTGGCTTTGACCCAGACATCATCAGCTGCACCATCCTGGAGGTGAATGGCCGCTCCCCCAAGCAATTCCTGTTCCTCCTGGGCTTCTTGCTGCCTGCCCTGGCCATTGTGCTGTGCTACCTCCGAATCTTCTGGGTGATCTACCAAAGCAGGTCTCGGCTCAATTCCTATGGATCACCTGGGAATCAAGGTTTCTCTATTAGGCCTTCAGAATGGCGTCTCACTCGGACTGTCCTCATCATCTTCTGTAGCTTCTTGTTCTGCTACTTACCCATCACCATCATCAAGGTAAGTAGCCTGATGTCTACATTTAAAGTATGCAAATCCCCCAGTTATTGGATCTAGTTCCCTATATCCCTCCAGCTATTTGAATCTATCCATAAGTTATGTGATAGTAGCAGTCAAAATACACTGGAATTAACAAACCAATAGAGTAGAACTTCTTTCTAAAAGACAACACTTAGTTGCAGAGCCAAATTGTTCTTTAGAGAGAGATTCTTTTACCAGAGAGTTTCGGAATAGTAAAAATGGCAATTTTAGCCATGAAAACAGTCCTTTATAGAGTGGTGACTTCTAGCAAGAGTGACTCTCATGGAGAGTCATCTACTTTACCAGGATAGAGTCATCTTGAGTAGGCTTAAACCACTAGAATGTTTTTTTGATTTGATGTTTAAGGTAGAGCCATCCTAACTATCCTGGCAAATATTTCAAAAACTAACGGCCAACATATCATTCTACTTTAATCCAAGGTGAACCTATATGAAATTTTCAGGAACAAAACTTTTATTTTATGTTTTGACTTGCAACCTATCTATTCTGAGAACTTGGGGTTTGAAGGAAAATGTAGCATTGTTCTCTTTAGAGATATATCAATATAAATTTCTATAGTCACAAAAAATAGAGCCAAAAAAAAAAGTTTTTTTTTTCTTGTGGAATGTTAATTGTCTATGAATATGAGTCCAAGCCAGGCAAAACATTCCTTTTCAATAAAATATAATTTTGTTTAAAAACATATAAAATGATAAGGTACAGAATTTAGATTATAGATTAGAAACATAAGGTAACATGACCACATCCAAATTAATCAATGTATAACATTTTGGTAGCAGCATTGTTACCATTTTTAGATTTTCTCATTCAGTATACTTTTGTCTGATGATAACATTGCTGTTACAGAAACATTACACACAATTTATTGATTTAGATTTGGTCTTGTTACAAGATGGCAAATGTTATGGAAAAAATGTATAGGCAAAAATAGAAAAAAAAAACAGGATGATAAGTGAAGTATATATCAGAATTAATCTTTACCAAAAGTGATCAAGTACTATTTGGATTATAGATGGATTTTAGGTTTTGTAACCTTTTGATTCTTTACCTTTTGATTCTTTATTAAGGGATATATAATACTAGCGGACGTACCAGGCTTCGCCCGGGTTTTACCCGAGTAAAGGTTTGTCTAATGAATCTCTCAATAAAGTGAACATTTTTTCCCGGTCCCTTGAAAAATACTCGATAAGTTGAATAAAATCAATATTAATTGGTTCCCTCGGTAATTGGAAGTTAAAGGAATAGTATCTTGCCTTGGAATTGTATCATTATTCTTGTCTCAAATAAATTGCTGTGTCATCCTGAATTTTGTCTTTCCCAATTTTCTACATTACAAAATCATCGCATCATCATGATAATATTTAGAGCAGATTGTTGAATTATAACAGATAAATTAGAATATTTATCTTGATTATTTTAAAGCGAAAAGTTATTTTAAAAATTTTATTTGCTAGAAACCTTCCCAGTACTATACTAAAATAACTTCCCAAAGTTTCATGGCGTTCCAATGAGTGGTTTGGTCAGGCATAAAGGACAGACAGACACACACACACACATACATTCATTTTTATATATATAGATATGGTATTATTTTATACCATCTATTATATATCCCTATTTTTCATTTACAGAAAAAGAAAAATCTTAGACATCTCAACCATGAGTTAATGCTAGCAATTCAATAGGCTACTTATAAGTTATTATTTTCTGTAACACAGTTAAAAGTGACCATCTGACCCACTCTGAAAGAGCTCAGGAGCACTCATGTTTATTGAGTGGTCTTTCATGGAAATTTCAACTGTACCCTATCAACCAATTTCAGAAAAAGACTACATATCTCTACATAATTAATTATAAAGTACTATCTTAGATCAAAAATATTCCAATATTTCAATGTGGCTGATCACCCTGGTTTCCTCTGAGAGGCTGCAAGGACCAGTCCAATGTGACAAAAATGTCTGTTACCTCTATAGAGTGCAACATTTCTCTAACAGACACAACCTAGTTGCAGGACAAAAGTGTCATATAAGAGAGATATTTCCTGGAGAACATCTAATTAGTAAAATTGAAAATTTAGTAATAAAACTTAGTATTCTTTGTGGTGTCCTCTAGTGAGAGTGTCTTTTAATGGAGAATACACTGTGTCAGTGTGAGAAATCTCAATAATATTGTCATTATGTCATAAATATCCCTTCAAGGTAGGGGTGTCAAAGTAAGTTTTGGTGAGTAAGTTGAGGTAGAATGATTTTGGTAGAGTAGGTTGGAGTAGTGTGGTGTTATTGTAGTTAAACCTTATTTCATGTGCGAGTTATCTTATTTAGTACTCTAGTATGTAAAGGTAGTAGCATCACACTAAGTTTTTAAAGAGGTTCTCATGTTATTATAGATTCTACTCACAATCTTGTAAATAATCCAAATATTAAACCATCTCTTCTACTGTAAACCGACCAACCAAACAGTGGTGTGTGCAGCAAGTGGCCAATAGGAAGCAGCTCTATGCAGAAATCCATGTGCTGGGCAATCTGCTGCTCTATCTGGGTGCTTGCATCAACCCCGTGCTGTACGGTGCCACCAACCCCCTCTATCGCAAAGCCTACCGCAACCTGCTGCCCTGTCTCCGGTCTGACCCTCCCACCAGCTCCACCTCCCACTCCGCTGAAAACAAGGTTTAAACCACCACACACATTGTGTACAATAAATAATACATACTCACTAGAGTGCCGTGCTCATTTTTTCTCTGATGGTCACCAACCAGAGCCTCCATCTCTCTCTCTAATTAGAAAAATGGCAACAGCCTTCATGTGGCCGGCACTAACTGTTCATACAGTGTGAGAAACTAATAACATTCATCAAAGTTCCAGCAACTCATAAATCCTGTGCATTGAACACTCTTTGTCTGAAGAAAACAATGTTTCAATTGCCCCCAATTCTTGCAAAACTCCAACCCCACCAGTGAGTGCAAGTAACCACACAGGGCTCTGGCACAATTGTAAGTGCAAAAGGCGAACTGCATTATACATGTGTAGACATAAGGTGCTTTTGCAGTAAAAGCAGTCACTAAATATCCACCATGATTTTAATGGCCTGTAACACATGTACTAAGAATAATAATAAAAAAAATAAATGTGTATGATAAAGCACAATTTGGATTATAGAATATAATATAAGAAAATAAGACCCAATCTAAATAATTTATTAGTGTGTGAAGGCAACAGCATTGTACCATATCATCAGACAAAATAATAAATGATTTTATTCTTTTGTCTGATGATGGTGACAATGCTGTTACAGAAACATCACACACTATTTATTCATTTGGATTTGGTCTTATTACCTTGTGTTTATAATCCAAATTGTATGTGCCTTATCATATAGATAATAAAAATAATTTTTAATTTTCCAACCAGTTCAACTTACTGAGTGTAGACTGTACAAGTAGTTTAGAGATCCCTCTTTTTAATTAATAGTAATATATACTCATGACTCTATGAACAGATCTAGAACAACACCCTGTCCCCCCTAAGCCTTATTGAAGTTTTACTGCTATAATGATATCTATTATCCCTATATTAGCATCAACTGCATTACTATATTGTTTTTATTATATTATTATAATGCTAAAAAAAAAAAGATATATATAGGGGGGGGGGGGAAGAGTATCTTTCATTTGATTAGTGATTCCAATTAAGGCTAGTGATTTTTTAAATAATGGATTAATTTCTGCATTTTTGAACTGAATATGAAAAGGAATTAGGAAGGCTTGGCTCATCAGTTATGAACCTTCCCTGGGATTTCGCCAATTTAATTCACCATATCTAAGCTACAACTATTAAATGTTGACTCTGCTTATTTAGTCTGTACTTGGAGGTTTATTCTTGGTGATTGTGGTATAAATATATAGGGTCAATATATATATGCTGAGAATTAAAATAAATGTTTAATTGATATTTATTTTAATAAAGGGCACTCTGCTAGCTGTAAAGGCTCATTTGAGCAATCAGGATACACACACACTTGCCTTTTTCGCCATTTTAAATATCTGCCCTTCATTTTCACCTCTTTTAAATCTAACATTATTTTTACAATTTACTGTAGATATTTAGATGAAAGTATTCCTTACACTCTACTAGCTACTATGCTCTTCATTTGTGACCTGTGAGGCAATCTTATTCCATTAGTAATTAGCTTAGTCAGAAATGACAGATATCTCGGTGAACATCAAACTATTTTATAGGGCAGAGGTAAGTTTTTTTTTTTTTAATTATCCCTAGCACACGTGGTACAGGCCATGATAATCATGGTGGGTAGTTAGCGACTGCTTTTTACTGTAAGCGCACCACATGTCTATACGTGTGAAAAGCAGTTCGACTTTGCATTTACAAATGTGCCAGAGCCCCGTTTGGTTACTTGCACTCGCTGGTGGGGTTGGACTTTTGCAAGAATCGGGGGCCATTGGAGCATTTTTTTTTTCAACAGAAAAAAGTGTCCAATGCGGGAATCGAACCCGGGTCGTAGTGGTCGAAAACCAAACGGTTTAACCAGCCTTCCACCGACCCCCCGAGGTAAGTTGTTATAGCCTTAATTGGCATCTTATCTAATAGAGACAACTTTGATCCCAGATTGCATTTGGTTCTAGGGAAAGGGATCTTCATATCACACAGCCTCTAATCATTGAAAGTTGTGAAAACACTCAGTTGACAGAGGATATGTTTCTTTTATTAACTAAGTGCATTTGTCTTCAAAATGTTTTGAAGGTTCAGCACTTACTTATTGAAAATTGTCTCTCTTGCTAACATTATTCCATGATGGCTGAGTAGCTGAAATACTATATAATGATGAACCTCCAGGTTCTTGTTATCAAAACAGCAGTTTAGACCTTTGCTCTCACTTGAAGGCAATCCAGTGTGTGTGTGATCGCCTTATCTCAACAAACACAGCTTTCTTATAAAATAATTTATCAGAAAAGAATTTAGATAAGAGGAATGGGCAGTAGAGAGAGCATATATTTTTTTATTACACTAGAACCTTCCTGTAAAGGATAGTAGCAGAGCCAAAGTGTTTTTTTGAGAGAGGTGTCCTCTTACTCAAGAATTGCTAATTAGTTTTTTTTTTGCTTATCCCTAGTACACGTGGTACAGGCCATGATAATCATGGTGGGTAATTAGCGACTGCTTTTTACTCTAAGTGCACCACATGTCTACACATGTGAAAAGCAGTTCGACTTTGCACTTTTTTGCTAATTAGTAAAAATGGTGATTTTGGTTATGAAAACTGTCCTTTTGTAGAGAGGTGTTTTCTCATGGAATATGTTCTACTGAAATGCTAGGCTTTGACTATCTTCTACAGGTTTATGGACTTGTGATTCAATATTAAATACCCCTTTTTAAATTGGACAGTCTCCATTTTTGAATAAGATCTGGGGAGAGGTTATTCTTTGAGTGGAGGAAGGAAGTTCTTACCTCTTCAATCTGAGACTTGATCAGTGCATCGTACTTGTGCCGTCCCAGCCTGTGCATCTCCTCCAGGAACTGCTGTCTCTCCTCTATCTCCTGGAGTAGCTCTGTCACAGCACCATGGTAAGTCTCTCTCAAGTCATAGTGTACTTAGTCTATGTAAACTTTATTTAATTTATAATAGTGTACTTAGTTTAGGTGGGCTGTACTAAACCAACTCCTGGACAAGTTTAATTCTTTCTAGAACTCCCAAAAGGTTGGAATCCTAGACAGATATTGTGGACTGGTTGGTTGGGATCCACATTTAGTGTAAAACCCAACAACAAACTCAAGGACATATGGAGTCGAAAAGTACAGGGACAAAATTTACATTTCATGTTCTGATGCATGCACAATGCTGTTTATAAACTTGTCATTTTCTTCCTTTACAATTTATAATTAATTAATCAAGGAGGGTTGAAATGAAAAACATTGTAACCTTTAAAAAAAAAAAAACTTAAACAATTATCTATAATTCCAATTGATAAAGGACAATTTGGATTATATATTATAATACAAGAAAATGAGACCTAATCCAAATAATTTAATAGTGTGTGACGTTTCGGCAACAGCATTGTCACCATCATCAGACAAAAGAGAATAACATTTAATTTAAAGATTAAATGTTATTCTTTTGTCTGATGATGGTGACAATGCTGTTGCCGAAACGTCACACACTATTAAATTATTTGGATTAGGTCTTATTTTCTTGTATTATAGTTCCAATTGTAACGAGAAGTATTAAGGATTAGAAGTGCAAGCAGAGATATTTATTAGAGGTCTAAAAGGGTCTAAAATTTTAAAAAGGCTCGTATATGAATGAAGGTTCTTTAATGGGCCATTTCTTAAATACAAGACCAACTACAAAACAGGGGTTTACGGAATTGAACACACAATATGAAGACCCTTTGCTTGAAAGCTGCTAGCCTTTTTTAAATAGAAATAAAATATATTGTGGTAGAAGGTCTGTCTCATCAGTGACTTCCAGAGGTTTGGCAGACTGACTGCAGCATTGCCAAGTAGGTTTGACATGAGCTTTGTTACACAAGTTAATAAGACCAAATGCAAATAAATAAATAGTGTGCAACCTTTCGGTAACAGTGTTGTTACCATCTTCAAAAAAAAGTACTGAATGAGAAATTATACCATAGAATGTTTTAAAGTGTTTAAACAAGATATCAGATAAGAAGAAGATAGCTTTTTAAAAGCCAAAATATTTTTCTTAGAATTAGAAGTGGAAAAAAACAAATTTTTTAAAATTAGATATAATTAAAATTAATCTGTAAATATCATTGATATTTTTCTTTCTTCCATTCTGTTAATTGTAGCACACTTCTTCTTATCTGCTATCTTGTTTACAGACTTGATAACAGTAACTATTTAAAACATGCACTTTTATCTGAAGATGGTAACAACGCTGTTACCGAAACGTCACACACTATTTATTTAGTTGGATTTGGTCTTATTACCTTGTTTTAAATTCTAATAAAAAGATGATGCATTCTGATAGATTATAAACATAAGATAACAAAGCTACATGCAAAGTAATAAATTATGCATGACATTTCTGTAACAGTGTTGTTACCATCTTCAGACAAAATTACTGCTACCAAAATGTCAGGTACAATTTATTCATTTGGATGTGGTCTTGTTACCCTATGTTTGGAATCTATAATTGTACTGTATAATTCTGCTAGCTTCTATTTGGAATCCAGGAGGATATACATTATAAAATTTGTTCTAGTAGAGAGTGTTGTTGTTGTTGAAATGTCCAATGAAGAGCCTCAGATGTCTCCTTGCGTCTCTATCACAGCAGTTGCAATGTTCTCTATTTTGGGTGTGTAAAGCTGCTGCTTTGGGTCCAAGCCAATTTTCTGCAAGGCTGCGGCCATTTCTAGGCATGAGAATATGTGTGTAGGTGCTAGCTAGTAAAAAGTGTGAGGTAAGTGTCAATGAGAGGTGGCTATCCTACCTTGCTTCAATGTCAGAGCCGGCTCACTAGTCCCAGAGATGGGAGGAGGTGGGCTGGTTGGACGGCCATAGCTCAGAATGTTCTGGAGCTTGGCCTTCTCCCTGTCCCTCCGTTCCAGAACTGAAACATATAGACAATGTTGCTTGTGGCGGAACATGAAGCCAGAATTATTTCTTAGTTTCCTTAGTGTTCCTCTCTTCTAGAGTTACTTTATAGCTCATGGCTCTTATAGAATTGTGACTAGAGCATTGGCTTTTTGTATATGGAAGAGATACTCAAGGGCGAATCAAACAATTTAAACATTTATTGTAAACACAAGGTAATAAGACCAAATCCAAATAAATAAATAGTGCGTGACAATTCGGTTACAGCATTGTTACCATCTTCAGACAAAAGTTCATCTGAAGATAGTAACAACGCTGTTACCTAAACATCACACACTATTTATTTGAATTTGGTGTTATTACCTCGTGTTTGTAATCTACTAGCCGAATGACCCGGGCAACGCCTGTGTGTTTACCCGATTGAATGTTTTGATTCAAATACTATTTGCTACAATTATAAATTGGCGCCTTAAATAAATGCATATTTTAGTTAATAACTATAGCCTATGTGCTTTATCTGTCTATGTACTGTTGGCTTCCGTAGGCGTCTCTTACAGGGAAAAAGAAAGAGAGAATTCCATTTGGTTATTAACTAATATATGCATTTATTTAAGGAGCGACCTGCTCCAACACAATAATTACATAAATGAAAAGGCGAGTGGGGGGGGGGGGGGTCAAAGGTGGTGTGACCGTAGCCAACCAATAGGAGGACGCCATTCCAAAAAAAAAGCAAACGGTGACAGAGATGAAAACTGATGACTGATTGATTAGGAGATGAGGAATGACGCTCGTAACTGTATATAGAATAATCAAAATTGTGCCTTATCATGTAAACAAATTTATAATTCTTCTACTTATTGCGCTTCTTAAAAAAATCTTTTGTAACACTTTCTTAAACCAAATAAATTCAGATTTCTTACTCCTAATTTTATATTCATTTGCTGTGTTTCTGAGGAGAATCAGTGTATAATGGCTAATAAAGTTTATGAGCTATTGCTACTGTACCAAACTATGGTGTTACCATGTGGCAAATAGAGAACTGTAATTTCTAAATGATTCTTTTTTTTTCTTTTGGAAAGTGAAAGTACAGTCTGATTCCTTTAATTCAAATTCCAAGTATCAGAATTTTGTTGAAGTCAGTGTTGAATTATAATCAATTGAATTAAATTAAATAGGCCAATTGGTAAGTAAAAAAATTGGCTGAAAAAAAAAAGAGGCTATATAATGTTTATTAGAGAGAGGTCTGAGTTTTATTTAAATGGATTTTAAATACACTGTCCAAGCATTGGTTTAAGATTTTATTGAATTTCTCTGGCATTTCTCTCCTGGGCTTAAAGGCTCTTCTACAGAAAAAGTAAATATTGATGAAATAAACTCTTCTAATTTGTTTGAAATCCAATTCCTTGTGATGTTATACCGTGCAAAAAGGCCTACCCTTTACCCTAGGATCTCAAGTTTTTATAGTTCTGCCTTTGTGAACTCTAGCTATATGTTTTGACATATTCCTTTTACAGTACAGAACTGCGAAGAAAGAAAACTCGAGAAGACCTTTTTGAAAGGTATGCTTTGTGAGAACTATTTTCAAGCCCATATTTGAAGTGTACATATTATAATGTGTACCTTGGTCTCCAGTAAAGAAGGGCTATTAGCCACACACACAAGAGAGAAAAAAGATAACGTAACTAAATAAAATCTCAAAAGAAATACATTCCTAGATGGTATTATAGAGTCAAACCTCTTTAATTAAACACAACTAGGGATCAGTGTTGTCTAGTTGGTTAAATTGAATGAAATAGGCTGATTGGGATTTTTAAATGGTTGAATTAAAGTAAGTGTTGAATTGTTGTTAATTTATTTAAAGAGGTTTTACTGTATTTTCACCTTAGAGAGTTCTATACAAGGGATTAATTCATTGTGTAAAAAATGTTTGTTCTGTAAAAAGATGAGTAAAGGAAATATGCCTCTCTCTTAATTAAAAAAGAGTACTTATTTAATTAAGATTGCAACATAGAAAACATCTACTCACTGTTAAACCAAGGGGAAAGAAATGATGCGTGATGAAATTTTACCACTCTCTGAATCAAGACTTTGGATAGAATTAGGTTAAATAATTCAAAATCATTTCAAACAATCCAAATTTTTGTTTATCTATAGTAGGGAGTAAGGATAATGGCACAAATTTATTTATAAATAGATTTTTCTTGCAATCATTTCACCATTCTTTGGAGGACATGGAGGCAGTCTTGTTGGTTCATAGGCTCCTGACTTGACAATGGCTTCTCTGGTTCGAAGCTGTGGAGGAAAGGGCAGCAGATTCTGTTGTGGTTGCTTGGCAGCCTTGGTCATCTTATCTTGGTGGGGAGATGTTCTACCGGTATCTTTCCTCAGACTTTGTACTAGGGCAGTTTCCCTCATCTGGACTGGAGACACACACACACACTGCATATTAACTCATATTCATTATATAACTTTCCATGGCTTCTAAGGATTATATAATAAAACTTTCCACAACACCAATCTAATGAGCAATTGGTTCCCTTAACGACATTTTTTGCGGTACCAAAAAATTCACGATTTAATCCATGAGTGACTACCTCCAGGAAAGAACATGAGTATCAATATATATATATATATATTTTTAGTCTCTCAGGGAAATCTTTTTATTGTGTAATATAAAAATAAAAATAGTACCACAAATAATAAGATTAAATACAAATAAATAAATAGTGTGCGACATTTCAGTAACAGCGTTGAGTACGATGGTAACAGTGTTGTTACTGAAACGTCACACATTATTTATTTCGAATTGGTCTTAATGCCTTGTGTTTCTATTCTATAATCCAAATTGTACCTTATCAAGAATAGTACCTTTTGACTTGTAGAAGAAAAAAAATACTTTTGTGATTGCTGTATATATATGAAATTTGAAACTATTTTAGTGCACTTTTTATTTACAACATATAATAATTTTCTAATATATTTTTCTGCAATTGAAGCTCATCAGTGGTTAATCTTCCCAGTGGTTTTACCAGATCAATATACCATCTTTCCAGTGGTTTTACCAGATCAATATACCATCTTTCCAGTGGTTTTACCAGATCAATATACCATCTTTCCAGTGGTTTTACCAGTTTAATCTACCATCTTCCCAGTGGTTTTACCAGATCAATATACCATCTTTCGAGTGGTTTTACCAGTTTAATCTACCATCTTTCCAGTGGTTTTACCAGTTTAATCTACCATCTTCCCAGTGGTTTTACCAGTTTAATCTACCATATTTCCAGTGGTTTTACCAGATCAATATACCATCTTCCCAGTGGTTTTACCAGATCAATATACCATCTTCCCAGTGGTTTTACCAGTTTAATCTACCATCTTTCCAGTGGTTTTACCAGTTTAATCTACCATCTTCCCAGTGGTTTTACCAGTTTAATCTACCATCTTCCCAGTGGTTTTGCCAGTTTAATCTACCATCTTCCCAGTATATAGTTTTACCAGTTCAATCTACTATCTTCGCAGTGGTTTTACCAGTTTAATCTACCATCTTCCCAGTGGTTTTACCAGTTTAATCTACCATCTTCCCAGTATATAGTTTTAACAGTTCAATCTACTATATTCGCAGTGGTTTTACCAGTTTAATCTACCATCTTCCCAGTGGTTTTACCAGTTTAATCTACCATCTTCCCAGTATATAGTTTTACCAGTTCAATCTACTATCTTCGCAGTGGTTTTACCAGTTTAATCTACCATCTTCCCAGTGGTTTTACCAGTTTAATCTACCATCTTCCCAGTATATAGTTTTACCAGTTCAATCTATTATCTTCGCAGTGGTTTTACCAGTTTAATCTACCATCTTCCCAGTATATAGTTTTACCAGTTCAATCTATTATCTTCGCAGTGGTTTTACCAGTTTAATCTACCATATTCTCAGTGGTCCACCAGTCAAATCTACCAATATCACTGGGCGGGCTCAACTCTAATGAGCCAGGTCCTTACAATACTTTTTTTTTTTCCCATCGCAGAAAGAACAGAAGGATATTATTTTATTTTGTTAAAATAAAACTTTGCACTAAAATAATTTTAAATTTCAATATCAGTTTGAGTCAAAAGTCAATATCAGTGTTTATCAATATCATTGATAGAATTTGGAATATATTAATTAGCATATGAATTGAAAAAATAATTATAGGATTCTAATGCAAAATTATATCTGCAAATTAAAGCTCCTTCATCATATAGTGCACCTTCTTTACATGGAATGCCATTTACCCACACATCCTGTTCCAAGCAATTCTCTTCAATTCTTCTTAAATAGATAAACACTAGCCGAATGACCCTGGCAACGCTCGTGTTTTAATTTAGACACGTGGACCTGTTGGATCATTAACGCCCGTGTTTTACCCGATTGAATGTTTTTATTCAAATACTATTTATTACAATTATAAATTGGCGCCTTAAATAAATGCATATTGTTTGTGGCTTGAATGTTCAGTAAATGATACTAAGAAGCACTTTGCCACTTGTCTTGAATTATTTTATTGTCTTTGGGTTTTAGAGTTAGGAGTAGCTACCACATGATTTTAGAATACATGAATTTGATTTGGATTTTGATACTAGTGATAGAGAGAGAGAGAAAAGAAAAAACTATTGATTAACCAAACTGGAAATTTACATACATGTTGATTGCTTTAAAATTTACATATTAAAGATTTATATTGTACAATTGAATTTAGAATATTTTGGCTTAATTTTCATATATAAAATTGAATTTAAGGAAATTATTAACTATAGGATCCAACATACTCCCCCGGCTGGGAAGAGATGACCAGAAAATAAAAAAAATAAAAATAAAAAAGAGTTCCAATAGTATAGATGCTGGACTAATTGATTCCGACTATGTAGCTAAGATTACAATTCTCATTGTTTGAAAGGCAATGGAATCAGCTTTGTAATGGGTCTCTTGAAGACTCCTTTTGAAGTCTTTATCTGGACTACCCTGACATTCTTGTCCTCTCCTGGAAATATCTCCTGAATCCTAGCCAAAGGCCAGCGAAGTGGAGATATTTGAGCCTCTTTGAGGTAGACTAGTTGACCTATTTGGATATTGTCTTGTTTGATTCGCCATTTACCACGGCCTTGGAGGTTGCTCATATATTCCTTGGACCATCTTGACCAGAATGAGTTTTTTAGTTTTTTAATCAGCTTCCATCCTTGAGTATCCGATTGAGGTGAATCTTGGATGAGATTTTCAGATTCGTTGGCCAGTTCTCTTTCGGGAACTGCTGGATTATCAGACTCTGCGGCTGCTAAGTCAGATTCAATAGGATCTTCCCAAGTTTTTGATTCAGCTTTTATGCATGAGCCTTGTTCGGTCGATTCCTCTAAATGTTCTTTGGAGAGTTGTCGACTTTCTGCCGCCTTCTCAAAATCTTCCAGATTGACTGCCTTTTCTAAAGCTTCGGGTCTTAAGACTTCTTTCTTCAAGATTTCTGGCCATTCTATATATGCCGATGAACTGTAATTTTCATCGTCGTCTTCAGATTCCTTGACGTCTTCTAAGCATAGAGAATCGATGGGCTTCCAGCGGGATAATTTTGCCTTTTCACCGCTCTGTAGATAATCCTTTGTTGATGTATCCACAATTTCAACAGATACAGCTTTCTCTTTGCTTGCCGATTCATTAGCTTCTGTAGAAATATTGATTATACCACTGGTAGCCTCTTTAGGTCGATTAAGATCAGCTTCAACCACATTGAGGTGAGCTGGGTCATCATGGCACAGTTCCTTCTTATCCAGAGCTTCTACACTGACCACTGGTTCTTTCGAATATTTGCCTTCCGATTTATCAATAACCGAAACTTCGGAGATTTCAATCTTTGGAGTCCCGATATCTTTGTTAGACTCTTCGTCTTCAATGACAAAAGTGGTTTCTAAAATTGAAGAATCTTCTTGATTCTCATCAATAGCCTCAGGAATGTCGGCATTCTCAGTTAAGAGAATTTTGATAAGTGATTCCTGGCGTGGGGGTTTCGATTGTAAGAGAGGGAAGTTTTGATTTTCATTTAAATAGGAATACTTGAGTCTACCTCCAACTCTTAGAAGTCCTTGAGTGTCTAAAAAGGGATTTAGAGAAGTTAGCTTGTTGGACAGAGGTAGTTGTTTGTTTGACTTCAGTAATTTTATTTCTGTGCAGAATTCAACTTGCTGGATTGATTTGACTAAGACTTGAATTGCCTTTGTTAATTCTCTTGTTGTCAAAGGTCCTTTCTGACGAATTGGATCAAAGAGGAGGCAATTGTAGTAGAATCTCCAACACCAAGCTTTTCTGACGAATTGGATCAATTTGGTCATTGTGGAATACCTTTTAATGAATTCTAGATTTAACATAGTTTCTGAATTTTGAATTAAGGTTGTTTGATCCAACACTTGACCCTCACCGACTTCTTCTTGAATGATATTGAGATTTACTTGGGTTGGTGAAGAAGGAATATATCGAACATTATTTTCTTGAAGCCAAATAGGACCCCGCCACCAAATTCTATGATTGACCAAGTCTTGAGGCATGATTCCTCTTGATGCGCAATCAGCTGGATTATCTTGACTGGATACATGGAACCAATCAGTGATTTGAGTCAAATTTTGAATTGACGACACTCTGTTCGAAACAAAGGCTTTCCATCTGCTGGCATCTGATCTTATCCAATCTATGCAGATTTGTGAATCAGTCCACAAAAAGGTTTTGTCAGGTTGAAAAGGAAATGATTCAAGAATGACTTGATTCAGTTGAGCCAAAAGCAATGCTGCACTTAGTTCAAGTCTTGGAATTGTAATGGTCTTTAATGGTGCAACCTTAGTTTTTGAGGTTATCAGATTGATTTTGATCTTTTGATTTTTGAATCTAGTTTTCAAGTAAAAAACTGCTGAATAAGCATTAAGGGATGCATCACAAAATCCATGTAGTTGTAATTCTTCTATTTCAGAAGATGAACTGTTCAGGTATCTTGGTATTTTGATTTCCTTTAGGCACGATAGTTGAGTTTGGAATTTATTCCAATTTGACTTTATATCTGATTCAATTGGTTCATCCCATGAAGTTCTCTCAGCAGGAAGTTGACGTTTTCGCCTATAATAGGGTGGTGGCTTTATCTTAGGAATAATCGAAGTTTCTTTCTTAGATGAGAGTGGTTCACTTGACTGAGAAGCGAGAGGTTGTTCTGGAGTGGATGGTTGACTTGATTCAGAAGGAAGTAATTGGTTTTGTTTAGAAGTAATTTGTGGAGTTAACTTGGAGATACGTGACTTTTTAGATTTACTTGGAATTTCTTCAGATTTACTTGGATTATCTTCGGATCTACTTAGATTTTCTTCAGATTTACTTGAATTATCTTCAGATTTACTTGGATTTTCCTGTAGCCCTTTTTCCAATGCTTGAGATCTTGAATCACCTAAATTGGGTGTTGATTTAAAAGGGAGATTGACTGAATATCTGCCCTCAATGTCTCTTTGGAGGTTTGACTTGAATAATATCTCACAGGCCTTCTTTGTACCCAACTGGGCCTTAGAAATTGGGACATCTTCAAGTTCCCAGAATTTTCTTATGCTGGAATCAAGTTCAGTGGTACAGTGATTGATTACCGAAGTATTCGACTTAATATTTGAATGGATTCTCCCAGAGACAAGCCAACCTAACTTGGTATTAAGTGCTATAGGATGGTGCTTTAAATCTGTTTTCTGACCTAGAATGATTTCTACAAAGGTATCTGCACCCAAAATTAGGTCTATGGGCTTGGTGACATAGAATTCTGGGTCTGCCAAGAGCAAATTTTCTAACTGAGGAAAGTCTGCTGACTGAATTTGGAAGTTTGGAAGGTCTGCAGTTACCCTCCCAACCACAAATGCTCTGGCAGAAAATAATTGATCATTATGATGTGGGGTGAACTCTATTTCAACCTGCGATGTTGTCCTGTTGACAACAATGTCACCTACACCTTTTAGTGTATAAGAATTTTTCATTTTTTCAAGTCCCAACTTGTGGCAACATTGTTCTGAAATTAGGCATCTTTGGGACCCATTGTCCACTAATGCTCTACATAGCACAAATGAGCCATCCTTCGACTTGACTTTAATAAGGGCTGTTGACAGTAGAATATTTGTTTCCGTTTCCAAAGGCATCACATTACAGATGGTATTTGTTGAAATCAACATCTCTTGAGAGGTTGTTGGTTGTGGAATGGATGGTTCAGAGTTGTATTCATGCAGAAGAGTATGATGGTTCTGCTTGCAGTTTTTACATCTTGATGTGATGAGACATTTGGATATATCATGATTTGCTCTAAGGCAATTTTGACAAAGTTTATGTTTTTTAACTAATTCCCATTTTTTAGGCAAGGGAAGATTTATGAATCTCTGGCAGTCATTTAGTTTATGAATTTGATGACATAAAATACAATTTTGACCTTTGTTGACATAAAGGCCGTGAGCCATCATATTTTTGCTAGAGGTTTTTTGTTCCTGTAACAAAGGAATTCTCATACCTTGCAGGCTTCTAGCATGTTTTTCTAAAAATTTCACAAAGTTTTCAAATGTTGGATATTCTTCATTTTGAAGAGTTAATTCCCATTCTTTCCTGAGGGCTTCACCAATTCTTTTTTCAAAAAAATTGATCAGGATTAGATCTGTTAATGTGTTTTTCTCAAGTCCTAGCACTGAGAGATTTCTAATGCCTTCATTGCAAACATCAAGGATTTCATAGAGAGAACCAGTTGTAATAGATTTTAATGGCCTTATGGAGAATATTTTGTTGATTTGTGAAAAAGCCAATTCTCTTCTGTTATTAAATCTATTGCATAAGGTATCCCATGCTTGCTGGTAGTTTTTGTCAGAAATGGGAAAACCCCGAATCAACTTTTCCGCAGGACCCTTAACAGATGCATTTAGATATTGAAATTTTTGTATTTCCGTTAGTGTTTGATTTGAATTAATGGTGGAGTTAAATATTTCTCTAAAACTAAGCCAATTGGCTGAATCACCATTGAAAATGGGTAAATTTATCTTAGGTAAATTAACATTGGATTCGGGCAGTTGTTTATCACTATGAGTATTTTCTTTGGTTTCAATCAAAGATAAAGCTTCTTCAATAGACACCAACATATTAAAAATATCATCTTTAGCTTTTGAATAATCCTCATATTGTGTCTCATCTAACTCTGATTCTAATAATGTGTTGATAACTTGATTTAGGCTAATTTTCCTTTCATTAACTTCTTGTTGGAATAGCTTTAATCTATGTATGTTTTTGGATTCTACAATAGCTTTATTCTTTGATTCCAGATCCTTTATTTCCTGAATAATAAAGTTGAATTTGTGCCGAATTTTAACTTCTGATTTGGGCATGACTTTATTTTAAGAATTTTAAGTTTTCAAATGGCTTACCTTACTTTTTTAAAGTATCCGGCTCGATGAGGGACCATACTGTTTGTGGCTTGAATGTTCAGTAAATGATACTAAGAAGCACTTTGCCACTTGTCTTGAATTATTTTATTGTCTTTGGGTTTTAGAGTTAGGAGTAGCTACCACATGATTTTAGAATACATGAATTTGATTTGGATTTTGATACTAGTGATAGAGAGAGAGAGAAAAGAAAAAACTATTGATTAACCAAACTGGAAATTTACATACATGTTGATTGCTTTAAAATTTACATATTAAAGATTTATATTGTACAATTGAATTTAGAATATTTTGGCTTAATTTTCATATATAAAATTGAATTTAAGGAAATTATTAACTATAGGATCCAACACATATATTAGTTAATAACTATAGCCTATGTGCTTTATCTGTCTATGTACTGTTGGCTTCCGTAGGCGTCTCGTACTGGGAAAAAGAAAGAGAGGATTCCATTTAGTTATTAACTAATATATGCATTTATTTAAGGAGCGACCTGCTCCAACACAATAGTTACAAAAACCAAAAAGCGAGTGGGGGGGGGGCAAAGTAAAAAACAAAGTGTCTCGCGCATTGGCGGCGCCATCGTAGCGAACCAATAGGAGAGCGCCATTCCAAAAAAAAAAAGCAAACGGTGACAGAGATGAAGAACGCATGACGCTCGTAACTGTATATAGAATAATCTCTCTCTCTTAACATCAAAGAATTAAAGCCATAAATTTTGCTTCAGATTCCGACATTACTTCAAAAACAAGGAATGATTATCTTTTGGAGCATATTTTTAATTTATATCCTCAGCATTGCTTCTAATTCTAGACCATTCTATTAGAAGATCATCCTCTGGGGAACACTTATGATCTCTGTGAGATTTTTTGCAGCAATGCCAAAGGAAACATTTTAAAGAAGGCCATAAACACCTCAATTTCATTTTTACAAAGAAAATCTTATATGGATATAGAAACAAAAATATATCAAATTTATTTTTAGGAAAGGTAAATAATAATTTAGCTCTGCTTAAGAATCTCATATGTCTAATTTATATATCTTTCCGACTTAACTATATTTATGCACCACACTTATAAAAAAAAATCTGTACAACAGAGGAACTTGGCAATCCGAAATATATCATTTTTGAACTTGTAAAATTGAAGCCACTCCTCTTGTTGCAAGTGCCAGAGACCTCTCATGAGAGATAACTAAAAATAAATACACCTGGTTACACAGGGATGGGGAAAAAAGGTTTGATTATTTCATTTTGAATATATAAAGGAAGTCATTCAAAAACCAAGTTTCTCATTTAACTAGTTGATACATTTCTCAAAAGCTAATATTTTAGCATATTCAAATTGGCTGAATCATCTTCATAAATAGTGGAATTACAAAAATGCATTCTGTCAAGTGAAGCCTAGTTCTATGCACTCTTGTCATTTGCTCTAAAACTTTCCATCCTAGAAATTTAGATTCAGAGTTATTATTAATGATTTTGTTTTTCCACTATGTACTAAGTGAAATTCTCTACCTGCAACCCCAAAACACATTATTGACTGTATTGACTCATCCATTGATGAGTTCTATTCATCCCCAGCAGACACCATCAAAAGTCTCAACTCTACAAGCTTGATACCTTAATATGATTGAGCGGAGATAGGAAAGAAGAAAATTAATGATTTTGATAAAACACAATTTGGATTATTGATTATAGCTACAAGAAAATAAGACCTAATCCAAATAAATTAATAGTGTGTGACGTTTCTGTAACAAAGACAAGGTCTTATTTTCTAGTAGCTATTAATGATTTTATTACATGATACGGTACAATTTGGATTAGAGATTATAAACATAAGGTAATTAGACAAAATCCAAATAAATAAATAGTGTGTGACGTTTCGGTAACAGCGTTGTTACCATCTTCAGACAAAAGTACTGAATTAGAAAATTTACCATAACATGTTTTAAATAGTTACTGTTATCAAGTGTGTAAACAAGATAGCGGATAAGAAGAAGATAGTTTTCTGAGAAACACAGAATATAATTCTTAGAATTAAAAGTGGAAAAAACTCACTTTTTTTTAGATATAATTAAAAGCATATCTATAGATATCATTGATATTTCCTCTTTCTTCCATTATGTTAATTGTAGCACATTTCTTTTGAATGAAAAAGGCTTCTTTAAATTGTCTCTTAAAATAATTTTTCTCATAATCTAGTATCTTTGCTTCTTTTAGGTTAAAATTATTATGTCCTGTAATGTTCTACAAGTGCAGAATTCTCAATTTTATCCCATTTCAAAGCATATTCATGGTTTTTCATTCTTTCTTTTAAAGTTCTGGATGTTTGTCCTACATAGCATTGGTCACATTTTCCACATTTCACTTCATAAATTAAACCTGCTCTTTTTGGTAAGTGAGTGTTCTTATGATTGTTGATATATTGAGATATAGGGTTACATGGTTTCCATGCAATTTTTATTTTTTTATACTTTTTGAATATATTAGTAAAATTTCTTGCAGACTTTTAAATGTGATAAATTTTGCTCCTTTGTTTTTGCACTTTAGATTTTGAATTAAAGTATTATTCTCATATTTTTGGTTCATGTCTTCTATTATACTATCAATTTGATGGGAACATCTTCATTGATTAGTTCTTTTTTGATGTTAATTTCTATATTTCTTTTAGCTGTATGAGTGTAAAAGTTATATATATAAGAGCTTTTATTCATCCTACTTTTTGGCTGAAATTGTGCTGCGAGCTAGAGTTCCAATAAGTATCCTGTATGTGTTGGTTTTTTGTATATATATTCACATTCACAACTTTTGTCTAAAGATGGTAACAACCGAAACGTCACACACTATTTATTTATTTGGATTTGGTCTTTATTACCTTGTGATTTTATTATATAAATTGAAAAAATATGTAATTAATAATAATTCTTGAGGAATGCACTAAGAGTATGGGGGGATCTTGAAAACTTTACTGATAATATATGATGTGGTTCAGGAATGATAAAGATTCTCAAGAGGGAACAACTAATTACGTTTAAGGAGTTCTTGGGATTGAATTGTGGGGGCTGGTCGTGGTAAACTCCACACTCCATAGGGGGTATATGGCTCCATTATGAGACCTGCTTAAATAGTTTAGTTAATTTTAAATTTGGCATAATAAATTATCTTTTATGCCAATATGCATTTAAAAGGTGGTATACCTAATAGGCTTTTCTTCACCAATTTTCCAATTTATTGTAAAAATCCTTCTATTCAACCACCCAACCTTTTATAGACACACAAAATGTAGACAGCATTATTCCTCGGACTGGCTCAGCTTGTTCCTGCATCGTTGACCCTTCGTCCAAGTCTCTGCCTGCATGGAGATTCCTGGTCAATTGGTCCAGCTCTGCAACCTGCATTGGCAGTGACTAGAACTCTATATTAGACTGCTGGACAGCCGGGGTAGTTGCCGTTCAATGCTCCAAGAACCAAGGTTGTCACTATCTTTTATTTTTTTTAATGCTGAAAATGTATATGTATTTTCAAAAAACCTTTAAAATTTATCTATGAGAAAAAACTCGGTAGAGGTGCTATATTTAATCTAGTGATAATGAAAATATACTTTTGATTATATAAAATGTTATAAAATGAATTAACAATTCATTTTAACCAACCTCTGCATATGACTATAAGGCCAAACCATACCCTAATAAGTTGAAAGCATTTTATAATTTATGTAATTACAATTAATGAATCAAAATAAAATTTCTGGGCATATGTAAAACGGGCAACGACAGTGTCATAACGAATTCGATGTTTGTTAACATCAAACCAACAAAAAAAAACGAAAATTTGGTATTTTCAAATAATTTTAAAATTAATTTTAATACTGATTGAAACCGGCAACCTTCATTAATTTAGTATTTTAACCAATTAAGTTTACAAGATGCGATTATTAAGAAATTTAATTTTAAAACGCAAGATCAATTCTCACACACATCTAATCCCAAATTATTAGTTTCTATTTATAGATCACACGGCGATGCAGTAGCAATCAATTCTGCACTTCCAACGCGCATGCGCGTGCTCTTAACAAATGTTGGATTTGTGCTTTCGTCGGGTTTGCAAAAATAATATTTAAAAAACCTAAATTAGTTTTTAAAAAGTTTTTTAAAATAATTCTTTTAAAATAAATAAAGTTAATAAATATCCTTCGTTTTAAGAATATATATAAAGAGAAATAAATAATAACATTAATAAAATCCAGTAAAAATGAAATGAACCTTGCAAAATAATAAAAACACCTATTTATTTTAAATATATAATTAAAATGATTACCATCATAGAAACAAAATGATTGGTAAGCGGTAAAGAGTAGTTTTGTTTCTCATTCATTATGAGTGACCTTTCAAACATTTTTTTAAACAAAATATTTTGATTTATTATTAAAACTCCAAAAGAGTCTAACGATTCTTATAAATTTCTTTCAATCTATTATATTTAACAATTATTTTCTAAAAATTTACATTATATAGATAATTAGCAAATGTCAAATGAATGCTAATATGTGTGTGTGCCCTATAGGAAATGTATGCTGTTTTAAATGCATGTTTTTTTTTTTAATTATCAAATACAACCCCATAATTTGTTATAAAATATATATATAATCAATGAATTTTATAAATAAAATTCTTTCTCCATTTCAAAGATTAAAAGAGAGAAAAGATGACATATCAATTCATATAATAAATATATGTATATAATAAAAATTGTATATTTTACTTTTTTTTTTACACATATATATATTCAATGATTTATATATTTGGCTAATATTATAAAGAAAATAATTTCAAAGGCAAATAATTTAAAGCATATATTAAAACCTGTATATGGTTGTCAATTCTTTAGTAATCATCTCCCTAAATGACCACTTGGGTAAAATGACTTGCCTTGATCTAATCCAACCTCTGATGAATGGGAGGCGACGCCAGGTTATTTTATTCAATGATCTCTAATATGAAGTGCTATGCTATATTTGTATAATCTCATTATATATGTTAGTAGCTCTGCTATATATACAGAGTAGAGTGTGTTGGTGATTTAGGTGGAGTGTGAAGTCCAAGCATGACTATCCTACGGCTGCTACTACTCTGCGGTGGACTCCTGGCTGTAGCGGGCAGCCCACTCCAGCCCATCAACTTTGGAGTCATTCTGCCCAAAACCACTCTTATTACTCTGGAGCGAAGGTACAACAAGCGCATCTGGGACTCCGTGGAGCTGCTGTCCAAGAGCAGAGGATTCAACTTCACCTTTGGACAACACTTCAAGCTGCACTCGCCTCAGGTGGTATACATGTCCCTGGCCCCCAACCCTACCGAGATCCTCTCCAACCTCTGTACCAAGCTGCTCTCTAAGGATGTGGTGGCCGTGCTCTACTTCACCAACTCTGAAGTGTACGGCAGCAACGCAGCATCAGCACAGTACATCCTGCAGCTAATGGGCTACTTGGGCATCCCTGTCATAGCCTGGAATGCTGATAATATTGGCTTGGAGCAAGTAAGTGTGCCTTCTTACCACTCCATGCTCTAGTTACACCTGTAGAGAGGTAACTGTACTTCCCTTACTGTCAATGGCAGGCTTCAAGAATGGCATAAATAAGGCGAACACAATGACTGCTTCATGTTCATTTTCCTCAAGTTAGGTGTGAATGTACATAGTTCCTCATATCAGCCTGCTACTGAGGAGTGCTCCCAGTCTTGACAACTAAATCATAATTACATTACACTTCTCTCAACTATGAAGCACTATGATCTACTATGATCTACAGACCTTGAAGTACAGACATTGCTAATATTGTGTCTCAGGATCAGCTGATCTCTGGGTTTTTAGCAAGCTTGTTACTGCTCCCTCTCCTCCTTTTCTATATGAACTTGGGACCAGCAATGGGGAAATTGATTTTTTAACTTTTGAGTTTACAGATATTATTTGACTTTACATCTTCATCTATTGTGACTTAAAGGAAAGGAAATCCAATTGATCCTATTTTCTTCTATCTTCATGGAACTTCGCCTTTAAATTTTAGAAACCTCTTACTATACTAAAAAACATTTAAGGCTGATACTGTATACAAACCATATACAGGTTTGTAATTAAATTTATTTATTTTTGATGAGTTGATGATCAATGCTATAAAGAGCCCCTTCTGCTTTTAATTTTTTAATCAGTTTTTCATCTTCTTATAGATATCTGTCAGTTCTGACTAAGGTGCTTGCTCCATCTGCCCCTGTTTAGTGTTAGGCAACTCCTTATATCATGTCCTAGAGTCAATGGGACCATACATACTAGTGTTACCACTGCTAATCTAGGACTGATTATATCTGTGTTTCTCCCCTGTAGAAATATGTGAGCCTTAGAACAAAGAAAAACTTGTGTATTGATAAGGCACAATTTGGATTATAGATTATAAACACAAGGTAATAAGACCAAATCCAAATAAATAAATAGTGTGTGACGTTTCGGTAACAACGTTGTTACCATCCTCAGACAAAAGTACTGAATTTTTGTCTGAAGATGGTAACAACGCTGTTACCGAAACGTCACACACTATTTATTTATTTGGATTTGGTCTTATTACCTTGTGTTTAAAAACTTGTGTATATGTGTTCTACATATCCAGAATTTAGTGTTATAAGCTACAATTCGAGTTTTAGATTAGAAACATTGTATTGTAACCTTATGTTTCTAACTTTTATTCAGAAAACTAAGGAGTACAAAAATAAGGTCTTCGTGTATAGCAAGTTGAAATTAAGTCTTATAATAATTATTTCTTTCAATGCACTTTTTTTTTGTTTAATTTGAAAGTCAATTTAATTTTTTTACCTTCCTTTTTTTTATGTTCATATTTGATGATTTGAAAAAATATTATTTTTATTTTATTTTATTTTTTGTTAAATCCCCTCCCCTACATTTATTTTCTTTGTGATTTGTTATTATTATAATTTTAATTAAATGTTTTTCTCTTTTTGTTCTCACAGCAAATATATATATTTATACCTGAGAATGGTTTTAACAAAATGAAGAAAAAGCTTTTCATCTAAAGGGTAAGTTTTGTCTTATTTATTCTAATAAAAAATATATGTATAATAATATAATATATATATACAGTAGAACCTCCCTTTAAAGGACACCTAATTGCAGAGCCAAAATGCCCTTTAGGGAGAGGTGTCCTCTTACCGGAGAGCTGATAAATTTAAAAAATGGCAATTTTGCAAATGAAAACTGTCCTTTGTGGAGAGGTGTCCGCTTGAGCGGTGTCTGATAAGGGGAGGTTCTACTGTATATATATATTATATAATCTAAAACCTCAAATATTTCTATATTTTAAAAAATATATATTTTATTTTATTCATTGATAATTTTACTTTTGTTATCATCGTTATCAGAAAGACTTTCAGTTTTTGTTCTATAGTTTTGTTGTAAATATGCGTAGTTAACCAATCAATCCTTTTAAATCACTAATATAGGATTAACTTATAAATTCTATATAATGTGAAACTAACTAATGTGTAATATTTCCTCAAGTAATTGAAAATAAAAGCTACTTGACGGTAAATAATTATCTTTTTTTATCACGACTGCACCTCAACCCTTTATCTTATCGATCCTTTGTCTTATCAAGCCTTATCTAACCACAACAACCAAAATATTCATAACAATATATAATATACATAATAGAACTGCCATGAGAGGACATTCCTGCTTGCAGAGACCTCTATACAAAGGACATCACCATTTTTACCAATTATTTTCTCTCTGATAACCTCTCTCTCTAAAGGACACTTTGGCTCTGAAACTAGGTGTCATTTACAGGGAGGTTCTACTATATATATATATAATACATAATAGAACTGCCATGAGAGGACATTCCTGCTTGCAGAGACCTCTATACAAAGGACCATTTTTACCAATTATTTTCTCTCTGATAACCTCTCTCTCTAAAGGACACTTTGGCTCTGAAACTAGGTGTCATTTACAGGGAGGTTCTATTATATATATAAAAAAGAGACATCTAATGAAAAAAATAAAAATAAAGTAGAGCCTTTCTATAAAGGACAACACCTAGTAAAAGTGTCTTTTTAGGGAGAGGTGTCCTCTTACTGTGGACATCTAATTGGTAAAATTGATAATTTTAATAATGAAAGCAGTTTTTAGTATAAAGGTGTCAGCTATTACTAATGTCTTCTCATTGAGGCTCTACTGTATATTTATTATCACATTTAATATTTTCATTAAAAAATAAAAGATCAAGCTACTCTGTGGTCTAGAAAAATTAACCCCTGACAATAGCACCATCCACTAATGGCTAGAACTAGTTTTTATAATAGCTAAACTACAGGCTAGGTTATTACAAACCTAGATTAGCTCTGTGCCAGGGTCTTTTATCAGTAGAATGCATCAACCCAGCTTTTTAAAAGCATAGTGTCAAATGAATTTAATTGACCAAAAGTAGGCATTTAGCAAAAAATTAAATAATGCAGCTTACTATCTTGGTACATATACAGTAAAACCCCGCTAATATGAACCCTGGATATAGCGAACCTTCCCTTATAAGGAACCTACAGCGATTCCCAATTCCATTCCATTGAAAATACCATCATTATAATGAACTTGGGAAAATATATCACAGCATGTTTTAAATTGTTACTGTTATCAAGAGAGAGAGTGTGTGTAAACAAGATAGCAGATAAAAAGATAGTTTTCTAAGAACCCTAAAATATTATTCTTACAATTAGAAGAGGGAAAAAAAACCCTCTTTTTTTTATAGATATAAATAAAAGCATATCTGTATATATCATTGAGAGATATTTCAAATATCAATAAAAATATATTACAAAATACTAGATTAGGAGAAAAATTACATTAAGAGACAATATATATAAAGAAGACTTTTTCATTCAAAATAAATGGGCAACAACTAACAAAATGGAAGAAAGAGGAAATATCAATGATATTTACAGATATACAGTAAAACCCCTCTATAGTGAATCCCAATGGAACAGAGCATGGTTCCCTATAGCAACGGTCTGGCTATTATTTTTTTTTTTTTACTTTTCAAAAATTTTTGACCGTATAATTAAAGGACAGCCAAACACACAGGAAGAGGCTGCCTCTTAATAATGATCACTTTGTTTTAACTCCCTTAATTAACCAATTTCCTTACAACAATACTGAATAATAAAATAAATCATTAGATAATAGGTTCTTCTTATCATTAACATACATGTACCTCTATGTCTAATTTTAAAATCAAGACAAATCCTAGGCAAAGTTTGATTAAATATATATTCAAAGATATAAAATGATTTTAAAACAACTTTATATATTATACTTTCTTATTTTAACAAAACTTGATATAGAACGCTTCTAAAAGGGCATGCTGCCACTGTTTTTTTTTTTTTAGAACGCCACTCTTTGTTTCTTTTCTTTATTTTGGAAGCCATTTGTATTTTCTTCTATTTAAAAATTGTTGAATGAAAAGATATTCTATTAAATAAAAGTATAATGTGTAAAAATTTATACAACATACAGCAAAAAAAAAGAATTGAAATGAAAACAAACAATGCCGCTAATTTTTTGTTTTGAAATCGCGATCCGTGTGCTGAAACATGCTAAACATTTTTTAAATAACAATTTTAAGTTTGTTATAAGCATAGTATTTTTAATAGATTTTATAATTTTGGGACCTAAAATATGTTTGTTATAGGGGTTGTCGTTATTTTAAAGATTGCAAAGTTCGTTATAAAGATGGTATTTTCAATGGAATGGAATTGGGAATCCCTGTGGGTTCATTATAAGGGAAGGTTCGCTATATCCAGGGTTTGTATTAGCGGGGGTTTTACTGTATATATATATTATTTTTTTTAAATCAATATAATTTCTGGAAATAATGTTTTTCATTTTATTTTTAGAAATTGCTTTTTGGGTTTCACCTCCACCCAGAAGTAAAACTAGCAGCACTGATTGTTTTCTCTGGTAGCACAAAATGTGTTGTTGAACATTCATCTTCAGTTTACCACCTTGCTAACTTGTGTTTGGTGTTGTTGCCGCCATCGCCTTCAGAACCAGGTAAGTTGATTTTGTGTCTCTCTCCATGTTCTACATTTCAATGCTAGAATATATAAAAATTCAGAAGAGAACATTTGAACTATCAGTATAATGAGGCTCACTAGGTTATGACTATCTTTTAAGCTCTCTGTTAGAACAATAGTCCATTGCATATGCAAGAGAGAAAGAATCTCAAGGCTGCCCCAACGACCATAATAACAAAGGCTTTTCTTATTTTTATCCACATCATTTTATTTCAAAAGGCAAAATAATTATTTAAAAAAGTGGTAAAGAAGTAAGTCTGTGGGACTTATTTTGTGTAACATGGAAAAAGGATTGAAAATGATTTGACCCTAGGCATGTTACATGTTGATAGTACCATACAGCATTGGAAAGTTGAAAGGAGCCAATGACACACCTTATTTACTTATGTATCTATCCCCTAGCGAAATAAGGTTTTTCTGAATAAATGTTTTCCAAATTAACAATGTTTTAACAAATATTAATTTTTCTGATCACCTTATTACTAGTATTAGTATTAATACAGTATAACCTCCATGAAAGGACACTCTTGCTAGAGGACATTTCTCTACAAAGGACAGTTTCCATCATAAAAATGATCAATTTTACTATTTAGCTACTCTCTGATAAGGTATCCCTCTCTAAAGGATACTTTGGCTCAGCATCTAGGTGTCCTTCAACCCCTTTGAACCGTAGTGCCCTGTCTCACAGGACAGATCACGGCTGGGAGTAAGCCCCAATACCCGGTCTCACAGGACAGATCACAGCTGGGAGTAAGCTCCAATACCCGGTCTCACAGGACAGATCACAGCTGGGAGTAAGCTCCAATACCCGGTCTCACAGGACAGATCACGGCTGGGAGTAAGCCCCAATACCCGGTCTCACAGGACAGATCACTGCTGGGAGTAAGCCCCAATACCCGGTCTCACAGGACAGATCACGGCTGGGAGTAAGCCCCAATACCCGGTCTCACAGGACAGATCACGGCTGGGAGTAAGCCCCAATACCCGGTCTCACAGGACAGATCACGGCTGGGAGTAAGCCCCAATACCTGGTCTCACAGGACAGATCACGGCTGGGAGTAAGCTCCAATACCCGGTCTCACAGGACAGATCACGGCTGGGAGTAAGCCCCAATACCCGGTCTCACAGGACAGATCACGGCTGGGAGTAAGCCCCAATACCCGGTCTCACAGGACAGATCACGGCTGGGAGTAAGCCCCAATACCCGGTCTCACAGGACAGATCACGGCTGGGAGTAAGCCCCAATACCCGGTCTCACAGGACAGATCACGGCTGGGAGTAAGCCCCAATACCCGGTCTCACAGGACAGATCACGGCTGGGAGTAAGCCCCAATACCCGGTCTCACAGGACAGATCACGGCTGGGAGTAAGCCCCAATACCCGGTCTCACAGGACAGATCACGGCTGGGAGTAAGCCCCAATACCCGGTCTCACAGGACAGATCACGGCTGGGAGTAAGCCCCAATACCCGGTCTCACAGGACAGATCATGGCTGGGAGTAAGCCCCAATACCCGGTCTCACAGGCCACAAACATTCAGCTTATATATTCCTATAGATGGTCGCTTTAACTCAATATTTAGAACGGAAGCCTTGTTAGGTAAACAATTTATTCAGGGTTCATGAATATTCTGCACAATTTACTTATGATTTTGGGTTTGTAATTTCAAGATTTTAGAAGATGATTTTATCAATTGCGCTAGCGTATTGACATGTTTTGCGTCTGATTTTCGGAATCATATACTTTTGATTCATCTTCAATTGATTCATAATACACAAAAATTAATTCTTTGATGATAATAATGATATTTCAGACAATTCTAATTATGAAAACTCGAAACTATTTTAGATGTGTAAGATCCTTTTTGAAATTAAACAATTTCTACTGCCCTTACTGCAATGGAAAAATTAATAGGAGGGCCTGGCTCATCAGTGGTGAACCCTCCTAGCGGTTTGCAGTAAGGGCAGTAGAAATTGTTTAATTTCAAAAAGAATCTTGCGTGTTTAAAATAGTTTCAAGTTTTCATTACAAATGGCGCGCTAGTGCATCATAATATAAATGTTCTACTAAAAGACTCAATTTGCTATTTGCGGAAGAGCAATTGCTCGAAGCATATTATATATTTATAATTGTATGTAATTCTATTGTCCTCAAAGCTTATGTCCATAGTTCTTCTAAAATACCCATTCCAAGAGTCTAGCAACCGTATCACTATAAAAGGAAGTTAGAAAAATGCAATATAATAGCGGTATGGTAGATTAAACCGGTGAAACTGCTGGGAGGGTTCACCACTGATGAGCCAGGCCCTCCTATTAATTTTTCCATTGCAGTAAGGGCAGTAGAAATTGTTTAATTTCAAAAAGAATCTTACGTGTCTAAAATAGCTTTGAGTTTTCATAATAGATGGCGCGCTAGTGCATCATAATTCTGATTATGAATGGGAGGATGTAGCAGATGATAGAGACCCACCAAACGTATCATTTTCCGCTCCACCAACATCAAATAAGCCTATATATTTATAGAACCTTTTGATAAGGCACAAATTGGATTATAGATTATAAACACAAGGTAATAATAAATAGTGTGTGACATTTCGGTAACATCGTTGTTACCATCTTCGGACCACATTCAGCACTTTTGTCTGAAGATGGTATCAACGCAGTTACCGAAACGTCACACACTATTTATTTATTTATTTGGATTTGGTCTTATTACCTTGTGTTTATATAACCTTTTGTTAACAAATAATTGAAGAAACAAATGTGCTCAACAAGAAATCCAGAAAAAAATCATTGAGTTCTCCCTCATCTTGGCACAAGTAGAACCAAGTTACCATTTTATGAAATAGGTACATGTTGTGATATAACCACATCTACTGTCAAATTTAAATAAATTCCATTACATCTTATCAATTCTTCTTAGTCATCTTCAAATAAATAAATAGTGTGTGACGTTTCGGTAACAGCGTTGTTACCATCTTCAGACAAAAGTACTGAATGAGAAATTTTACCACAGCATGTTTTAAATAGTTACTGTTATCAAGTGTGTAAACAAGATAGCAGAACTAGATAAGAAGAAGATAGTTTTCTGAGAAACACAGATAATTATTCTTAGAATTAAAAGTGGAAAAAAACCCACTTTTTTATTTTTATATTATTTATTTATTTTTTTGATATAATTAAAACACACAAAGGACAAAGGAAATGGAATTGTTTTAACAAAATATAAACAAAAAATGCTTTCTTTATTGAATAACAATGGCACCTATTCTCCTATCCAAAATGATCCAACAAAACACTTCAAAAATAAATTGAACACCATACTTAAAAACTGGAGAAAAAACAAATATATTAATTACAGGCTTTTAACCAAGTTGAAAAATTATGATGCACATGTTCCCAATATATATGGTGCTCCAAAAGTCCACAAAAGCAAACTGTCCATTACGCCCAATAGTAAACAATACACCTTCAGTAAATAATACACCTTCATCAACATATGCCTTGGCAAAATGGTTAGCAAAACAATTGAAAATCTACCAATATTTTAATGAAATTGTTAACTCCTATGAATTCAAAGAAGATATTATTGACATGAAACTAAATGGGAATCAAAGAATTATATCTTCAGATGTGGAATCCATGTTTACTTCAATCCCTATACCCACAGTTATGGATGCATTAAACCATGTGATAAAAGAATCAAAAATAAATAATTTGCCAAAATCTGAAATTTTAATTGGAATAGAATTTTGTTTGAAATCAACATACTTTATTTATATAAAATAAAAGGATTTAAAAGCGCGAATGTTTCTTTTATACATAAAACGAACTTCTACTGTCTTTACTGCGATGAAAAAATATATTGGGAGGGCTTGGCTCATCAGTGGTGAACCCTCCCAGCGGTTTCGCCAATTTAATCCACCAAATCGCTTCTCAGAGCTCTAATACTGTATTGGATCATTCTGCTTTTATATGCTACACTGAAGGATGGAATCTTAGAAATGGTTTTCAAGTAAACTATGGACATAAGCTTATAGGACAGTAGAATTACATTCAAATATTTGCTTCGAGCAATGCTCTTCAGCAAACAATACAGAAACATTCGCGCTTTTAAATCCTTTTATTTTATATGTATAGATGGCGAGTTATTGCTTTGTGTTAATTTATACTTTATTTATGATGACCAAATATATCTCCAAATGAAAAGTGCAACAATGGGTAGGCCAATATCACCAAATGCAGCTTGTATTACTATAGGCCAATTAGAAATCAAAGCTCTAAATTCACTTAAAAATGATGTTTATTATTTTAAAAGATATGTAGATGACTCCTTTTTATTTATTAATCAGGGAAGTGAACAAAAAATATTGGATACTTTTAACAGTCTATGTCCTGATATCAATTACTCTATGGAAATATATAACAACAAATCAATAAATTTCCTGGCGTGAACTATCATACAATAATAACATTATTACAACCTCCATATACAAAAAACCAACACATACAGGAACTTATTGGAACTATAGCTCACAGCACCATTTCAGCCAAAAAGTAGGATTAGTAAAAGCTTTTATACAGTAAAACCCCTCTATAGTGAACCCCAATGGGACAGAGCTTTTGGTTCACTATAGCCACGGTTTGGCCATTTTTTTTACTTTTCAAAATTTTTAGACCGTATAATTAAAGGACAGCCATACACACTGGAAGAGGCTGCCTCTTAATAGTGGTCACTTTGTTTTAATCCCCCTAATTGACCAATTTCCTTATATTAATACTGAATAATAATAGAAATCATTAGATGATAGGTTCTTCTTTTCATTAGCATACATATACCTCTATGTCTAATTTAAAAATCAAGACAAATCCTAGGCAAAGTTTTATTAAATAAATATTCAAATATATAAAATGATTTTAAAACATCATTATCACATTATATAATACAATGTTTATTTGGAAAAATGGCTCTAACACCATGTTGCTTCAAAGCATTCTTCAAGCATTGCACCATTCAAATAAAGTTAGTGTTTTACTTCCATTTTATTTTCCCACATATTCTTCTAGGTTTAGATTTCGTTTTTTTTTTTTTTTTAACCTGTCATGCAAAACATTGCTGACTTTAAAATCACCATAGTTAATGGCATAAAAATAATTTTTGTTTCATCACAGGACCGTTTATTTGGACTTTTTTTTTTTTTTTTCAAGTTCTAAAACGTACGATCGCGATCGCGGCAAAAGTTGAGGTTGATTCCTCTTTGTAATAATTTTTAATGGCTTTATATTTTATCTTTTATAATATAAAATTTATATTCTCTTATTTTAATATGTTCTTAACATTTTGCCTGTGTTGTTTCACTTTGAAAAGTTCTGAAAATGCCCTTTTTTTTATTTTAAGAAATAACACTTTTGTTTTTAAAATGCCTTTGTTTTCTTCATTTTGGAAGCCATTCGCTTTTTTTATATTTCAAATTTAATGGATGCAAATATATTCTATTTAATAAAAAGTAATTTGTGTTAAAATATATACAACATACAGGAAAAATAAAGTGCAAAAATCAAAACAAACAATGCCGCTAAATTTATTATTTTGAAATCGCGATCCGCGAGCTGAAATATGCTCAAAATTTTGTTGTTTTATTATTATTTTTTTAAATTACAATTCTAAGTTCGTTATAAGCATAGTATTTTAAATAGATTTTATTATTTTGGGACCGAAAATAGGTTCGTTATAGGGGTAGTTCGTTATTCTAAAAATCGCAAATTTCGTTATAACGATGGTATTTTTAATGAAATGGAATTGGGAATCGGCGTGGGTTCGTTATAAGGGAAGGTTCGTTATGTCCAGGGTTCGTATTAGCGGGGTTTTACTGTATATAGAAATTTTACACTCATTAATGATACAGTTAAAAGAAATATAGAAATTAACAACATCAAAAAAAGAACTAATCAATGAAGATTTTTCCATCAAATTGATAGATAGAATAATAGAAGACATGAACCAAAAATATGAGAATAATACTTTAATTTAAAATCTAAATTGCAAAATCAAAGAAGCCAAATTTATCACATTGCCATTTATAAACCAAAAGTTTGCAAGAGAATTTTACTAATATATGCAAAAAGTATGAAAAAATAAAAATTGCATGGAAACCATGTGAACCTATCTCTCAATATACACTGATAGACAAAACTTAAGGAAGTTGTACCTTATAGCATATATACAGTAAAACCCCGCTAATACGAACCCTGGATATAACGAACCTTCCCTTATAACGAACCCACGCCGATTCCCAATTCCATTCCATTGAAAATACCATCGTTATAACGAACTTTGCGATTTTTAGAATAACGAACTACCCCTATAACGAACCTATTTTCGGTCCCAAAATAATAAAATCTATTTAAAATTCTATGCTTATAACGAACTTAGAATTGTAATTAAAAAAAAATTAAAACAACCAAATTTTGGGCATGTTTCAGCTCGCGGATCGCGATTTCAAAACAATAAATTTAGCGGCATTGTTTGTTTTGAATTTTGCACTTTATTTTGCTGTATGTTGTATAAATTTTAACACATTATACTTTTTATTAAATAGAATATATTTTCATCCATTAAATTTGAAATATAAAAATACAAATGGCTTCCAAAATGAAGAAAATAAAGGCATTTTAAAAACAAAAGCGTTATTTCTTTAAAAAAAAAAAAAAAGGCCATTTTCAGAACTTTTCAAAGTGAAACAACACAGGCAAAATGTTAAGAACATTAAAATAAGAGAATATAACTTTTCTATTATAAAAGATAAAATATAAAGCTATTAAAAATTGCTACAAAGAGGAATCAACCTCAACTTTTGCACGATCGCAACGCGATCGTACGTTTTAGGGCTAAAAAAAAAAAATCAAATAAATGGTCCCGTGATCAAACAAAAACTATTTGAATGGTGCAATGCTTGAAGAATGCTTTGAAGCAACAAGGTGTTAGAGCCATTTTTCCAAGTAAACAATGTATTATATAATGTGATAATGATGTTTTAAAATCATTTTATATCTTTGAATATATATTTAATAAAACTTTGCCTAGGATTTGTCTTGATTTTTAAATTAGACATAGAGGTACATGTATGTTAATGATAAGAAGAACCTATCATCTAATGATTTCTATTATTATTCAGTATTAATGTAAGGAAATTGGTCAATTAAGGGAATTAAAACAAAGTGACCACTATTAAGAGGAAGCCTCTTCCAGTGTGTATGGCTGTCCTTTAATTATACGGTCTAAAAATTTTGAAAAGTAAAAAAAAATGGCCAAACCGTGGCTATAGTGAACCGTGGCTATAGTGAACCAAAAGCTCTGTCCCATTGGGGTTCACTATAGAGGGGTTTTACTGTATATCGGGATTCAGAAAATAACTCTGAGAGATATTTTCTGAATCCCGATATATATATGCTATAAGGTACAACTTCCTTAAGTTTTGTCTATCGGTGTATGTCAACAACCATAAGAACACTCAATTACCAAAAAGAGCAGGTTTAATTTATGAAGTTAAATGTGGAAAATGTGACCAATGCTATGTAGGACAAACATCCAGAACTTTAAAAGAAAGAATGAAAAACCATGAATATGCTCTAAAATGGGATAAAATTGAGAATTCTGCACTTGTAGAACATAGAAAATCACAGGGCATAATAGTTTTAACCTAAAAGAAACAAAGATACTAGATTATAAGAAAAATTATTTTAAGAGACAATGATAAAGCACAATTTGGATTATAGATTATAATAAAAGAAAATAAGACCTAATCCAAATAATTTATTAGTGTGTGACGTTTCGGCAACAACATTGTCACCATCATCAGACAAAAGAATAAATGAATAATTTTTCATTCAAAAGAAATGTGCTACAATTAACAGAATGGAAGAAAGAGGAAATATCAATGATATCTATAGGTATGCTTTTAATTATATCTAAAAAAAATAAAAAAGGAGGTTTTTTCCACTTTTAATTCTAAGAATAATTATCTGTGTTTCTCATTTATCTGTGTATCCTCTTCTTATCTGCTATCTTATTTACACACTAACAATAACTATTTAAAACATGCTGTGGTAAAATTTCTCATTCAGTACTTTTGTCTGAAAATGGTAACAACGCTGTTACCGAAACCTCACACACTATTTATTTATTTGGATTTGGTTCTATTACCTTGTGTTTATAACCTATAATCCAAATTGTGCCTTAACATTCTTAATTATCTGTTTCCCCACCTTTGCTAACATATCCTATTAACACAAGGCAATAACGCGCCAACTATACATATAAAATAAAATGATTCAAAAGCGCGAATGTTTCTTTTATACAAATACAAACTTCTACTGTCCTTACTGCGATGAAAAAATATATTGGGAGGGCTTGGCTCATCAGTGGTGAACCCTCCCAGCGGTTTCGCCAATTTAATCCACCAGACCGCTTCTCAGAGCTCTAATACTGAATTGGATCATTCTGCTTTTATATGCTGCACTGAAGGATGGAATCTTAGAAATGGTTTTCAAGTGAACTATGGACATAAGCTTATAGGACAGTAGTATTACATTTAAATATTTGCATCGAGCAATGCTCTTCAGCAAACTACAAAGACAAGGCCAGTTAGGCATAAATTAACACAAGGCAATAACGCGCCATCTATACATATAAAATAAAATGATTCAAAAGCGCGAAAAAGAAACATTCGCGCTTTTGAATCATTTTATTTTATAACATATCCTATGGTTACTCCAGAGGCTCTCAGAGTCCCGAGTGCTCCAATTGGCGCCATCAGTGGAGCACCAGTCTGCAGCCATGTTGAGCATCTTGAAGCGCTACTCCTGGCACCAGTTCTCTGTGGTCACCACCCACATCGGAGGCCATGATGACTTTGTCCGAGCCATCAGGGATCAGGCCACAGCCATGCAGGATTACAAGTGAGTATCCTTCACTCTCCAGCCAAGTCCCCTTGTTCTTCTATAGCTTTGGCTGGTTAACACAGCATGGCATTGACAGCCTCTTTATTCTACATATTGACAATAATATTCAATAGTCTTTATAACATTTCAAATGACCACTTTTATTTAATTATCTAGCATCCTATTTCTATACAACACCTTCCTTTATTTACTATCATCTTGACTCTAGGTGGATTTTATATTTTAAAATATGTGGCTCACACACATCTGATTCTCATAATAGAATATTTTTTAAATTTCAAATACTTTTATTTTAATTTGCACTTTTTTTTTAAATTCCTCAAATCAAGTTATTTTATGAAAAATCTTTTTTACGTTCCACATGTTTGAAATTGTATTTTAAAAAGATAATGATACAGTTTTTACAGGAAGTTTTAAGCTAATCAAGTTTGTTTTAGGTTCACCATTATCGACATCTTTGTCCTGAAGGGGAAGAACCGCAATGAGCTACGGACAGAGCTGGATGTGCTGGCCAACAGTGAGGCACGGATCATCCTCCTCTACTGTATTAGAGAGGAGGCAATTGAGGTGATGGCGGCTGCAGAGGCTCTTGGCATGACAGACCGCAACTACGTCTGGATCGTCACCCAGTCAGCCATTAAACCTTCTATGGAGTATGCTCCACCGGAGTTTCCTCCTGGCATGCTGGGTGGGTTCAATGTTACTTGTCCATTCTCAGGATTTAGGTCACTATATACAGTCCTCTCTTATAATACAATACTCCAAGTTGCTCTGTTGAATTATAGGCAGTTAAAGTAAATAGAGTGATTGTTTGACTAAAGAGGTTCTACTGTATTGAGTTACTAGCCAAAAATGTTCCAACTTTGCCTGGGAAATGTTTGCCCAACAAATATTTGTGTTTTTCAAATTATTGCAACCACAAGGTAATTGCAACATTCTTTTAATTATATCTTGGATCTCTATGAGCATAACTTTATTTCATTATTTTGATAAGTCATAGGCACCTGGAATAGATATTTCTAGCTACTGTATATATATATATACAGTAAAACCCCGCTAATACGAACCCTGAATATAGTGAACCTTAAAAGGACCCATGGCGATTCCCTATTCCATTCCATTTAAAATACCATCGTT
The DNA here is from genome assembly GCA_030710605.1 of Cordylochernes scorpioides. Classification (NCBI taxonomy): domain Eukaryota; kingdom Metazoa; phylum Arthropoda; class Arachnida; order Pseudoscorpiones; family Chernetidae; genus Cordylochernes; species Cordylochernes scorpioides. The sequence continues at coordinate 33,367,137 of CP092880.1, read as the reverse complement.
ATAACGAACTTTGCCATTTTTAAAATAACGAACTACCCCTATAACAAACCTATTTTCGGTCCCAAAATGATAAAATCTATTAAAAATACTAGGCTTATAACGAACTTAAAATTGTGATTTAAAAAAATTTTAAAACAACAAAATTTTGAGCATGTTTCAGCTCATGGATCGAGATTTCAAAACAAAAAATTAGCGGCATTGTTTGTTTTCATTTCCATTTTATTTTTGCTGTATGTTGTACAAATTTCTACACATTATACTTTTATTTAATAGAATATCTTTGCATTCAACAATTTTTAAATAGAAAAATAATAAAAAACAAATGGCTTCCAAAATAAAGAAAAGAAACAAATGATGGCGTTCTAAAAAAACAGTGGCATCATGCCCTTTTAGAAGCGTTCTATATCAAGTTTAACCTAGGCTAAAAAATAATTCCAAATAATTTTAAAGCCAAAAATGGTTTGAATAACAGGTTAAAATAAAAATTTAATCTATACTTCAGAAGAATATATGGAAACTGGAATTGGAAGGAACAAAAACAGTGCCCATGTCTCATGGGCCACAAACAAATCGACTTATAAATTCTCAAAAACTACCACTACAGTTCTATTTTTAAAACGGAAGCCTTGTTAGGTATATGACTCATTCAGGGTTCGCGGATATTCCCCCTTGCTGGCCATTTTATTACCGATTTTGTCTTTGCAAATTTGCGTTTTTATTCGCAATTTTACCGATCGCGCTATCGGATCAACATGTTTCGCGTCCGATTTTTCTGAATTGGATACTTTTGATTCATCTTCAATTGATTCAGAATACATGGAGCTTTATTTCTTTGATGGAAATAATGATATTTTAAGACAATTCTGATTTTCAAATTTTACTTTTCACTTTCAAACAACAAGGTATTAGAGGCATTTTTTCAAATAAATTTAGTATTATATTTATTTTTATTTTAACCTGTTATTCAAACCATTTCGGGCTTTAAAATTATTTGGAATTATTTTTTAGCCTAGGTTAAACTTGATATAGAACGCTTCTAAAAGGGCATGATGCCACTGTTTTTATATATATGCTCTTATACCTTTTAAATATATAATTAATGAGTTTTGCCTAGGGGATTTCCCTAATTTTAATGATAAGAAGAACCTATTATCAAATGACTTCTTTTGAAATTCAGTCTTACTGTAAAGAAATAGGTCAATTTAGGAAATTAAAACAAAGTGACCATTATTAAGTGGCTGCCTTTTCCTGTATGTATGGCTGTTTTTTAATTATACGGTCCAAAAATTTAGAAAAGTAAAAAAAAATAAAAGGCCAATCCGTGGCTATAGTGAACCAAAAACTCTGTCCCATTGGGGTTCACTGTAGAGGGGTTTTACTGTATGTATATATATATTATAAAAAAAAAAAAAGATAAGGTTACTGTTGTTTTGGATCATCTGGTTGAGCAGTCGTGGCATAAATATTGAAAGAATAATAATAAAAACAGTTTTGATCGGAGAGATTGCTTTAATTGAGTTTTAGGATAAACATAACTTGGTAAAATTACTGCCTGGCTTAAGGCGTAAGAATAAAAAAAATGGAAAGCGTATTTACATAATGTACAAATGTTTTGGGTCGACCAACGGGGAAGAACAACAATGAGATTTTATATATGGAAAGCGCGACCTCTGGCGGTCGATTAAAACAGAGTATTTATATCTATGAAATTATAATTTTAAATAAAATAACATTTTAACATATAACATTTTTAAATAAAATATTTCAATATAACATATATATAAATTTCTCCAGCAGCTTTGCATCTATTGATTAGTTTTTCTTGATAAAGGTGAGCATATTGCTCACTGAAATATTGAAATAATGTCCTTATAGATCAATATTATGCCTCTTTTATTGGAAATATTATTTTATAAGTTAATTAATATGAATATATACTGTGTTGTATTAGTACTCTATTTTTAAAGAGTAGTAAAGATATTTATATAAATTGTTTAATAATCTAATGACTCCAAAATATGGAAATTGGACAAATTTGTATAGGCTTTAAATATCTTCCACCACCTACATGTGTTGATAGTTTTGGTGGAAGAGAAGCATCCATTGAGAACATTCATATATATAATCCTCACTAGAACAACATCACTTGGGACCAAGATTTTCCATAATATAATCATTGTTGAAACACTTGTTACTTGGGACAATTATGATGTTATAACCAAGTTGCTGTTATAAGAGAGGTTCCACTGTATATATAATATAAGGCCCTGAAACTGGAATAGAGCTAGTTGATCATGGTTTGAAAAGTGGCCTTTGTGTGTTTTACTAATTATACGCTCTGAACATCAGAAATAGACAGCATCAAACAACACTAATAAGATTTAGTACAGGCCATCTCAAGCCATTGAAGATAGAAAATAATAACAAAATCTATCCCACTTGCCCAAAATGTAGTTTGGTACCTGCAGCTCCAGAACACATTTTAGCTTGCATTAGATGCACTAAACAGGACCTTTGGGAGAGGCCGCTGCTCATCATAAAACAGCTTGAGGAGCATGAACTCATGGAATTCGTCTAATCTTTACACAAGGGGATAAGAAACAACAACAACTAATTATACACTAACACTGCTCCTATAAGCCTACCTCTCTTATGATGAGCCTTCCTTTAGCATTGACAATTGTAAAATGAACATTTTCAAACTAATTTAACTAGGGAGGCTAGCCTCCAATTGGACACCATCAATATTTGTTAGGTGGTTTTATCAGAGGTATCTATGTGGCACCAGTTGATTGATAGTTTCAGTGAGTGAGGCCATTTTACTCAGCATCTTGGGCAAAATGTTTTCTTTTTAATCTATTTATTACCCCCCTGATGCTTTTATCTCTCTCTATTCTTATATTACAATATACATTTTATTTTTATACTTGTGAAAAAAAAAGACAAATGGGTGTAAATATCAGTAATATTTCTTTTTAAATGTTAGACTCTAATTTTATTGGCATCTTTTTAAAACAATTTTAAAATTTTAAAAACAAATTGTACCAATTTTTTTGCTGGTAAATTGATAATAGGTGACTTTATTGAATCCCCTGATACCAAATTACAATAGACTGTATGGTGTTGTTTGCAGGCATCCACTTCAACACCACAATAGACTGTACGGTTGTTGTATACAGACATCCACTTCAACACTACAAATAGACTGTACGGTTGTTGTATACAGACATCCACTTCAACACCACAATAGACTGTTTGGTTGTTGTAGGCAGGCATCCACTTCAACACCACAATAGACTGTACGGTTGTTGTATACAGACATCCACTTCAACACCACAATAGACTGTTTGGTTGTTGTAGGCAGGCATCCACTTCAACACCACAATAGAATGTATGGTTGTTATATGCTGACATCCACTTCAACACCACAATAGACTGTACGGTTATTGTATGCAGACATCCACTTCAACACTACAAATAGGCTGTACGATTGTTGTATGCAGGCATCCACTTCAACACCACAATAGACTGTACGGTTGTTGTATGCAGGCATCCACTTCAACACCACAATAGACTGTACGGTTGTTGTATACAGACATCCACTTCAACACCACAATAGACTGTTTGGTTGTTGTAGGCAGGCATCCACTTCAACACCACAATAGAATGTATGGTTGTTATATGCTGACATCCACTTCAGCACTACAATAGACTGTACGGTTATTGTATGCAGACATCCACTTCAACACTACAAATAGACTGTACGATTGTTGTATGCAGGCATCCACTTCAACACCATAATAGACTGTTTGGTTGTTGTAGGCAGGCATCCACTTCAACACCACAATAGAATGTATGGTTGTTATATGCTGACATCCACTTCAACACCACAATAGAATGTATGGTTGTTATATGCTGACATCCACTTCAGCACTACAATAGACTGTACGGTTATTGTATGCAGACATCCACTTCAACACCATAATAGAATGTATGGTTGTTATATGCTGACATCCACTTCAGCACTACAATAGACTGTACGGTTATTGTATGCAGACATCCACTTCAACACCACAATAGACTGTATGGTGTTGTTTGCAGGCATCCACTTCAACACCACAATAGACTGTACGATTGTTGTATACAGACATCCACTTCAACACCATAATAGACTGTTTGGTTGTTGTATGCAGGCATCCACTTCAACACTACAAATAGACTGTACGATTGTTGTATGCAGGCATCCACTTCAACACTACAATAGACAACCTCCTGGGGGAGATAGAGAGAGCTATTCTCATTCTGGGCCATGGACTGGATCTCTATGCCAAGGATCCCAAGAACAATGTCAGCCTGAGCCTAAACCCCAACCTCAGCTGCAATGGTTCGGGGGATGGCCGTTGGAACAAGGGGGACTACTTTTTCAAGTAGGCAGCACAATTTCTGTTACATTCACATTTTATAGTTTACTATATAACTAAAGTTGCAAGACATATCTATTAAGAGTCAAGAAACTAGCTTGCAAAGAGTAAATTTGGGAATTTTTTACTATTTATGATGCGTTTATGGTTCTTTTAAATAAAATAGTTTTTCTACTGCCCTTACAGCAATGATCAAAATAATGGGAGGGCCTATTTTATTTAAAAGAATTATATGTGTCGTAAACAGTTCAAAATCCCAATAACAGTTCTAATGCATCCTGCCTATATAAAGAGTATCTTTATAAAAGTATTGTATGCAAATTCATTTTATAAAGGTATTTTTCTTTTTTTTTTCTTTTTTTGACATTTTAATTTGAGAAGCTAATATAACCAACCCTGACCACTATATTGGTAAAATCAGAACTATCCTGATCTTCATTTAGAAACTACACTTCTAGGAAAGACCAAAAATATGTGTTTTGGGCAATCTTTCTTGGGTTCACTCATATATGATTGAAGTGTCTTTGGCAGCTGTGACACCAATTCTTCTCATGGGGGAAAAAAAAAAAGAGTCCACCTGCCAGACTTGTCAGATTTACATGAAGACAGTGAGTTTGTTCTATGGCTGTCCTTATTGACTCTGGGCATCCAATTGATATCTACATGGGGGAATTCATGGCATTTTTGCTTTGGATTATCTTTTTTTCCCCTACCAAAATTTTTTCTTCAAAATTCTGAGGTAGCTTGAATGAAGAGTATAATGAATTGACACCTTATCTATATTGTTAAATAAATGTTGTGGAATTGTCCCAATCTGTGAAAGGAAATGACTTCTATAATGCTGAGTTGAGAGTGTCTGGTGGCTCAGGTACTTGCGCAATGTGAGCATCCGCACCAAGTTCAACCATCCCAACCTGGAGTTCAATGCTGATGGCACCTTGAAACATGTGGAGCTGGACATTATGAACCTGAACAAGAAGAGCATTTGGGACAAGGTGGGTTCTTCAGGATGTCTGATCCAGTTTTTTTTTTTTTAGTTTGAATGTGTGTGCTGGATATTCAAACTTTTTAAAACATATTTTCAGATTAATAAGTTTCTATTCTTTCAACCTTCTTGCAGCTGGACGTGCTAATGCATGTTGTTAACCAGTGCCAGTATCATAGGAATAGACTTGCCTCAGGTCAAGACATTCTTTTGTAACATAGTTTAGTCAATGAATAAAAGCCTATATATTCAAAAAAGATCAAAACACAGTCATTTAAAATTAAATAACAATACAGTATTTTTTATTTTTTTTTGCTTATCCCTAGTACACGTGGTACAGGTCATGATAATCATGGTGGGTAGAAGTAGGCGACTGATTTTACTGTAAGTGCACCACATGTCTACACATGTGAAAAGCATACAGTATTTACTTCCACTGATTGGACTCATGGAATTTGTGTAATCTGCACAACGGGATAAGAAACATCAACAAAACTTCCTTGATACCATCAAATACAGCTAAAATTCTATGCAGATTAGAACAGAAGATTAACTGTTAGATTACCTCCAAGGTTGTTTGTTATAGGCTTCTGAGAAAGTTTCATAATCACGCACAGATATGTGGCCAGCAGAAAAAGGGTTAATGGTTGATGTGCCATTTATTTTTAAAACTAGCCGAATGACCCGGGCAATGCCAGTGTTTTACCCGATTGAATGTTTTGATTCAAATACTATTTGTTACAATTATAAATTGGCGCCTTAAATAAATGCATATTTTAGTTAATAACTATAGCCTATGTGCTTTATCTGTCTATGTACTGTTGGCTTCCGTAGGCGTCTCTTACTGGGAAAAAGAAAGAGAGGATTCCATTTAGTTATTAACTAATATATGCATTTATTTAAGGAGCGATCCGCTCCAACACAATAGTTACAGAAAGGGGGGGGGGGGGGGGGGGGGGGGGGGCAAAGGTGGCGTGATCGTAGCCGACCAATAGGAGGGTGCCATTCCAAAAAAAAAAGCAAACCGTGACAGAGGCCACGCATGACGCTCGTAACTGTATATAGAATTAATTTCTAAAATTACTTAATAGAAGATGTATTGACTGCATGGTTCATTGGTAGTGAAGCTCTTCCTAGCAATTTTATTTATCAAAATGGCTTTAATTATTGTGCTTTGTTTGCTTTGTCTAATGTGCCTTTGACTATTACTCTTGTCTATATAGTTTGAGTCAAAAGGAAATTCATTGAATATATTTATATAAAAAAGGGTTTAATTAAAAAGGCATAAATTGGATTAAAATATCATTCATTTTACCAATATTTCAGTTGGCTGAATGCCAAACTTTATCAAGGTAGTATAACATATTTTTTAATGTGTGTGTCAGTAACAAACTCAGCGCCACATAACAGAGTTTGTTGTTGACACACATTAGTTTGTTATAATACCTTGATAAAGGTTGGTGTTCAGCCAACTGAAATATTCGTAAAATAAATGATATTTTGATCCAATATATGCCTTTTTAATTAATGATTTATTTATGGATTGCTCTATTTTTTCAAAAATAAAAAAGGGTGTACCTGAATCTGTTAAAGAAAAAATATTTCTTATATGAATATGTCTATAGAGTTACACATGTAATGATGATAGAAGTGTAATAGTGTTAGAAGTTTCATGAAATTTCAAAGAAATGTTTCATGATTAATTAAAAACTTCAAATGGCTGCATTATCCATTAAGAACTTCTTTTTTAATCAGGTTTATATAGTGTAGGTTTTCACAACAACCATTTCCAAGTATTGTTATTTCCATTGTTGATCACCTTTGCAACCAAAATGTTGAGTGTAAGTCAGCAGGAGTTTCCCTAGCAACTGCTGGATTGTTGCCATTTTTGATCTCCACAGCAAAAAAATAAAATGTTGTGGACATCTCAGAATATATTTAGGTTTTTTATAAATCATTCTGGAATATAGTGTTGATTCTATGTAAGGCTTCTCTCTGCTGTATTGGCTCCATCCTTTTTTCTCCCTTCAATGGCACACTGTTGTGCTGACAGATGGTTACAGACACAAATGAATTGTAGGCCGATATGAATATTAGCGTTGCAGATAGTATGGCATTATTTCTTTTTAATTAATATTATGAAGAATATAGAAATGCATATACTGTGTGGGTGTGTTGAAAAACCTCCATGAGAGGATTAATAATGGTCACTTTGTTTTAATTCTATAAATTGATCTCTTTCCATTAATACCAAATCCAAATAAATAAATAGTGTGTGATATTTTTGTAACAACGCTGTTACCGAAACGTCACACACTATATATTTATTTGGATTTGGTTCTTATTACCTTTTATTTCTAATCTATATTCTAAATTTTATACCTAATAATGCTGAATATCAAAATGGCCATAAAATATTTTGTGAAAATAAGTCATTCGATGATGATTATTCTTATCATTGACATATATCTCTACCTGTCTAATATAAAAACAAGACAGTTATTAGGAGCAAATGTTAATAATTATATTTTAATGGAAATATTAAAAAAAAATTAAAACAACTTTATCATTTCTCATCCTATTACACTTAACTTACTTTAAAAAATATCCCTATTATTCTTTTTTTTTTGTTTGTTTGAAAGCACTCTTCAAGCATTGCCTCTTTCTTCCATGTCCAGTTTCCACATAATTTTCTGAGATCTAGATCTCATTTTGTTTTGAACCTGTCATGCAAGCCATTGCTGGATATTTTAAAGCCTTAGCATAATAAATAACCATTTGTTTCATCATGAACCCATTTATTTGGCCACTTTTTATCCTAGATTAAACTAGCTCTAGATGCAGAACACAATTCTGAAAAGTGATGCTTGCACATACCATCATGGCAAAAGTTGTGGTTGATCCTTCTTTGTATCATGTATCACAGTTAAAATTCCCTTTTCTTATTTTAACATGTTCTGAAGTTTTTCCTGCGTCATTTCACACTTTAAAAGATTTAATAATTTTTTTTTTTCTAGTGGTAGCGCTTGTTAAAAAGCCCCTTTCAATGATTTTATTTCCTTTTTTTGGAAGCCTTTATTTTAAAAAATAAAACTTAGATGTAAACAGTGCTGTTAAATTTTTTTTTTTCAAATTGCTGTGAGCTAGAACACGCTCAAATTTTGCTGCTTTAAAATATATTATTTAAAATTTTAAATTCCTTATTTATCAAGTATTTTATATAGAATTTATTATTTTGGTAATTAAAATTAGGCCTGTTGTTATAAAAGTGGTATTTTTAATAGAATTATGGAACTGGGGATTACCTTAGGTTTGATATATCTTGGGTTTATTTTAGCGGAGTTTTACTCTATGTTAATCTATAGACACAGTGAAACCTTGCCTCTGGGGCCAATGATTTTATGTTGGTTTAACCATAAGTTGTAGTTATTACTACATATTACTACACTAGCCGAAAAAAAGTGCAACATAAATGGATTGTGCTCAACAGCAACAAAAATAAAATTAGAAGAAATAATGGAAAGAGCTGAAAAACAAAAGATACAAATTATAGCCCTACAGGAAACCAAATTAAATGAAAAATACAATCTCAAATACAAAAACTACAATATCCTCAGAAAAGACAGAAATAAAGAAGGGGGTGGCCTTGCATTTTTAATCAAGAATTTGTACTATGAAGACATAGCCATTAATATTCCAAATACATCAGACCTCGAAGCCCAAGGTATCAAAGTCTACCTCAGTCAAAACAAAACCATCAACATATTCAATATGTATCACCCACCAAACAATAAACTTATTGACGATGGAACAATGGCTCAATTTCTTACAGACAACACTATTATTGTAGGTGACCTTAATGCCAAACATCAACTATGGGGATGTTCCATGCCAAACCCAAGAGGCAAAATACTTTCAAACTTATTTGACGACAATGCCTTCATGTGCTTAAATGATGGGAATCCTACCCACCATTCCTACAGCTATAATACTGCACAAGCACTTGATATAAGTTTCTCCAGTCCTGACATTTTCCACAAATGCAAATGGCAAATATTAAAAAGTATTGGAAGTGATCATTTGCCTATTTTGATAGAAATTAGCACCAAGTCCAAAACAAGCTCAATTAAAGAAAAATTCTGGAACTTCAAAAAGGCTAATTGGAATCTTTACCAGCAAAACACCAATGAAGACTTTAGAAAAGCACCCACTAGCATAAAAGATCTGGAACAAAATTGGATATCTTTCAAAAACACCATTATTAAAGCAGCCAAAGTTTCAATACCAAGAGGTAATATTAAGAAATGGATTCCAAATTATACACACCAGGCAAAAGATATTCAAACACTTATAACTAAAAGAAATGAACTACAAAAAAGTGCACCCAAAACCAAACAAATTGTAGAACTGAACTGAACATTGTGAATGCAAAAATAAAAAGGTTATATGTAAATATGAAAAGGGAAAAATGGAAACAAACTTGTGAAAACCTGAACCCAAGAAACCCAAATACAAAACTTTGGCATTTGGCAAAACAAATTGACAGATCCCAGTCACAAACTGAAAACACAAATATGATTAAGAATACAGATGGTACCCCAGCAACTAATGACAAAAATGCTGCTAATCTTTTAGGTAATTCATATCAAATAAGTAGTAAAATCAAATTTGAAATAAAAGATAAGAAAGTTGAAAAAAAGGCCCGAAAGATTATTCATGACTGTAAAAATATCACCAGCACTCATAATATTTTCCATGAAAAAATCAATATGAAAGAGCTAGATTATGCATTAGAAAACACTGACCTAAACAAGACTCCTGGGCCAGATGGAATCCATGGCCAAATGATATCAAACTTGGGCAAAAATGGCAAAGAAAGACTTCTTGATATTTTCAATAACTCCTGGAAAACTGGAAAATTGCCTCAAGACTGGAAAACTGCAACAATAATTCCTATTAAAAAACTTGACAAATCTGCTGATGACCCAAAAAACTACCGACCTATCTCCCTCACAAGTATTTGCTGCAAATTAATGGAAAAAATTATACTCAGACGACTCACTTACCACCTCGACACAAAAAATCTCTTACCAGAAGAACAATATGGATTTAGGAAAGGACATGGGACAATAGACCAAGTCTTATTTTTCACACAAAAGGTAAAAGATGCACAAAACAGAAAACCAACTAACCACACCATAGCTGCTTTTTTAGACCTTACACAAGATTTTGATAAAGTATGGAAAAACAAGTTAATTACAAAATTATACAAGCATTTCAAAATTAATGGAAAAGCTATCACTTGGATAAATGATTTCCTCAAAAATAGATACATCAGGGTCAAATTTAATGGAACTCTATCTAAAACCTTCAAATTGTACCAAGGATTACCACAAGGATCAGTCCTTAGCCCAACTCTCTTCACCCTATTTATTGCAGGCATAGAAGAAAAAATTTCACATAAAACCAATATTGGACTTTTCGCTGATGACATTATTCTATGGAGCAGTAACACTAACTGGAAAAAAGCTGAAAGGGATTTGAACAAGACTCTTCTCCACCTAGAAAAATTTGCTAATAAACATAAATTAGAATTTAACCCCCAAAAATCTGAAACCTGTCTTTTTACTACAGATAAGAAACTATACAAAATAAGACCAAAAATTATTCTGAAAGAACAACAATTGCAATATAATAAACATCCTAAATATCTTGGCTACACCCTGGATCCAGAAATTAACTCCAGTAAACATATTGAAGAAGTTATTAGAAAAGGAAGAGACCGACTAAAAATCCTGAAATATATTTCAGGAAGAGAGTGGGGAGCCGATGCAACCACACTAAAATTAACTTACACATCTCTAATTAGACCTATCCTGGAATATGGATATCAAATCTATGGTACAGCATCTGAAACAAATCTAAAATCACTGGAAAGGATACAACTAAGTGCAGCTAGAATTATTACAGGTCTTCGAAATACCTGCCCTAACGATATTGTACTTTACGAGGCAGACATTATGCCCTTAAAGGATAGAAGAAGCTACAATCTGCCAAAATATATAAACAAAATCAAGAGTTATGGAAACAAACACAGAACTTTCAATTACATACTTAATTGGGAATCCAATCTAAGACTCAAAAAAGAAGGCCCTCTCCACCTGGCCAAAAGAAATGGATTTTTAAAATATAAAGTAAAAAAAAATTATTTAGCAGAAAAAATTTCTCCATGCGAACCACTACAAAATGTTATTTTTAATGCCTCTTTAAATGAACCCACCAACAAACAATGCCAAAATCCAGAATACTTAAAACAATTATCATTAGAAATAATTAATAACATTCCTAAAAATGCAATAACTATTTATACCGATGGTAGCAGAGACGAGCTAGGACACACTGGCAGTGGCTGTCTCATCAAAACCACAAATGGCATTGAGAAAATGAACAGAAGAAACCCAGATTTTTGCTCAGTCTTCAGATCAGAACTTATAGCCATCTATGAAGCCTTAAAATCCATCAGAAATACTAATTATCAAGATATCTGGATTCTTACTGATAGTAGAAGTGCCATACAACACTTGAGTCACACAGGGGAACTCAGAGACAAAGTAAGCAGGAACATAATTGGCTATCTCCAAAAACTCTCAAAAACTTCAAAAATTCACCTTCAATGGATACCCTCACATGTTGGAATTGAAGGCAATGAAGCTGCTGATGTGCTAGCGAAAAAAGGCACAAAAGAACCCTTGCCACAGAAAAATAAACTTACTTTTAAAGAAATAGAGACAGTAGCCAAAACAAAAATAAACAAGAACTGGAGGATCCCACCTAAGCACAGTTGGTACAGTGGAGTGAACCCAGGAGGAGCTCTGAACATCAGAAATAGACAGCATCAAACAACACTAACAAGATTTAGAACAGGCCATCTCAAGCCATTGAAGATAGAAAATAATAACAAAATCTACCCCACTTGCCCAAAATGTAGCTTGGCACCTGCAGCTCCAGAACACATTTTGGCTTGCATTAGATGCACTAAACAGGACCTTTGGGAGAGGCCGCTGCTCATCATAAAACAGCTCGAGGAGCATGAACTCATGGAATTCGTGTAATCTTTACACAAGGGGATAAGAAACAACAACAACAACACTAGCCGAATGACCCGGGCAACGCCCGTGTTTTACCCGATTGAATGTTTTGATTCAAATACTATTTGTTACAATTATAAATTGGCGCCTTAAATAAATGCATATATTAGTTAATAACTATAGCCTATCTGCTTTATCTGTCTATGTACTGTTGGCTTCCGTAGGCGTCTCTTACTGGGAAAAAGAAAGAGAGGATTCCATTTAGTTATTAACTAATATATGCATTTATTTAAGCTGCGACCCGCTCCAACACAATAGTTACAAAAACCAAAAAGCGAGTGGGGGGGGCAAAGTCAAAAACAAAGTGTCTCGCGTAGTGGTGGCGTGATTGTAGCCAACCAATAGGAGAGCGCCATTCTAAAAAAAAAAGCAAACGGTGACAGAGATGAAGACATGACGCATGACGCTCGTAACTGTATATAGAATATTGGGACTTTAAATCTGGAAATGTGATTTTCTAACCAAGTTGCTCTTACAAGAGAGGTTGTTATAACTTGACTTCACTGTATTATGATGGTTTGCTCAATCTTAAAAATAAATGTTGATGACACTCCTGAGTACAGCCAAATTTATGTGTCGATAGATCGGAGTGTGGACTGAGGAAGGCCAGCTGGAGATTAAGGACATAGTGTGGCCAGGGGACTCCCCAGTCCCACCAGCTGGGGTCCCGGAGAAGTTCAACTTGGTGGTGACCTTCATGGAGGAGCCTCCCTACATCAACCTGGTCCACCCAGACAATGAGACCGGAGAGTGCGAGACCAGCCGGGCTGTCCGCTGTCTTGTGGCCTCCGGGTAATCTTTGATAGTCTCTACTGTATGTATAGAATCCCCACAACTCTGTGGTGGCATCTGATTGGCTCCTTCTTGTATGGACATAGCCAATAAATTATGTTAACAAAATATTAAAGTATATTTAAACATGTATACAAGAAACTATTTAGCAAGATATTCTTTTTATCTTTATCAAAAAGTCCTTACTGCATTAGAAAAATATTAGGAGAACCTGTGTGTGTGTGGCTTATCAGTGGTCTTCTTCTACTTCTTTCTTATCTCCACTCAATCACACTAAGCCTGTAGCCTGTAAGGGCTCCTGATCCAGGGATACAGGATGAGCAGCGTTTGTACTCCATGTTAGGAGCGGCTACACATTGCGTCTGTTCCTCATGTCAGAGGTGGCCATTTCCTTTGGAGCTAAGTCGGCCTGCCACTAGCTCCCAGTCTTAATGACAAAGGCAGACACATTTTACTTTACCAATATTTACCTTAATATGATTGAGTGGAGATAAGAAAGAAGAAGAAGAAGACACTTAGTTTTATGATTGAATACAGACAAAACTAAATTAATTTTTTCTTTTTATAAGAGGAGCTTGATATTTTCAATACTATTATTTATTTAAGTAACCCAGGTTCCTGGAGCGTACAGAAGTCGCCAACTACCCGGGATTTTTCAATACTACATTATTCCTTAAAAATAGTTGGGTTCAACTATATAAAGAAATAATGTGGTATTCAAAATATCAAGCTTCTATTTGTCTGTGTATTTATTTAATTTAAGTGCGAATGAGTCATTAGGCCTTTTGCCTCAGTACATGAGTGGCAGATGCTTGACAAATTTCCCTTTGCTCTCTCCATTTATTTATTCAGTCCTTGTGTCTCTTCAATCAGCCTCCTTCAAGATTATCAATTCATAGTTTTTAAATTTTGGTAAGACTTGGTTGTCTTGGTTTCTCTCTCCACTAGCTCCCCAAATGTAGTATGAAGGTATCCTTTTGATCTGGTGCCTTCAATCAATCTTTATAGTAGACTATCTTGGCCTGCACAAATATCTCCAAAATCTTTTCAGGAATTTTTATTTTATAGCCAATGAGTCCTAGCTAGGAAATCTTGGTGTAGGAACCACTCCAAGAACTACATGTGCTGCTCTGGCTTCTGTGTGGACCTGCTCCAGAAGTTTGCCAATGATCTCAAGTTCACCTACAACCTGTACAGAGTGGAGGATGGGGTGTGGGGGATCTACAAGGTAGGCGCATTCTACTACCTCTGTCTAGAGAGGTCAATTTGACGAATGCTATTTCCCCAGAACAATGCCTGGAACGGCCTCATCAAGGAGATCCTCAGTGGGAGAGCTGACTTGGCAGTTACCTCCCTCAAGATCAACTCAGAGCGACAGACTGCTGTGGACTTCACTGTGCCCTTCATGGAAACTGGCATTGCCATTGCCGTCATGAAGAAGACTGGCATTATTTCTCCCAAAGCCTTCCTAGGTGAGTCCCTCCACCCTGTTTCTGTCCTGGGCCAACTGTGCTTCTGTCCTCAGAGCCCTTCGACACCATCTCCTGGCTGATGATCCTGATCCTTAGCATCCAGGTGGCAGCACTGGCCATATTTTTCTTCGAGTGGATCAGTCCCTATGGGTACAACATGAAGATGATTCCTCCCAATCGTAAGTTTCCTCATTGCTCTTTTCTTCTTTTATGAACATTTCTCTATGGAAGTTTAAAAATTCAAATTATCACACACACAAAGTATTTTCTTTAGCAACATTAGGCTAGAGTACACAGGGCCTTGTGATTGTCATCTGTAGATTGTTACTAGGAATTATGTCAGATAGAGAATCAACTAGCACCTGGTGAGAAAAAATAAAATTGCTTTAAAAATATAAGAATAGTAGATTTTTGATTTAATATCTACTGTCTTAAGAGGAATAAATATAGTTTTAAGACTAAAACACATTGAAGAGATTCTGGTCCCAAACACAATTTTAGTATGGATAACCAATAGAAAAATAGACTGGAATTGATTTGAAATTAAATATTTATGGTTCCTTTAAATCAAGAAATGACTATTTTTTAAAGCAAAGAAACTCATATATTTATTAGGAATGCAAAAAATATACATATATTTTCCATTAAAATACAAAGGATTCGGTGGAAGGATGGTCTAAACTGTTGGTTTTTGACCGCTACGACCCGGGTTCGATTCCCGCATTAGACATTTTTTTCTGATTAAAAAAATGCTCCAATGGCCCCTGATTCTTGCAAAAGTCCAACCCCGCCAGCGAGTGCAAGTAACCAAACGGGGCTCTGGCACATTTATAAGTGCAAAGTCGAACTGCTTTTCACATGTGTAGTCATGTGGTGCACTTACAGTAAAAGCAGTCGCCAACTTCTACCCACCATGATTATAATGGCTTGTACCATGTGTACTAGGGATAAGCAAAAAAAAAAAAAAAATTGAAATACAAACATTTAGACCTCTAGGGAAAAGTTTCTTTTTACAAATCATTTATTTCTAAATACACTTAAACCTGTCTATATAACAACATATTATTAAAACTAGGGGTTTATCTAAATTTGTTTTATTAATTTTTTTAGCTATTATATCAAAAACTGGCCATTTTAATTACTATATATATTGGCCGGCTGCAATGACTCCTTAGCAGCAGGCTGGACTATGAACCCAGACCCTGGCAAGAAGAGGTTCCAAGATCCAGGGTCAGTCGGAACTGTCAGCAAGAAAGTAGCCTTCTTCTTGCTGCCTTTAAAGAAGATCCAGCCTTGCTGCCTAAGATTAACTCTCCTTCCACAATGTCAACACTCCAGCTCTGAACAACCATCTTTTATATTACCTCGACCCTGCACATATCAACGTGAACAAGAATCTCTATCAGCACAGGGATGCCCCATCTTCCCGCAAGTTACGTGACCTGAACAACAGGAATACTGGGGAATGGGACACTGCAGTCCCTAAAACCAACGGCTCTATAACTCTCCCCAAAATATGCTGCTACCTCAGGAAACGGGTCAAGAAAACAACCAGAGAACAGATCCACCTACCAAAGCATTCTCAAACCCACCATAAGAGGAAACTGAACGTAGAGAAAAATAAGGTCTCCACACACACACACAGCCTCCAGAAAATCAAACTTGAGGAAGAAGAGATCAAGATGGGGGAGGCACAGCCTTTCATCACAAACTGTAAGAATAAAACAGAGGTTGGATCTCAGAAAGTATGTTTTAATTATCAAAAGATTATATTTAGATGACAAACAATAGAGAGTTAAAAGAGGTAAGCTGTGGCAGTCAACAAGCAAGCAAATCTGAAACCTATATACAGTTACGTAATGTCTGGGGGAAGTGGCCGTTGCTAAGTGACAGCCGAGGTGCGAGTCACTTTTCAACACTCCCACCTGACGAGCACTCCGTTGTTTCAAACAGTCCAAGTTGGCTCCTTAGTCTTTTATGCCTTTCTGGAGGTAGAGCTTTCGTAAATATGTCTGCAGCAAAATCAGCATCGGAAAAACCTATCAGGGTTGAAGTGCAGGAACTCCCACCAAAACAAATACCGATGTTTTTCGTAGCTTTTAAGTATCCAAATATTTTCTTTACTGCGGTCCAATGTGAAGGTCCTGGGTTGTTCATAAATTGGCTAACCCTGCTGACTGCGTAGGCAATATCAGGTCTAGTTCCAGTCATGAGGTACATTAAACTACCAATTGTCTGTCTGTATGGAATCTTGTTCATTTCTTCAATTTCCTGATCATCCTTTGGGCACATCTCTTTTGTTAGTTTTGAGTAAGGATCAGAAGGTACAGATTGTAACTTAATATCAAGAAGGTTGTAATGTTCAAGTGTTCTTTCAATGTATGAGGCTTGATGCAGAAATAACATTTTAGTTGTTCTATCTCGATATATTTGTAGGCCAAGGAAATAATCGGCAGTAAAAGTTTTTATTTCAAAATTGGAATTTAAGTACTGTACTATATCATCTAAATGTTGTTTATTTACACTGCAGATTAAGCAATCATCTACATATATTGCAAGTAATATGTAAGCCTGTTTACATTTCATTGTATAGACACATGAATCTGATATGCTAGGTTTGAGATCAAACTTAATTAAAAACTCATAAAATTTCTTGTTCCACATTCTGGGGGATTGCTTAAGACCATAGATGCTTTTCTGAAGAGAGCAAACATGATTTGGAAAATCTGGGTTTTCATAACCTTGGGGTTGTTCCATGTAAAGTTCTTCTTCCAAATCACCATTCAAGAAGGCAGATTTTACATCTAACTGAATCATTTCCATATCAAGTGATGCACAAAGTGATAAGATTGTTCTAATTGAATCGAATTTTACTACTGGAGAAAAAGTTTCACCATAATCAAGTCCTGGTTTTTGTGAATAACCTTTCGCAACTAGTCTAGCCTTAAACATTTTATTTGATCCATCTGCATTTTGCTTTATTTTGTATACCCACTTGCATGCAATAGCTTTTCTGTCTGATGGTAGTGTCACATACGTCCATGTTTGATTTTTCATCAAGGAATTGAATTCATCGTCCATAGCTAGTTTCCACTGTTTTGAGTTTTGTCCTACAATTGCATCTTCATAGTTCAATGGTTCTTGGTCATGGACATAACAAGCATATGAAATAGCTCTTGTACAGCTGGTTGATGTTTGTTCATTTTCTCTGATTCTATTCCTGAGAGGGTATCGACATGATTCTTCTGGTTTGGAACTGGTATTTGTGTTATCAACACTTTCTTCACTGTATATAGTTACCTGCTCTTGTTGGTTATCCTGAATATTTTCTGATGTATTAGCTTCAGTAAATATTACATCTCTGCTTATGATAATTTTTCTAGCAATAGGATCCCACATTCTATAATTTTTGTTAGTTTCAGTATATCCAACAAAAAATGTACGAATACTCTTTTTGTCTAATTTCTTTCTGTTATCTTTTGGTATATGCACATAAGCGTTACATCCAAAAGTTTTCAAATGTAAGATGGAGGGTTTTCTCTTGTACCATATTTCATAAAGTGTAGAATTTCCCAATACTTTAGTAGTACATCTATTTAAGAGATAGACTGCTGTGTTTACGGCTTCAGCCCACAGTTCAAGCGGCATTTTTCTTCCATGTAACAAGCATCTAGCTGATTCAACTATTGTTCTGTTATCTCTTTCAGCAATTCCATTCTGTTCTGGGGTATATGGAGCAGTGAGTTCATGAACAATTCCTAGAGATTTTAGATAATCAGAAAAATTCTTATTTAAGAATTCTGTGCCATTATCTGTTCTGAATCTTTTTATTTTATTTCCAGTTTCAGTCCTAACTCTTTTTACAAATTCTTTAAATTTCTCAAGAACATCTGATTTATGCCTAATGAAGTAGGCCACTCTAAATCTTGAAAAATCATCCTTGAATGATACAAAATATAATGATCCACCTGGTGATCTTTTACTCATTGGCCCACAAACATCTGAATAGATCAGCTCTCCTGGATAGGTCGAATTTGGACTTGTTGACGCGTGAAAAACCTTTCTATTTTGTTTTCCATAGATGCATGCTTCACATAGTAAAGAATCAGGCTTTTCTCTAATTTTAATGTCGTCTTCAAAAACATTATTTTCAAACATTTGGGTTAATTTTATAGGATTTACATGACCCATTCTTTGATGCCATATATCTAGACTTAACTGAGCAACATGAGTTTGTGAAGATTGCTTTGCTTTAATAAAAATTCTATAAAGATTTGAATTGTCCTTTATTCCAGTAACTAGCACTTTCGAATTTTTAGTCAATTTTATCTGATTTCCTTTACAAATGAGCGTCAAACCATGTTTTGTTGCAGTAGATATTGAGAAAAGATTAGTCTCCAATTCAGGTACATAGAGAACATCCAAAAGAGTTGCATTAATTTTCTGACTATCAACATAAGAGAGAATATCAATATTTCCCTTACCTTTTGCATAGATCTGCTTTCCATCTCCAAGGCACACAGGATGAACACCTTCTGGTATTTCTTCGAACGTAGAGAACCATTCTCTTCTGAAAGTCATGTGATCCGTTGCTCCAGAATCTGCAATCCAGGAATCCTTTGTTTCAGCGAGGAAGGCACTTGTCTCAGCTGAAAAAGCACAGCTATCATCTCTGGATGAAGAACTTGGCTGTTGTCCTTTTTGTTCTTCCTTTCTTTTATAGCATTCTTTCCACCAATGTCCTTTTTTCTTGCAATATCCACAGTGTGTGTTCTTCTTTTTATCTTTAATGGATTGTTGATGCTGCTGCTGTTTGTTGGAAGCTGTTGAATTTCTGTTGAACTTTGAAAAAGTCATCAAGGCATTATCTGGTTTAGAATTTCCTGAAGAATCCCAATGATCCTGTAAGCTTTCTTCTTTCAGTAATCTTGCCGTCAAGTTTTCTAGTGTCTTTTCTTCTGATGAAACTGAATCCCATGCTGTTATGAAATTCTTGTATTTATCAGGCAAGCTGCAAATTATCTTTGTAATTAGGGCAACATCAGAGATTGGCTCACCTAGATCTTTCATTTGTTGTGCCAGAGTTTCAACTTTGGAAATATGAGTAGCAATGTTATCATTTGGATTCATTTTATATTCGAAAAATCTTTGTTGCAGCAAATATTTGTTTGTTTCAGATTTCAGTTCATATATTGTTGATAATTTCTTCCACATTTCTGCTGAAGTCTGGCAATTAACAATCTGTTGAAGATATTTAAACTCTAGAGCAGTAGTGATCAGCATTTTGGATTTTGCATCTTTCTTTTTCCAGTTAGAGAATTTTGCAATATCCTCTATTTCAGGTTTTACCTCAGAGCCATCAGTTACACTGAGAAGATCTTTTGCTTCTAGAATAATCTTCATTTGAAATTTCCATAGATGAAAATTATCGCCGTTGAATTTTTGAATTTGTGGAAGTTCAGTTGTCATCTTGAGCAAGCAAACGAATTTCAGCTTAGATAAACAAAAATATTTGATACCAACCAAGCTCTGCTGCCATGTAAGAATAAAACAGAGGTTGGATCTCAGAAAGTATGTTTTAATTATCAAAAGATTATATTTAGATGACAAACAATAGAGAGTTAAAAGAGGTAAGCGGTGGCAGTCAACAAGCAAGCAAATCTGAAACCTATATACAGTTACGTAATGTCTGGGGGAAGTGGCCGTTGCTAAGCGACAGCCGAGGTGCGAGTCACTTTTCAACACAAACCCACCAACCCCTAAGCAGCCCATCCCTAAAGAATCCAATTATATTGAGACTCTAAAAGTACCCGAAGATTGGTTCGAAAAACCTTTCTGAACATTCCAGACAAATCATTTCCCAAGCAAAGAATACCTTTCTCCTGAAAGAGTGGCTGCAGTTCTGAACCAATGTCTTCTGGACAATATGAACATCAACATTGAACTCAAGCAGGTCCTCCACTCAGAGAAAAGGGAACAAATTATAGCCAACATATCTTCCAAAATTGAAAAAGGCGGCTTGGATCCAAGGCTGAAAAATACCACCACAGAATCCAGGTGGAGGCCATCAAAATCCTGCCTCAGGAGTCCCAGGAGATTTCCACCATCCACTTGGCCTTCCAGAAGCAGATATTTGAGAATATTGAGAAGGCCAAAGAGATCATGCACCAAGAGACTTTCAAGGAAAAAGATGTTCCTCCCCCACCTAACCTAATTTCAAACCAAAAAATCAAATCTTTAAAGGCCAACCTGATGGGAGATCACATAGAGCGCAAGCTCATGTCCTATGTTGATGCTGACTTGCTGCCAACTAAGCCTGAAGATAAAAGTGAACCTTCACCAGAAGAATCATCTTGGCTGCAGAATAAGCTCATCCATGGGATTGGTCCTTTGCCCAGACTGGAGATTAACTTGGCCAGTCATCAGCACCTAGTAATGGAGATCCCAGTGTGTTAAAAGTCGTGGCATAGACTATGTAAATATCTCTTTTGAGTGTATAACCTGGAATGTAAATTTCTTTTAAATTAATTATTATTATGTCAAATATATTTTGAATGAATTGTTATTATGTAAATTTTCTTTTGTATATAACTGAGCCGTGTTGTGGAAATAAAGAGTTTTTTTAGAGTTTCTGAGAGTGTCTTACTAGAGCGAGATCTTCTGCGTGTAGTAGCCGCTGGTTTCTGCCTGCGTTGTTTTCCTTCCTGACTTGATCACCCAAGGCAGTCCAAACTGATATCTAGACTCTAGGTGAGGGTCTTACTTGTTGGGAGAAGGTTCTTCAATTCTTGACCTCTCGTAATCTCAACATTTAGTGGCGTCCCCGGGTGGGCTGCGTGGGCTAGTCAAGTAGAGAAGGCGGGAAGACCTGTAGGCGCTGTCTCCCGAGGAACAGAAGGCGGGAAGACCTGTAGGCGCTGTCTCCCGAGGAACAGAAGGCGGGAAGACTTGTAGGCGCTGTCTCCCGAGGAACACAAGGCGGGAAGACTTGTAGGCGCTGTCTCCCGAGGAACACAAGGCGGGAAGACTTGTAGGCGCTGTCTCCCGAGGAACAGAAGGCGGGAAGACCTGTAGGCGCTGTCTCCCGAGGAACAGAAGGCGGGAAGACCTGTAGGCGCTGTCTCCCGAGGAACAGAAGGCGGGAAGACCTGTAGGCGCTGTCTCCCGAGTAACAGCAGCTCAAGGGAAGCTCAAGGTACAAGAAAGCTAAGGAGGCTCAAGGTACAAGAAAGCTAAGGAAGCTCAAGGTACAAGAAAGCTAAGGAAGCTCAAGGTACAAGAAAGCTAAGGAAGCTCAAGGGTACAAGGAAGCTAAGGAAGCTCAAGGTACAAGAAAGCTAAGAAAGCTCAAGGTACAAGAAAGCTAGGGAAGCTCAAGGTACAAGAAAGCTAAGGAAGCTCAAGGTACAAGAAAGCTAAGGAAGCTCAAGGGTACAAGGAAACTAAGGAAGCTCAAGGTACAAGAAAGCTAGGGAAGCTCAGGGTACAAGAAGCTAAAGAAGCTCAAGGTACAAGAAGCTAAGGAGGCTCAAGGTACAAGAAGCTAAGGAGGCTCAGGGTACAAGAAGCTAAAGAGGCTCAAGGTACAAGAAGCTAGGGAAGCTCAGGGTACAAGAAGCTAAAGAGGCTCAAGGTACAAGAAGCTAGGGAAGCTCAGGGTACAAGAAGCTAAAGAAGCTCAAGATACAAGAAGCTAAGGAAGCTCAGGGTACAAGAAGCTAAAGAAGCTCAAGGTACAAGAAAGCTAAGGAAGCTCAAGGTACAAGAAAGCTAGGGAAGCTCAAGGTACAAGAAAGCTAAGGAAGCTCAAGGTACAAGAAAGCTAAAGGAGCTCAAGAAGCCCTGGTTAAAGGTTTAAAGGAGCTCGAGAAGCCCGTGGTTAAAGGTTTAAAGGAGCTCAAGAAGCCCTTTGTTAAAGGTTCAAAGGAGCTCAAGAAGCCCTTTGTTAAAGGTTTAAAGGAGCTCAAAAGGCCCTTCGTTAAAGGAAAAAGAGCTCAGTGAAGCTCAAGGTTTAAAGGAGCTCAAGAAGCCCGTGGTTAAAGGTTTAAAGGAGCTCAAGAAGCCCTTTGTTAACGGTTCAAAGGAGCTCAAGAAGCCCTTTGTTAAAGGTTTAAAGGAGCTCGAAAGCCCTTTGTTAAAGGTTTAAAGGAGCTCAAGAAGCCCTTTGTTAAAGGTTTAAAAAGAGCTCAGTGAAGCTCAAGGTTTAAAGGAGCTCAAGAGGCCCTTTGTTAAAGGTTTAAAGGAGCTCGAGAAGCCCTTTGTTAAAGGTTTAAAGGAGCTCGGGAAGCCCTTTGTTAAAGGTTAAAAAGAGCTCAAGAGGCCCTTTGTTAAAGGTTAAAAGAGCTCAGTGAAGCTCAAGGTTAAAAGGAGCTCAAAAGGTCCTTTGTTAAAGGTTAAAAAGAGCTCCTACCTACAAGGTGAAAGGCTACCTACAAGGTAAAAAGGATACCTACAAGGCGAAAGGATAACTACAAGGAGAGATGGAGGATGTTAGCAGAAGGCGTAGAGAGGCGATAAGAGGCGTTTTTACCGAAGTGGTAAATGATATGAATGCAGAGTTAAGGAATCCTCTTATTGACAAAAGTGGCATATATGCCAAATTTGATAGATTGGAAGCTCTCTATTTGGAGCTGGTGGTATTGAACGAACAATACCAGGAAATTTTATTAGCCAAAGCTGAGGCGACTGACGATGAAATTGATAAAGAATTTGAGGAGTGTGAAGTCTACATCATGGAGAGATATTATTTAAAGGCCAGAATTCGCGAAATGCGTGAGCAGGATAGGGATGCTCAGGCCAAGACTTCTCAAATTCCACCAGGGGCGTCTAGTGCCTCTCCGAATTCAGAAACCAATAATCAGAAAGTTATCAAACTTCAGACTACTTCTACGTCTCTATCGAAAAGCCCGGAAGAGTCCATGAAAAATGAAATTGAAGGCGTGGAAAAAGAGGATTCTGTAAAAACTGCTAGAGCTACGGAGGTGAAGCCTGCTCAAGCTAAAGCTAGAATGCTAAAGGAAGCTTGTTCAGCTCCCTCTATAATAGATATTGAATATGAGGGCAAAAAGGGTGCTATGAGTGCTATTAAAGAAAAGGAATTGAATGTGGCAGTTAAATGCAATAAAGTGAAGGATTCTGAAACTGCAGTTGATAGCTATGTAGGTGTGAGGGAAGCTGAGGCTAAAAACAAAGCAAATGAAGCGAAAGCAAAACCTGATAAAGCGAATCTTAAGGGCGACGGAGTAAATGATTCTGAAGCGAAGCCTAAGGGCGAAGGCGTAAAGGAATCTGAAGTGAATTCTAAAGACGGAGATAAAGGAGATCAAGTAAAAGAATCTGAAGGTCAAAAAGCAGGAGATGAAGGCGACGGAAAAAAGGATTCTGAAGATGAGCCTAAGGGCGACGAAGTAAAGGATTCTGAAGATGAGCCTAAGGGCGACGGAGTAAAGGATTCTAAAGATGAGCCTAAGGGCGACGGAGTAAATGATTCTGAAGCAAGACCAACTGGAGATACGGAATCTAAGATAAAGAATAGGGGAGATCTACAAAAACTTAAGGGCAACCCAGGGGATTGGCTCTCAAGGTGGGGGCAATTTGGTAGAAATAATGCCAATGAAAAATATGAAGATGCAAATTTAAAGGATAGGGAAGATTCTGAAGCGAAGCTTAAGGGCGATGGAGTGAAGGATTCTGAGACGGCAATTAAAGGTTATGAACCGGTAAACAATTCTAGAGCGGTAGCTGAAGGCGCTGACCAAGTAAAGATTTCAGATGAAACTGAATCGATTGATGATAATGAGGAAAATGAGGAAGGAGTTGTCAGAGTTCCAGCATCGAGGAAATTGGTGAAAGTAGGACCAACGAGAGATGCGGAATTTAAAATAAAGGATAATTATAAAGAAACAGAATCCCAAGATTTGAAAACCATAAATAAATCTGATTTTGCTAAGAGTAAGGACGATAAATACAACAAGGGAACAGATCATGATGGAAATGAAGCGAAAAATATAGATGCAGAACAAGGTACTGATTCGACGGTGGGGGAAAAGCTAGATGCAGAACAGGGTACTGATCCAAAAGTGGAAGAAAAGCTAGATGCAGAACAGGGTACTGATTTAAAGGTGGAAGAAAACCTAGATGCAGAACAAGGTACTGAATCAAAGGTGGAAGGATACTATTGGCCTCGTCACCTTTTGTTTAGGAATGGGTCCAGGGCTACGCCTATGCGGCCAGTATTTGGCGACGCTTCCTGTCGAGAACACGGCGCACTCGCCTTAAGACGGTATTTGAGGAGGAGACCCATTCTACTAAGGAGAATCCCGGAAATAGGGATAAAACTTCGGAAAAATAAGTACGGAGTTTTGGCCGACATGAGGAGATATTTCCAGGTAATGGCCATCAAGGAAAATGATTGGGACTACCTCCGATTTCTTTGGAGGAGAAAGATGGACGCTTAAGGGGCAACCTCCGGTGGTGTGTATGGAGAGGGTGCCGCAGTATGCCGGATTTTTTCTTTTTACAAAAAAGAAAGGTGGGGGTATGTTAAAAGTCGTGGCATAGACTATGTAAATATCTCTTTTGAGTGTATAACCTGGAATGTAAATTTCTTTTAAATTAATTATTATTATGTCAAATATATTTTGAATGAATTGTTATTATGTAAATTTTCTTTTGTATATAACTGAGCCGTGTTGTGGAAATAAAGAGTTTTTTTAGAGTTTCTGAGAGTGTCTTACTAGAGCGAGATCTTCTGCGTGTAGTAGCCGCTGGTTTCTGCCTGCGTTGTTTTCCTTCCTGACTTGATCACCCAAGGCAGTCCAAACTGATATCTAGACTCTAGGTGAGGGTCTTACTTGTTGGGAGAAGGTTCTTCAATTCTTGACCTCTCGTAATCTCAACATTTAGTGGCGTCCCCGGCGTCTCAACACAGTGAAACAGGCAGAGACACGAGATGAACCTAAACAGAAAAATAAGCATGTTAACAGCAAACTTGCAAATTACATCAAGTTTCAAAATAGAATCCACAACTTCATTTCAAGTAAAGCAGCAAGAACACCAAAGATTCATTCATTTGACTCCGACATGTCAGAAGATGAAATTCCTTGTGCAGATGAGAGAGAACTGGTTTACTATAAAAGAAAGCATCACCTTCCACAAATATCCAGCAAGTATGATGCCACCATAACAGAGGCATTGAACAGGGAAGATTATGAAATTCAATAATGAATCCTTTGGACCCCTCTCAACATCATCAAAATATCTTCAAGTTTACTGAAATCCAAATTGAACCCAAGGAACCCAACATTCTACAATCCAGCTTTGCCCCCAAACAACCTCTCTCCAAGACCATGAGTGAAGATAATGACCAGGTTGATTTCAAGGTGTTCCCCCCACTGGAGGCCAGAGGTGACAGGCTGGACAAGTCCAGCAGAGAAGGCAAGAAGAACAAGATGGACCCCTCTCAGGACCCCCAAAAAAGGGTGCTATAGAGAGGTTGCTTAATAATTTATGTACAAGGGCAATAATTTTGTGTTTTTAATGTTGTATATAGCATTTACAGTAAAACCCCTCTATAGTGAACCCCAATGGGACAGAGCTTTTGGTTCACTATAGCCACAGTTCACTATAGCCACGGTTTGGCCATTTTTTTTACTTTTCAAAATTTTTAGACAGTATAATTAAAAGACAGCCATACACACTGGAAGAGGCTGCCTCTTAATAGTGGTCACTTTGTTTTAATCCCCTTAATTGACAAATTTCCATATATTAATACTAAATAATAATAGAAATCATTAGATGATAGGTTCTTCTTGTCATTAGCTTACATGCACCTCTATGTCTAATTTAAAAATCAAGACAAATCCTAGGGAAAGTTTTATTAAATATATATTCAAAGATATAAAATTATTTTCAAACATCATTATCACATTATATAATACAATGTTTATTTGGAAAAATGGCTCTAACACCATGTTGCTTCAAAGCATTCTTCAAGCATTGCACCATTCAAATAAAGTTAGTGTTTTACTTCCATTTCATTTTTCCACATATTCTTCTAGGTCTGATTTCGTTTTTTTTTTTTTAACCTGTCATGCAAAACATTGCTGATTTTAAAATCACCATAGTTAATGGCATAAAAATAATTTTTGTTTCATCACGGGACCGTTTATTTGGACTTTTTTTTTTTTTTTAAGTTCTAAAACGTACGAACGCGATCGCGGCAAAAGTTGAGGTTGATTCCTCTTTGTAACAATTTTTAATGGCTTTATATTTTATCTTTTATAATATAAAATGTATATTCTCTTATTTTAATATGTTCTTAACATTTTGCCTGTATTTTTTCACTTTGAAAAGTTCTGAAAATGGCCTTTTTTTTTTAAAGAAATAACGCTTTTGTTTTTAAAATGCCTTTATTTTCTTCATTTTGGAAGCCATTTGCATTTTTTATATTTCAAATTTAATGGATGCAAATATATTCTATTTAATAGAAAGTAATTTGTGTTAAAATTTATACAACATACAGCAAAAATAAAGTGCAAAAATCAAAACAAACAATGCCGCTAAATTTATTGTTTTGAAATCGCGATCCGCGAGCTGAAATATGCTCAAAATTTTGTTGTTTTAATTTTTTTTCAAATTACAATTCTAAGTTCGTTATAAGCATAGTATTTTAAATAGATTTTATTATTTTGGGACCGAAAATAGGTTCGTTATAGGGGTAGTTCGTTATTCTAAAAATCGCAAAGTTCGTTATAACGATGGTATTTTTAATGGAATGGAATTGGGAATCGGCGTGGGTTCGTTATAAGGGAAGGTTCGTTATATCCAGGGTTCGTATTAGCGGGGTTTTACTGTATATCATTGGCATTGCTTAAATAAAGTATATATACTCATTAATTAAATTTAAAATAATAAAGGAAAGTTAATAATTTTTGAAAAACACAAACCATATTAAGATCTACAACAAATCATGGGGGGTTATAATTCGAAATTATGTGGAAAAACCTAAAAGTTAATAAATTTGTAGTTTTATGTGCAAATAGAGCAAAAAGCCCCTCTATAGTGAACCCCAATGGGACAGAGCTTTTGGTTCACTATGGCCCCGGTTCACTATAGCCACGGTTTGGCTATTTTTTTTTTACTTTCCAAAATTTTTAGACCATATAATCAAAAGACAGCCATACACACAGGAAAAGACAGCCACTATTAAATGATCACTTTGTTTTAATTCCCAAAATTGACCTATTTTTTCACATTAATGCTGAATATCAAAAGAAGTCATTCGATAATGGGTTCTTATTATCATTAGCATACATGTTTATATGTTATTTAAATCTATGTATAAATGAAAAATTAAGACAAATCCCCTAGGCAAAACTTTATTGATTATATATTTAAAAGGTATATGAATATTTTAAAACATCTTTATCAAATAATCTATATTAATAAAATGCAAATTTCATAAGTGTTGTTCGCTAAAAACTTTCGTTACAATGCATCAATTTCGACCAAATTTTCAACATTTATGTAAAACGAGATGGAGCAGGTTTTGCTTAACATCAAAATATTTTTCCTAACATTAACTTGCGTAACTTCGGTGTTATCGATTAAATACAAAAAAAAAAATCAACAGAGTTAATTTTATTTATATATAAATACAAAAAAAAATTCAACAGAGTTAATTTATTTACATACTAGCTAATAATCTCAATCTAAAAAAATATTCAAAACAAGCAATTTTAAGATAACACCATATGTAAAACAGTCGGCCAAGAAATCAACAACGATATTACATCTTTCTCGCATATTCACACACAATCTTGATTAATAATTAAAACTAATCTTTAACATTGTTTATTATACTTCATAATATATAATATTCGTTAGGCAAACTTTCACTCGGATAAAACCCGGGCGAAGCCGGGTACACATCCGCTAGTATAATACTAAATTTATTGAAAAAAATGTCTCTAATACCTTGTTGTTTGAAAGTGAAAAGTGAAATTTGAAAATCAGAATTGTCTTAAAATATCGTTATTTCCATCAAAGGAATAAAACAGTTTATTCTGAATCAATTGACGATGAATCAAAAGTATCCGATTTCGAAAAATCAGACGCAAAACATGTTGATACGATAGTGCTATCAGTAAAATTGCGAATAAAAAAACGCAAATTTGCAAACACAAAATTGGTAGTAAAATGGCCGGCCAGGGGTAATATCCGCGAACCCTGAATGAGTCATATACCTACAAAGGCTTCCTTTCTAAAAATAGAACTGTAGTGGTAGTTTTTGAGAATTCATAAGTTGATTTGTTTGTGGCGCCAGTGAGATATGGGGCACTGTTTTTTTTCTCCCATTTCCAGTTTCCACATACTCTTCTAAAGTATAGATTTAGTTCTGTTTTAAACTTGTTATTCAAACCATTTCTGGCTATAAAATTATTTGGAATTATTTTTAAATATTATATTTAATTAATTAATTGTAAATACCCGAGTACTGAATAATATAATACACACACATTTATTGCTTGCCTTCCAATTTTCAATTGTGGCCTCTTTCACATCCCCAGTTTCTCCACTATGGGAACTAAAAATTATTTCATACCTACTTCTAAAGCTTTCCAGCCAACCATTTGAGGCACTAAGCATTGGAAGCTTCAAACCAGCGGCAAATTTGAGTGCTTGTTCTTGTAACATTGTACCAGAAACATAAATGTTGTGGGCCTTCATATCTGTGAAAAACTTCCAAACAAGATCATTTATCTCATCAAATTTTGTTGACTTCTTCATTCTTTTTCTTTTTAGACACAAGGTAATTAGACCAAATCCAAATAAATAAATAGTGTGTGACATTTCGGTAACAACGCTGTTACCGAAACGTCACACAATATTTATTTATTTGGATTTGGACCTTTTACCTTGTGTTTATTCAGTACTTATATTATATATATTTTCAGTATATTCAGTACTTTTGTCTGAAGATGGTAACAACGCTGTTACCGAAACGTCACACACTATTTATTTTTTTTGGATTTGGTCTTATTACCTTGTGTTTATAATCTACTAGCCGAATGACCCAGGCAACGCCCAGGTTTTACCGGATTAAATGTTTTTATTCAAATACTATTCGTTACAATTATAAATTGGCGCCGTGGATGTCACTCTTGTGAAACGTCCCGCTCCAAACTTTGTGTCAGAGAAGCGATATTTTTATAAAGAGATGATCTGGCTTTGTATCTTCTACTCGAATGAATGTTTTTTCTGTTAGAATTTTGTTCCTGCACACTAAAAATGAACTGGCTTCACCCGTGGTCTCAGCTTTTTGGATTTTTCCCGATATAATTTTGTATCTGATAATCAAACATGATACAGCAATATTGTCATTTTCATCATCATTTTCTGACTAAAAAAAACAACTATTTTTGCCCAGAACCTGTCACTTTTATTTTTTATTGGCTAAAAATCCGATAAATATCTTTTCCAGATTTTTCTCTATGTCCTGTCAAAACACGTTTTACATGTACATTAGGTCAGCTGATATTACCTCCCATCTTCACCGCTAGAGGCGCTGCTTGCGAGCGAAAAGGCAAATTTGCAACGCAATTTGCAAATAACTCGAAGAATATTCGGGATAGAGACCTGAAATTTTCACTATACGTTTTTCCAGATTCTACTCTATATACTGTTAAAATTTCAGTCAGATTAGTTACGTATTGTGGACGTGTATAGCCGACATAGATACCCACATACATACATACATACATACATACATACATACATACATACATACATACATATATACACTGACTTTTATATATATATATATATATAAAAATTGATGAGGCACAATTTGGATTACCCTATATATATATAGGGATAATCCAAATTGTGCCTCATCAATTTTTCTTTTTAGTAGAGGATTTTGATTAAATTCTTCTTTAATTTCTTCCTTTCTCTTAATCAACGTTTTAACTTGTGTTTGACTAATTCCATATTTATTAGCAACAGTCGGCATGCTTTTTCCTAATTCACATTTCTTTATCACTTCGAGTTTTTTGAGGTAAAGTTAGGTGCTTTCTGGACATCGTTATATAAAGCAATAACTTGATATTTAAAACTATAATTTGAAAAATAAAAAAAAACATTGAAAAAAAAAATATGCCTCAATATAATTGTTCTTTTTTTCGAAAGGGAGCTCCATTTTCTTTCATTTTGATTCAAAGAAGCATTTTATTAATCTGTAGAGTTTAATATATGGTCACTATTTAAACGTTTTTTTAAAATAAAAATTTAGAATTAGGACTTAATTGATAAGGCACAATTTGGATTATAGATTATAAACACAAGGTAATAAGACCAAATCCAAATTTTTTTTTTATTTGGATTTGGTCTTATTACCTTGTGAATTAGGACTTAAAAAAAAAAAAGGGAGGGGGGGGGGGGGGGGGAGCGTTATTGTGAGGTTGCAGGGCGCTATATACAGGTCACTTTTAATGTAAACGGCATCGTACTATTTGAAATTGGGCGCTATAGAGAGGAAGGTGTTATTTAGAGGGGGTACAGGTTTAACTGTATCTCTAGCTTTCGGGCGAACCGCCTATAGAATAAGAATTAAAATCAAATAAAATGCTTTGAATGTTTACAGTTATTTGAATGCATAATCAGCGCGGGCCTCCATTACGTGTGCTTATCCACTTTGCTATTTAAAGGCGATATCTTCATTTGGAGGTTATGGGTTGGGTTCAGGGAATAGTATATTATAAATTTCTGGAATGTCTATTCTATTTTCCATATAACTGGATCTTTTATATATAGATTAAAAAGGTATATCCTGACCCTTCACATGGGCATTTTAGATAGCAGAGTGCCATTTAGTGGAACAAAAATCAGCAAAACATCAATTTAACTTGTTCCATGATATTTGGCCATGATATTTCTTGGGAAATAAAGAAAAGCCTACTACGAATGCATTTCAGACTGTTGGCCCTCATCAGCGTGGTGCAGGCAAGACCAAAAATTTGGCTCTAGAGGCTTCCTGAGAAATATATATTCAAAATATGGAGGAGGAGGACACTCACAATTGCCTTTGAAGTTAGCCCAACATGATATGGAAGGCATGGTAAAAACCATTGCATTATTTTTCCCACAAAGATCCTCAATGAATGGACCAAGGCAGATCTTACTACCAAACTATTCTATATACAGTTACGAGCGTCATGCGTCATCTCCTAATCAACAATCAGTCATCAGTTTTCATCTCTGTCACCGTTTGCTTTTTTATTTGGAATGGCGCCCTCCTATTGGTTGGCTACGGTCACGCCACCTTTGCCCCCCCCCCCTCATGCCCCCCCCCCCCCCCCCCCACTCGCTATTTCGTCTTTGTAACTATTGTGTTGGAGCGGGTCGCTCCCTAAATAAATGCATATATTAGATAATAACCAAATTGAATCCTCTCTTTCTTTTTCCCAGTAAGAGACGCCTACGGAAGCCAACAGTACATAGACAGATAAAGCACATAGGCTATAGTTATTAACTAACATATGCAATTATTTAAGGCACCAATTTATAATTGTAACAAATAGTATTTGAATCAAAACATTCAATCGGGTAAAACACTGGCGTTGCCCGGGTCATTCGGCTAGTGGTTATAGATATATCGCTTTTGGAGGAGGCACACCAGCCTTGGAATTTATTAATTTGGAATAAATTGTGAATTTTTCATCATTATTAGTTCTAATTATTATTTTATTGGGAGTATAAATATGTTCGTGTGGTTTTGATAAAAATGCCTTTTTCAGTAACCGTCATTTCTCTGAAGTACAAACAATCTAGTTTCTGTTTGCTCCTAAAATGTCAACTTTTGTACCGAATAATGTGTTTATGCGGGGAGTTTCACTTCATTACCTCAATATGAAGAAAAAAGCTGCTGAGAATCATTGTAGTTTATGATGACCATGCTCTAGCTGAGCGAACGTGTCAGAAGTGGTTTACATGGTTTAAAAGTGGCAATTTTGATTTGGAAGACAAAGAAAGAACTGGAGCACCAGAAAAGTTTGAGGGTGAAGAATTAGAGGCAAGGCTCAATGAAGATCCAACACAAACGCAAAAGGAACTTGCAAAAACACTTTAGTCACTCAACCAGCCATTTTTCATCGCTTAAAAGAAATAGGAATGATCCAAAAGGCTGGAAATTGGGTGCCGTATGAACTGAGCCAAGAGAAGTCGACGCCGTTTTTTCACGTCTGAACAATTGCTCCAACATAAAAAAAGAAAGGTTTTTTTTTGCATGGAATTGTAACTATGATGAAAAGTGAGTCCATTGCGATTATCCAAAACATCGGGCAACGTATGGATACATGCCTCATCATCAATGGCCAAGTCAAATATTCATGGCTGAAGATAATGCTGTTAATTTGGTGGGAGCAGCTAGGAGTGGTATATTATGAGCTGCTACAACCAAACAAAAGTATCACAAGGGAGGTCTACTGAAGACAATTGATGCGTTTGAGCCAAGCATTGAGAGAAAAATGGCTGCAATATGCCAATAGATACCACAAAGTTATTTTGCAACATGGTAATACTGGGCCACATGCTGCAGCACTTGTTAAAACTTACTTAGAAACGCTCAAATCGGAAGTCTTACCCCACCCACCGTATAGCCCAGACATTGCTCCTTCTAATTATTATCTCTTTGGATCAATGCAACATGGCCTGGCTGACCAGCACTTCTACAACTATGATAAAGTGTAAAAATGGATCGATTAATGGATAGTGGCCAAAGAGCTGGCCTTTTTCAGTGACAGGATACATCAATTGCCAGAAAGATTGGAAAAAGTAGAGGCTAGCCATGGACAATACCTTGAACATTGAAGGTCTAAACAATTTTTCACAATAAAGCTCCAAGTTTTGGAAAAAAAACCGCACGAACATTTTTATACTCCTAATATGTATATATTTTAAAAGACATTTCTAAACCACTAAAGGAGTTCACCTATAATAGCCTTCTTAATATTTTTCATTTTCTGTGCTTAGTGGTTGTTATTGTAATAATTGCAAAAATTTCCCTTCAAAAAATAGAACACAAACCAATTAGCTCTACTGTGACAAATATTTAGTGAATTGGTATCAATTGCTTCATGACATAATAGAAATGATGGAAAAATTACATTGGTGACAGATAGATGGTGCTACCTATTGTGTTAAATTAATATAATTGATCTTCTCTCTGAATGTGGTATCTGTGTTGTGCAGCCAACCACAGATTTTCCCTCTTCCGCACCTACTGGTTGGTGTGGGCTATCCTTTTTGGTGCGGCTGTCCACGTCGACTGTCCCCGTGGCTTCACAGCCAGGTTCATGTCCAATGTCTGGGCCATGTTTGCTGTGGTCTTCCTGGCTATCTACACTGCCAACCTGGCTGCCTTTATGATCACACGAGAAGAGTTCCATAACCTGAAAGGGATTGACGATGACCGGGTAAGATTCAGTTGTCTTTCCACTTTCTCTTTATGTGAGTTCAGATGCTAGCAATCATGCCTTTCTCATGGCTAAGAGAGTGAATAAGAGGACACTAAAAGATTAAAACTCTTACTTACATACTAGGAGAGCTCCATGACTTGAGACCGGGCTATTTTTGTGAATATTGTCGGATTACTGCAATGTTAAAAATATTGGGTGGGCCTGACCTATCAGTGGTGTGTGTAAACCTTCTAATATTTGTGTGTTCATTGTAGTAAGAGCAGTAGAAGTTTATTTTTTTGAAAAATTATCATTTGCACTAAAATAGTTTACATTACACAGATGGTGCACTAATGAATCATGCAGTAGAGTTTCTTGAGAGATTGCTTAAAAATATGGCTAAAGTCGGTCTCTCCTTGAAGAGGTCTCTTATCAGAGGCTCAGTCATGTCAAGTAAAGAGGATTCTTTCATTCGAAACAAAGAGTTTCAAATAAGACACCACTTCCAGGATAGTCTGGATTTAGCCATATATTTTAAAGGTCTCTCATGGAAGACTTTTTTAAAATTTCAACTTCAATCAAACTGGTTTTATAAAAAGGCTTGTGTGTGTGTCTAGCTTAAGAATCCCTGGCTCTCTGACCCTCCTTTCCGCTTCGGGACCATTCCCAATGGAAGCACAGAGGCTATTTTGAGCAAGAATAAGCATTTCATTTACAATTACATGACCAAGTACAACAAGCAGAAGGTGGAGGATGGCATCAAGGCCATTAAGAAGGGGTAAGAGAAGAAGTGATGTCCTATGTTGTGCTGCTGATCTAGGCTGGTGTTGCTAGGGAGCTGGATGCCTTTGTCTACGACGCCACTGTCCTAGAGTATCTGGTGGGGCAGGACAATGACTGCAGCCTCCTCACTGTAGGATCCTGGTATTCCATGACTGGCTATGGGTTTGCCCTACCCAAGAAGTCCAAGTTCCTCCACATGTTCAATCGCTGGATGATCAAGTACAAAGAAAATGGTGAGATCCCCCTCAGTAATCCCATATTCTTGAGGCATGCAGAAAATAGCCTATCAATCATCATTTTAAAAATCTAATCAACAAATGTTTATTCCCATTGCTTGTCTAAAGTTCAAATGAAAAGTAAGAGGTAGAAAAGTAGTTACTAGCTTATTAAAAAGCCAGTTTTAGCTGGCCGGGCTGATATTACCCTGTAAGGACTTATGATTCAGGAACAAAGGATGAGCAGTGATGCATGGCATCTGTTCCTCATATAAGAGGTGGCCATTTAATATTGGAACTAAAAGTCAGCCTGCTACTGAGAAGGGTTCCCAGTCTTAATGACTCAAGAAGACACATTTTACTGCCCTTAATCCTGAGACTCAAGATCCCTGGAATAGACACCTTTAAATGATTGAGAGGAGAGAATAAAGAAAAGAGAAAATGTCACCTACACTGACATACAGAGTGCACTATGAAATTATCCTGAGTATTTAATTGCCCTATGTGTTGTTTACCTAGTGTGCTAAGAGGGAGGTGTGTGTGAATGCAGGGGACATTGAGAGACTCCAGAGGTTCTGGCTCCAGGGCATCTGCAAGCCTAGCAAACAGAAGAGGAAAGCCAGCAACCCCCTGGACATCAACCAGTTCATGTCAGCCTTCCTGCTTCTGGGCTGTGGGGTGCTCTTCACCATGATCATCCTGGGGCTGGAACACCTCTACTTCCGCTCCATTCGCCGCCACCTGCCACACAAATCCTGCTTCACCCTCTTTTCTCTGGTAAGACTGGAATGTCTCAACATATGAGAATTGTATGTAGTTGTGTGAGGGTAAAACTTCATTTTGCTTAGTTATTTTACCACTTGCAGCAGCTATATGATAGAGATGATTGGTTTGAGTTCAATGAGTCGCTTGTGTAGTTGCACTAATTAGAAATTTGTTCAATATTCACTCAGTTAGCTAGTAGATTGTCAAATCTCTATTTGGTTGGATTTCCTGATGCTGGATCTTATGAATTATATTTAATCTCAAGGGATTTCTTATTTTTCTGTTTATATTGTCAATTATCGAGGACCAGAAATAATCTTTGCTATTTTGTGGGGATGTTCTGGTATAGGATTTCGCTGCTGTTTCAGTTTGGGATTTATGCCTATTGATGATGTGGTGTGCCCAACTATAGTAAAGAAAGTTCTCTAATATTTTGTAGAACGCTGACTTATGCTGCTTTGTTTGCTAGTTTTGTTCCTAGGTGAGTGATATCTTCTAGCATGTGTGGGTGCTCACAGAGTATGGGCAAATCCCTCAACATGGGCCTGGGAGGAAGCCTGCCCGGAGAGCTGCCAGCAGCCCGGCCCTATCGCCAGTGCAAAAACCCCAACTGTGACGAGCAGCTCTGGAAGCTTCAGCAGGACCTTAACCTGGCCTACGTCAAGATTGACTTCCTGGAAAAACAAGTCAATCAGCAGTAGTAAGTAACTTGGCCTGTATACAGTAGGCATATTTCAATGTACATATTTGTGTAAAATAGGGAAACTCTTTAGAATATACAGTAGAACTACCTCTCTCTAAAGGACACCTCCTTGAAGGTGTCTTATATGGAGTGTTCTCTTATACTAGAAAACACCTAATTAGTTAAAATGGTAATTTTAACAATGAAAGTTGTCCTTTGTAAAGAGGTGTCCACTAGTCAGCTCATGGAGGTTCTACTGTTTATTCAGAAACCTTGCTGATATGAATCAGCATCATTCTGTTCTGAGCAATCTTCTGCACTAAGTGAATAGGATGGTTTATAAAATGAACGTCCCCTCTCTCTTTAAAAATATATGTGGAAATAAAAAAAGGGCCAGCTATTGACTGTCTCTCCAAATTAGCGGACTCGGGCGGGTAACATATTTTGGTCATAGAATTGGCCTAGCCACTTTGCCAGTTAAACAACTCTTTGGTAAATTCTGAAGATTTCATGATTCTTTCATGGAATGTGTGAAATCAAGACCAGCACTTGACTGAAGAGGGCCATTAGTTTGAAATTATGGTCTCTAGGTTGGCATTGAGGTTTCAAACGCTTGTGTTGGGTTTTTTGCCACTGGCCAGAGTCTGCTAGTTTGATCTGAGATGATCAATATATGACGTTTAGTTTTAGCATTTTTTTTAACTGGAGAAGCCGCCATTCTTTTTATAAATCAACTAGCCGAATGACCCGGGCAACGCCCGGGTTTTACCCGATTAAATGTTTTTATTCAAATACTATACGTTACAATTATAAATTGGCGCCGTGGATGTCACTCTTGTGAAACGTCCCGCTCCAAACTTTGTGTCTGAGAAGCGATATTTTTATAGAAAGATGATTTGGCTTTTGTTTTCTGCTCGAATGAATGTTTTTCTGTTAGAATTTTGTTCCTGCGTACAAAATAATGAACTGGTTTCACCCGTGGTCTCTGCTTTTTGGAATTTTTCCCGATATAATTTTGTATCTGATAATCAAACATGATACAGCAATATCGTCATCATCATTTTCTGACTAAAAATATATAGTTTTAATAATTGATTTATATATATTTTTAAATAGCCTATCGTCTTCCCCGTATTTTTTTTACCTATATATGGAAATTTTGGTTTGAATTAATGAACTACTGCGAATTTGTATACTGGACATACAAACCAACAAACAAACAGACAAACATACAAATATTCATTTTTATATATATAGAAGATATCATAATAATATCCCTTGTGGATCTCATGGGTCCACCCTAGGCTGACAAGGGCCATTAGCCCGAAACCTCTAGGTGGACGTTTGCCAAATCTGGTGTTGTGGCCTTGTCACCAAACCAAGGCTGCTAGTTTGCGGCGACGGTCAATAGATGGTATCTAGCATTGACGTCTATTTTGACTGTAGAGACAACCTTTATCTTTTTAGCTCAATATCCTCCTGGCAAAATTTCCATATACAGTAAAACCCCTCTAATACTAACCCCGAATATAGCGATCCTTCCCTTATAACGAACCTAAGGCAATTCCTAATTCCATTCCATTGAAAATACCATCGTTATTACGAACTTTGCGATTTTTTATATAACGAACTACCCCTAAAACGAACCTATTTTCGGTCCCAAAATACTAAAATATATTTAAAATACCATGCTTATAACGAACTTAAAATTGTAATTAATTAGAATATCTTTGCAACCATCAAATTTGAGATAGAAAAAAATGCAAATGGCTTCCAAAATAAAGAAAACAAAGGCATTCTAAAAACAAAAACTTTATTACTTTAAAAAAAAAAAGGCCATTTTCAAAACTTTTCAAAGTAAAACAATACAGGCAAAATTTCAGAACATGCTAAAATAAGAAAATATAACTTTTATTTTATAAGAGACTAGCGGATGTGCCCGGCTTCGCCCGGGTTTTACCCGAGTGAATGTTTGTCTAACGAAAATTTGTTGAAACAATTCTCTATAAACTTATAAAACGTACTCGGCTTCGCCCGGGGTTTTACCCGAGTAAAGGTTTGTCTAGCGAACATTTGTTAAAACAATTCTCTAAAAACTTATTAAAAAAAAAAAAGATAT
Source organism: Cordylochernes scorpioides (assembly GCA_030710605.1). Taxonomy (NCBI): domain Eukaryota; kingdom Metazoa; phylum Arthropoda; class Arachnida; order Pseudoscorpiones; family Chernetidae; genus Cordylochernes; species Cordylochernes scorpioides. The sequence continues at coordinate 33,328,298 of CP092880.1, read as the reverse complement.
ATTTTGATAATTTGAAACTCGTAAATTTGAATCTCTCGATAAAGTGAACATTTTTTCCCGGTCCCTGTGTGCCGTGTCATCCTGAATTTTGTCTTTCCTAATTTTCTACATTAGAAAATCATAGTTTTATCTAGTGAACATTTTTTCCCGTGTCACATTGCCGTGTCATCCTGAGATAATCTTACTTTTGATAAATAATATTTAAGATAACAAACTTAGTGATAAGAAAACTTGTTATCATCGTCACAATGGGGGCGCTGCTTGAGAGTTAAATATACAAATCTGCAAATAACTCTAAGGATATTCAAGATATTCAGGAAATTATTTTTCAAAAACCTTCCCGGTGATATACCTAATAATATCCCAAAATTTCACGGCGATTGGATGTATGGTTTTTGAATCTATAGAGTACAAACAAACAAACAAACAGACAGACATTCAATTTTATATATATAGATAAAATAGAAGGCTTTAAAATTGTTTACAAGAGGAATCAACCTCAACTTTTGCCGCGATTGTACCCGTTAGGGCTATAAAAAAAAAATCCAAATAAATAGGCCTGTGATGCAACAAAATTTATTTTTTTATGTCATGAACTATGATGATATTAAAGCCAGCAATGGCTTGCATGACAGGTTCAAAACAAAGGAAATCTAGAATTAAGATGAATATATGGAAACATAAAATAGAAGAAAAACACATTAACTTTATTTGAAAGGTGCAATACTTGAAGAGTGCTTTGAAGCAACAAGGTATTAGAGCCATTTTTTCAAGTAAACATTGTATTATATAATGTGATAAAGATATTTTAAAATATTTTATATCTTTGAATATATATTTAATAAAACTTTGCCTAGGATTTGTCTTGATTTCGAAATTAGACATAGAGGTACATGTATGCTAATGATAAGAAGAACCTATCATCAAATAATTTATTTTATTATTCAGTATTAATGTAAAGAAATTGGTCAATTATGGGAATTAAAATAAAGTGACCAGTATTAGGAGGCAGCCTCTTCCTGTGTGTATGGCTGTTTTTAATTATATGGTCTAAAAATTTTGAAAAGTAAAAAAAAAAAAAAAAACCGAACCGTGGCTATAGTGAACCAAAAGCTTTGTCCCATTAGGGTTCACTATAGAGGGGTTTTACTGTATATATATATATATATATATGCTGAGAATTAATCGGCAGGGTTTTTATGTTTGAAAGATTGTGAGAGTAGCCCATATACACATCTGTGTGGGCATATTAATATTTCCAAAAGGTTCTTGCAAGTTTAAAAAAAAAATTGGTGATCTATATATTGGAGAGTATAGTCCTATTTAACAGAAGTAAATGGAAGTTTGTAAGACATATATTCTTAGTATCATCTATTGACTATATTAGAGGGATATACATTGAAGAATGAAGAGGGAGATAGACTAAGAATGGATTGTTTTGATGGTCTATTTTAGAATAGTTTAAAATAGAAGATATAAAATAGGTAAAGAGAATTGTGCTCTGAACAGGATGGAATGATTGATAAGCCTTCAATGATAAATAATTCTCATAGTTTAAACACTAAGATTTCGTTAGTTATAAGCAAATAGTGCACCCCACCTGTTTGTGATAATTGAAATTAATTTTAGCCCAAATTTTTTTTTTTTTTTACAAATAAAATCGGGGGGTCGGTGGAAGGCTGGTTAAACCGTTTGGTTTACGACCACTACGACCCAGGTTCGATCCCCGCATTGGACACTTTTTTCTGTTTAAAGAAAAAAAAAATGCTCCAATGGCCCCCCGATTCTTGCAAAAGTCCAACCCCACCAGCGAGTGCAAGTAACCAAACGGGGCTCTGGCACATTTGTAAGTGCAAAGTCGAACTGCTTTCACATGCGTAGACATGTGGTGCGCTTACAGTAAAAAAGCAGTCGCTAACTACCCATCATGATTATCATGGCCTGTACCACGTGTACTAGGGATAAGCAAAAAAAAAAAAAAATTAAATAAAATCACTTTCTTCTGACCTTAGTGTGATGAAAAATTATTGCGAGGACCTGGATCAAAGATTGTGGACCCTCCCAGCATTGAAAAGAAGTATTAATGAAGACAAGAAATCCTGTTGATACAGAGCATGTATATACATATAATGTAAATAGATGTAACTGAAGGAGTCCCATGTAATATGCAAAGCACTGGAATTTTTAGTTTGGTTTCCATATAAGAATTAATTTTTAATTTTGTGGTAGCATTCTGTAAGTACAGTGTGTTTGTGCAGCAGCAGCAGCAACTCCAAGCTGACAGATAAGAGCATCTTCAAGAACAACCACATCAATGAAGGTGGTCTCATCTCCCACTATCAGCCCCACCACTTCCACAAGTCTCAGGTGGCCGAGATTGAGACCGTTTTATGATGGGATGACTTCTCTCCTACCTACAACCCACAACCTCAAAGCATTCCAACCTCTCCTATTTTAACCCTTCCAACTCCAACAAGCTGGCAATACTGCCCCGCAGGGGACACAAGGAACATCATTCCATCATCTATTTAAAATCTCTATTAACGGCAAAACCCTTTGCTGTCATTGGACATTCCAATTATTATATACCTGAATCATTTTTTATTTGTCATTTCTACTCAGTGCATTTTACAAGTAATTATTTTGATGAAATTTATAAATCTAAAGAAACAGAAAAATATCAATATTATGGTATTTTTAGTTTAGCCTTATAATTTTTAAAAAATGTTCTGATAAGTATATATTAGCATGAAATTTTATTCTCAAGTGGAATTTTAACTCCATTTTGTATAGTTTATGCAAACATTTTGAAGACATTCACATCTTAATCCAAATTCCCATCCCTGGACACTTTTATTTTTCCGTTTATCATTACTCTTCACAATTCATCCTTTCATACCTCATCCCTAAGGTTAGAAATTATCGTTATTTCTCCTTAAAATAAATTTGGATTTTTCGTTGAAAAAAAACTCATGCAGGATAATCTTTAAATGTCATTTTACAATCACAAGCCGCATTATATTGTATTATAATCTACATTCTTCAGATGCCAAATTTATTCATATTTGTTGGAGTAGAAAGGGTTAAAATAATCCTTGTTAGTTTGCAGAGTTCCTGATGCCCCAAAGGCCTCTCTACCAAAATTTTACACAACTTTTTTTTTTTTGTTTAAAGGTGGAAGTAAAAAGAAGTTGAATTCACACTCTTCAGGCCGACAATAGTTTTAAATGAGAAGATAGAATCAAACCTGTCTTTTTATATTTGTTTGTTTTTTGAAAAATTTTCTTGTGGTGTGCCAAATATTTATTCAAATATTGAAATTTTAAAAACAAATTGGCTCTTCTAACATACAAAAAAAAAAAACATTTTAAAAATCAGTCTATAAGTTCATAAGTCATAATAACCTTTTAAAAAATAAATATATAAAACATTGATACCAATGTATATTGAAATAATTATCTAATAATATACTGGCTTTTTTAAATGCATCAAAAATCTTATTTCCTAACCCCATAAAACTTTTTTTATAAACAGGGCTATTCTGTGGAGTTTGGACCAGAGGTGAATGATGCTCAGGTTAGCATTCTAAATGGGAAATGAAGAAAGACAATTTAGGGCTGGTTCCATTAACCAATGTTCAATAAGCATCATATCTTGACTATTATAGCAATGTTTTACTCATAGCTTCCAGAACTCTTTGAATGGCCCCTTTTTCACATGAAATCTCTTCCATATTAATTATATAAAAGGTATTTTTTATGTCCTCACACAGTAAAACACATATTAAATGGATCCTGTCATAAACCTGTTGTAATGTATGACTACCTAGTATAAACATGTGCAGTCCTAGGTGTAGTGGAAGGGTATGGTGGTTCACAGAAAGATGAAAGAAATAAGGTTGTGTTGTTACTGTGAGAAAGAGAGAGGGATGCTGGCCATTTGAGAGGTCAGGTCATGGCTGAACAGTACTTGGGTCGCCGGGAGGTAACAGACAGCATGGCATGTTATCTGGGGCTTGAATACAGCTGTCCGGATGATCAATGCCCCGGACTTAATGTCCTGCTGCAGGAAGTGTGCCTTGTTACTAAACTTAATATTTCTTTCTCTCTCACTTTGGGGTGAAACAGAGAAGTTGATGATGGAAGTACGTGTTCAGGACTATACAGACAGTTCTTATTATATTGAGCTTAACCCAAGTCTTAACATCCCTCTTCAAGTGAATTTTTCAGTTTTTGATAGATTGGTCTCCCAAGAGATCTAACCTTCTACCAATGTTTTACAAAAAGAGATCATTAAGAGTATAATAATAAAAAGGTAAAAGTATTATTATAAAAACCATATAGTCACACTATACCCCAACATATCATCACATACCCCCCACTATCTTGTGACTGGTTAATTCTAAGTCTGTTGGTAATGGATAACCCTTTGTTAATTTTTTATCTTCTCTTTACTGCCAAGCTCTTGTTGAGGTTTAAATGCCTATTTTCTTCAAAACACATTCACTTTTTAACACATCTTATTTTACATCTCTGCCTAAAATATGTAGTTCATTTCTTACTCCCCCATATCCACTTGGTTGTTATCATCCCCCCACCCAACACCTGTGATAAGATAACATCAATGTTAGAAAGTATAAAACCTCAGCTAAGCAAAACTTCACCCACTCCTCCTTTACCAAGGAGATAGGTATCTTATCTAAAGCCTCATTTTAATTATTGGTTGTTTATTCTTATGGTACAATGTATTAATATATAATCGATTGTCGACATTTAAGACAGAAAAACCAAGTAGGATGCGAAGGCCAATTTCTTGATAGATAAAGGTAACTTTTATTTAATGTTAGAAGTTATCGATCCCTCTATTGAAGATGTCTATAATAGTTAAGAATGTGTTTTACTACAAAAAATACAAATTTTAAATTCTCTATTTAAAAAAAGATATTTATATATATATCACACTATTATTTATAAACTGTATATATAAATCTTGAGACCCCAAATACTTCTACAGCCAAGCCATTGAAGTTTCCCTTTTATTTCAGTCAAGATTATTGGACTGACTTTTTCTATCCGTTAAGACTTCTTATTAAAAGGTCCCAAACCCAGCTGGTGTATCTTTGGAAATTATTCCTAAATAGCAGGGCTTTTAAGATCTAAAATGTCATCAACCTTTCCTAATAAAACTATCAAAATTTGAAACAAGGCCATTTTAGTGGTCAAAACTATAAAGTTGCTCTTACCTTAGACTCAACATTGGCATTGATGTTTGACAAAAAAAAAAAAAAAAAAAATTATATGCTTTGTATATTTGAATGGCATCAATATAAATTCCAAAACACTACATTATACCTATTGAATATCTATATAAAAACATATACAAATATGTTTTAAAAATTCCACAATGCTCATTAATCTTTGGCCAAATTTCTCTCAAGGTTTTTCTGGTTGTTATGCTGTCTTGACTTAGAGTTTGTTACCTTTGTTGTGTCCATATTAGGTTTGTGGAGAGAGAAATGAGAGTAGATTATATAATTATATATTTAAAGAATTCTATATCTAATATATTATCTATACACATATATATTACATATGCGATATATATATTTAAAAAAAGGTCTCTATTTTTGCCATATATATATATATATATCTCCATTTCTATATTTTTTGTGCATGCATGTTTGCTGTGATTGCATGGTTGTCATTTTTGGATCTTTGCTTCATTTCTTGGTGACGGCAGGAACTGCTCATTACCCAGTGCTGCTGCTGCTTTGTTGTTGCCTTTGCTCCTTGCCTGCCTGCCTGCCTGCCTGCCCAGTGGGGTGGTCTTGTATAAATTGTAAATCTCGGGGCAGCTCCCCCTCTGAATAAAGTATTTCCTGTGTTACCTTCTGTTGGTTGTTGATCCCCACACTTCAGATTAATATGGTATAAGAACATTCTAAATTTATATTTTACCCAGATTTAAATGTGAATTTATCATCATTATTAGCGATAATTATCACTTTAACAGTATATAAACACAAGGTAATAAGACCAAATATAAATAAATAGTGTGTGACGTTTTGGTAACAGCGTTGTTACCATCTTCAGACAAAAATACTGATTAGTACTTTTGTCTGAAGATGGTAACAACGCTGTTACCGAAACGTCACACACTATTTATTTATTTGGATTTGGTCTTATTACCATGCGTTTATAATCTACAATACAAATTGTGCCTCATCAATTTAACAATATATATATTTTTTAAAGGCAAATTTCTACAACCAATAAATGGAAGATGAAAAATATATTGGAAGGGGTCACCACCAAGGGTTCCCTCCTAATAGATATTACATTTTGTGGTTATAGAAATTGGTCTTTAAAAAAAAAGAAAAGAATAAATATTTTGTCATGTTGAAAATTAGAAAAGGCAAACCTCTCAGAATGGCCTATCAATTTATTTAAGGCAAGAACTAATTAAATTGGAGGGTAGTGGACAAGTGGTTTAAAATGTCGGTTTTTGACAGTCACCCCAAAATCAAATCCTGCATTGGGCACTTTTTTCTAAAAAAAAAAAAAAAAATGCCTAAATGGTCCTCAATTCTTGCAAAAGTCCAATCCAAATAGTGATTGCAAGTATCCAAAGGAGGGTCTGGCACACATAAGTCTAAAAGTTAAATTACTTTCCATGTGGTTCACTTACAGTAAAAGCAGTCACTAGCTACTACCCACCATGGCCCATACAACATGTGCTAGGGCAGGCATCGGCAACCTGTGGCTCCCCAGCCACATGGGACACTTTGGATATGAAACTGTTTGTAGTACTCGCATAAATAAAAACATTATGTAAGTACTATTTATTGTTGGGAATTAAAAATTTTATGTCTCTTTAAAAACTTTGAAATTTTATAAATTGAAAATTTTGACTCTTCCAACTCAAAAGGTTGTTAAACCCTGTATATACTAGAGGGATATTATAATTTTAAAAAATAATAAATTTTAAAATACAAGAGAGGCAAAGGGGTAAATTTACAGAGTGGAAAAATATTAAGATAATCATAAAATGATAAATACAGTAAAACCCCTCTATAGTGAACCCCAATGAGACAGAGCTTTTGGTTCACTATAGCCACAGTTTGGCTATTTTTTTTTTTTTACTTTTTAAAAATTTTAGACCGTATAATTAAAGGCAGTTATACACACCGGAAGAGGCTGCCTCTTAATAGTGGTCACTTTGTTTTAATTCCCAAAATTGACCAATTTCCTTATATTAATACTGAATAATAAAATAAATTATTCGATGATAGGTTCTTCTTATCATTAAAATACATGTACCTAATTTCAAAATCAAGACAAATCCTAGGCAAAGTTCTATTAATTATATATTCAATGATATAAAATGATTTTAAAACTTCTTTATCACATTATATAATACAATGTTTAATTTTAAAAAATTGCTCTAATACCTTGTTGCTTCAAAGAACTCTTTAAGCATTGCACCTTTCAAATATAGTTGTTGCGTGTTTCTTCAATTTCATGTTTCCACATATTCTTCTTAAGTCTAGATTTAGTTTTGTTTTGAACCTGTCATGCAAACTATTGCTGGCTTCAAAATCGCCATAATTCATGGTGTTAAAAATAATTTGTTGCATCACGGGCCGTTTATTTGGACTTTTTTTTTAGCCCTAACACGTACAATCGCGGCAAAAGTAGACGTTGATTCCTCTTTGTAACAATTTTTAATAGCCTTCTATTTTATCTCTTATAATATAAGTTATATTTCTTATTTTAACATGTTCTGAAATTTAGCCTGTGTTGTTTTACTTTGAAAAGTTTTGAAAATGGCCTTTTTTTAAAAAGTAATGACGTTTTTGTTTTTATAATGCCTTTGTTTTCTCTTTTTTGGAAGCCATATGCATTTTTTTCTATTTCAAATTTGATGGTTGCAAAGATATTCTATCTAATAAAAAGTATAATGTGTAAAAATGTATACAACATACAGCAAAAAAAGAATGTAAATGTAAACAAACAATCCCGCTAAATTTATTGTTTTGAAATTGCGATCCGCGAGCTGAAACATGCTCAAAAATTCGCTCTTTTAGTTTTTTTTTTAATTACAATTTAAAGTTCATTATTAGCATAGTATTTTAAATAGAATTTATTATTTTGGGACCTAAAATAGGTTTGTTATAGGGGTAGTTCGTTATTTTAAAAATCGCAAAGTTCGTTATAACGATGGTACTTTCAATGGAATGGAATCGGGAATGGCCGTAGGTTCATTATAAGAGAAGTTTAGCTATATCCAGGGTTTGTATTAGCAGGGTTTTACTGTATTTTGATAAAGTATAAAAACAAGTATTTAAAGCTAATAATAATGTTGTAGTGTTGTTTAAAAATTTAAATGCATGTGTGGTGCTGTGAGGACATTGACATGGACTGGTAGAGGATATACAGGAAATTTGTGATTAATGAGCCTTCCCAATATTTTATCATTGCAGTAAGAAAATTATTTTATTTCAAAAAGAAACATACATGTCAAAAATACTTTTAATTTCATATAATAGATGGTGCGCAGATGCCTCGTATTTTTATTGTGTTTTAAAGATTATTTGCAATTTGTGGAAGGGCATTGCTAGAAAAAAATTATATATTTATAAATAATTATTTTTCTCTACTCTGTCCTCAAAGCATATTTCCATAGTTCAATCAAAATACCTTTTCCAAGAGTTTTGCATCAGTATCAGAATAAAAGGAAAACAGCCAAATGCAACTTTACAGTGGTATGGTAGATTAAACTGGCAACACTGTTTGGAGGGTTCACCACTGATGAGCAAGCCCCTCCCAATATTTTATAATTACAATAAGGGCAGTAGAAAATTATTTTATTTCAAAAATAATCGTATGCATTAAGTTAAGTTTAGATTTTTATATACAGGAAAGCAGGAGTTCCAGAGCAGAAGAAGTGTTGAGAGAGAATACCTGGAAGATAATGGTGTGGAGTCAAGTCCACTTATTTGTGGGGTTTTTCTAGTGGTTAAACCTAGAAAGAACTGGTCATTGACCTGTGGTCAAGGACAAAGTTCCAGTGCAACAGGAGCAGAGACTTGCTTCAGCCAACATGGGCCGACTTGATTATATAGGTTTAGGTAGATGGAAAATTTGCCAGGAGGAAATTAATCCATGGAAGCAATGGTCGCCTCTCCCGTCAAAATAAACGTCAGAATCTGACGCCATCTATTGACCGTCGCCGCAACTAGCGGCATCGGGTCGGTGACAAAGCCACAACACCAACTTTAGCAAACTGATAAGCGTCCACCTAGAGACCATCTCATGGAATAAAGTCCGCCCTAGACTGACGAGGGCCATTAGCCCGAAACCATGGTCTCTAGGTGGACGCTTATCAGTTTGCCAAAGTTGGTGTTGTGGCTTTGTCACCGACCCGATGCCGCTAGTTGCGGTGACGGTCAATAGATGACGTCAGATTCTGACATTTATTTTGACGGGAGAGGCGACCATTGCTTCCATGGATTAATTTCCTCCCGGCAAATTTTCCATCTATGTTTTGCCAATAGATTTGGCCCAGCCACATTGCCAGCAAAACACCTCTTTGGTAGATTGTGAGGATTCCATTAGATCCTGTGTGGATCTCATGGAATAAAGTCCGCCCTAGACTGACGAGGGCCATTAGCCCGAAACCATGGTCTCTAGGTGGACGCTTATCAGTTTGCCAAAGTTGGTGTTGTGGCTTTGTCACCGTCCCGATGCCGCTAGTTGCGGCGACGGTCAATAGATGGCGTCAGATTCTGACGTTTATTTTGACGGGAGAGGCGACCATTGCTTCCATAGGTTTAGGTGTACACTCTCTCTTTTTTTGCACTTTATTGGATTCCTATTAGAATTTACATGATATCAAATTCTATGACGCCTATATAAAAACTATATCTGCATTTCCAGACACCCCCCCCATTAAAAGCATTAAAAAAGGCTATAATTTATTTAAAATTTTGGATACCATTTTAAAGAGTTCGGTTCAATATCACTTTATTAGGTACCGCTCAACAAGAGCAACCTAGTTCGTGATAATTGAAACAGTGAATAAAACAATGAAAGCTTTTCACATATTAAACAACATTTTAACGCAGTATTCAATCCCGGTTCATGACTGTCGGGAATAGAGGGTGTTACCCACTCGTCCACCGACTTTATACTTATTTTAAAGAGTTACTGCATTTTAAATTTCAATTCGAAAGTTGCATCTTTTATGATCAAAATGATTTTTAAAACAGAAAATTATCAAGGTACAAGTTGAAGAGGCATTATTCTCTAAACAAGTGGAAGGAATCTTTCAGTGCCAAATTTCAGGTGAAATAATTTAGTAACTTGATAGCGCTCAGTTTAAAGAGTAGGCGCTTACATCTTGTATAACTGAATGCTGGCTACTGACATTTATCAGCTTAAATATCTGATCAGATATTCAGCGAAAAATTTTCAAACACCTTTTCTTCATAGGGCAATAAGAAATAGCCATTTAAGGATGATGACCTTTGTTAGTGTGGCTTTACCTCAACAACCCACCAAAATGATCATATAGATTTCTTGATAATCAGTGAAGTGGTATTCTGTGATAGATTGTCATACCCTTCAGTTTTTTTTTACTTATCCCTAGTACCCGTGATACAGGCCATGATAATCATTGTGGGTAGAGGTAGGCAACTGTTTTTACTGTAAGTGCACCACATGTCTACACATGTGAAAAGCAGTTTGACTTGGCACTTAAAAATGTGCCAGAGCCCTGTTTGGTTACTTGCACTCGCTGGTGGGGTTGGACTTTTGCAAGAATTGGGGGCCATTGGAGCATTCTTTTTTTTATCAGAAAAAAGTACCCAATGCAGGAATTGAACCCGGGTTGTAGCGGTCGAAAACTAATAGTTTAGACCATCCTTCCCCCAACCCCCTCCATACCCATCAGTAACATATTTAGATGAATAATTTAAACACAAGGTAATAAGACCAAATCCAAATAAATAAATAGTAAGTGACGTTTCGGTAACAGCGTTGTTACCGAAACGTCACTTACTATTTATTTATTTGGATTTGGTCTTATTACCTTATGTTTGTAATATATACAACAACAACAATAGCCTTTATTTGGCACACGTGCCATACAGGATTCTCCCGGTAGGACAAAAAAAAACAAATTAGCATCATAGTTATATACAAATATTGGGTATTGACCTCGACCAATTATCTGTGCTAAATATTTTGATTGAGCTGATTTCCAGTATTTATAAAAAGCGAATGCAAAGGGTCTGGATTTTACGACTTTTGCCATTAAAACATAAGGCGAATCGCTATTATAGCCGGTCTCTTGACGAAGAATTTCTCTCTCTTCTTCCATTGCCGTACAGTAGAACATGTAGTGTGGAAAGTTGAGACTAAATTCACCGTTGCATAAGGTGCATTTTATGGTCTTAGTTTTCAAAAGTGAAACATGATTAATTCTCTGTACTGCAAAAAGGCTTCTTACTTGTGCAATGATTATCTTTAAGGTTAGGGGGATATTGTCATTCAGATAGCATTCCATTGTAGGTGATGAATGAAAGTATTTATAGTGAGAGTAGAGTACTGATTTTCTTATTCTTACATAATCCAGCTGCAAGGACTGATCGGTTGCCGTTCTAATAATTAGAGGGATGTATCTTTGTAGAATATTGAAGTCTGTACTTCCAACAAGCCATGAGAAGCCGGTGTTGTTAAGTAGCTCTGTTATACTTTTTACCAGTCCGATATTCTGTTTTGAAAAAATTGAAATGTCCCACAAATGTGGCAAACAAATTGAAGGTAGCCTGCTGCCATCCATTTTCAGAATTCTAGTCCAGAATTTTAAAGTTAGTTTTTTCACTGTGATATCAAGAGAGTTTCTTCCTGTTTCGGCCCTCAAAATATAGCCCGGAGTATAGCTTGGAAGGCACAGAAAACGTCTGAGAAAGGTATCCTGGATTCCATCTAAGATTAAGGCTTGATCATGTGCCCAGATTGGAGCCGCATAGAGTAGGACTGTCAAGATCATAGAATCCAACAATCTCATACTTGCATGGAAGGATTTGAGCTTGGACTTCAGAATAATCTCCCCCACAGCACCCATCGCAGCCATGGTCCTGCCTCTATAATTTAAGGCAACTTGAGTGAAAGAAATCGAAGGGGTTAGCGGGTAGCCCAAGTACGTATATTTTGATGTAACACTTAAAGGACTTTGACCCCAGTACCATCTTTCTGAACGCGCCACCTTTCCTCCATTACGGAAAACCATTATTCTTGACTTGTTTTCGTTCAGAGTTAGTAAGTTCGTTTCTAGATAGGTTTTCAGTATATTGATTTTCAATTGAAGGTTTATTTTAGAATCACCTATCAAAACAATATCGTCGGCATATAGGAGGAGGTGTATGTTTCCGAAATTGGGTAAGTATATTCCTGACAACCCCGAGTCATCAAATATTTTAATCAAATCATTAATAAAGAGTAGGAATAGGCATGGGGATAGTGGGTCACCTTGGAGCACCCCCGAACGAATTTCAATGAATTCAGTGATAGAATTGTTCCAACGAACCGCAGCGGTCATGTCTTCATAATAACATTTAATTAAGTTTACAAATCGGTGATTCAGTCCTATTTTGACTAGTTTTGTCCATAGCAATGCGTGAGGAACCGTGTCAAAAGCTTTTTTTAAGTCTACGAAGAAGGAGTAACATTTACCTCTTTTCTTCCTTAGGGCAAGTTGGATTACAGATGTCAATATGAAAATGTGATCTTGACATGAGTGAGCAGATCTAAAGCCCGCTTGATTCTCTGGGATAATATCATTAGTTTCAATCCATTTGACTAGGCGGGACCCAAGTATTGCTATAAATAGTTTTGCGAAATTGCTCAGCAGTGAGATTCCGTGGTAGTTGGATGGATTATCAGAATCGCCATTTTTAAAAATCGGATGAATAATAGACTTCGAGAAAGAGGATGGGAATACAGCTGATCTTAGTATTCTGTTGTATAGATCCTTGAGTAACAGAATGTAACTGTGGGGAAGGAGCTTGATTGCTTCGTTCGGTACCTCGTCGATTCCAGCTGCTTTACAGTTCTTTAAACGCGAGATTTCTTCTGTTATCTCCCTCATTGTAATTTCCGTCAATAAGCCTGTATCCACTGAAAGCGTGTTTAGTATAGGAAGGATATATTCTGTTGATGTTTCGGATGAGAGTAGTTTGTCGTAAAATTGGTGCCATTCTTGAAGTGATACGTTTCCTTGAATGAAACTTCTTTTTTTTATAAATGCTTATATATTCCAAAAGTTTTTAGAGTCATGAGTATTGCTTGATAAATTTACATGCAATGATTGGTAGTATTTTTTCTTTATATCTCTAATTAATGCAGCATAGAATTTCTTTTTTGAAATATAGTTAACACGGTCTGTTTCTTTTTTTGATTTCATGTAGATTTTAAGATGGGATTTAGTATTCTTTTTTGTTAGATAACATTCTCGATCAAACCAGGGCTTTGAATTTGGGTTCAATGTTTTGGATCTTCTCTGCATCCCCGCTTTGCCCATAGTATCAATGATTTTATCAGTTAAAAGCCTCATTGTACTATCTATTGAGTGATTCCAATTCAGGTGTATTTCATTTAGTGCCTGCGAGAAAAACTGTGAGTTATCATGTGTCCATCTATAACTTGTTAAAGGTGTTGGATTTGTATGTCTTGAGTAATTCACCATCGACTGTAATGAAGAAATTCTGCGATCAGAACCGGGCACTATAAGGGCAGACAAGGTGATAGGGAGATGGTCCGAATATGGAGAACATTCAACTTGGAAGTTCTCAATTAGATCCTAAAGCATGGGGGTCACCACAAAGTAATCCAAGACCGAAGAGCCACGGTCTGAGATGTAAGTAAAATTGCCATTTTGATCTGCCATCGATCTGCCATTTAATATTGTCAGTAAATTATTGTCGAGGAACTCAACAAAATGGGTTGCATTTGGAGAGATCATCTTATCACTGGAATTACGCAGTGAGAAAATATTTGAAGAGAGCGCAAATACATTGTGAAAACTGCCCATAGATCCCGTTCGAATGTTAAGGTCACCCGCCAGCATTATTTCATAGCCACATAATAATCTTTCCTCAATAAACCTAGTTTGTTTAGGTTGAGTTTAAAAGTATCACCAGGTGGTAAATATGCGACTAGTATACATAGTTTACATATAGAGGTTTGTTTAAAACAAATTGAAATCCAGTTAGGCTCAATTTCTATTTTGTAAATATAATTTGCAAGCATTTTACTGATTCCGACCAGTATTCCACCAGACGGTCTTCCAGTCTTGCAACATCTTGTAGCCAGCGATTCATAATTAGTAAATTCATGTATGTCAACTTGTATATTGCGGTCGAGCCAGGTTTCTGCAAGTGCAAAAATATGATAATGTTTTACATGATCGAGAAGATCAAACAATGAACTAGCTCTCATGTATCCATTTATGTTCCAGTATAAAATGTCAATAGTTTTTATATTTAGTAGGTTTCAATTGCAGGTCTGGTGATATTACAAATTCTCTTTTGTTTGTATTTTCATCCAGTTGCTATAACTCCGCACCCTCCTTGGTAGTAATTTTACCATTGAAAACCTGATAAACTTTTCCATTAACAATCAGTTTATCATCCCTAAGTTTTGCCGTTATTCCTTTGTTTAAGAATTCTTTCCATTTAGGAATCAACAGTCGGCGTTGTTCTCTGGTACTAGGAGAGTATTCCTTGCTTACAAAGATCTTCAAATCCCTTAATTTAAATGAATTTTTAAATATCTTTATTCTCTCGCTGTGTTCTGGGACCTCTACCAGCATTGGGGCTTTATCCTTTTTGGATAACCTCCTGCACCTGGAAATAGCGATCTCATCCGAGATCTGCATCTTGTCTTTTATCAAACTTTTTATTTTGGCGCGGGATTCATCAGGATTTTCACTTCCATTACCTTCCATGCCGTAAAAAATCAAGTTTTTCTCTCTGTTTTTCATCTCCATAAAACTAACTCGACTCTCAAGTTCTCTAATCTTTTTGACATTCACTTCAACGGCGCTCGCAGTTAATTCCAGAGAAGATTCAAGCTGCTGTACACGGGTGTCAAATTTTTGCATCCCTAGTTCAATCGCAGATAGCCTAGATTCGAGTTTTGAGCCCCAATCATCCATTTTAGAAGAAAGTGCCGCAATCAGCTCTTTTAGGTCTCTCTCCATAGGCGTTTCTAGAGTTGTTTGTCTGGTAACTTTAGGGCCTGGGTTACTCTCGATACCCGAGATCAATAACAATGCTAGTATTATAATTCTCAAATTTGATTTACTATAACGAAAACGTGTAGAGAGCCCAATTTTTTTCACTTGATCTAAAGCAGTCAGCCTTTCGCAATTTGCATCATTTTCATCGCTAAAATCAAAATTTGCATAACCCAGCAGCCAGCAAACGCGCTCATTTTGTTTGTAATATATAATCCAAATTGTGCCTTATCATGAATAATTTAATTTGTCACTAGTTCCTCTTGAAGAACCATTTCACAAAGAATGTGATTCATTGATGAAGTTCATTTTGGATTATAGGTTAGAAACATACTGTGATAAAGTCAAATTAATGGAATGTTTGTGACATTTGAAACCAATGCTGTTACTGAAAATTTCACAAACATTTCTTTAATTTGGTCTTATTACCTTGTTTCTAATGTCATTCATTATTATTATACATTTTCTGTAATTTCCCTTGTAATTAATTGTTGTTTGTACACCTAGTGTGACAACTAATAGGAGAAACAAGATCAACACCATTACGAAAAGATTAAATAGAATATTTTTATTACAAAATAGAGACTTGCTATACAAAAGGGGGCTAGGAGAGGCAGCAGTTACGCAGACAGTGGTGGGAGGAGGGGCCTGCAGGGTCTGAAGGGAGCTTGCCCTTGCCGCGGGTGGAGCCCCGGGCTGTCAGCCTGGGGGTGTAGGTGGTCATGTAGTAGGACTTGAGGCACGACTTGATGGGGGTGGGCAGCGGCAGCTGCTCTATGGAGTAGGCCGTGGTGCGGCCCACGATGGATCGACAACATAGTTCTTGAAGACTCAATACTGCCACACACAGCCCACCCACCTTGTTACATTTGACATTTCTCTTTCTATGGGCATTTAATTCCAACAGGCAACATGATATTAAAAAACTTTAAAACAATATTCAAAATTGTCTTGTGCTTATTTTTTATTCAGTTAGAATTTGAGAGGAAGATGTTGAATTAAGGAGGTATGATGACATCTAAACATGTGAGTGGTAGGTAGTTAGCAAACGCTTTCACTCTAGGGATTGCATAATTTGGGAGGGATTTTTTTTTATTAAAACAATTATTTCAAAAACATAATTCAACAAGATAACATCCAAAAAAAACCTTGTATATGATGTTTCAGTAACAACATTTTTATGATGCATTAGCACGCCATCTGTTATGCCAATTCAAAACTATTATAGACGCATAGGATTCTTTTTTGGTTGTTGAAAAATTTAACTAAACATCATTATGCCAATCCCCCACCACCCCTCTTTTATCTAAAAATAATAACAATGTGCGCTTTAATGGTTCATTATTGTTGTAAAATTCCAACTACCATTTGATTAAGTAACCAAAGGGAGTTTTGGCATCACACATTCTATTTGGGGGCACTAGCAATTTGCAAAACTAAAATAATCCTGATAAGGCACAATTTGAATGAGAATAAAAACCACAAGTCAATTACATTTGCAGTTTTAGTTACAGTCTACTACTTCTTTCTTATCTCCTCTCAATATTATTAGGACATCAAGCTTATAGAGCATTATATTTTTGATGATGTCTGCTGAAAATGAATAGAGCTCATTAACAGCCAATATAGTCAATGATGTGGTTTGGGGTTGCAGGTTGAGAATTACACTGGGTTCATAGTGGGAAAACCTTGCAACCATTCTGAAAACCATCATGACAATTGAAACTTGTCCATTCTGCTTTGTACCAGTCATGTGTGTGTGCAGCATTAGATTTCCATTCCTGCAGGTATTGGGCCTTGATGGTATGGAGGAAGTCTCTTTCATCTAGTAGGGTGGTTGATTTTCTGACCCCAGAGTGGCCAAGAGCTCCAGATTTTGCCAGAGAGTCTGCCAGTTCATTTCCAGGAATTCCAATGTAGCTGGAGGCCATTGTACTGTGACAAATGTTGGCTGGGAGTCGGTTTACAGATTTAGCAAATTCTCTTGAGAAGAAGTTCTTGGCTGGAGAAACAGGTTTGAAGGGTATAAATGGCTGCTCTTGAGTAGGAGTAGATTATTATTTTGCTTTATGATTTGATTGTTCTTGAAAGCAGTATCTAGTGCAAAGAGTTCTGATTTGTAAATTGAAAGGTGTCTAGTGTGGGAAAGGGAGATTTTTTTTCAAGTATTTTATCTTTGTGTAAATAGCAAGATCATTGCCAGACAGTCCAGTTTCAAGTTGGCTATCATAAGTGTAAATTGTGTTGTCAAAGAGGAAGTTATTTTCTTCAATGATTTGGAGGCAAAGAGCTTTGAGTAATTCTGGCTGAGTTTCATGTTTGTGGGGACGTAATCAGCCACTATAATTTATTTGTATTTGGTCTTGTTTACCTTGTGACCCCACCCACCATAATCATCATGGTTTTAACCATGTGTGCATGCTTTTGGAATAAATATCAACAAACCAAAGCAATGACAAAGAACTATATATAAAAAAATATTCCAGTGATATCACAAAGTACCTTTGTTATTTCTCCAGAGCCGCTCCATGCCATTCCGGATGAGAGCTAATCGGGAGAGTTCAGCGAAGGACTCTGTGATGTTGAAGTTGCAGAGCGGGCTCACTTCGAAGAAGACCATATTGTGTCTCTGGGCGTAGGATTCCGCCAGAAACTCGCTGACCTGCCTCCGGAAGGCTAGGTGGAGCCTGTTCCCAATCAGTATTTTGGGAATCCCAGGGGCGTGCTGCTTACACAAGAGTTATAAGCTGCTTAATGTCCTAGAATTGAGGCAAAATAATTACCACAATCTTATTCATCATCCTAAATGATCTTTGAAAAACAAGCTTCAAAGCACAATCACAATAGACATGGCAAAGCTCACGCACAAGAGCAAAAGCACAAGCTGTTGCAAGCAAAGAAGAGCATTCACCATAGTGATGGCAACGTATCATGTGATTGAATGTGGAAAATGCCTACTGCCAATAAGAGACTAATCATCAACTATACAATGATATTTTTCTCAGAAAAAAGAAAGAAATGAAAATATAACCTTTCCTATCAAAGTAGACTCAAAAGTATGTGCCATCATCTGCAAAGTAGCAGGTCAAAGCTCTAATTCAGAGGACTAAGCACTTCTTTGGCAAATTTTGAAAATTTCATGAATCCCTTGTGTATCTCATAACAGGGGTCCTACCAGAAACCAAGTTTTTAGGTGGATATTCTTAATTTGCCAAAGCTTGTGTTGTGGCTTTGTAACAGACCTGAGTCTGCCAAATTACAGAAAAGATCAAAAGATGGTGCAGAGTTTTTGCCACTTTTTTGATGGGAGAGGAGGCCTTTATTTTTTAAAGATTTATAAATTATATTTTTTTTTGGATGTATTCTTATTATCATGTGATTTTAATCTCTAACCAAATTGTACCTTATATCAGTCTTAGGTGGGGACCATTTAATATAAATCTAAGAGACACAAATGTGTGCTGATGGTCAGAAGAGGTTGGGAACAACTAGCCTGGAGAATACCAACAATCCACAGAATGTGTGGTTCAACATTAAAAATTGTGAAGTACAAAACAAAATAAACCTCAAAAAGGGATTGTGAACTTCATGATATCAAAACTCAATATCTTAGCAAAGATTGAAATCAATGTTCAATTTAGACCAGATTTATTCCTAAATATACAATAATTGTGTATATGATAAAAAAAAAAAAAAGGATTCACAAAAAAAAGAGACTCATATAGGATTTTGAACTTCATGACACAAAGCCATTATTTAGGTCAAATAACGATTGAATCCATATAAAAAAATATTCTAGTTCTAAGGTTAAATAATTGGTGTTTTCAAAAGAAAAGACATACAAACTTTACAATATACAGTAAATAAAATCTTTAATTCAAATGAAAATTACGATCCCTTGGATAGGTTGATTTAAAAAAGTTGGACTTTATTAGAAAAGTGAAGAAAATAAAATAACCTTTTTTAATTGGGACCCACAAAAATGGTATACACTAACAGTAGTCCAATTAACAAATTTAGGTATTTAATATCACAATTATGTATAAAAAATGTATGTAAGAAACATGTCTACCATAACTTGATTTCAACTGACAAATGCATCCCATCAGCCAATTGGGGAATGAGGGTTTTATATCAGCAAGGAGTTCCACCCCCTCTAGGATGGAGGGGGGTGATAAACTTAAGTTAAATGGAATAACTGATAATTGGGACAACTTTTACAGACACTCAATCGCTGTCAATGAGCTGCATAATCAAAAACATTGGAAGCTTTGAAACAAAAATTAAAATAAGGAATACTCCAAGCAACAACTCAATATGCAAAAATAAATAAAAAATAAAAAAAGATTGCAAAAAAAAAAAAGAAGTAATTTCATCAAAACACTGAGCACATTGCCACAGCTGTGTTTACCTGCATCAACCTTTTTTTTCTCTGGCCCAAAAGTCCAGGGAAAATGAACCATAACAGCCTTGGTTCATTGTTCACATGTCCCACCTCTGCACATGTTGTCAATTGGTCTTTCTCAACAGACTATGTAATGACAAGAGTCTTACAATTTTCCTGGCCAATTACAACACAGCAAATGGAAGTAGGTAAATTTAAAGCAACAAGTATCAAAATTAATATTTGCAATGATGAATTAAAGTTCATTATTTTAAAAAATAAGTATACAAATTGGAATATAAATAAAAATAAATGGTAGAAAAAGACTAATAATATAAAAGCTGGTTTGGATAATTGGAAATCAATTGTATTCAAAATTATAGACTATGCACATATGTTTGTTTCTCTTTATGAAAAAAAAATTCCTACAACAAAACTATTGGGATCAACATTGTTCCACATGTCAGGACAATTCCCAACTGGGCTGCACACTGCCATCAGGAATACACCATATTCACAGCCAAACATTCAAACAATATCCCAAGTATAGATATAAGGTACAATTTGGATAATAATAAGACCAAATCTAGAGCTCTTCTCTTTATAATTTCTCCTTCCCATCTAATCCATCAATATAACCTCCCCATTTACCCTCTGATTGAGTCTCCTGCCCTTGTGTCCATCCAGAGTGGAGAGCGGCCTAAGTGGGTTAACCCCAATACAAGTTAAATCTCATCCTTCAGACCTTTATGAATCTCCACTGCTGACCCATTTGCCAGGTGAAGTACGACGGTGTAAAAGGTGGCCTTTTTTAATGAAAGGGAAATTTAATGATTTTTAAAATTTTAAGTATATTTAGTTGCAATTATATTTCAAATACAAATCTACAGATTCTCTTTGAAAGCCTTGGAACAAGCTTCCACTGACAGCCTCTGTTGTGGGTGCGTGCTGCGGGGAGACATGATCAATGATAGGTGCTGACCTAGCACTCATTTTGGTATTTTTGTATTGTATTGTAATACAAGGTGATATTGTGGATTTATAGATAAGATATAAGGGCTTAATAAGACTGATTTCCCACAGAAGTATTCTATAGGGGATGTTTCAGTAAGTTTCTATGTAAATTAATTTGTGTGTGTTCTATATAATATTCTAACTGTCATGATAAGACTTTTGATCCAAATATTAAGTTAGGTCTGGGAGGAGTCATTTATAGTTTCAATCCAGGAATATGTAAATTTGTCTGATAATGTGTTAATTTGCATAATTAATGTGTCCACATTTTTTCTATGATTTTAGAGCTACCCTGAAAGTTATATGCTTCCAGGACGAGATTTCTTATGGCACTTTATCCCACCAAAGCTTCCTCCCATCTTTTCTCTTCCAATTCTGTCAATAAAATTAACTCAACATTGAAATTGATAATATAATAGTAAGCTTCAAATTATTATTTTGGTAGCATTATTTTCCCCATCTGATGATAAAGTGTCCTGGTGCGATTTTCCCCACCCTCAGGGCCTGTTTGATATAGAAATAGGTAAGAAGGAGTGACTGTCACATAATCAAACATGTGTATAGGAAACTGATGCAAAAATAAGCTAATTTGCATAATCTACTTGTTCTGCACCTTCAGGCCATTGGTCTAGTTGTTAGTATTATCCAACTGCAGCACTACTACCCTTGTGTGTACTTGTGTGTATGATGATAACACAGTACTGTTACTATCTCACATCCCTATTTGGGTTGAGTCTCATCATCTCTGATTGGTCCAATGAAGGCTAACTACAAAATGACCTGTTTCCCACCTCTTCCACCTCTAGCAGCCAGCGGTTGATGCCGTCGAAGGACCACTTGTTGGTAATGTCGTAGACTAGGATGATGCCCTGGAAAGGATGATTAGATAGGGGGAGATGAAGTTAAACTTTTTGTAGCTCACCTGGGCACCACGGGAGTAGGACCTGATAATTGTGGAAAACCTCCCTTGGCCAGATGTGTCCCTGCACATGATCAAAATGAGTTACTTACACTGGGCTGGAAGAAATACTGGGTAGTTATCTACAAGGTACAAATTAAAAAAAAGGAGAACACAAAAATTAAAACAAAAACTGCAGTGCTAAAGTTGACTTAAATCAAGTATGCTAGCATTGAGATTCTTTCATTAGGTGGCGAGAGGGCAAGCTCTTGAGCATAGACTCTTCAATAGGCCATAAATCATTAGTATCTCTGTTATATTCCTATTTATTTTTATTAAATTAATGAAAATAAGAAACAGAAGATAAATAAACTTTATTACCCGAAGAACAAAAGGTAACAACAGCCGTTGGATGCTCGCGCGTCTCATGATGTCACTCAAGCGCAAAGGGCAAACGATTTATAGCTTTTTCTTCTTTTATATTACAAGGTATATTACATCTCCCCCAACATCAAGGAATCTCATCACTCCTGGGATGTGTATTCACATAAGGTTGGATGATGGAGATATGACCAATTTTAAACTCTCATCATCACTTTTATATTTTACATATTTAGGGTGACTCTGGGTCACCTCCAGCACTCGATGAGGACTAGTCTGATGTTGGACTAAGATATCTTTGCCAATCTTCAGTTGGGGAGGCATTCTTTTGAAACAACTATTGATATAGAACTTAGTTCGCTGTCAGTAACGGTTCTGAGCTGCTTTGTCCTTTTCCGTTTCCTGTGACTGGCATTGTAGATTAAGTTCTTCATCCGCAGGTAGAACTGGAGACATTTTTGTGTGTTTAAATAAGGGGG
Source organism: Cordylochernes scorpioides (assembly GCA_030710605.1). NCBI lineage: Eukaryota > Metazoa > Arthropoda > Arachnida > Pseudoscorpiones > Chernetidae > Cordylochernes > Cordylochernes scorpioides. Next base: position 33,305,842 of record CP092880.1, on the reverse strand, counting down.
AGCAACCTAGGTATAAATTGTATAATCTATTATGGTAACGTATGGCTGCTTCTAGACAATTCTTCCATCCACCCTTAAATTCAGGATAACAAGAAAGGTAAGTATTAATCTCTCGTATAGTTCTTTCTGCCAAACCATTTCCTGCTGGGTGATAAGGTGAAGTGGTTATCAGTCGGATGCCTTTGGATGCTTCCCAACTGGGAAATTCTTCATACACAAATGATCTTCCTTGGTCTGAAACAATAGTCCATATATTCTTCAAATCATGGTGTCCTTCAAAATATTTCACTAAGGCATATCCATGTTGTTTCACCACTTTAGCCTGCACCAATCCGGTCGCTTCATCAATAACAATCAAAAGGGTAGAGTTTTTAGTTTTAATACCGGAAAGAACCTCGGCAAAATCAATATGTACTGTGTGAAAGGGTATTTGTGACTGGAGAGGGAGACACATCTTAGAAGGCCGGCACCTATATTTAAATTTCACCTTCTGGCATATATGGCAAGATGTAATGTACTGCCTTATCTCATTCTTCATACCTTGCCAAAAGAAACGTTTCATTTTGTAATAGGTCCTCCAGAATCCTGAATGACCTCCTGATAAAGGATCATCACGGTACATATGTAAAATTGACGCTCAAAAACAGATGGAACAAAGTATCTGGATTGATGTCCTAATTCCAAGGGAATACTTTGGTGTCGTGTAAATAAAACAGCCTGATCATTGTCACTGGAGACCTCTAAAGCTAATCTGGATAGTGCATCTGGATCACAAAGTTCTCTACCAGAACAATGGTTTATTTTCATTTTGGAAGAGCAAAGGAACAGCTGCCATCGAGCAAGTCGATCTCACAGATTACCACACGAAAGTAATTGGGACAGAGCGCAATGATCCGTGTGAACCACGAAAGGCTTGCCTTCAAGATAAAAACTAAAATGTTTAACAGCTTTAAGAACAACCAGACTTCTCTCTGTTATAGAATAATTTTGCTCAGCTTTTGAAAATGTATAAGAATATTAGCTGATCACTCCGAGTTGCTGCCCCTTCTTTTTCTTCACGTCTCTTTGGTACAGAACTGCTCCCGTTCCATAATATGAGGCATCAGTGGACAATTCATAAGGTAAAGATTCATCTGGGATTGCTAAGATCGGTTTGGTGGTGACGAGGTTAATTAGTTTTGTTTATGCTTCTTCACATTCCTTGGTCCATATAAAAACTGCATCCTTTTTACTTCAAATTATCTAAAGATTGGACTATCTTGGCATAATTGGGTATGCAGGCCCTAAAATGTCCAATAAATCCTGTAAAAAATTGGAGAGATTTCATATCATATGGACGTTTCATAAGTTTAGCCTTTCAATTACTTCTTCCTTCATTTGTTTTGAATTACCATTGAGAATTCTACCCAATAGTTTTACCTCAGAGACACAAATTTGACATTTGTCGAAGTTCAGAGTCATTTTAAACTGGTTTAGTCGTTGCAGGATTTTGTACGTAAGGGAAGCACATTCATCGCGCGTTGGTGCTCCGCAGCAAATGTCGTCAATTTAGACAATCACTCTAAGTTACAACAGATCACCTAATATTTCAGTCATCACCCTCTGAAACCTTGGAGGTGAATTCTTCCACCCAAAAAGGGAGTTGAGTAAACTCATAAAGTCCATCTGGAATAACAAAAGCTAAAAATTTCTCGTGCACTCAGTTAAACCAATCTGCCAGAATCCATCTTTCAAATCTATTTTGGAAAAATATTGACACCCTCCAAATCTATTGAGAATAGTGTCTATTCTTGGGAATAGAAAAGGATACAGAAAGGTTTCCTGATTCAAACGTCGATAATCAATGCAGTCTGTAAGAAGAGTCTTTTTTGGGACCAAAATACAAGGAGATGCATATTCCGAAGTTGAAGGAGTGATTATGCCCTTATTTAGCATCTCTTTTATTTTTCCAGTCATCCATGTTTTCTTGTAATTTGACATCGGATATGGCTTAGATGCCACAACATTACAATTTGGTTTTAATTAGAAATCAACTTTGTAGATAGGGTTGTAATTTTTGGCAGCGTAACAAAGTTCAGGGAATATCGCTGCTATGTCATCACGGGTGAATATGCATTCTCGTGCGCAAAGGGAAAAGCAGGTAATATTATCAGTACTAAATTCCCATTGAACTCCGATCAATTTCATAGTGGGCTTTCCCATCAAAAACTCAAAAGGCATATCCGTACTACTGCAGAGATCACTCATTGATAGTTATCCACCTCAAGCTCTATCTCCACATTTTTTGTAGCAATAATGTGGCTTTCTCCAATGGTGGTTATTTTGGTCTGGGATGGATAACTCTTCCAGCTATATTTTTCTAAAAGATCTCTCCGAATAAGGTTTAAGGAAGAACCTTGGTCCATGAAAGCATTTAGTAGTATGCCATTTATTTTAACTGGCATCAGAGAATCGGAACATTTACAAGATAGGAACAGAGTCGATTTTGTTAGAGGGATCAAGCAACCCTCCAAACCTAGTTTTTTTGAAGGTGTGCAGAGTGATTCTTCTCATCTAGTGTCTGTCACAAGGCATTAGAGTTGGATTCCACAAAATAGTTCGGCTTCTTCACAGCAGTTTGTGCATCACTCAGTTTGTGATTATGTGCCACAGGGTTTTTAACTAAACTGGGCTTAATCCATTCTAGTAGCTTGGGAAGATCTTGTTTGTTTTCAATTTTAGCAGTGGCCAGCTGGTCCTGAATATGCGAGGGAAGTTCATGCATAACCCCAATAATCAGCAATTCCTCACTGAGACCGGGCATTCCCAACTGCATTTTTCTTTGCTTCTTGTAAAAATACTCAACCAAAGAGCCTCCCTGATACCTCCATCTAAAAGCGTGATCATATTTATCTATTCGGTTTTACTCAAAAGAATAAATAAATTCACGCCTTCCACTCTTCCAAATCTTAGGGTCGATATTATTTCCATTAAAAATAGCTACATGTAGTTTGACTGAATTACATTTAGTAATTTCACTCTGATTTTAAGAAGCAATTGGGTTATTAAAATTTGCTGTTCTGTCATGACTCAAAATAGGTTTTCAATACTTGTAGCTGAAGGTATTTTTTCTTCTTCAGGAAAATTCAATTCTTCATCCTCTAAATCTTGCATAGCAACAAATAATAATCTAACAAATTTCTTATCCTGCATAACATTGAATGATATATTTTGGAACTCCCACAAATCTATTTGAATCCTTCTGGAGGTAGTAAGAAGTAGGACGTTTACCGCATTTAAACACCAGTTCATGATGTACAGGCGTTTGATATTCTTCAGGAATTTCAAATATCTCATTGCTAGGGTTAAATCTAAGTATAAGGCGATGGATCCTGTCGGCGCTGCGCCATATTTGTTATATTCCTATTTATTTTTATTAAATTAACGAAAATAAGAAACAAAAGATAAATCAACTTTATTACCTGAAGAACAAAAGGTAACAACGGCCGCTGGATGCACGCGCACGGCGGACAAACAATTTATAGCTTTTTTCTCCTTTCTTTTAGATTACAAGGTATATTACAATCTCATTTAAGAAGGAACAAAAAGATTTGCCCTTTTTTTTTTAGACTCGATATAGGAATTGGTAGTAGTTTTGGAACTTCTGCTAATGATTCTTACGATGAATGTGTTGAAACTGATAAGGTAGATCTCCTGGTAATACTCTTGCATATGTGAGAGATAGTAAGTAATATATATATATATTTACATACTGGTAGTGGCTTGTCACCTCAGTAAGATTAATCTTATCTTCCTATTTCAGATATATATAATAATATTGTATTTATTTATGATGTTCTAGGTGTGTTATCAACCAATATTGACCTTTGACAGAATAAATGACAATTCTGTTCTAACCAGGGTTGGGTTCCAGATTCAGTGATACAGTAGAACCTCCATGAGAGGACACTCATGCTAGAGGACACCCCTCTACAAAGGACAGTTTTCATTTGCAAAATTACCATGTTTCACTAAACACAGGTTATTAAGACCAAATCCAAATAAATAAATATCATGTTTACTATTTAGCAACTCTCCAGTAAGAGGACAACTCCCCCTAAAGGACACTTTGGCTCTGAAATTAGGTGTCCTTTATAGGGAGGTTCTACTGTAATAGGTTTCTAAAATTGTGTCCAAAAAGGAACCAATACCTGATCCAACCAAAGAATCCTATATGTGATGTTCTGCATAGTAGCACTAAATGAATAATAAAGAGTCTAAGGATGGTAACAAGGCTGTTATAGAAACATCAACTGCTTGTTTATGGGAGAAGGTGTCTAGTGTTTCTCTTTTTTCCATCTAAACAAAATTTTCCTCTGTGAATAGGGGGCATATTTGAATATCTTGAATATAAATATATCTAAATATCATATTAACATATCTGTTTCTCTCTTTGTACTTGTGTAAAAAAATATGATGCTTATTAATGTTGAAGTAATTTTACACTAATTAATTTGACAATTTTCAAGCAAACTTTCTGTGCTATTGATTAATATGCCAATAAAAGTACCTTTTACCTTGAACATGGTTACAGTGGGTCACCTCAGTCAGTAAAATCTTACCACATAAGCTTGACGATATCCTTCAATAAGGCAAATGACCTTCCTTCAACTATGGGTTTTCACACCTTTCTGTACTAGAAGTTGCGGGCTATGTCATGCCAATGTCTGTCTCCTTCACATTGAAACTTGGGATCACTCTTACTCCACCCCCCTCAATTCTCCATTTATGAAATTATTCCAATGACCCACCAAAGCTGTAGTTTGATCCTCTTGCCGTCCAGCAGGATGGTGGTGGTCTTGTAGTCGGCTCCGGTCTCCCAGGTGTGGGAGGACTCTAGGGCTCCGTCGTCCAGGCCGCTCAGGATCTCCTGCTTGCCCACGTCACTGTCCCCCACCAGCAAGAACTTGAGCAGGTAGTCGTAGGGCTTGGTGGATACACCCACAGCCTGCATGGCTACTTCAGCCTCCCCGCCATCTGACACACATTTAAGGTACATTTTATTTACAAGAATATACTGAAAAAAACATATATAGAGTAGGACATATGTAAGGAGGCAAAAATTTAATAATATACTTTTTAACTTTAATTAATTCAATTTGTAATTTTCCTTTTATAAATGAAATAAATTTATATTTCACCTTGTGGAATAGAAAATAATTTGGAGCACCTGGCTATTCAGTGGTTAACCCTCTCAGCAGAACCTTCGAACTTCACTATATGTAGCATCTTAGCAAATTTTAATTCATGTGTTGCTCTTTCTTATCCCCTTGTGTTAAGATTACACGAATTCCATGAGTTCATGCTCCTCAAGCTTTACTTCATGTGTGAATGTAAATAAAGAAGAACACTGTGCTCCAATAATGACAGTTGGGCCATTATTCCTCACTAGACGAATGGCCCGGGCAACGCCCGGGTTTTACCCGAGTGCGCATATATTTTAAAAACGTTTTAATTTAAATACTATTCGTTACAATTATAAATTGGCGCCATGGATGTCACTCTTGTGAAACGTCCCGTTCCAAACTGTGTGTTTTTAAAATGTTTTAATTAAAATACTATTCGTTACAATTATAAATTGGCGCCGTGGATGTCTCTCTTGTGAAACGTCCCGCCCCAAACTGTGTGTGTCTTGAAAATATAAAAATAAAAATGTGAATTTTCATAAAGATTTCATCATGTCGATTTTTTTTTTTTGCATTTCACCTACTAAATCGATAGAGATAATTACATTTGCAACATGAACTTAGGTATATTGACTAAATAGAAAACTGCATAGTAATAAAGATCATTTTTTAAAGGCACCATATCGTTTTTTTTTTCAATAAAATCGAAACAAAAATTAACGATAAATAACGATAATTGCCTTAAAAAGAAATTGCCTTAAAAAAAGAAACATTCGCGGTGATTTTGTCTTGCATTCGTTTATACAATTATTATATACGAATGACCCGGGCAACGCCCGGGTTTTACCCGATTAAATGCTTTTATTCAAATACTATTCGTTACAATTATAAATTGGCGCTGTGGATGTCATTCTTGTATAATATATAAATGAGTTTTAAAAATTGTAAAAAAAAAAAAAAATGCATCGGCCGGGAATCGAACCCGGGCCGCCCGCGTGGCAGGCGAGCATTCTACCACTGAACCACCGATGGTTATGAAAAATCCCATCCGTGAGCTTCAAACAGACAAACAGACAGAATAAGGCAAATATATAAGTAGATGGATCAACTACCCCTCACATGTGAATGTAAACAATGGAGATCACAGCAACATTCTCCAACAATGACAGCTGGGCTATAGGAATTACAATGGGTCCTCATGGAACAACTCCACTCCACATGTGAATGTAAACAATTTAGATCACAGCAACATTCTCCAACAATGACAGCTGGGCTTCATGGTACAACTCCACTCCACAATTTCCAACAACAACAACAAAATTGCACCTTTCTCTTTTAACACAAGCACATTAAAAATGTATATATTAATTGCTATGGAAATACATCTATTTGATCTTCTATGTGCAAAGTTTGAAAATTTAATATGCCACTACACCAGGCTATAGACCAAAACTTTGTTATACAATCTGTCTTTTGTTCAAATTAGCATGTTTTCCACAAAGATGATGAATAAGTAGAATATTTAATATCAGTTGTAAAATATATTTTTTTAAAAGACATAGGTACCCTTTTTTATGAATATCATATCTCCCCGGTTTCCATAAAAAAGATATAAAGGAAACCATGAATATATATATACAGTACAACATACCACCTCTCTCAGCCACTATAACAAAAAAAAATGCATATATATAACCCAACCTCCAAGGAGGGACCAGTGATGGAAAGGAAGGAAGGAGGTTTCATTCTATTTGTTCAATAAATGATAGAAGTGGGGACTGAAACTTGGCTAGGAGAATGTAGAATATGAGATAATCAATTCCAGAAGCTGACATAAGAGCCTTCTTGTCCTCATAACTCCTTCTGACTGACATCTGATACCCTATAGCTGCCATTTTTTAATGTATAATTCTTTTTTAGATTAGTTCACTGGATAAACCAGAAATGATGATTCCATTGTTGCAACAACTACCCTCATCACAGAATACACACACAACATGAAATAATATATAAGGTACCACTGACACACATAAAATGTAGACTTTATTTCAATATTATTTAGGGTTGTGTTTTCAAAGGAGAGAAAATACTCATTGCAAAATGTAATGTTTATAGAAATTTTAAAAAAGTTTGGGGAATTTCTATTGCCTCATTTTTCATCCCTGAGTAAATTTTTATAGAAATAATGAGATAGGAAACCAAAGAATGAAATTCATGCACTACAGTCTTGATGGTAAATTTTCATAGGGCAAGTATAAGTGGTTGCGAACAAAACCAAAGCAACAACCTTTGTCATCTGGTCATAATGGCTTAAAGAAGCTTCTCCTGGAGCAAATATAAGTCTGAGCTATATGATTGCAAATGGTGAGTGAAACACCAGCAACTATCTATAAGGCCTATTACTTAGAGGCAAGTATCTGACCTATGTTGGATTGGGCTTCTCATATGGATTTAAAATATTAATATCTAGTTGATATTAATGTCAATCAAAATTCTGTTTTGGTAACAAAAGGCTTGATAGGTGTTTCATTTTGAAAATTTACATTTGATAGTTGGTCATGATAAGTGAAAATAACACACAGACGAGTTATTTTCTTTCCTTTTAATTATTCCTTTATCTAGGCCAACCAGTACATTTTTTATATTTGAAACAATTTGTTGCAAGGCTTGACCCAGCTATAAAAATGGTTAAATGGTATTTAAATAAAAAACCATTACTGGTAAATTAGCAATTGGGGAAAATTGCAGGTTTCCATAATTACAAAAGAATAAGTATGCCATAATTTTTTAGAACTTGACTGGGCCTTTCAAATTATAATGAGAGTTTTAATTAGGAATATATATAATTTATGCATTGTGTATAGAAAATGTATCTATACAGTAGAACTCCTCAAATTCGGAAATTCTTAAATTCGGAAACTCCCAAATTCGGAAAGTATTGTAATGTTTTTTTTTACATACAAAAAATCAATTTTCACATGCTTTTATTTTGTTGATATTTCAACATTATTTTATTTTATTTTATTTACTTTTGCTTTGCTTGTATTTTATTTAATTCAATTTTTATTAGTAATTTATTTTTAATTTAAGTGTTTAATTAATTTACTTTTACCGATTATTTATAATCGCTAATTAGGGGTTTATCCCCTTTTTTAAAAGCTTAAATAAATCAACAGTTTCATTTGACCTTTGTGCTTAGTTTAGGATATTGTCCAATAAGAAGGCAGCATTATTACGTCATAAGCCATTCACGCATTTTTTATTGCAAAGTTGATTCACCTAAAGTTCAAATTATCAAACATTTTCAGACATTGTAAGTTTCAAATTCTTTTATTCAACTCTCAATTTTTTGCATTTACAAGTTTGTTCTTCAACAAAATGGCATCCAAAGAGAAGCGGCAAAAACGAGGCAAGTACCGAATTCTTAAGCTTGGTGAAAAGTTAGATGTTCTTAGTGACATTAAAAAGGATTAAGCTATACAACGATAATGCAAAAGTATAAAATTTCTAAGACAACTGTTTATGATATAAAAAAGTCTGAGCTTAAACTTACAAAGTTTGTTGATTCTACCGAAAAATATGTCAAAAAGTTTTCTCAAGTAAAAAATCCGTTATACGAAAATGTTGATAAAGCAGTTAACATCTGGTACGAAAGTCAGAGATTATCAGGGGTTCCTATTCGTGGTATTGAACTCCAAACAGCTGCCAGTCATTTTGCATCAAAATTGAATAATCCCACTTTTAAAGCTAGTGGTGGATGGTTGTCACGATACAGAGCCAGACATAATTTGAAAAATAAAAAAGTTGTCGGGGAAGCATTGAGTGCTGACGAAGATGCAGCTAATCGCTTTAAAGATGATTTTCACAAACTAATGACTGACGAAAAGTATGAACAGTTCCAAATTTATAATGCTGACGAAACAGGAGTTTACTGGAAGTCATTACTTGATAATTCTCAAGTCAAAAATGAAAACAGCGCTAGTGGTCATAAGCAATCCAAAGATCGACTCTCTGTTTTGCTTTGTGCAAATGCAGACGCTTCACATAAAAATGTTTTGGCTGTTGTTGGAAAATCAAAACGTCCAAGAGCAATCAAAAACATCATTGATCGATTGCCTGTCCATTACTATTCTTCACACAAGGCTTGGTTTAATCAAAGCATTTTTAGTGAATGGTTTTTTTAAACGGTTCATAAACGAAGTTCGCAATTTTCAAGAAAATAAGTTAAGAGTTGCTCCAGATCAACTAAAAGCGTTACTACTAGTTGACGATTCTCCTGCTCATCCAACAGAGCTGATCAGTAATGACGGCAACATTAAATGCAAGTTTTTACCACCTAATACAACATCTGTATTGCAGCCTATGGACCAGGGAGTTATTGTTGCCTTTAAAAGGTTGTATAAACGAAGACAGTTAGAAAGTTGTTTAGTATTTTCAAGTGATTCAGATCAGCCAAATAACTCTGTGGGTGAACAAACTTTTTCTAATTTAAAAAAGTACGACATCAAGAAAGCGATATTCAATTTTGGAAATTCTTGGGATGAATTAAAATCTTCTACAATAAGAAATGGATGGAAGATTTTGCTTGAACACAAAAATAATTCAGATTTGGAAACAGCAGGTGATGCATTACAATTATCCGAGGATGAATCTGATGAAGATGAACAAGAAATTAGACGGCTGGAGCAATTATTTCAAAGAGCTAGAATTGAAGTAAATCAAGAAAGCATTAATGAATGGATCGATATAGACCTTGATGATCCAGGTCAAAATGTTCATATAAAATTGTTCAATTGCTTCAAAATCTTTGTCTGAGTCATCTAAATGCCTATTTATGCCACATAAATATTCACAAATCTAACTCTCTCAAATTCGGAAAATCCTCAAATTCGGAATACCTTGCGCCCCAAGCCTTCCGAATTTGAGGAGTTCTACTGTAGACTGTCCTAAAAATGATAATCTAAATGTAAGCTTTTCAGTGCGTGTATGTGGGTTTGAATCAGAAATGTTTGTCAAATTGTAAATAAAATGAGATTAAACCCAATTTTAATTTAAATATGAAATCTGTCTAAATTGTCTGATTTATATAAAATATTTTTTTAGAAAGAGAGAATGTGCAAATTACTTATATATTTATATCACAACTTTTTTTTTCTTTGGCAAAATTAATTTTAAAAAATTTTGCTATATGAGAATAATTTAATTTTAATTACAATATAATTATTATTTGATATACAGTGAAATCTAATTACTTTTTTTTTTTGCCAATGGTTACGTCAAATGCTCTTTATTTTGTTTAGTTATAAAGTAATTGCACTCGTAATAGTGCGTTATATTTCGTTTCATTTGATAATACATTTGTGAATTATATTTTGTAGACAAAATATTTTTTTAGTAAAACAATTGACTTCATATTTAACCAATTAAAAAGAGGGTTGAAAAAATGGGGCAAAAACGGTTGTGTTATTATTTTTTACTAAAGGCTTACGATTAATGGGAAACTACTGGAATGTATATAAACTATATTGAGATGTTACATACATTGGGAGGATTCGGTGCCGGTGGCCTAAAAAAATAAGCATTAAAACATTTAAAATTTTAAAGTTGGCATCCAAAAAAATTAAGTAAATAAACCACAAATAGACAACAAAACTGGATGCATAAGTATCTATGATGATATTTCTTAAATTAAAAAAGTAAATAAATAAATAAATAAACTACATATAATGAAAATTAACTTCTCAAAATATGATTAGCTATATCAGAATTATATATTAAATTTTTAAAACATTTTTCCTCAATCTTTGATTTTTATTTTTCAATTGTTGAAAAAAAAAAGATTTCTTTTAAAGTGATGCAATTATTTTCTTTTTTCCGCACATTATGATTTATAATTTATATATATATATTTTAAAACATTTATTAAAAATATTTTAACAAATAAGTTTGCCCAACAATGAAAATGATATCATTAAAAGGGTTGCCTGGGTTACATATTTTTTGTTTTGATACAATGGGCAAATTAACGTTAGAGCGTAATTTAAATGAGGGTTCGATTTTTTCACTGTGCAAATAAAGTGTTATAAGGAGAGGGCTCTATAAATAGTTCATTTCATACATATGTGAAAGTGCAAAATTGTTTGACTTTTGATTGAGAGTAATATGTGCAATGGAAAAATTTAATGGTATGCGCTCTCGTTTCTAAAAATTACCATTCTCACGAACATAGTCAAGAGGGTGTTTCTTGTTCATTTTTAGAAAGTGGTAAAAGAGAATGTGGAAATAAAGGTTTGGATTTCGTTAGTAGAATAGCTAGCAGACACTAGCAAATTTTTACAGATTTCCAATCTTTTAAATTTTGACATTCATTCTATAGATGACACATATTTATTATCCATTACAATGATATATTTATTTTTAATTCAAATTTTGGCACTATAACTTTATATATATTATATAAGATTTTGACACTATATATATATATATATATATATATATATATATATATATATATATATATATCGTTTTGAAAATAGAGCAATCCATATTTAATTCATTAGATAATAAATATTAATAAAATAAATATTTTATTAAATCCAATATATGCCTTTTTATTATCTAATATATATATGATGAAGATAGGCATACAGCCTAGCGAAATATTGGATTTTTGTATTAAAAAAAATATTTTATTTAATTTTTTATCCAAAATATACCATATATATACAAATATTATGATTTACCGATTTTGAATATCAAATATAGTGAAAATATAGATTCAGAACAGCAAGCTAATTCTGTATTAAATAATACCATTAAGAAAATTTCAAAAGTTATATATTTGTTATTAGGAGTACAAATAAGTTTTGAGGGATTTTTTTATAAATTCGAAGCTTTATTCAGAGAAATCAGTACAATATATTTCATTCAAAGTATTGTCCATTTTTAGCTACGACTTTTTCCCATCTTTCAGGCAGCATACGGATTCCGTGTCGAAAAAATTCCTCGTCTTTTGAGGCCATCCAAACATTGACCCAATTTTTCGCCTCTTCGTAAGAAGTGAAGTGCTGCTCGGCCAGGCCATGTGTCATCGAACGGAACATGTGGTAGTCTGAAGGAGCAATGTCTGGTGAATACAGCGGGTGGGGTAGGACATCCCATTGAAGCGCCTCCAAAGTCTCCTTGACAACTTTTGCAACATGTGTCCGAGCGTTGTCGTGCTGATAGATCACCTTGTCATGTATTTTGGCATATAGTGGGCGTTTAATCTTCAATGCTCGGCTTAATCGCATCAATTGTTGTTGGTAACGCTCTCCAGTGATGGTTTCGTTAGGCTGAAGTACCTCATAGTAGATCACTCCGAGCTGATACCGCCAGATGCACAGCATTAGCTTCTTGCCATGAATATTCGGTTTGGCCGTTGAAGTTGATGCATGACCGGGCTTAACCCACGATTTTCTGCGCTTTGGGTTGTCGTAGTGAATCCACTTTTCGTCCCCCGTCACGATTCGATGCAAAAAACCCTTCCGATTTTGTCTTTTGAGCAGTAGTTCGCACGTGCAAATATGGCGCTCGATGTTTCCTGGCTTGAGTTCATATGGAACCCAATTTCCTTGTTTTTGCACCATACCCATGACCTTGAGACGGTTCGAAATCGCTTGTTGAGTCACTCCCAAGGTTTCAGCGAGCTCCTCTTGAGTTTGGCTTGAATCTTCGTCCAATAAAGCCTCCAACTCAGCGTCTTCGAACTTTAGTCAAAATCGCCACTTTTGAAACGCCGAAACCAGTACTCACATGATTTTATTGATAGAGCATATTTACCATATGCCTCACACAGCAATCGATGTCCATCAGTTGCACTTTTCTTCAAATTAAAACAAAAAAGCAGCGCTTCCCGCAAATTGTGTTTTGTTGGCAAAAAGGTTGACATGGTTAGAGCACCAAAAAAAAAAGTTCCTTACACTTGAGTGAAAAGACTTCTTCTGATTTTTTTGGGGAAAGGATGAAACCTTAACATGAAACTTTACAAGGTCCGATGCTATTTATATAATATTTGTTGTGGCTTCTTTTGCAAATCCCTCAAAACTTATTTGTACTCCCAATATTTAATTTAAACATAAGAGGTTTATTTTATATACATATCTTCTATATATATAAAAATCAATGTTTGTTTGTTTGTATGTCCGGTATACAAACTCGCAGTAGTTCACTAATTCAAACCAAAATTTCCATACATAGATAAAAAAATATGGGGAAGACTATAGGCTATTTTAAAAAATATATAAATCAATTATTAAAACTATATATTCAAATTATTCTACTTAGCTCACAAACAACGCCCTCTATCAAAGATTAGGTTAAATTATGCTGATGCAAACAAATAGATAATGCTAATAACAAACAATTATAAAAAAAATATCTAAATATATATCACTCGGGTAGATATGCACACGGGTCAATCCCGGGGCGAAGCCCGGGTCACCCGTCTAGTAATAAATAAATAGATAGCATATAATGAGGAGAAAAAAAGAGAAAAACTCCAACATAGCTTCGACCGTTAAGTGTCATAGGCTGGGTAGAAAAAGGAATAAGGCAAGAGATAGGTTTATAGAAAAGAGGAAAAACAGAACCATGATTCCAATAATTAAACTAATGTGGAGGAAGAAAAGGTTTTTTTCTCCCTTATATTCTCTCACAAAGAAAGATGATTTTTTATTTTTAGAATTTTTTTCAAAAATTCATTTTGGTGATATTTTAAAGCCTATTTTAATGACAATCTAGTGTAAAAATGGAGGACACATAAGGTAATATGTTGATTAAATGAACCAAATATTATTTAATATATTTGAATGGAGAATGCAGAAAGAGAATAACAAAATCTAAAGGAGACAGCCTAGTGAGGAATCGGCACTGATTGAATATGGTATACATATTAATGGCACCTTTCCCTAGGGTTTCTTCACAGGAATAATGAATAGTTATAAAGACCTAGGGAAAGATGACATTAATATGTTTACCATATTTTCAATCAGTGACGACTCCTCGCTAGGCTGTCTCCTTTAGATTTTGTTCTCTTACTGCATTCTCTATTCAAATTTTAAATATTTTTGGTTCATTTAATAAAGATATTACCTTATGTCTCCTCCATTTTTACATTAGATTGTCATTAAAATAGGCTTTGAAAAATCACAAAAAGGAATTTAAAAAAAAATAGATATAAAATAAAAAATCATCTTTCTTCAAGAGAGAGGATGAAGAAAAAAAACTTTTATTTCTCTACATCAGCTTTATTTTAATTATTGGAATCATGGTCTTTGTTCATTTCCACAAACCTATCTCATCCCTTATTCCTTTTTCTACCCAGCCTATGACGCATAACAGCCAAAGCTATGCTGAAGTTTTTGTTCCCTATTACATGCTATCAATTGTAAAATAAACCTCTTATTTTTAAATTAAATAACAAATATATAAATTTTGAAATTTCTTAATAGTATTATACATATATACCAGGTCTATTAGTATGAAACGCGAAAATGGCTGCCAGAGGGCGCTGTGCAACTTTATTTGAGCCGACGGTGGCGCTGTTGAAGGCATTTTGTTTTTTGACTCACGTGGCATCAGCATGCGTGGAGTTTTAGAAAAATTCAAATCGTGGAAAATTTCTGGAGCCCGTGGAAAATGGTGATTTCCGAGCCAAAAAGTGCCCTTTTGCGGGAAGTTTTGTTGTTCGCCTTCAACTGGAAGAAAAGTGCCACTAAAGCCCACCGAATGCTCGAGGAAGTTCACGACGACCACGCTCTGAGCAAATCGCAGTGTTACAGGTGGTTTAAAAAATTCCAAAGTGGCAATTTCGAACTTGATAATGAACCACGTGGAAAACCGCACCAAAAGTTCGAGGACGCTGAACAGCAAGCTTTGTGGGATGAGGACACTACCCAAACGCAGGAGAAACTCGCGAAACAGCTCCAGGTGTCTCAAGGTGCTGTTTCCCTACGTTTAAACAGCCTCAGAATGACCCAAAAGCTTTCCAGATGGGTCCCCCACGAGTTGAGCGAAAGGCAGCAAGAACGGCGTCTGGTAACCTGCGAAGGGCTGCTCGCCAGGCATGAAAAGAAGTCATTTTTGCACCGAATCGTAACTTCTGATGAGAAATCGATCCACTTCAGCAATCCTATGCGCCAAAAGTCGTGGGGCCTGCTCGGCCAATTTCCAAAACAGAAGCCTAGGCCCAATCGCTTAGGAAAAAAGGCAATGCTTTGCGTATGGTGGGACCAGACCGGCGTAGTATATTTCAAGCTCCTGAAACCTGGCGAAACTGTCAATACTAGTCGCTACGAACAACAAATGCACAGTTTGAGAGAGGCATTGAATGAAATAAGACCGGAATTGCGTGAAAAGTACAACAAGCTGATACTGCAGCATGACAACGCTCCAGCCCACAACGCTACAGTGGTCAAAAACACCATAAAAGACTTGGGCTGGGAACTCTTACCCCACCCGCTGTACTCACCAGACTTAGCGCCGTCGGACTACTACCTTTTTACATCTTTAGGACACGCCCTAAAAAACCAGGAATTTTCAAACTCAGACATACTCCGAAAATGGCTTGTTGACTGGTTCGACTCAAAAGGAATATAATTTTTCAGACAAGGAATTCGAAAATTGCCTGAAAGGTGGTCAGAGTGTATAGCTAATCAGGGCAATTACTTTGAATAAAAAATATTTTGTTGTATGGAATTGGTGAACTTTTGAATTCACTGAAAATTTTTGCGTTTCATACTAATAGACCTGGTATTATATATTAAGATGGAATAGAGATTTCTGTTGTTTTTTGATCAGAGATTTCTTTATTTGAGCTAAGGAATATATATATGAAAAACATAATTTGGTAAAAGTAATGCCTAGTTTAAGGCGAGTAGAATAAGGAAAACAAAAGAATATTTACATAATGTACAAAAGTTTTGAGCCGGCCATTGGGATAAAACAACAACAAGTTTTTATAGGGAACTAGACGAATGACCCGGGCAACGCCCGGGTTTACCCGATTAAATGTTTTATTCAAACACTATTCGTTACAATTATAAATTGGCGCCGTGGATGTCACTCTTGTGAAACGTCCCGCTCCAAACTTTACAGTCAGATTAGTTACAATATAAATCTTCAAATCGAGCGAGCGTCTATAAATATTTCGATTTAGATCAAGTATTCTAATTATTAAGCGAACTATTATTAATAAAATTTTGAGAAGATTTCGATTTTAAACGTATTTATAACCTTGATAGAGAGCGCTGTTCGTGAGCTAAGTAGAATAATTTGAATATATAGTTTTAATATTTAATTTATATATAATTTAAAATAGCCTATCATTTTCCTCGTATTTTTTTTACCTATGTATGGAAATTTTGGTTTGAATTAGTGAACTACTGCGAATTTGTATACTGGACATACAAACCAACAAACAAACATACAAACATTCATTTTTATATATATAGAAGATATAGTATAAAAATGAGTTTTAAAAATTGTTAAAAAAAAATGCATCGGCCGGGAATCGAACCCGGGCCGCCCGCGTGGCAGGCGAGCATTCTACCACTGAGCCACCGATGCGTATACAAAATGGCCATATTTGGGTATTCATTCCATTCCGGATTACTCCGCGTAAAAAAATAGTTCTTCAAATTAAAAAAAGAAATAGCCAAAAATAATAAGCAAAATGTAGCCAAAAATTTTCCTCAGGTTTATAAAAAACGACATGCAAAATTTGGAACCAATTGGTTCAGTAGTTTTTGAGTTTATCGCGAAACAGACAGACAGACAGGAATTGACTTTTATATATATAGAGAAGAGTGACCTCTGGCGGTCGATTTAGCATAGTATTTGAATATATGAAATTATAATTTAAAATAAAATAATATTTTCATAGAACATATATATATTTTTTCTTAATTAAAAAGCATATATTGGATCAAAATATAATTTATTTTACAAATATTTCAGTTGGCTGAACGCCAAATAAATAGTTGTTTAAAACTTTGTAATTTTACAAATGAAAACTGTCCTTTATAGAGAGGTGTCCTCTAGCGTGAGTGTCTTCTAATGGAGGTTCTACTGTATATATATATATATAGTAATGTTTGTTAGATTTTGATCTGAAACAATTTTATTAACATCTGTCAATGTAATAGAGTGAGAGATAAAAAAGGAGCAAAAATAAGGAGATTATTTATAATTATTTGTATTCAAAGAAGCTCTCCCCCAACAAAAAAAGTCCTCCTCCAAAAAATGAACTACTATTTATTTATTTAACAGTTGCAAAGACACGCCATATCCACAATTAGGATAATTGCGTGTAAATCTGAAATTATATACAAACCAAATCATCGTAAAATTAACATAGTTAAACATTGGGAAGCACGCAATTACACATTCGATGTCAAATTTTGTATATAGTAATTAGAAATAGTAGGTTGAAATATGTACACCGTATAATCATGAAATGTGTACACAAAATTGCCATTTACAACAGTTAGAACAATGTGTGGACCAAGTAAATTAATCGTCAACAGTCAATACTTTCGCCTTAAAATGTACAGCCTGCAGAATCTATTAAACTTGATGTATTGGTCTTTATTGTAAATAGCCTGTTTGGTATTTGTCAGGTACAGTTGATTTTCTTTCCTTAGATCAGAAGTTGACGGACAGTTTATTAGAAGGTGTTCAGGGTTTTGTTCTACATTTCCACAAGTGCACGCAGGTGAACCATTTTACCAATTCAAAACAAATATGTGTTGAAGTCACCATGTCCAGTAAAAAATTGGACGTTATAGAAGTTAGGTTGAACATATATAGGAATTCTAGAAGTCCCAACTACTATCACCTCAAGGATAAATTGGATGTTTAGAGAAATATTTTTTTGTTGGTGTACACTAATTTCTGTCTATCACTGGTGGCAACATGCCTCTGATTATATCAATCTATTGGTCAGGTCAGGTTAGGTTAATTTAGGCTAAGTTATTTAAAAAATGGAACTATTTTTTTTTTACCGCGAGTAGTCCTAGCGTGGAATAATACAAATGCTGACATGTTTTTGTTGTCGGTAGAATTGAGTGCCTCACCATATGGATTGTATGAGTTTTCACAGACTAGGAATATGAAAATTATTTTTTTTTTCTTATATATAAAATATTCAAAAAGATATTTTGTTATGATTATTCTAACTAAAAATGTTTATAATAAAGCACAATTTGGATTATAAATTATCGATACAAGAAAATTAGACCTAATCCAAATAAATTTATAGTGTGTGATGTTTCAGCAACAGCATTGTTACCATCATAAAGCCATTGCTGTTACTGAAACGTCACACACTATCAATTTATTTGGATTAGGTCTTATTTTCTTGTATCTAAAAATGTTTACATCAGCCAATTAGAAACAAGCCTCTTACATCTGTGGAGGGATAAACATGGCAAAACATCTTGTCTCCCAGTGCCTAATACTACAAAAACTTTCATTTTTAGAATCTCATAGGATCAATCAACTTCATGCCCTTTAGTAAATTGGGTCTTAGTTAAGGTAGCAACAATGAATAGTAGAGAATTGAATCAAAAATAGAGAAATGGTTAATTCAATAATGCCTCTTACAGTAGAACAAACACAAGGACAATACCAACTTGAAGAACCAAAGTGTCCTTTAGAGAGAGGTGTCCTCTTACAGGAGAGCAGCTAAATAGTAATTTTGTAACAAAATTATTTAGTAACATTTATTAAGTAAATTTAGTAACAAAATTTATCCCACTTGCCCAAAATGTAGTTTGGTACCTGCAGCTCCAGAACACATTTTGGCTTGCATTAGATGCACTAAACAGGACCTTTGGGAGAGGCCGCTGCTCATCATAAAACAGCTCGAGGAGCATGAACTCATGGAATTCGTGTAATCTTTACACAAGGGGATAAGAAACAACAACAACAACAAAACTGATGTTTATAGAGAGGTGTCCTCTTACAGGAGGAAGGCTAAATATTTTTTTAAAATCATGTTTGTGATGAAAAATGACCTTAATAGAGTGGTGTTCTCTTACAAGAGCAGCTAATAAGTATAAATAGTCATTTTTGGCAATAGAAACTAATCTTTATAGAGAGATGTCTTCTAGCAGGGGTGTCTTCTCATGGTGTATATCTCACCATCATATGGTTGCTTAGTTTGTCCTATTGGATCTGTGAGCTAACAATTGAGTGTCTGTTCTGTGACATAATTTTAATTTATGAATGTCATTGCATCAGTCAATTATAATTGCACATTTTTTGAATACTGAGGTTGTAGGGTAAACAAGGCTGGCTTTGGAAACACTAATCCTACCAGTACTAACCTGTTCTATCCAACCCCATTTTTTACTCAAAGAGACTAGGTCAATTAAGCTTACGCTCTGATGATGTGAGAGACAATATGAATTAAAGATAAGTTTCACAAGAATGTGAAAAGACCATCTACACAAATACAGTAGGAACCTCTCTCTAAAAGATGCCTAGGGGCAGTGCCAAAATGTCCTCTATATAGGTGTATTCTTACCGAATAACAGCTAATTGGTAAAAATGATCATTTTGACTATGAAAACTGACCTTTGTATAGAGGTGTCCTCTAATGTAATTGGATTTGTTGTCTTTTAATATGCGATGCCTACAATTTGATATAGATAGGCAAAGACCCTGAGGCTGGTCGGCAATTGACAGCTAATCTAGGTTTTCATAAATAAGACCTGCTATTCTTCAGGGTATTCAAGATTTTAAATATTGATTAAAGGCATTCAACACCATTTTCAATTTATTTGATAAAATAAAGAGGATATATATTTGATAAAAGAAAGAGGAAATATAAATGATATTTATACATATGCTTAATTATATTTTTAAAAAAAAGTTTTTTTTCAACTTTTAATTCTAAGAATAATATTTTGTGTTTATCAGAAAAGTATCTTCTTATCTGCTATCTTGTGTACACACTTGATAACAGTAACTATTTAAAGCATGCTGTGGTAAAATTTCTCATTCAGTACTTTTGCCTGAAGATGGTAACAACGCTGTTAGCGAAACGTCACACACTATTTATTTATCTGGATTTGGTCTTATTACCTTGTGTTGATAATCTATAATCCAAATTGTGCCTTATCACTTGTAATTGCAAACTTACTTTTAATCAAATGGACATGCTTCTGCAAGCAATTAGATATAAACAATTTGATAAGTTTTTAAGTAAAGATCTTTAGTTTTCACTAATCCATGCTGTAGTGAGAACAAAAAGGTTCATCCTTCTTTTATCATCATCATATTTATTGTCAATGTACAGTCAACTCTCGATAATTTAAAACTCGTTTATTTGAATCTCTCAATAATTTGAAATTATTTCCCGGTCCCTTGAAAAACACTTGATAAGTTGAATAAAATCAATATTAATTGGTCCCCTTGGTAAATTGAAATTGAAGAAATAGTATCTTGCCACAAATAACATTTGTGAATAACTGTACAAATGTTTAAAATAATAAATCACAAATTTTAATATCAAATTTTTGTTTACATGATTTTATTAATATGTATGATTCTATCTGAAAATATTAAAATATGAGAGAAATGTTGCCGATGACGTTCACAAGCCAGAACAGCTCGTGAACTAACCAAACAAAGTTAGAACTCAATTCCCCACGCCGAGCAGGTGGCAGTTTTATTTTAAACTGGGCGAATAGCGTAGGCGACAATTCTGAAAGGATTCAATTTTTATAGGGCATGGACTATAGTCGCTTCCTGCACATACAGGCGAAATCTTCGAAGCAACTATTGTCACACTCCGCACCCAAAGGGTTAAAGTGAGTCATTTTAATGTTTGATTTGTGTTATTAAAATGAATTCAAGAAATAACAAGTGTCTTTCCATAAGTGAGAAAAAAGTGTGTGATTCAAACTGTGGAGGATTGACAATTAAAAAAAGATGTCACTAAGCAGTTTGGCATTTTACCACTATAATCATGATTGATAACGCCTGGCAAAATGTCATCCCTACCACTATTTATAACTACTCTAGAAAGTGCGGGTTTAAGCATGCTGAAAGCATAGAACAGTCATCGGAGCCGCCAAAAATTACAAATTCTGACTCAATGTGGGGACGTCTACCTAACTATGGAGAATTAACATTTGAGGATTATTCTCATGTCGACCATGACATCGGCGTACACGGTGCTCTAACCGATGCCGAAATATTGAATTTGGCCCATCTGGATTAGGACGAGGAAGAGAACCACCAATTCCAGTCACATTGAGCAAGGCAAGAAGATCTCTTACTACCCTATGCTTCTACACCCTCAGAACCGACACAAGTGACAGCTTATTTGCAGCTCTGACTACTATCAAAAATTCATTGGACAATGATAGACTGAAGTCGCTCACAGGACAAAAATTGTGGACTTATTTTTAAAATGAACTTTTGTGAATAATTGTAAAAATGTTTAAGATAATAAGTCATGATTTTTTAAATCAAACTGTTGTTTGAGAAAAGGCAAGACCTGAAAGCTCCCAATAAATTTATTACTTTAAACACTTGCAGTAAGTCACTTATTTAATTTTGTATCAACATAGTATGTATCGTATATCCCGAAACTGCCAAAACTTCAAACTCTTGTTTACTTGATTTTTCCCCCTCCCTCCTTCTTGATTGTTCAAACTCTTGCTATCTTGAACTCTTGATAAATTGAAAGTTTTCTCTGGTCCCTTGAGTTTCAAATTATCAAGAGTTGACTGTATTTGAATGATTTTAAATACAGATTATATGTACAGTAAAATCACATGCTAAAACAAACTGGGGATATAGTAAGCCTTCCTATTTATATAATGGATGATAACGCACTATTTGGATTATAGATTATAAACACAAGGTAATAAGACCAAATCCAAATATATAAATAGTGTGTGACATTTCGGTAACAGCGTGTTTATAATCTATAATCCAAATTGTGCCTTATCATAACAACTCATATTTTATATTACAAGGTAGCAAGGCTAAATCCAAATAAAGTTGGATCTAAGTGGACTTTTGTGTTGCTCAGATATTACTTCATTTGGAAATAACCACTTCTATTTTATTATAAGACAGCAAGACCAAATAAATGTATAAATCACTTATTTAGATTATAGATATTCTCTTGTGATTTTCATCTATAATTCAAACTATACCTCATTAACTTAAATTTTACTTTACATCCTCCTTTTAAATGCAACTTGGGTATTATATAATACAGTGGAACTTCCATGAAAGGACACTCTCACCAGAGAGGTCACCTCTTTACAAAGGACAGTTTTCTTAATCAAAATTACATTTTTTTTACTACGTATTTTACAACTTTCTGGTAAGAGGACATCTTTCTCTAAAGGAAACTTTAGCTCTTCAACTAGGTGCTGTCCTTTACATAGTGATGTTTTACTGTAATTCTAAATTGTCCCAATTATTTTAAAATTTGTTATATAACAACACAATGTGGTGTTAGAATCTTGGTCCTCAATGAAGTGGTTATAGGGAGGTTAAACTGTATTTGGGTTTTACTTCATCTTTTGGAATTCCTTGGCTCCGCACACAGCCAAGTCTTACCCAAATAAATACTTTCAAAAACTATTTTGAGCAAAGGTTTTTAATATGTTAAAAAGACATTTCAACATTGAAAACACATGCTAAAAATATGTTGAAACTATGGTATAGTTAAGCTGTTTAAAAAATAAAAATTGTACCCAGATGTTTGCTAGAGCAGTGATTCTCAACTGTTGGCCTGGCAGGTTGGAGCCGTTCTTGGGAAAATTTTGACATGTCCTTAGAGATTTTTACCAGTTGCATTAAAAAAAACCTTATTCAAATAAAAATAATCGTAATAATATTTGTACATTATATATTTTGTTATTTTTATACCTTAATTTTTAGATTTGAATCCATAATAATTGTGTGTGTTACAATTTACTTATGTGGCATGTAGTACTTTAGTACATAGTAAAATTCTTGTTTAAAATATATTAGTACAAGTGCCAGAATGCTATAATTGACAAAATACATAGAAATGTGTTGCAAATACTAAAATTCTACAAATTTTGACAGTTTTCGAACTTAATTCTATCAATGATGCTTTTATTTTTCCAATGGTGGGTTTGCCTTGACTCAAAGTACACCACCAAAGTGACAACCTCTTTGACTCCTTGTAATCATTTATGGGTTTGTACTTTTACAAGAGTCAGGGACCATTGACACTATTTTCTATTTAAACACAAGGTAATAAGACTGAAGGTCTGAAGATGGTAACAACGCTGTTACCGAAACGTCACACACTATTTATTTATTTGGATTTGGTCTTATTACCTTTTGTGTTTATAATCTACAATCCAAATTGTGCCTCATCTATTTTCTATTTATAAAAATTTACAATATGGAATTCGAACTTGGGACAAAATTAACATTTTGTAAACCAGCATGTTTCTACCCATCCAGTGTCTTTCACACATATTACCTAAAAATGTCATGTGCTGGTGTATTCCAGACCCCGGGTTTGACTCAAGGGTTTTAACAATCCTGGATGGGAACCTGAAAATTTTACCAGAGTCAACTCTCAAATGTCAGGTATAGCCTTTCTTTCTAATCTTAGATTCTTTGTACAGATTACCAAGTTACTGACAGTATTGGGCAGAATGTATTCATGGTTACAATTTCTATGGTTACAATAATAAATAATCATGATTATATTTTCTATAATTAAATCACAAATAATCATGATTACTTTTTCTATAATTAAAATCACAATCATGATTGTTTTTTCTATAATTACAATCACAAATAATCATGATTAGTGTGTGACATTTGGGTAACAGAATTGTTACCGAAACGTCACACACTATTAAATCATTTGGATTAGGTCTGATTTTCTTATTCTCTATAATCCACAAAATAGGGTTTATCATATTATTGATCTTGTTAACCTTGTGATTCTTATCTCCAAATTGTACACCTTAGCTATACTTGAAAGATATTTTTTACTAAAAAGGAATATAAATAAGATGGATTTTTGTTTTGAATACCATTTTCTCCCAAGTTCATGTGGACAGACAGGATTTAGCACACAGCCCCTCTTCAACAAAGGGTTTTCAAATATACAAGTTTTTTATAAAGTAAAAGTCACCTCCTTGTCAAAATAATTCCAAAACTAGGCACTATCTATTTGACAGTGGACTCAGGTCAGTCACAAAGCCAAATCAACCTTAGCAAGCCGAGAAAAGCCCACCTGGATTCCATTGTTTAAACTCCGCCTTTGCAAGTCCTAAGACCGGATGAAAAATGAGGAGGGGGAGCAGTAAAAAGCTCGCTAAAAAACCTGGGTTCAGCTGGCCCGGCTGATAGTACCCTGTAAGGGCTCCTAATCCGGGGATACAGAATGAGCAGCGTTTGTACTCCATGTTAGACATGGCGTCTGTTCCTCATGTCGGAGGCGGCCATTTCTTTTGGAGCTAAGTCGGCCTGCCACTGAGTAGTGCTCCCAGTTTTAAAAACAAAGGCAGACGCATTCTACTTCACCCAGTCATGATGGTTTTCAAATAGACACCATCAAGGGTCACAACTTGATATCCTAATATGATTGAGTGGAGATAAGAAGGAAGAAGAAGAATAGGCTAATGGCCCTCATCAGTCCAGGGCAAGTTTTGATTTCAAGAGATCCACAAGGGATCAAATGAAATCTTCACAATCTGCCAAAGTGGTGTTCACCTGGAAAAGTGGCTTGGCCATATACAGTAAAACCCCTCTATAGTGAACCCCAATGCGACAGAGCTTTTGGTTCACTATAGCCACGGTTTGGTCTTTTTTTTTTTTTTTTTACTTTTCTAAATTTTTAGACCGAATAATTAAAAAACAGCCATACACACAGGAAAGGCAGCCACTTAATAATGATCACTTTGTTTTAATTCCCTAAATTGACCTATTTCTTCACAGTAATTCTGAATATCAAAAGGAATCATTTGATAATAGGTTCTTCTTATCATTAGCATACATGTTTATGTGATAATCTGTATATAGCAATATGTAACCCAACCACAATCTATGCAATGTATCTTCAAAAGATTTAATGAAAGTTAGACTTCGTGAAAAGGTAATAACAATTAACAGGATTGCATCATCCAGGAAGTAAAGGTCACTGCCCAGGACCCATAAAACTTAAGCTCAAAGACCTTCTTCCTGGAAGATTGCAATCATGGCGACAATGGAGGTACTAAGCCAATCACAGTTAAGCATGACAAATCAACAACCAATCACCTTTAAGCATGATCAACTGATAGCGAATAATCAGAGAGGACGTGGAAGGATCTCCACCAATGAGATGTCGAGAGAGTTAATGACAATGATCTCGGACAAGAAGTTACAAAGAAGGTAGGTGAACGGGCTAAAAGCAAGGTGTGCTCAACATAGGCTCCAACCAAGGTAGTGTCCGCTCCATCATGTGAAAGGCAAAGTACCTCCTCCAGTCTCATCACTCTCTCCCTTTCGCAAAGTCTATTCTCTATCTCATCCAGCTGTGCTCGTTCTTCCCCTGTGGAAAACCACCATTCGACCAAGACTGCGCCATCAATCACCAATCCAATCAAATCCACACAATTCACCAGGGTTCAACAGGATTGTTACAGAGAGTCAACAGCAACCCGACAAGGTAAACACCAATCCTACAGTGAGTCGATAGGATCTTGCGCAACTTGACAGGATCCGACAGAGAGTCGACAGGATCCCACACCGATTATTACAGTAAGTCGACAGGATTCAAACGGATTATTATAGTGAGTCGACAGGATTCACACCGAATGTTACATTTATATATAAACCTATGTATTATTTAAAAATTAAGCCAAATCCCTAGGCAAAACATTATTAATTATATATTTAAAAGGCTTAAGAGTATTTTAGAACATCTTTCTCAAATAATATAATACTAAATTTATTTGAAAAAATGCCTCTAATACCTTGTTGTTTGAAAGTGGAAATTAAAATATGAAAATCTGAATTGACTTAAAATATAGTTATTTCCATCAAAGGAATAATGCTCTGTGTATTCTGAATCAATTGAAGATGAATCAAAAGTATCCGATTCAGAAAAATCGGACAAGAAACATGTTGATACGATAGTGCGATCGGTAAAATTGCGAATAAAAAAACGCCAATTTGCAAAGACAAAATCGGCAGTAAAATGGCTGACCAGGAGGAAATATCTGCGAACCCTGAAATAGTCATATACCTAACAAGGATTCCGTTCTAAAAATAGAACCGTAGTGGTAGTTATAACCTGCTATTCAAACCATTTCTGGTTTTAAAATTATTAGGAATTATTTTTTAGCCTAGGTTAAACTTGATATAGAACACTTCTAAAAGAGCATGCTGCCACTGTTTTTTTAGAACGTCATTCTTTGTTACTTTTCTTTATTTTGGAAGCCATTTATATTTTGACGTGACAACGTCTTAAATTAGGTTGCGGCTGGGAGTCACTTATGAAAAAGTGTAACGCCCGGTAACGTTACGATGAGTCACCGAACGAGAGTGCTGCGCGCGCAGCGCTAGAGAATTAGGCGCATTGAATCGGCGCATGCTTGTCTCTGTCTTTGTCTTTCTCGAACGTTCTTGGCGTTGGAAAAACAAGAAAGCGTCATAATACAAGTTCACACGTGTGGTGTAAATTATTAGTTTAAAATTAATTAATTAATTAATTATTATTTTACAAATTTTAAATAGTTTCAAATTTATTTAGCAAAAATTTGAACCAAGTCATTAAAACCAAGGGTGACATGTGCATGACTGAAGTTACTTGCTTCGCCGCTAATACTAGCTTCAAGTTTATACTCGGTGCTGTATATATTCATCCAGGAGCTAGTATGCAGGATATTGGAATGTTACTATGGCAAGGACTCGGTCCGTACATTCACAACAGCCAGTACGTGCCACCGTTCGTGCAAGTTGATTCTAGTATACCGATTCTTCTGTGTGGTGATTTTAACAAAAACGTAAAGCCTGACAACTCGTTTCTTAATTTCATGAAAAATACGTATAATCTTGATTGCGTATCAAACGTTTCTAAGTCAACTACGTTAAAAGGAACAACTATCGACTTGACTTTCGCAAGACACATTACAGCAGAAACACTTCCTTTCATTTCATATTTCTCCTATCATCGTCCTATCCTCAACAAAATCACTCAAATAGGAATTAGTTAAGTTTAAGTTTACATGTACAATGTTTTAGTAAACAAAATATATTTCTATAGTTAAAATTTGTGCAATTCTTATTTTCATTCAATTCCTTGTTCCTATTGTGCAATTTAATTATATTCATATCAATAAATATTCTACCGTTGTCACGTAAAATCTTCGCCCGTAAAACCGACTTTACAGGCAACCATTGTTTTTTTTTCTATTTCAAAATTGTCGAAAGCAAAGATATTCAATTGAATAAAGGTATAATGTGTAAAAATTTATACAACATACAGCAAAAATAGGATAGAAATGAAAACAAACAATGCCGCTAATTTTATTTTATTTTTATTTTTTTGAAATCGCGATCTGTGAGCTGAAACATGCTCAAAATTTTGTTATTTAAAAAAATTTTCAAATCACAATTTTAAGTTTGTTATAAGCCTAGTATTTTTAATTGATTTTATCATTTTGGGACGGAAAATAAGTTAGTTATAGGGGTAGTTCAGCATTTTAAAAATCGCAAAGTTAGTTATAACGATGGTATTTTCAATGGAATGGAATTGGGAATCGCTGTGGGTTCCTTATAAGGGAAGGTTTGCTATATCCAGGGTTCGTATTAGCGGGGTTTTACTGTATATGGCTGAAATATAGATGAAAATATTTCCTGGGAGGATAATGATCTATAAAAGTAAAAGTCACCTCTCTCATCAGAATAAATACCAAAACCTGGTGCCATCTCTTTTATGTCAAGAAGAATATGCTTGTAGAAAAGAATAACTTTACTCAAAAGCTCCTAATCTTCATTTTTTAATCTAATTTTGTTTCTGGTCAAGGCAATGTTTGAGATTCATTTTGTGAGAAAGGAGTTTCTAATTTAATATTGTATGTTTGGTAAACTATCCAATTTCTTGCTAATCAGCCATCATTGTCTCATCTTCTTGTAAGTTATGTCAGCAGTCTGAAGGATGGGATTTCTATTTATTGTTGTAATCTATTTCCGGCTTCCTCTGATTTTGATGTCCCTCCCCCATCTGGGGTTGAGCACAAGTTGAAGAAGGTTAGAATTATAGACATCCTCAGCATACTTGTAATTAGAGAATGAAACTAGAGTCAAACCTTGTTAATTTGACTAATCCATTTGAAATAGAATAACATTCAACTGTTCTTACTATTATGTCGAAATATTGGAAGGACCTGGCTCATCAGTGGTAAACCTTCCAGTTTAATCACAAGATAATAAAAACAAATCCAAATAAATAAATAATGTGTGACATTTCAGTAACAGTGTTGTTACCATCTTCAGACAAAAGTACTGAATGAGAAATTATATCACACCATGTTTTAAATAGTCACATACTATTTATATACAGTGTACTCCGCTTATAACGAAGTCGCATTATCCATGACAATCACTTTGTTATATCCGAAGTTTGTTATATCCGCAGTTGGAAAAAAAAAATGTTTTGTACCAATAATTTTATTTACTATTCAACTCAAAAGAGCAACACAAAGATCAATAACAACCTCATCAGGTGTTTTTGGAGAAGTAGTTTGTGATTTTCTTTTGACATTTAGAAGTCAGTAACAAGTGCTGAACACTCTTTTCGATGTTGTCCAAGTCTGACAGATGCCTATGAAGAGACTTGGACTCATCCTGACATTGAAGAAACAATCGCAGAGTTTGAATGCTCTCCAAGACCTCTTTTGGATGCGGAATGTGGACAATTGGGTCTACTTCTTCATCAACTTGGTCCGTTTCTTCTTCTTCTTTTGCTTGAAGAATGCTCTCGACAATTTCTACATCGGATAACATGGCATTTGTAACGACGTCATTGTCAGCGTCAGCATAAGAATCGAAATCCATCTCTAATGGTATTTTTAAAGCTTCTTTCATGCGATCGAAGAGGCTTTGTTGCTCCCGTTTATTAAACAATTTAATTTTGTTTAAATAATGTAAAAAAAAATACTTATAATATGTTTGCATATTTTAAAATTGTATATTATTAACTTATTTGTTGTGTATCATTAAATTTGTGTCATTCACACGTTGTAATTTGATATATATTATGCATAATATATTAGTCAATTATAATGGTAAATGAGAAAACTTCGTTATAAACGGATAAAATAAAAATTTATACATGCAAATCACTTCGTTATAAGCGAAAATTCTTTATATCCGACTTCGCAATATCCAGAGTTCTTTTAATGGTTTAAGCCCTTCTTTTCTTTCGTGCAGACAATTTCATTCGCTATATGCGGAATTTCGCTATAACCGACTTTGTTATAAGCGGAGTACACTGTATTTGGATTTGGTCTTATTACCGTGTGTTTCTAATCTATATCCAAATTGTGCCTTATAACTCCCAGTTTAATCAAATTTTGTATTGGACTGTTCTGTATAGCCAGCACTATAGGGTATTTAATGTAACTACAAATATAATATACAGAAAAGCCTAAAACAATATTAGAATGGCATGCTGGATTAAACTGACAAAATCACTGGGAGGATTTCATCACTAAGGAGTAAGTCTCTACTACTATATTTTCCCTAGTAGCAAGGATATATTTTTACTAAAAATTAGGAAATCAACGAAAATTTTGAAGCCATATAAAAGGAATGATAATGAATGAAGATGAAAAAGATGCAAAACTAGACAGAAGTTGGAGTGAAAAGGATTTTTTGAAGAAGATTCTTCTCCTAAAAAATCTGAAATCGGTAACATGAATGGAATAGATGGTATAACAATTTAGCTAATAAAAATAGCAAGAAAGTAGGCCCTTATTATAATCACAGAACTTTGTCAGAACATGTGAAAAATGGCCAACTCAATGAAAAAATATATACCTATCACCAAAAAAAGGAAACCCAAAGACCTGCAACAACTATAGGACCATCACACTTATCCAGCCAAAAGTAAAATATTTCCCAAAATAATACAGAAGAGAATGGAACCTCATTTAAATAGAAAATTATCACCAGAGCAAGCAGATTTCAGAAAAGGTAGAGGGACAAAAGATCAAATTGCAAACCTAAGATTTATAATGGAAAGGCATAACTGATGAAGTAAAAAAAATATTTATGTTTAATTGACAATAAGCGAAGCTTTCGATTCCGTAAATCACAGTAAACTATGGAAAATACTAAGACTTATGGGAATGCCAGAGCATCTGATTGTCCTGATAAAAGAACTATATACAGAACAGAAAGCCACAGTTAAAACAGAAAATATGGGAATAATAATTGGCTCAAACCACAAAAAAAAGTGAGGCAAGGCTGTATACTATCACCATATCTCTTCAACCTGTACACAGCATATCATGAGATTAGCTGATCACGATAAAATAGGTGTGTACATGGAGGAATGGAAAAAAAATTACCTTCACTATGCTTATGACACCACACTGCTAGCAGAAAATAAAGAAGACGAAAAAGAGATAATTGTAAAGTTGAAGAAGAATTTGAAAATTTTGGTTTAAAATTAAATATCAGCAAGACTAAAATTATAACTACTAATATATTTGGTAAATTTTTATTCTTAGGATCCAGGATAAATTTCCGACAGCCACAACCTGGGAACAAATCCTGCATTGTTCCAATGGACCTCAATTCTTGCAAAAGTCCAACCCCATCAGTGAGTGCAAGGAACCAAAAGGGGCTCTGGCGCATTTGTAAGTGCAAAAGTCGAACTGCTTCCTACATGTGTAGACATGTGGTGCTATTACAGTAAAACAGCCATCAAATACTGTCCACCATGATTATCATGACCTGTACCACATGTATTAGGGGAAAACTATGTGATACTAGGAATAATATTTAAAAAAAGATCCAG